>CM053029.1:194234336-194834336 GCA_028564925.1 Lithobates sylvaticus
TCCTCAATAGGCTGCCCTACAGGCGAGAACTGTGGAAAATAAGTCCTTGACCCTTTTCTAAAAATGTGTCACACCAAACCACACAGTGCTGTGGCACCATGCGGTTTGGTGTGTGTGAAAAATGTGTGCGTTAGCAAATGTGTGGGGGTGCCCTTAACCATCAATGGCACTGCTGTGCGTCTACTAAAAGACAGTGCGCTTTTGTGTTTGAAGGAAAGCCACAATTTTGTGCACAATCCTGACATGCAAGCATGTGAACCTAGCCTTATACAGTGAGGGAAAAAAAGTATTTGATCCCCTGATTTTGCACATTTGCTCACTGACTAAAAAATGATCAGTCTATAAATTGAATGGTAGGATTATTTTAACAGCAAGACAGAATAACAAGAAAAAAATCCAGAAAAACACATTTCAAAATAGTTGTAAATTGATTTGCATTTTAACCACTTCCCGACCGCCCCATGTATATATACGTCGGCAGAATGGCACGTACAGGCAAAATCACGTACCTGTACGTGACATTCTTCCGGCGGTTGGGGTGTCCGATCAGAACCCCCTCCGCCGGCGGGGACGGTCGGGATGGTTTCAGAAGCGATCCCGCACGAGGGGACGGCCAGTGGTTTCTGGCCACCCCCTCGCGATCGCTCCTGGCCAATGAGATACTTCCCCTTCCTGTGTAATTGTAAACACAGGCAAGGGGAAGTGATGTCACGCTCCTCGTGTCGGTCTTTCTGACCGGGACGCCGAGCGGAGAAGACATCAGGTTAGTGCACCAACACTACACTGACACCAGGCACACATAGGCACATATTTCACCCCCCTGTCACCCCCTGATCACCCCCCAGATCACCCCCTGCCCCCCCAGTCACAGTGTCACTGATTGCAGTGATCATTTATTTTACTGATCACTGCATTTAGTGTCAGTGTGACTGCAATAACTGTCAGGGCAGTTAGTTTTAGGCCCCTTTAGGTCTAAGGTAGCCCCCTACCCCCCCCACCAATAAAGGTTTAACCCCTTGATTGCCCCCTAGGTAACCCTTTCACCCCCTTTTGCCAGTGTCACTAAGCAATCGTTTTTCTGATCGCTGCATTAGTGTCACTGGTGTCGCTAGGTAGCCAGTTTTTTTTTTTTAGGTAACCGCCAGGTTTATATAGGTTTATAAATAGGTTTATAGGTCAGGTACCCCCATATTACAACCTAAATAAAGGTTTTAACCCCTTGATTGCCCCTAGAGTTAACTCTTTCACCAGTGATCACCGCATAAGTGTCACTGGTGACGCTGGTTAGCCAGTTAGTTATTTAGTTATTTAGGTTCCCAGTCAGGTTTTTATATAGCGTCAGGTACCTCCATATATTACCTAATAAAGGTTTTAACCCCCTGATTGCCCCTAGTTAACCCTTTCACCAGTGATCACCGTATAACTGTTACGGGTGACGCTGGTTAGTTAGCTTGTTTTTTTATACTGTCAGGGCACCCGCCATTTATTACCCAACTATCGGTTTAACTCCCTGATCGCCCGGCGGGTGATATCAATTAGGTTTTAGGGTCAAATAAGGTCTGCGTCGCCCCAGGTTAGTGCCAGTACCGCAAACACCCACGCGCAAAGCATACACCTCCCTTAGTGGTATAGTATCTGAACAGATCAATATCTGATCTGATCAGATCTATACTAGCGTCCCAGCAGTTTAGGGTTCCAAAAAACGCATTGTTAGCGGGATCAGCCCAGATACCTGCTAGCACCTGCGTTTTCCCCTTCCGCCCAGCCCAGCCCACCCAAGTGCAGTATCGATCGATCACTGTCACTTACAAAACACTAAGCACACATAACTGCAGCGTTCGCAGAGTCAGGCCTGATCCCTGCGATCGCTAACAGTTTTTTTGGTAGCGTTTTGATTCAGTCGCCAGCAGCCTAGGAGCTTTTTTTCCTGTGAATCTCACTAGTGTACTACTAAATTTAGAGCCCAAAATGGCAAATCGCAAGTACACTAGTGAACAGGCCTACTTGTTTCTGAGTATGTCAGATAGTGAAGAGGAGGTCACTCATCTGTCAGAATCAGGCTCAGAATACGATCCAGTAGACGACAGCGGCTCCATGACAGATAGCTCTGGCGACAGAGGTGTGGTCCCTGCTAAGGTCAGGCGTACCCGATCCCGATCTTCTGCTGTTGTTGAGGTGCAGGAATCGCAGGTCTCTCGTATGGAGCAGAGAAGTACTAGCGCCGCTATTCCTTCTGGTGAACTGGCAAGCACCAGCGGCCTAGTACACCCTGGACGTAGTCAAACCAGCACTGCAGTAACACTTGGTGACGTGGCGAGTCCCATAAGTGCAGTTCAAGCTGGCGAGGTGGCAAGCACAAGTAGTGTCCCGCTGCCACCAAGAAGAAGACAAAGGCAGGCCCGTCGATCACATAGTGTCCTTCCTGCAGAATTCGCCAATCCTGATTGGGTGCCCACCACTTCTGCAGGACCCGTACTTCCCCCATTCACTGGCCAACCTGGTATTCAGGTGGAAACAGCTGATTTTAAGCCATCCGATTTTTATTCGCTGTTTTTCACGGAAGATCTCTATAGATCTATTGTGGACCAAAGTAATATATACGCTGGTCAATACATCGCCGCTAATCCCCAGTTGCCTTCCCTTGCCAGAGATTGGAAACCAATTACGGTTTCCGAATTTAAGTCCTTTCTGGGCCTTTCCCTCAACATGGGCATACATAAATTCCCGACTCTGAGGTCTTATTGGTCCACCTCACCGCACCACCAAATGCCCGTGTTCTCTTGCTCCATGTCCAGGGCACGATACGAACAGATCTTGCGGTTCATGCACTTCAGTGACAATGAACTTTGTCGTCCTCGTGGAGACCCTGAATTTGATCGGCTCTACAAAATTCGGCCCCTCATAAACCACTTCAACCAATGTTTTGCAGCCTTGTTTACGCCCAATCAAGTTGTCTGCGTTGACGAGTCCCTGATTAAGTTTTCTGGCTGCTTGTCTTTCAAACAGTTCCCTCCCAGCAAGCGTGCCAGATACGGGGTCAAGCTCTACAAGCTCTGTGACAGGGCAACAGGCTATACGTGGAGCTTTTTGTTTTATGAGGGAAAAGATAGTTACGTAGAGCCGGAGAACTGTCCAGATTACATAGGGAGCGCTGGCAAGATAGTGTGGAACTTGGTGTCACCCTTATTCGGAAAGGGTACCACTTGTACGTGGACAATTATTACACGAGCGTGCCACTGTTTAGTCACTTGTTTGATCAGCAGATAGGAGCATGTGGCACCGTGCGACCTAATCGCCGGGGCTTTCCCCAGCGGCTTGTAGATTCCCGTCTTAGGCTGGGGGAGAGAGCCTGCTTGAAGTGTAATAACTTGCTCGCTGTGAAGTGGAGGGATAATAAGAATGTTTTGTTCTTACCTCCCTTCATGCAGACACGACAGTCCAAATTCATACGGCGGCTGGTGTTGTGACGAAACCCCTCTGTGTCCACGAGTATAACCTTAATATGGGAGGGGTGGACCTCAACGACCAGTTGTTGGCGCCGTACCTAGTTGCCCGTAAGGCTAGACGCTGGTACAAAAAAGTGTCTATTTATTTGTTCCAATTGGCTTTGCTGAATGCTCATGTGCTATACGGAGCTTCAGGCGAGACGTTACCCTTCCTTGAATTCCAGGGAGCGGTTGTCATGGAACTCCTGTATGCAGGCGATTCCACACCTCAACATCCCCTACCAAATGCAGTAAGCCGGCTGCATGAGAGGCATTTTCCTTATGTCCTCCCGAGTACCCCTACCCAACGAGCCCCCAAAGAAGATGTCGTGTCTGTAGCAAGCGCGGATGTAGGCGTGACACCCGTTATTATTGTCCACGCTGTCCTGACAATCCTGGTCTCTGCATTGGTAAATGTTTTGAACATTACCACTCACTAGTGAGGTATTAGCGTAGGGTACAGCATTTCACAGGCTAGGATACACTTTCACAGGGTCTCAAGAATGCCATCGCATTTTGAGACCCGACCGTTGCAGTTAAAATTATAGTTACAGGTCTCAAGAATGCCATCGCATTTTGAGACCCGACCGTTACAGTTAAAATTATAGTTATAGTTTTAAAAAAAAGTGTAAAAAATAAAAATTTAAAAAAAAAAGTACAAAAAAAAAAAACCCCCCCAAAAAAATATAAAATAAAAAAACCAAAAATAGTTGTCGTTTTATTGTTCTCTCTCTCTCTCTCTCTCTCTCTCTCCCTCTCTCTCTATTGTTGCTCTTTTTTACTCGATTCTATTCTGCAATGTTTTATTATGTTTTAACATGCTTGCTTTTCAGGTATGTTTTATTGTTAACCATTTTTTTGTATTCAGGTGCGCCATTCAGTTGCAGCGCGGATTTATTTATCTTGACAGCAACAGCGTTTGCTCCCACGATACATAAAGCCGCGACTCCAACGCTGTAGGAGGTGATTTCACCACCACAGTTAAAAAAAAGAGCATATATGCCAAAGCATGGGGGCAGCAGAGGGCGGAGGAGCGATTTTGCTCCTAATGCCACGTACATACGGTCGAAAAAAGTCCGACCATGTGTACGTGGCATAACTTTTTTGCGGGAGGATGCCCCCATGCTTCGGCATATATATATTTTAGGCACCGGTTGCGTTAACAAAAATGTTTTATTTTTTACTATGTTTTTTTTTTTTTTTTGGTATTTGCTTTGCAGGTATGGTATGGTAAGGTCTTACTGTTATACTGTTATGTTACTTTGTTTTAATGTTAACCATTATTTGCTTAGCAGGTACGCCATTCAGTTGCAGCGTGGATTTATTTATCTTGACAGCAACAGCGTTTGCTCCCACGATACATAAAGCCGCGACTCCAACGCTGTAGGAGGTGATTTCACCACCACAGTTAAAAAAAAGAGCATATATGCCGAAGCATGGGGGCAGCAGAGGGCGGAGGAGCGATTTTGCTCCTAATGCCACGTACATACGGTCGAAAAAAGTCCGACCATGTGTACGTGGCATAACTTTTTTGCGGAGGATGCCCCCATGCTTCGGCATATATAAATGGTGCATGTATGCCCATCATTAGAAGTGGGTGGATGAAGGGAGGTATTCTAATGGTGGGCATACCCACCGCGCCATTGGGAAAGCATTTTATCACACCGATCTTGGTGTGGTCAGATGCTTTGAGGGCAGAGGAAAGATCTAGGGTCTAATAGACCCCATTTTTTTCAAAAAAAGAGTACCTGTCACTGCCTATTGCTATCATAGGGGATATTTACATTCCCTGCGATAACAATAAAAATGACAACTAAGAAAAAAAAATGGAAGGAACAGTTTAAAAATAAAATAAAAAAGCTAAATAAAAAGAAAAACTAAAAAAAAAAAAAAAAAAGCACCCCTGCCCCCCCCCTTCTCTTGCGCAAAGGCGAACACAAGCGTTGGTGGTCTGGCGTCATATGTAAACAGCAATTGCACCATGCATGTGAGGTATCACCGCGAAGGTCAGAACGAGGGCAGTAATTTTAGCAGTAGACCTCCTCCGTGAATCTAATGTGGTAACCTGTAAAGGCTTTTAAAGGTTTTTAAAAATGTATGTAGTTTGTCGCCACTGCGTGTTTGTGCGCAATTTTAAAGCATGTCGTGTTTGGTATCCATGTACTTGGCCTAAGATCATATTTTTTATTTCATCAAAAATTTAAGCAATATAGTGTGTTTAAGTGCATTAAAATAAAAAAAGTGTATTTTTTTCCACAAAAAATGCGTTTGAAAATCGCTGCGCAAATACTGTGTGGAAAAAAAAAATGCAACACCCACCATTTTAATCTGTAGGGCCTTTGCTTTAACAATATATATAGTGTTTGGGGGTTCAATGTAATTTTCTTGCAAAAAAATAATAAGTTTTCATGTAAACAAAAAGTGTCAGAAAGGGCTTTATCTTCAAGTGGTTAGAAGAGTGGGTGACGTGTGACATAGGCTTCTAAATGTTGTGCATAAAATGCCAGGACAGTTCAACCCCCCCCCCCCCAAATGACCCCATTTTGGAAAGAAGACACCCCAAGCTATTTGCTGAGAGCAATGTTGAGCCCATTAAATATTTTTTTTTTTGGTCCCAAGAGATTGAATAATGAAAAAAAAAAAAATTATAATTTTTTTTACAAAAAGTTGTCACTAAATGATATATTGCTCAAACATGCCATGGGCATATGTGGAAATACACCCCAAAATACATTCTGTTGCTTCTCCTGAGTACGGGGATACCACATGTGTGGGACTTTTTTGGGAGCCTAGCTGCGTACGGGACCCCAAAATCCAAGCACCGCCTTCAGGCTTTCTAAGGGTGTAATTTTTTTATTTCACTCCTCACTGCCAATCACAGTTTCGGAGGCCATGGAATGCCCAGATGGCACAAACCACCCCCAAATGACCCCATTTTGGAAAGTAGACACCCCAAGCTATTTGCTGAGAGGTATGGTGAGTATTTTGCAGATCTCGCTTTTTGTCACAAGGTTTTGAAAATTGAAAAAAGAAAAAAAAAAATTTTTTTTTCTTTACTTTCTTCATTTTCAAAAACACATGAGAGCTGGAAAATACTCACCATGCCTCTCAACAAATAGCTTGGGGTGTCTACTTTCCAAAATGGGGTCATTTGGGGGGGTTTTGTGCTATTTTGGCATTTTATGGGCTTCGAAACTGTGATGGGTAGTGAGGAGTGAAATCAAAAATTTGCACCCTTAGAAATCCTGAAGGCGGTGCTTGGGTTTCGGGGCCCCGTACGCGGCTAGGCTCCCAAAAAGTCCAACACATGTGGTATCCCCATACTCAGGAGAAGCAGCAAAATGTATTTTGGGGTGCAATTCCACATATAACCATGGCATGTGTGGGCAATATATCATTTAGTGACAACTTTTTGAATACATTTTTTTTTTTTTGTCTTTATTCAATCACTTGGGACTAAAAAAAAAATATTCAATGGGCTCAACATGCCTCTCAGCAAATAGCTTGGGGTGTCTACTTTCCAAAATGGGGTCATTTGGGGGGGTTTTGTACTTCCCTGCCATTTTAGCACCTCAAGAAATGAGATAGGCAGTCATAAATTAAAAGCGGTGTAAATTCCAGAAAATGTACTCTAGTTTGTAGACGCTATAACTTTTGCGCAAACCAATAAATATACGCTTATTGGCATTTTTTTTACTAAAGACATGTGGCTGAATACATTTTGGCCCAAATGTTTGACTAAAATTGAGTTTATTCGATTTTTCTTATAACAAAAAGTAGAAAATCTATTTTTTTTTCAAAATTTTCGTTCTTTTTCCGTTTATATCGCAAAAAATTTAAATCACAGAGGCAATCAAATACCATCAAAAGAAAGCTCTATTTGTGGGAAGAAAAGGACGCAAATTTCGTTTGGTTACAAAATTGCATGACCGCGCAATTACCAGTTAAAATAGTGCAGTGCGAAATTGAAAAAAGACCTCTGGTCCTTAAGCTGACAATTGGTCCGGGGCTGAAGTGGTTAATGAGTGAAATATGTATTTAATCCCCAATCAATCAGCAAGATTTCTGGCTCCCAGGTGTCTTCTATAGAAGTAACAAGCTAAGATTAGGAGCACTCTCTTAAAGGGAGTGCTCCTAATCTCAGCTTGTTACCTGTATAAAATACACCTGTCCACAGAAGCAATCAATCACTTAGATTCCAATCTGTCCACCATGGCCAAGACCAAAGAGCTGTTCAAGGATGTCAGGGACAAGATTGTAGACCTACAAAAGGCTGGAATGGGCTACAAGACCATCGCCAAGCCGCTTATTGGGAGGGTGACAACAGTTTGTGCGATTATTTGCAAATGGAAAAAACACAAAATAACCGTCAATCTCCCTTGGTCTGGGGCCCCATGGAAGATCTCACTTTGTGGAGTTTCAATGATCATGAGAACATTGAGAAATCAGCCCAGAACTTCACGGGAGAATCTTGTCCATGATCTAAAGGCATCTTGGACCATAGTCACCAAGAAAACAATTGGCACTCACCAAATATGTTTTTGTATGTTGTAATAAACCCTGGCCAGGTTTTTTTGGGTTAGAGCACCCCTCCCTCTCTTCATTACCTCTTATTTAGTGGCCACCAGTGTATAGGAGGAATCCTTTCAGTTCTCCCACATAGAGGAGTTTGGCTCCCATGGTTGAGACGCAGGATCTTTCATTCTATTACTAGGGTAGGACCCACTAATTCGGGGTACTTTGTCGCAGTAAGTGGGCTTAGCACTATATAACCATATAGTGTGACCAAACCCCCGTATTTTTTTGAATATGTTCAGGTGTTTTTAACTAGCCCTGCAGGAAACGTCATTCTTGAATGTGTGCGATGTAATATGTTCACTATTGCTTGTTGGTCTTATGGCAGCACCATCTTGAATTTAATCTCATTGGTGAGTGCTTCCCAAATATGTTTTTGTATGTTGTAATAAACCCTGACCAGGTTTTTTTTGGGTTAGAGCACCCCTCCCCCTCTTCATTACCTCTTATTTAGTGGCCACCAGTGTATAGGAGGAATCCTTTCAGTTCTCCCACATAGAGGAGTTTGGCTCCCATGGTTGAGACGCAGGATCTTTCATTCTATTACTAGGGTAGGACCCACTAATTTGGGGTACTTTGTCGCAGTAAGTGGGCTTAGCACTATATAACCATATAGTGTGACCAAACCCCCGTATTTTTTGAATATGAACAGGTGTTTTTAACTAGCCCTGCAGGAAACGTCATTCTTGAATGTGTGCGCTGTAATATGTTTGCTATTGCTTGTTGGTCTTATGGCAGCACCATCTTAAATTTAAACGCATTGGTGAGTGCTTCCCAAATATGTTTTTGTGTGTTTTGTGGGACAGGTAAGTGTCCATTTATTAAAAGTCAGCAGCTGCTGTATTTGTAGCTGCTAGCTTTTAATATTTTTTTTTTTTTTTAGGTGGACCTCCTCTTTAAGTGGTTAAAATGCAAATCAATTTATAACTTTTTTTGAATTGCGTTTTTCGGGATTTTTTTTTGTTGTTATTTTGTCTCTCACTGTTAAAATAAACCTACCATTAAATTATAGACTGATAATTTTTTTTGGCAGTGGGCAAAAGTACAAAATCAGCAGGGGATCAAATCGTTTTTTCCCTCACTGTAGCGGGTTCACACTTGTGCGCTGTGATTTGGCCGTTCCCAATGAATTCTCATGGACTGTGCATTTTCTGAACGTGCATCAATGATGCAGCATGCAAGACTGTAATTTTCTTTCATGAAAACACATAGGGGTTAATTTGCTAAAACTGGACAGTGCAAACTCTGGTGCAGCTCTGCATAGAAACCAATCAGCTTCCAGGTTTTATATGTCAAATCTTGATTGAACAAGTTGAAGTTAGAAGCTGATTGGCTACCATGCACAGCTGCACCAGATTTTTCACTCTCCAGTTTTAGTTAATCAACCCCATAGTCTAATAGAATTTAATGGGAGCGCACCTAATACATACAATCGCTCTGTGGCTAAACCACAGCACACCAGTGTGAATCCACTATTAGGTATAAGAAAAAATCAACAGGGCAGAGAAGCAGGATCGGTGCTGACTTAATATGTGATCGTGTAGGCACGGTATAGAGAGAGGTGTAGGTGAGGCGGAGATGATTCGTACAAGTGAGAGTATAACAAGGGACACAAAGAGGTGTCCCGGGAAGGAGAGCTAGGTGAAGGCAGGAGTGTGGGAGGAAAGAGTGATTAGTAGTTGCAGTACATAGATAAGGCAGACTTGTAGGAACAGAGGTGTCTGGGAATCAGTAGATACAGGAGCAGCGAATGTAGCTCCCAGTGCGCCCCGACTCACCACAGATTTGGACACCGCGCAGGGCAAGTTCACCCCCCCCCCCACCCATCCCTTGTACCAGCTCTGGTTAGACATACATGTGAACCCCAAATCCTTATTTTTATGCAAAGTTTGCTAGAAGGGAATGAGCTTGTATAGTGGTGTGCAGAGGCTTGCGGTGTGAAGAGATAACAACTACAATAGAGGCAACCTTGATAACTATTTCACCTTGCATGTGTTTTTCATAGTAAAATGCTCATTGCTAGTGCTGCGATAATCAGAGTAAGAACAATATTGTGCTCTCATATATCCATATACGGATGCAATATTATTCAAAATAATAAACAAAGTGAGGTGCATCAATTAAACATTACTATCAAAGTGTAACTAAATAAAGTGTTCCTCAAGTGAATAGAGTCCATAAAATACTTATAACCATTCCACATCCAGACTTTACAAGTGCTTTTAACTTTTGTGTTATACCCTTCACTAGGGATGAGCCGAACACCCCCCTGGTTCGGTTCTCACCAGAACCTGCGAACGGACCTAAAATTTGCGCAAACTTTAGAACCCCATTAAAGTCAAAATCAAAAGTGCTAATTTTAAAGGCTAATATGCAAGTTATTGTCCTAAAAAGGGTTTGGGGACCCGGGTCCTGCCCCAGGAGACATGTATCAATGCAAAAAAAATAACTTTTAAAAAAGGCAGTTTTTTCGGGAGCAGTGATTTTAATGACGCTTAAAGTGAAAAAAAAAGTGAAATATTCCTTTAAATATCGTGCCTGGGGGTGTCTATAGTATGTCTGTGAAGTGGCACATGTTTCCCGTGTTTAGAACAGTCCCTGCATCAAATGACATTTCTAACGGAAAAAAAGGAATTTCAAACTGCTTGCGGTTTTAATGTAATGTCTGGTCCCGGCAATATGGATGAAAATCATTGAGAAAAAATGGCATGGGTACCCCCCCCCCCCCCCCCCCCCCCCGCCCATTACCAGCCCCTTTGGGTCTTGTATGGATATTAAGGGGAAGCCCGTACCCAAATTACAAAAAGCAAGGCCCTATATACTCTGAACAGCAGTATACAGGCAGTGCAAACAAGACAGGGACTGTGTAGGTTTGTTGTTAAGTAGAATATTTTTGTAATTTTGAACTGCTACATTTTTAAAGTGTAGCTCCAATCAAAAAATCTATTTTTAAGCTTTTTTGAAAACATAGGGAAGGGTTATCACCCCTGTAACATTTTTTTTGCTGTCTGTGCAACTCTTCCGAAAATTTCATCTGACTTTCTGTCCTAATGACAAATGTTTTTTGAAAATGTTTTTTTTTTTTTTTTAGTAAAACAAGGATTGGGATAAAGCATCAGTGGAGAGGAGACACATTTTTCCCATATCAACTCTTACAGGAGAGAATTTCCCTTCCTATGGGTAGATTTCGTCTCACTTCCTGTTGTCTCCTTCAATTTGCAAGTAGGAGACGTTTGTAAGTTGGATGTTTGAAAGTAGTAGGGGCCTGCCCTATATGCTCTGCAGAGATTTGGGCCTAAGGTGTTGGTGTTGCCACAACACTGTAAGCCCTCAAAGTGACTCTTGGTGGCCGCTGGAACACCCTGCTGTGAACTATATTATCAAGAATTGTAATTACGTGTCATTGTTGAACAGTAGTAGAAAATTGGGTCTTTGGTGCTGGTGCTGGTGCCACAACACTGTAAGTCCTCACAGTTACTCTTGGTGGGCGCTGGAATTGGCCCTGCTGTGAAATATTATATCAAGAATTGTAATTACATGCACCTGTTGAACAGGGGCAGAAAATTGGGCCTTAGGCACTGGTGCCACGACACTGCAACACCTCACAGAAACTCTAGTTGGAGCACATGAATGCAAAGTATTGCATTAAAAATTGTAACTACACGTCCCTGTTAAACAGGGGCTGAAAAATTGGGCCTTAGGCACTGGTGCTGGTGCCACAACACTGCAAACCCTCACAGATACTCTAGTTGGAGCGCAGGAATGAGCCCTGCTGAAAAGTATTGCATCAAAAATTGTAATTACATGCCCCTGTTAAACAGGGGCTGAAAAATTGGGCCTTAGCCACTGGTGGCGGCGCCCAGAACCAAAAATATTCTTACAAGCTATCAGCATGATCATTGAGGAGGAAGAGGATAGTCACTCAGCATAACAGGATAGTCACTCAGCATCAGCATAGGCAGTCTTGAAGGGATCTGACATTTCAAAAAAAAATATTCTGTTACATCAGCATCAGGTGCTTGGTAGCTGGTGGTGATCCAAGACTGATTCATTTTTATGAAGGTCAGTCGATCAACCGAGTCGGTGGACAGACGCACACTGTGATCGGTTACAAACCCTCCAGCAGCACTGAATGTGCATTCCGAAAGAACGCTGGATGCAGGACAGGCCAGTAGCTCAATTGCATACTGTGCAAGCTCTGGCCAGTGATCCATCCTCAAGACCCAGTAACCCAGAGGATTTTCAGTGGAAAGGTGTCCAAGTCTGACCTTGCTCCTAGGTATTCCTGGACCATGTAAATCAGACGCTGGCGATGGTTGCTGGAACCGATCATACCCTGGGGCTGCGGACTAAAAAATTGTCTAAACACATCGGTCAGACGGCCACCTTCTCCACCACTCCTTCTGTGACTGACCGAAGATTCAGCAACACGTTATCCAGGAACAGGAATTTGGAACCTCCCAGTCTCTGGGAACGCGTTGCACAGACCTTTCTGCAAGGCCTCCCGAAGATGTTTCATCCTCTGCTCCCTCTGCGACGGCAAGATAAGGTCCGCAACCTTACCCTTGTAACGTGGATCAAGGAGGGTTGCCAGCCAGTAATGATTCCCCCTCCTTGATCCGACGAATACGAGGATCCCTCTGCAGGCTTTGCAGGATCAGGGAGGCCCTGCAGCATAGGTTAGCTGAGGCATTCGGTCCGGAGTCCTCTGGGTCACTAAGGATGACATGATCCGCAGTCACGTACAAGTCCATGGGTTTCTTGGGACTGTGAATGATCCCTAAAAGACTGCTGCTGATGCTGAGTGCCAGGCTCAAACTCCATGCTGACACAATCCTCCTCCTCCTCCACGTCCTCTTCCTGTGTGATCGGCGGGCCAGCAGAAACACTGTCTGGATAAAGGGGGCCTTGAGAGGTAAGGAAGTCCTCCTCTTCATGCCTCTGTTCTGTCTCAAGTGCCCTGTCCATTATCCCACGCAGCGTGTGCTCCAACAGGTGGACAAGAGGTACAGTGTCACTGATGCATGCACTGTCACTGCTCACCATCCTCGTGACCTCCTCAAATGGTGACAGGACAGTGCATGCGTCCCTGATCATGGCCCACTGGCGTGGGGAAAAAAAAAAACAAGCTCCCCTGACCCTGTTTTGGTGCCGTAGTCACACAGGTACTCATTGATGGCCCTCTGCTGTGTGAAGTCGCTGCAGCATGGCCAACGTTGACTTCCACCTGGTGGGCATGTCACAGATTAGGCGGTTCTTGGGCAGGTTAAATTCCTTTTGGAGGTCAGTCAGCCTAGCACTGGCATTATATGACCAGCGGAAATGCACACAGACTTTCCTGGCCTGCCTCAGGACATCCTGTAAGCCCAGGGTACCTGCCCAAGAACCGCTGCACCACCAAGGTAAGGATGTGAGCCACACAGGGCACATGGGTCAGTTGTCCCTGACGGAGGGCGGAGAGGAGGTTGGTGCCATTGTCGCAAACCACCATTCCTGGCCTAAGCTGGCGTGGCGTCAACCACCTCTCAGCCTGCCCCTGCAGAGCTGACAGAACCTTTTTTCCCAGTGTGGCTCCTGTCCCCCAAGCAAACCAGCGCAAGCACCACATGGCATCTTTTTGCCTGCATACTTGCGTAGCCCCTTGAACGCCTACGGAGCACCGCTGGTTCCGAGGACAAAGCACAGGAAGAGGCCATGGAGGAAGAAGAAGAGGAGGGGGGTGGAGGAGAGAGGTGTGTCAGAATCACCAGTAGTAGCATTTTGGAGGCGTGGTGGTGAGACAACCTCCAACACTACTGCACCTTGTCCTGCATCCTTCCCAGCTGCCAGAAGAGTCACCCAATGCGCCGTGAAAGATAGGTAACGTCTCTGTCCATGCCTGCTGGACCATGAGTCAGCGGGAATATGCATCTTACCCCTGACCGCCCTGTCCAGCCAGGCCAAGACATTGCCTTTCACATGCCGGTAGAGAGCCGGAATCGCCTTCCGTGAGAAAAAGTGGCGTTTGGGAACCTGCCACTGAGGAACCGCACATTCCACAAACTCATGGAAGGGGGCAGAGTCTACCAACTGAAAAGGCAGCAGTTGAAGTGCTAGCAATTTAGCCAAGCTAGCATTCAACCACTGGGCATGTGGATGGCTGGGAGTGTACTTCTTTCGATGGTGCAGCAGCTGGGGAGGGAAATTTGCCTAGTACAATCGGACGTCGGTGTACGATAGCAGATTGCCCGCAAGTACTTGGCTGTGACACACCTAATTTTACACCTTCATTCCTCTCAGTGCAGGTTTCAGAGAGGACTGAAGGTATAGTAGGGTTGGAGATCCCAGCTGATGAGGAGCAAGGAGAGGTCCGCTTTGTTCTTTGGTGTGGGTCTTTTAGGTACGCTTGCCAACGAACTGCATGGCAGGTCGACATATGTCTGGTCAAGCATGTGGTGCCCAAGCGGCTAATGTTTTGGCAAAGCAAGATACGCCTGAGACATATGTTGCAAATAGCAGCGGTGCGATCTGATGCACTCGTCTCAAAAAAGGCCCACACCAAAGAACTTTTGGAATAACGTGCAGAGGCAGTGCCCTGCACATGCGCAGCTGTGCAGTGTTATGCAGTAGGTATGCTGCCCTTAAGCTGGCCCCTGGAGGGCATCCTGCCTCGTTGGAGATGTGCCTCCTCCTTCTCCTCTCTCCTATCGGGCACCCACGTGGAGTCGGTGACCTCATCATCCCCTCCCTCCTCATCACTGGAACAAACCTGGCAGTATGCTGCAGCTGGTGGAACATGACTGCCAGATTGCTGTCCTTCTTGGGCATCCCCTCTCTCTGGGCTCACGTCACTGCCTTCCTCTAGCTGGGTATCATCATCAGAGACTTCAAAACGCTGGGTATCCTCATGGAGCATGTACCCAACACTGTGCTCATACAGTTTGGGGGACTCCCCAGGAGAACATGGTGGGGCTAGGGAAGGAGTGACTGATGCCATTGAGCCTAGGGAAGAGGCCGCATTGGCAGCTGCTTTTTCAGTACCCTGAGTCTGGGTGAGAGAGGATGAGGACGGCTTGGTCATCCACTCTACCAAGTTTTCAAGATGTTGTGGCTCAACACGTCCAGCTGCCGAACAAAAGGACGAGCTTGTCCCATGGCCACATGCTAATGAGGATGCACCGTGTCCACAACCAGCACTGTTTCCTCTAGACACAGAGCCTGCTTGCCCTCTTTTATTGCCTCGTGACTGTCTGCCTCTCCTTGTTGGCCTTCCAGACATACTAATGGCTAGACATGGGAACTGTCAAAAAATTCGTTTCGTTTCGTTCCCGTTTCGTATATAAAAAAATTCGTACTTCGTGTACGAAATTCCGTTCGAATTCGTACGAAATACGAAATTCGGACGAATCGTAATTTTTTTTCCCAATCGTTAGTAAAGTTACGAATCGTTACGAATCGTTAACGCGGCTAATGAATTGTTGGTTCTCATAACACAGAGAACAATTCGAATCCAACTACAAATATCGAATTTCAATTTCAAGTTACGAATCGTTACGAATCGTTACGAATCGTTACGAATCGTTACGAATCGTTACGAATCGTTACGAATCGTTACGGATCGTTACGAATCGTTACGAATCGTTACGAATCGTTAAAAAATAGTTACGAATCGTTAGTAAATCCAACTACCAATATCGAATTTCAACTAATTTGAACAAAATTATTATAGCAGATATAACGAATGAATTCGAATGACAAAGTGTCATTTTTGCAGAAAAAAAAAAAGCGTAGGGGTCCCCCCAAATTCAATAACCAGGCCCTTCAGGTCTGGGATGGATTTTAAGGGGAACCCCGGCCAAAAAAAAAAAAATGGCGTGGGGGTCCCCCTCAAAATCCATAACAGACCCTTTATCCGAGCACGCAACCTGGCAGGCCGCAGGAAAGGAGGGGGGACGAGAGCGGCCCCCCCTCCCGCCTGAACCGTACCAGGCCACATGCCCTCAACATTGGGAGGGTGCTTTGGGGTCCCCCCCAAAGCACCTTGTCCCCATGTTGATAAGGACAAGGGCCTCTTCCCCACAACCCTGGTCGGTGGTTGTGGGGGTCTGTGGGCAGGGGGCTTATCGGAATCTGGAAGCCCCCTTTAACAAGGGGACCCCCAGATCCTGGCCCCCCCTGTGTGAAATGGTAAGGGGGTACAAAAGTACCCCTACCATTTCACCAAAAAAGGTGACAAAAATGGTAAAAATGACAGGGGACGGTCTTTGACAATTCCTTTATTAAAATCTTCTTTCTTCTGGTCTTCCTTTCTTCCTCTTCTCCTTCCGTCATCTTCTTCCATCGTCTTCTTCCTTCGATTTCGCTTCTTCTTCCTCCGGTCTTCTCGTCCTTCTCGTCCGGCGTCGTCCTTCTCGTCCGGCATCAGCGTCTCTTCTCGCAGGCCGCTCCTCGCAATGGGAGGCTCCCGCTCTGTGAGGCTTCGCTCCGGCTGACAGGTCTTTTATAACGAAGGCACCTGGTGACCCCGCCCCCTCTGACGCACGGGGACGTCATGTGGAATTCCCTATGGCTTTCCCCATGACCTCAGAGGGGGGGCGGGGTCACCAGGTGCCTTCGTTATAAAAGACCTGTCAGCCGGAGCGAAGCCTCACACAGCGGGAGCCTCCCATTGCGAGGAGCGGCCTGCGAGAAGAGACGCTGATGCCGGACGAGAAGGACGACGCCGGACGAGAAGGATGAGAAGACCGGAGGAAGAAGAAGCGAATCGAAGGAAGAAGAAGATGGAAGAAGATGAAGGAAGGAGAAGATGAAGAAAGGAAGACCAGAAGAAAGAAGATTTTAATAAAGGAATTGTCAAAGACCGTCTCCTGTCATTTTTACAATTTTTGCCACTTTTTTGGTGAAATGGTAGGGGTACTTTTGTACCCCCTTAACATTTCACACAGGGGGGATCTGGAGGTCCCCTTGTTAAAGGGGCTTCCAGATTCCGATAAGCCCCCCGCCCGCAGACCCCCACAACCACCGGGCACGGTTGTGGGGAAGAGGCCCTTGTCCTCATCAACATGGGGACATGGTGCTTTGGGGGGGACCCCAAAGCACCCTCCCAATGTTGAGGGCATGTGGCCTGGTACGGTTCAGGCGGGAGGGGGGGGCGCTCTCGTCCCCCCTCCTTTCCTGCGACCTGCCAGGTTGCGTGCTCGGATAAGGGTCTGGTATGGATTTTGAGGGGGACCCTACGCCTGTTTTTTTTTTTTTTTTTGGCTGGGGTCCCCCTTAATATCCATCCCAGACCTGAAGGGCCTGGTTATTGAATTTGGGGGGACCCCTACGCATTTTTTTATCAATGACTTCAATGAATGACAGTTCTCTGTATTACGGATCCAACAATTCATTTGCCGGCAATAGCTGCGAGTGATTTTAAATAGTTTTTTTTTCCTGCAAAAATGACACTGCAGGAACAGTTCTCTATATTAGATATACTGAATCTCGAATCATTCGAAGCATTCGTTATATCCACTATTATAATTTCTTTCATATTAGTTGAAATTAGATATTTGTTAGTTACAATATAACATTCGAATTGTTCTCTGTATTACGGGAATCGGCAATTAGCCGCAAGTGATTTTAAATGTCTTTTTTTTTTTTCCTGCAAAAATGACACATTGTACAGAGAGAGTTCTAAACACGGAAACATGCCCCCTTCTATATACTATATACTCTATAGTATGCCTATGAATGGGGGTCATGTTTCCCGTGTTTAGAACTGTCTCTGTACAATGTGTCATTTTTGCAGGGAAAAAAATACATTTAAAATCACTTGCGGCTAATTGCCGATTCCCGTAATACAGAGAACAATTCGAATGTTGTATTGTAACTAACAAATATCTAATTTCAACTAATATGAAAGAAATTATAATAGTGGATATAACGAATGCTTCGAATGATTTGAGATTCAGTATATCTAATATAGAGAACTGTCTCTGTACAATGTGTCATTTTTGCAGGAAAAAAAAAACTATTTAAAATCACTCTCGGCTATTGCCGGCAAATGAATTGTTGGATCCGTAATACAGAGAACTGTCATTCATTGAAGTCATTGATAAAAAAAAATGCGTAGGGGTCCCCCCAAATTCAATAACCAGGCCCTTCAGGTCTGGGATGGATATTAAGGGGACCCCAGCCAAAAAAAAAAAAAAAAAAATGGCGTAGGGTCCCCCTCAAAATCCATCCCAGACCCTTGAGGTCTGGGATGGATTTTAAGGGGAACCCTAGCCAAAAAAAATGGCGTGGGGTCCCCCATAAAATCCATACCAGACCCTTATCCGAGCACGCAACCTGGCAGGCCGCAGGAAAGGAGGGGGGGGGACGAGAGCGGCCCCCCTCCCGCCTGAACCGTACCAGGCCACATGCCCTCAACATTGGGAGGGTGCTTTGGGGTCCCCCCCAAAGCACCTTGTCCCCATGTTGATAAGGACAAGGGCCTCTTCCCCACAACCGTGCCCGGTGGTTGTGGGGGTCTGCGGGCGGGGGGCTTATCGGAATCTGGAAGCCCCCTTTAACAAGGGGACCCCCAGATCCCGGCCCCCCCTGTGTGAAATGGTAAGGGGGTACAAAAGTACCCCTACCATTTCACCAAAAAAGTGGCAAAAATTGTAAAAATGACAGGAGACGGTCTTTGACAATTCCTTTATTAAAATCTTCTTTCTTCTGGTCCTTCCTTTCTTCATCTTCTCCTTCCGTCATCTTCTTTCATCTTCTTCTTCCTTCGATTCGCTTCTTCTTCCTCCGGTCTTCTCGTCCTTCTCGTCCGGCATCAGCGTCTCTTTTCGCAGGCCGCTCCTCGCAATGGGAGGCTCCCGCTCTGTGAGGCTCCGCTCCGCTGACAGGTCTTTTATAACGAAGGCACCTGGTGACCCTGCCCCCCCTCTGACGTCATGGGGAAAGCCATAGAGAATTCCACATGACGTCCCCATGCGTCAGAGGGGGCGGGGTCACCAGGTGCCTTCGTTATAAAAGACCTGTCAGCGGAGCGGAGCCTCACAGAGCGGGAGCCTCCCATTGCGAGGAGCGGCCTGCAAGAAGAGACGCTGATGCCGGACGAGAAGGACGACGCCGGACGAGAAGGACGAGAAGACCGGAGGAAGAAGAAGCGAATCGAAGGAAGAAGACGATGGAAGAAGATGACGGAAGGAGAAGATGAAGAAAGAAGAAAGAAGAAAGAAGATTTTAATAAAGGAATTGTCAAAGACCGTCTCCTGTCATTTTTACCATTTTTGTCACCTTTTTTGGTGAAATGGTAGGGGTACTTTTGTACCCCCCTTACCATTTCACACAGGGGGGGGGGCCGGGATCTGGGGGTCCCCTTGTTAAAGGGGGCTTCCAGATTCCGATAAGCCCCCCCCCCGCCCGCAGACCCCCACAACCACCGGCCAGGGTTGTGGGGAAGAGGCCCTTGTCCTCATCAACATGGGGACAAGGTGCTTTGGGGGGGACCCCAAAGCACCCTCCCAATGTTGAGGGCATGTGGCCTGGTACGGTTCAGGCGGGAGGGGGGGCCGCTCTCATCCCCCCTCCTTTCCTGCGGCCTGCCAGGTTGCGTGCTCGGATAAAGGGTCTGGTATGGATTTTGAGGGGGACCCCCACGCCATTTTTTTTTTTTTTTTTTTTTTTGGCCGGGGTTCCCCTTAAAATCCATCCCAGACCTGAAGGGTCTGGTATGGATATTTGGGGGGGACCCCACGCCATTTTTTTTTTTTTTTTTGGCTGGGGTCCCCTTAATATCCATACCAGACCTGAAGGGCCTGGTTATTGAATTTGGGGGGACCCCTACGCTTTTTTTTTTTTTTTAATAGCTTTTTTTTTCTGCAAAAATGACACTTTGTCATTCGAATTCATTCGAATGCATTCGTTATATCTGCTATAATAATTTCGTTTGAATTAGTTGAAATTTGATATTGGTAGTTGGATTCGAATAATTTGGAGCTGAAATTCGTAAACGGAATTTTTCCTGCAAAAATGACACTTTGTCATTCGAATTCATTCGAATTCATTCGGCGACGAAATTCGTAAACGGAATTTCGTATTCCGTACGGAATTCGTAAAAAAATAAATTCGTACTACAGATTCGTAAATTCGTACGAATTTCGAAAAATTCGTACGAATTCGTACGAAACGAATCGCACATGTCTACTAATGGCCTGCAGGGAGATGTAGCTGCACAAAGCTGGGACGTATATACTGATATACTGCAGCTAACAAAATCAACTGCCTGCCTGTAGTATTATTATTATCAGAACACCAGCAATTGGGGTAGCTTTAGGCGTACACTGTGCAGATGGTGGCACAATACGTCGACTGTAATTGCTACAGCTGCCTGCGGATAGGATCAGCAGAACACAGGCAATTGGGGTTGCTTAAGGCGTACACTGTGCAGATGGCACAATACGCTGACTGTAATTGCTACAGCTGCCTGCGGATAGGATGCGCAGAACAGCAATTGGGGTAGCTTCAGGCGTGTACACTGTGCAGATGGCACAATACACCCACTGTATTTGCAACAGCTGCCTACGGATAGGATGAGCAGAACAACAGCAATCGGGGTAGCTTCAGGTGTGTACACTGTGCAGATGGCACAATACACCAGACATGGGAGTAAGTCACACATGTGCAAGTCATAAGCAAGTCTCAAGTCGTAACCTTCAAGTCATAAGCAAGTCCCAAGTTACTGTGGCGAAAAGCAAGCAAGTCAAGTCGAGTCCCTGCTAGAAGTCAAGCAAGTCAAGTCAAGTCATTTGTTTTGGTCAAGTCACAAATCAAGTCAAAATACTGATTTACCACCTTTAAATTAGTTAAAAGTCAGTGTTGTTCAGGAAAGGTTTTATTTTAAAAATAATATTTTCAACATTAAACTTCAAAATAATAAAGTATAGCTAGACACTTGAATGGTGATGAGCCACTTACAAATAGTTTTTTTTGCTGTTTGTGAAATTTTTTGCAAATGCAATGCATTGTAAAGCTGGCCATACACCTATAGATTATCTGCAGATTTTCTATGGTTAGATGGAAAAAGGGCAACAGATTTCTCTATGTTCGCTAAACTGTGTGGATGGAGGAATCTGCCACTTTTTCCATCTAACCATAGAACATCTGCAGATAATCTATAGGTGTATGGCCATTGGCCAGCTTAAGTTACAATGCATGAAACCTTAAACTTCAAACTAATAAAATATATGTAGACACTTGAATGGTGATGAGCCACTTACTTACAAATTGTTTTTTTTTTTGCTGTTTGTTTAATTTTTTTCAAATGCAAAGCATTGTAAAGCTTGCCATACACCTATAGATTATCTGCAGATTTTCTATGGTTAGATGGAAAAAGGGCAACAGATGAGATTTCTCTATGTTCGCTAAACTGTGTGGATGGAGGAATCTCCCACTTTTTCCATCTAACCATAGAACATCTGCAGATAATCTATAGGTGCATGGGCAGCTAAAGTTACAATGCATTGCATTTGCAAAAAATTAAATTTGATAGTACTTTCTCACTCAGTTGTGAGCGATGGGGTCGCATTATCACCCCACCATGGCTGAACACATGTTCAACAGGTGCGCTTGATGCAGGGACTGACATAACTCTTACCGCTACCCTGAACAAAGAGGGGAACATGTGCCTGTTCATGGCCCAAAACTGAAGGCAACTCTGTCCATCACAAATGTCTAAATACTGGTTCAGCTGAATTTGGGGAGTAGAACATGAATCTTTCTTTTGTTTTTTGTGGTATGCTGAGAACAGCCCAGACTGACTCTCTGGCTCTGGAACTGGCATTTGCTCGTCTTCATCGGTGGTTGGTGGGGTGGGCTTGCAGTCCTCTTCTTTGAGAATCAAGTCTGAAGAACACAAGCATAAATGGTCACAACACAACTGAAATATCAAAAGCAACCAGATCATGACAATCTAGTGCATAGGTCTTCAACCCTCTCCTTGGGGTCCCCCAAACAGGCCATATTTTAGTTTTTCCTCATGAAATAACACACCTGATTTGATTAATCAAAGGCTTAATGTGTAGTAGTTGACTAATTGAAACAGGTGTGTTATTTTAGGGTGAAAACAAAAACACGGCCTGTCTGGGGATCCCTGAGGAGAGGGTTGAAGACCTCTGAGTAGAGTATATCAACATACTGACATTCTTTTATAGCCTACAATCTGGCATTACATTGGATTATTACAAAAACATAACATACTTTTTATCATCGCAGACACAGCCTCCTTGATATTTTCGGGAGCCAAAACATCATGGGTCAACCACATGGTGCCAAATGAAGGATCCAGCAGAGCAGCTTTTAGGTATAGAGGGTCAGAGAAGGGTAAGGTTGCTACATCATTGTGTTCATCTGCCATCCTCACATTGACAAAGATCCCTCCGAATCGTCTTTTGAGTGATTCTTGCAGGCTACGGATCAAGCCACCAAGGTAGCGCACGCTCTCTTTATGATTTTCCAAGTGGTGATTCAGAGAAAGGATACAGGGTACAACAGCACTTATTGTCACAATTTTTTCTCCCTGTGAGAGGTCTGTGGCTTCTCCAAAAGGTTGAAGGACATCCACGAGTTCCTTAATCTGATTCCACTCTCTAGCTGTGAATACAGTCTCTCTGTGTCCCCCATCTTCAAGAATTCTAGTCAGTTTCACCTGGTCACAGCTGACCACTGATTTCAATTGCCTCAGTGTGGAATTCCAGCGTGTGGTAACAGCGGCAGGGATTCCACGCTGTCCAAACTCCTCTTCAAATTTTTCCTTGAAAGAGGTGCTTGTATGTAACAAGGAGCTCAACCTGGAAGCTTTGGCGAGAGCTGCATTGACTAATTTAGTCTCCTTAAGTCCATCACCTATTACCAATTGAAGCGTGTGTGCAAAACATTGAAGTCTAGTTTGGGTTTTTGCACTCAAATAATTGTCAAGCATCTCCTGTTCTTTCATTGACAAGTCATTCCAAATGTCCGAATCATCAAGGTCATCGTCTTCTTCTCCCTGTCCTGGAAAACATGTAGTGAATGCTTTTTTCATGTTTGCAGCGTTGTCACAGATGATGTGGTCTACCTTTTTTTTAATCTTGTACTCTTCACATACACGCTCAAATTCCTCACAAATTCTTTCCCCTGTATGGGGACCTTTGAAGCGGTTGCACGCAAGCAACTGTGATTTCAACTGAAGACGGTCTTCCTCAATGTTGATCCAGTGCACTGTGACTCCAAGAAAGCCTCTCATCCTGCGGTCTGACCATATATCTACAGTCACTGACAGATGATCTACTGCTGCGAGTTCATTTTTCAGCTTCATTTGCCTATCTGCCACCAGATTGTCAAGCTTGCCAGTAATTGTTCTTCTACTTACTGGAGAGTACTTGTTGTCTACTATTGACAAAAAGCGACGAAAGCTTTGATGTTCAATGATGGATAGTGGCATGTTGCAGTTTATAATGAGGTCTGACAGGATTGAGTTTGTAATTGCCTTCTGCTGCTGGTGGTTGCAGTGGTATAGCTGCACAGTCCCCTGTGCGATGAATTGTGAGATTTGAGGCTGGCTAGCATCAAAAGTCCCTTTGGTATGGATGTACTCTTCATATCTATAGAGTAAACAGAAGAGAGATGGAAAATAAAGTTAGCTATGTGATTTATTGATTTTAACAACAATACACTCTGCTCCCACCCATACACGTTACTGTACCTACCTTTCTTTGTGGGTTTTGTAGTGACGGATGAAGTTGGATGTTGTGGTTGACGTGTCTCTTATTTTTGAGCTGCAGACCTTGCACATCGCCGTTCTCTTCTTTTCGCCAACATCTAAAACATAATCCTTAAATCCAAATTTAATTATTTTTGGAATCGCTCCCTCCATTATAGCTGTCTTGTGCGTTGGTCTCTCAGGGGCGGATCCAGAGTATACTGTGTCGGGAGGGGCACTGCCAGAAAATAAGGTGTTGCTTACTTACAAAACTATTTATTGGCACCAGTGACACCAATCCAATACAGTGACTAGTGCTAAAGAAAATGCACTGTTACTGTATAAATGACACTGGCAGGGGAGGGGTTAACACTAGGGGTGATCAAGGGGTTAGGTATGCTCCTAGGGAGTGCTTTCTAACTGTGGCAGGGATGGATGTGTTAGAAGAAAAGAGAGATCTGCGTTTCAGCTTAGACACAAGATCTCTCTCTTCCTCTGTGGCAGAACAGCCACACGTGACACCCAAAATGTACTGGGCTGGCACAGGCAAGTTTTTACTGGCATTTCCAAAAATTAAAAAAAAAAATACAGTTGTAAGTGTAAATTTTAGTATTTAGGCAACAAACAAGTAACATGTTCAATTATTAATGAACTCACCATTCAGTTGCTAGGGGTTGCTATACATTACTGCCCACCATTTGGTTGTCTAGGGTTTGCTATACATTACCGTTCTTATAGTACACTCTCAGCACCAGCCTCTGCCAGCTACTCTCTCACCGAGCCCTGCCTGGCATGCAGATCACGCCTGCAGTCAGACGGGCAAATACTTCAGTCTCCTGTGCCAGTTTTGCCCCGGCTGTCTGTGACTCTCTGGAGGGGGGCACACCGGACCCTGCCACTGTCATTGTTCCCCCAGCTGCTGCTGATCAGTAATGGCAAAGCAGCTGGGCAGACAAAGGGGTGGCACAGGCCGGCAAAAAAAAGACTGGTGGGAATGGAAGCACAATGGGCCGTTCTGAGAAGCTGCCATTTAAATAGGGCAAGGGTGGCCAGTTTACCACTGCTGTTTTAAGAATGGGCCAGGGGTCCTCGTGATCAGTTTAAAACCAGCTATGGGGTGTGTGCAATTAATCAGTTGGGAGGTGTGCAATGGATCCGTGTATAACCAAGTATGGGGGTGTGCAATGGACCAATTTTTTATAATCCGCTATGGGGGTGTGCAATTGATCAATTTATAATCCGCTATGGGGGTGTGCAATTGATCAGTTTGACCTGGGAGGTGTGCAATTGACTAGTTTATAACAAGCTATGGGGCTGTGCAATGCCAGTTAATAATAACCAGTGGATCCATTGCACACCTCCCAAGTCAAACTGTCTGATTAATTGCACACACCCCATAGCTGGTTTTAAACTGATCAATTGCATACCTCCCAAGTCAAAATTAATATTTGCACAACCCTATATCTGGTTATAAATGAATTGCACACCCCCATAGCTTATTATTATAAGCAAATTAATTGCATGCCCCCACAGCTTGTTATAAACTGGTTAATAATTGCGCACCTCCATATAAACTTAAACTGATCTATCGGACAGCTTCCAACTCATTAATTGCACAACCCCATAGCTGGTTATAAGCAAATTGCACACCTACAGCAACTGGTCATAAATATAGTACTACTAAACATTAGGACCTCACATAGGATCAATGTAAATCAATGAATGAACTGACAATCATAGGAAATAGTCATATTGGAGACAATAGGGGCAATTATTCACAATGGCCCCTATTGTCTCCAATATGTGTATTTCTTTCCTACGATTGTCAGTTCATTAGTGCCAATGTTTTTTTTTTTATATGAGTCAGACCCCTTGGACTTAATGCTGTAAAAAAATAAAATGAATAATTTGCACAACACCGACCGTATACTGTCAGCGCCGGTGTACCTGGTCGGCGGCGTCCCATCAGCGTCCCGGCGGCCATTCCACGTGTCCACTTTCCAGACCCCAGTATTGCAAAATCGCGCCTCTTCATCGTCTGTGATAGGCGGAACACTCAATTTATTTCCCAGCATTCAGTGTTCCGCCTATCACGGCTATCCGCTCATCCTCATAACACAGACGAGGATGAGAGGATGTCCGTGATAGGCGGAACACTGCCTGCTGTGAAATTGAGTGTTCCGCCTATCACAGACCAGGAGGCGCGGTTCCGCCTATCACAGACAAGGAGGCACGGCTTTTACACTGCAATGGTTAGTGGTAGTAATGACTTGCCAAGTCATAGGGCCCAAGTCAAAGTCAAGTCACAAGTCATTAGTGTCAAGTCAAAGTCAAGTCGAGTCATTTGTTTAATTTTGTCAAGCAAGTCGCAAGTCCTCAAATAGCCGACTCGAGTCTGACTCGAGTCAAGTCATGCGACTCGAGTCCCCCACCTCTGCAATACACCCACTATATTTGCAACAGCTGCCTACTGATAGGATGCGCAGAACAACAGCAATTGGGGTAGCTTCAGGTGTGTACACTGTGCAGATGGCATAATACACCCACTGTAATTGCAACAGCTGCCTACAGATAGGATGCGCAGACCAACAGCAATTGGGGTAGCTTCAGGCGTGTACACTGTGCAGATGGCACAATATACCCACTGTATTTGCAACAGCTGCCTACGGATAGGATGCGCAGAACAACAGCACTTGGGGTGGCATTAGGCTTGTGTACTGTGCAGATGGCACAATACACCCACTGTATTTGCAACAGCTGCCTACGAATAGGATGCGCAGACCAACAGAAATTGGGGTAGCTTCAGGTGTGTACACTGTGCAGATGGCACAATACATCCACTGTATTTGCAACAGCTGCCTATGGATAGGATGCACAGACCAACAGCAATTGGGGTAGCTTCAGGTGTACACTGTGCAGATGGCACAATACACCCACTGTATTTGCAACAGCTGCCTACGGATAGGATGCCCATAACAACAGCAATTGGAGTAGCTTCAGGCGTGTACACTGTGCAGATGGCACAATACACCCACTGTATTTGCAACAGCTGCCTACGGATAGGATGCGCAGAACAACAGAATTTGGTGTCGCTTCAGGCGTGTACACTGTGCAGATGGCACAATACACCCACTGTATTTGCAACAGCTGCCTACGGATAGGATGCACAGAACAACAGCAATTGGGGTAGCTTCAGGCGTGTACACTGTGCAGATGGCACAATACACCCCCTGTATTTGCAACAGCTGCCTACGGATAGGATGTGCAGAACAACAGCAATTGGGGTGGCATTAGGCCTGTGTACTGTGCAGAATACACCCACTGTATTTGCAACATCTGCCTACGGATAGGATGCGCAGACCAACAGCAATTGGGGTAGCTTCAGGCATGTACACTGTGCAGATGGCACAATATACCCACTGTATTTGCAACAGCTGCCTACGAATAGGATGTGCAGACCAACAGCAATTGGGGTAGCTTCAGGTGTGTACACTGTGCAGATGGCATAATACACCCACTGTATTTGCAACAGCTGCCTACAGATAGGATGCGCAGAACAACAGCAATTGGGGTAGCTTCAGGCGTGTACACTGTGCAGATGGCACAATACACCCACTGTATTTGCAACAGCTGCCTACGGATAGGATGCGCAGACCAACAGCAATTGGGGTAGCTTCAGGTGTGTACACTGTGCAGATGGCACAATACACCCACTGTATTTGCAACAGCTGCCTACGGATAGGATGCGCAGACCAACAGCAATTGGGGTGGCATTAGGCCTGTGTACTGTGCAGATGGCACAATACACCCACTGTATTTGCAACAGCTGCCTACGGATAGGATGCGCAGAACAACAGCAATTGGGGTAGCTTCAGGCGTGTACACTGTGCAGATGGCACAATACACCCACTGTATTTGCAACAGCTGCCTACGGATAGGATGCACAGGACAAAAGCAATTGGGGTAGCTTCAGGCGTGTACACTGTGCAGATGGCACAATACACCCACTGTATTTTCAACAGCTGCCTATGGATAGGATGCACAGACCAACAGCAATTGGGGTAGCTTCAGGTGTACACTGTGCAGATGGCACAATACACCCACTGTATTTGCAACAGCTTCAAAATTAAATGAAATCACACTGTCTCTCTGTGTATCTCTCTCTGCTGCCGCAACACACTACACAAGGCCACCGCACAGGCGGCCTTATATAGTGTGGGGCGTGTACTAAACCCTCTAAACCAAATTTTGGCAAAGCCACCCTGGCTTTGGCCAATTACGGCTCTCTGTTTTTTCCGTGCTGTGATTGGCCAAAGCATGCAGGTCATAGTGCATGCTTGGCCAATCATCAGCCAGCAATGCACTGCGATGCTGCAGTGAATTATGGGCCATGACGCGCCACTCAAATTTGGCGCAAACCGACCATAATGTTCGTAATTCGCTGAACGGGCGAACAGACGATGTTCGAGTCAAACATGGGTTCAACTCGAACATGAAGCTCATCCCTACCCTTCACCATTAAACAATAGTTTTAAACCAGGCGTTGGGTGGACTACAAGGACAGCATCACGCCAACTACAATTTTAAGACAGGCCTGTTTTTAACCATCTAAATGTGAGTGTTTTTAATCTGTTTTCACAACATTAAAAACGTTTCCAAACGGTATTATGCTATGCAAGCTTTTTCTTTTAATATGACCACACAATACGCTTGACAACACGGACCTTTGATGCTCATTTCCCCATCTGATACCTACCTTCCTGCTAACCACTGACCTATGTGGTACCTGAGAAAGTTTTGGAGTCACCATGCGGAGCTGAGATCTGCCAGTCCCTAAACGTTAAAGCTTTTGTGACTTGTGAGGCATATGCCTTTTCAAGTCCAATCCATCCGGTAAGCCTCATTCCATTAGGCTCGAGAGCCATCAGACAACCATCACTCCACCATCACACTGAACAGAGCCATCTGTTGCTACAGTGTCTTTCACCTGATCACCAATCAATGTTATGGACTTCACTTCTATACACTTATATGTATAGTTTTCTCACCTAGCACCCATTACCTCAACAGCCATTGAGTTTATATCGTCACTAATATTAATTGATTAATTTTTATAATTTTATTTATCACAATATTTCCACCACGGTATACAATCACTTGATTTTTATCCACCAATTTTAATCGCATGTGTTTTTATACCTGTTACTTTTAGTTCTTACGATTGCTATTTTATTGAGAAATAATATATCTATGCTAATTTTATGTGTTTTATATATAAGGTTTTACGCTTTATATTTATATGCATTTTAAGGTATTAGAGGTTGGTATCATGCCATAATATCTTTCCTCTTCTCCCTTCCCCCTTTTACTTGTATATCCCTCACACAAGATATCAAGCTTAAACTCACCACAACAGTACCTTTCTTTCCAAAGTACTAGTTTGTTCTTAGTGCTGCATTAATATACACACCACTTTTTCCTCCGGTACACAGGAGTCTCTCTTATGCCCCGTACACACGATCGGACTATCCGGTGGATTTGTCCGCCGGACAATCCGACCGCGTGTGGGCTCCGGCTGACTTTTTCTTTCCAAAAGTCTGGTGGACTTGGTAAGAAGTTTTGACTCAAAATTATCCACTGGACTCGGCAGTCCGGCAGACAATCCAAGAAGAACAGAAGAGCGGGACAAGACCCCCAGACGGCGGCGGCGACGAAGGAGAAAGCCGAGCTCCTCCGCTAGTAAAGGAGCTAGCAGAAGATAGCAGAGGAGTCCGGCAAGAAGACCCCCCAAGACGGAAGAAGACATCCTGAGCTGTCTTATAAAGTATTTTAAAAACTTGCGTTGTGTTTTTTATTTACACTTTTTTCACCAGGTGAATGGGTAGGGGTACATCGTACCCCATACTCATTCACATAGAGTGGGGGGCCAGTATCTGGGGGCCCCCTTATTAAAAAAGCCCACAGCCCCCGACAACCAATGGCCAGGGTTGTCGGGAAGAGGCCCTTGTCCTCATCAGCATGGGGACAAGGTGCTTTGGGGTGGGGTGGTGCTTTTTTCCCAAAAGCACCCCCCCATGTTGAGGGCACATGGCCTGGTACGGCTCAGGAGGGGGGCGCTCGCTCGTCCCCACTCCCTTTCCTGACAAGTCGAGCTGCGTGCTCGGATAAGGGTCTGATATGGATTTGGGGGACCCCCACGCCATTTTTTTCGGCGTAGGGATTCCCTTTAAATCCATAGCAGGTGACGGGGCTAGCGAGGTGTCAATCTCGCCGATCGAGGTGGCGGCATTGACTTCCTTCGCTAGTCCCGTCTACCTGGAGTCACGTTATAAATAAACTGACTTTACTCTGTGTAAAAGTCCGGCGGACCTCCGCCAAAACTTCGGCAGGTTGTCCACCGAAAAAGTCCGGGCGTGTGTGAGCAAGTCCGCACGTTGGGAAAATCTGGCAGCTGGAAAGTCCGGTGGATTGTCCGCCGGATAGTCCGGCCAAAAAGTCTGATCGTGTGTACTTGGCATTAGGATCACTTCACCTTGTTTCACAAAGTGGGTATGTGGCCCCTTTAACCAGTTCACTTCCGGAAGGTTTACCTCTTCCTGACCAGGCCATTTTTTGCGATACGGCACTGAGTTACTTTAACTGACAATTGTGCAGTCGTGCGATGTTGTACCCAAATAAAATTTATGTCCTTTTTTCCCCACAAATAGACCTTTTCTTTTGGTGGTATTTGATCACCTCTGTGTTTTTCATTTTTTGACTATAAACAAACAACGACTGACAATTGTGAAACAAAAAATATATATATATTTTTTTTACTTTATGCTCTAAAACATATCCAATAACAAATCAAATGTCTTCATCAATTTAGGCCAATATGTATTCTGCTACATACCTTTGGTAAAAAAATCCCAATAAGCGTATATTGATTGGTTTGCGCAAAAGTTATAGTGTCTACAAACTATGAGATTTTTATTTTTATTTTTTTTACTGGTAATGGCGGTGATCAGTGACTTAAAGCCAGACTGCGATATTGCAGCAGACAAATCGGCCACCTGACACTTTTGACACTTTTTTGGGGTCCATTGACACTATTGTTAGTTAAAGTAACCAAGTGCAATATTGCAAAAAGTGGCCTGGCCATGAAGGGGGGGGGGGTAAGTCTTCCAGAGGTCAAGTGGTTAACTACTTCTCCCACAACTTTCTGGGCTCATGGACCCACCAAGGGAAGAAAGCACACAGCTTCTGTGGAAGATCCAGCTACGGTGGTGAGCCTCTCCCTGATTCTTACTCAAGTACTCCAGTTCCAATAGGAAGGCCCTCTGTCCTTATGCCTTGGCTCCTTCCAGGTGTTCTCTTGTGTTGCCAAAGCTACCCTTGCCTTGAGAGGGAAGCTGTTTATGAGAATAATTACAAGTAGCTGTTTGTATTCTGTAATGCTTTACTGAAGTAGTAATTCTCAGCCTGACTCTGTGGTTTTATTATGCAGCCACATGTTACCCTGTCTTAAAAGGACCCACTAGCGAATAAAGACAATATACTCTCCCTAAGGCTGGTTTCACACTGGGGCGTTGGGGGCGCTGGCGGTAAAGCGGCGCTATATTTAGCGCCGCTTTACCGTCGTTTTAGCGGCGCAATTCGGCCGCTCGCGGGGCGGTTTTACCTCCCGCGAGCGGCCGAAAAAGGGTTAATACCACCCGCAAACTGCCGCTGCAGCGGCGTTTTGCGGGCGGGTTCGGAGCGCTGCCCCATTGTTTTCAATGGGAAGGGGCGCTATAGGAACGGTAAATATACCGCTCCTACAGCGCACCAAAGATGTGGCTTGCAGGACATTTTTCAGCGTCCTGCAAGTGCACCGCTTTAGTGTGAAAGCCCTCGGGCTTTCACACTGAAGACACAGCAACAGCTGTTTCGGGTCGGTTTGCAGGCGCGATTTTTAGCGCAATAGCGCCTGCAAACCGCCCCAGTGTGAAAGGGGCCTTAATCTTGAAACAATTGTACAAAATGCAGCTCTCTAAATACCATAAGGTAAACTATATATGAATAAATACAGTGAATATAATTAAATGGTGTGTTATGGTTCAATTATATGAATATTCAAAACAGTGATTATGTATGTATCTGCTGGATTTCAAACTCATCAGACCAACAAAATGTGATAAATAAATAAACAATCCAAAAAAGTTCATAAAGTGAATGTCCAAGCGAAACAATCTTCTATGTTCCAGTATAGCTAAAATGCTCACTCACCAGAAAAACAGGATGGTCACTTAAGTGCAGCATAAATTAATGTAAGGTGTTAACACTGGAGATAGCTTCTGGTGATTCAACCCAGTCACATAATCAAAATGAATTCTTATGCCGCGTACACACGATCGGAAATTCTGCCAGCAAAAGTCTGATGAGAGCTTTTGGTCAGAAATTGTGAACGTGTGTATGCGCCATCAGACTTTTGCTGACGGAATTCCAGCCAGCAAAAGATTGAGTACAGGTTCTCAATTTTTCGGTCAGAAAAAGTTCCGATCAGAAATTCCGATCGTCTGTAGCAATTACGATGCACAAAATTCCTACGCATGCACGGAAACAATTCAACGCATGCTCGGAAGCATTGAACTTAATTTTCTTGGCTCGTCGTAGTGTTGTATGTCACCGCATGCTTAATGGTCGAAAGTTCAGCCAAGTTTTGTGTGACCGTGTGTATGCATACCAAGCTTGAGTGGAATGCCATTGGAAAAAACATCCAAGAATTTTCCAACGGGAAATCCGCTCGTGTGTACACGGCATTAGAAGCTGGAACTCAGGAAAATAACATATAGCGTAATATTATTAAATTATATCCACTTCAAAATAGCCACGGGAAGAAAGTGCCACTCTGTGCAAAAAAGTACTCCAAACACCAGCCTTCACCTGGATGCAATGCACACTCACCGCCATTATTGATACCCAATCAATGTGCAGCATAAATAGCTTAAATTGTGGTAGTAAATGCAGACATGAATCTGAGGAACTCTTCAATATCTTATTTACATCCTCCAGGGGGAAGCCATCCGCTTTTTGTTTGATATGCATCATAGGCAATAAATAATGTGCCATATAGTGTAGTAATTACTTTAATGAGGAACAATAGCAAAGGTGTAGCATCTGAAATCCATCTGAACACATAAAAACTGAGACAATGGAACCGCTGACACCTAGATAGATCGCCGTAGCTCGGTCCTCCGACCGAGATTTTGCACCAGTAAAGTTGTAAATAAAATAAATAATGAATTATTATTTTCCAGCAAATTATGTATAAATTCATAAAATAAAAGTTTTCTTAAAAAAATAAAATAAAAAGAAAAGTTAACAAAATGGAATTGCAAACAGTGTATTTTCCACTAGAGAGCAGCATCTTCACATCAAAGAAACAGCCGCAGCACCGTCTAGTGACAGTACACAAAGTAAATTTTATTCTGTTTAGCTCACTCTCCAGAGTCAGCAAATTCATCGAAGGAAATATCAAAATGTTATATTAAAAATGCATTACTTGTACTCCTATGTCATTTAAAAATGCATGTGTACAAGTGACTGTGAAAGGCAATTCATGTTGCTTTTCCTTACTAAAGGAAAATGTATGTTAGATTGCCATTTATCATCATTTCTGATTATTGGTATCTGCCAGGCAGGTTTATATCACACTGATACATTCGCTGGTAATAACATATTAATCATAAAAGTATTTGTTCGCACCTGTGTGTATATCAGAATAACATATTAATGTTCATATAACTTAGTTAGCCCCATATTTCTTCATAACTTGGTTAGAATGAGTTACTGTAAAGTCATGTTGAAGCGTTTTCTCGCTTTCAAAGATTGGTAAAGGTTTTAAAAGAACTTTTTCAAAGTGTAGCCAAACCCAAGAACAAAAATGCAATATAGTGCCCCTGACCGACAAGGCTCACTCCTCATGCTGTATCTATGGAAAAGCAGTGTTGTCAGTTTATGATGGAAAGGCAGAGATCACAGGAAGCTATCAGGTTTCTGCACGTGGAAAGGTTTCTTCACAGTAACAGCAGTGAAAATGGGGTTTAGGCTCCCTCAAGAACTAGTTCTAGCCAGCTCAGCTGTCTTTTTTTTTTTTTAAGCTGGATGCATTTTTAAATGCACAAACTATAGCTGGCTTTTAACTCCTTCAGATCCGCGCTATAGCCGAATGACGGCTACAGTGCGGATCTGCTTTGCCGGTAGGGCGTCAATAGACGTCCTCCCTTTTGAAAGCTGGCCACACCCCCCCCCTGCAGGGCGCGCGCAACGCGCTGTGATCACCCGTGTTAATGAGACACGGGTGATCACAGATAAGAGCAAGGGGTCGATCCCGACCCCTTACCACGTGATCAGCTTTATCAGTGCCCATCAGTGTCAGCTTAACAGTGCCCATCAATGAAGCCTATTGGTGCCCATCAGTGCAGCCTATCGGTGCCAACCATTGCAGCTTATCAGTGCCCTTCAGTGCAGCCTATCAGTGCCCATCAGTGTAGCCTCAGCAGCGTACACCAATGAAGGAGAAAAATTACCTGTTTGCAAAATGTATTAACATATAAAACGGTTTTGTATTTTTTTTTTTAATTCAGTCTTTTTTAATTTTTTTTTAACAAAAAATACAAAACCACAGAGGTGATCAAATACAACCAAAAGAAAGCTCTATTTGTGGGAAAAAAATTATAAAAATGTAGTTTGGGTGCAGTGTTGTATGACCACGCAATTGTCATTCAAAGAGTGACAGCGCTAAAAGCTGAAAATTGGTCTGGGCAGGAGGGGGGTTATGGGGGTACAGTAAGCAAGTGGTTAATATTTATAGGTAATGATGCCAGGGATTGTTGATCCAGGGAATATTGGACTGCCGTAGAAAATGTTCTTCCCTTGTATGGGCAAATGGGACTAAAGGTTTTTAGCCTTCCCCTCTATCCACTGTGGGCATTGGCTTCTGTACATGGAGTTTTTCAACTCAATGGAGTTTATATATACCACTTTCTCGTCCTAGTAAAGTGTGAAATGTTGAATGGTGATTTTGATAGGAGGAGCCGGACCCCACAGTATAGATTTAAAAGAAGAGGCGCTATGGTGCCGAGCAAAGATCTTGGCACAGCGAGGGCAAATACACATGTCCCTTGTCGGAGGACAGTATCTGAAACACTGAGAAATTAACACCTTTTAAAAATAATTTTTTGCATTTTTTTTTAGTGAGTGCATAGCTAGAGTTTCTATATTAATTACAGAATGTAATTATTGAGTTGACCCTCATGTTTTTAAATCCTTGCTGTTTCCTATTTTCAGAATGCGTATGTTATATATAACAACAAACATTGTTCAATAAATTTGTCAAATGAGAAACCCCAATGCATTTCAACGTATATGTCTTCCTCAGGTAGGAAGACCCCTGAGGAAGACATACAAGTTGAAATTAGTTGGGGTTTCTCATTTGAAGTATTTAATGAACAATGTTTGTTGTTATATATAGCAAACAAGATGTTTTATGTAGCTTTTTATATGTTTCATACAACCAATTTTAATGACTAAAAATTTATAAAAATTTGTAATTTCTTTACATTTATCAGTTCCTGTATTGTTTGGTACCGTACAGTCCAGGATCCCCTTTCTCTGTTCTCTTCTTTTGAATATAATCATTGTTGGGATGTGGTACTGCTTTGTGATAATTGGGGTTTGAGGCCAGGTTCACACCTATGCAAATTAAATGCGGATTTCCCAGTATCCAATTCGCATAGCAGGAGAATATGACTGGCTCCCTATGGAGCCGGTTTACATATCTCCATTGTGGCTGCGGAGCACACTGCACTGTGCGTCTTTGGCTCAGTTTCAGGGCCAAATTCAAGCACAGAATTGCCCCTGTTTTGTCCCTGAAATGGGGAACAGGGACACACAGCGCTCCTGTGCGATCCGCAGAGGGTTACAGTGTGAACCCGGCCTAAGACCATTTGTTACTTTATTTCAATAACACATTTTGAAGCTCAACTTGAGGTTTTGGTTGGCAAAATTATTCACATTTAATATGCCAATTAGGCTCCAAGATTTACACAGCTCTGCCACACAAAAAATCCTTGACTGGAGGGGAGGGGACCTTATCTCTCTCTGCTGCAGTTTCACTTTCACTTACAGTGGAGAGGGGGAGGATGGAGCGCCGACAACAGCTAGTGATAAGCGAGTATGGGGGGTCACAGATGAAGTGACACTGAGGGTGGGCGAGAGAGAGTGGGGGCTGAAGAGGAGAAACACTGTGATGTGTTTTTTTGGACAGATTTTTTTCCTCAGTCCAGGAGTAACAGTGTTTGCTTGTAAGATGCGGCAGCCGGCTCCATAGAGCAGAAGAGACTCTGGTGTAGAGGAGAAAAAAGAGAGAAAGAGCAGCGCCACTCTGAGTGTAGTGGGTCTAATTACAGTGGGAACTGTATGTGAAATTAAAAAGAAAGTATGTACTCACACTTTGTTTAAAAATATCAGGCACGTAGCGGTATCTTTATTTTGTCTGAAGTCCTCGGCCGTCCTCCGGTGTCATGGCTATGGTGGGGAAACGCACCCCGGTCCCTTGCGTCTCGTGGTTTTGAGGTGAGTGCGTCCCAGGATAGGCACGTCAGCAGGATTGATGACGTTGGATGCGTGGTTGGAAGCGCTCGCGTTGGGAGCATGCGTGCTCCTTCATCAGGCGGTGTAAACAGCCGCAGCTTGTAGACACATATTTATAGTGGGTGAAGGGGGAAGGGGGAGTGTGGGGAAAAAAATAAAATAATAATGGGGGCGGTATCTATTTTTATACTTTAAAAACTTTAAAAAAACTTTAAAATTGGCCAAAGCTGATCATGTATTAGAAGTGTTGTGAGAAGTTTAAAAGGATCATTCATGTTTGGTAACATTTGTGCTGAGATGTTGTGACTGTTAAAAACGTGTATAGCAAGAGTGGGGGGGAGGTAAAGGTGATGATGTGAAAGCAATCATGAGGAGGGGGAGGGAATGTCAGTGTGGGCGGGACTGGGAGAGAGAGGGCTGATGGGGATTGTAGTTTGGTGGGTCAATATATTATAGAATGACAGTGGTGTGGATGAGGTGAGGAATAAAAATAAAAAGGAAGGATGGAAAAAGGGGTGAGAGATGATGGGTGGAAAATGTAGGATATATTAGTTATATATAGGGGAGAGTTTATAGTATGCATGAAAATGTGCTGCAGAATGGAGATATAGATGTGATCAGAATGAGAAAGAATAGGAAGTGATTAAAATGCTGTATTAAATAGCTGTATTAAAAAATATATATAAAATCTGTATAAGTAAAATTTATATGAAAGTTATGTATAACAATATATTAAAAAAAAGGTGTTTTTAGATAATAAGGAAAAATTCCATGAAAATGTACATATATATATACACACATGTAAAAGGACGCTTATATATATATATATATACATATATATAAAAACAGGTGCAATGGCGCCTAGTTTCAGGAAATATATGTAGATGATGGGGGGACAATTTAAGAGATGGAAATGGTGTGATGGGGGAGGGGAGTGACGCTTGCTCTGAAGACTGTTGGTGACTGGTAAAAATAATAAGAAGAAGAAGAAGAAGGGGGGGGGGGGCTTGGGAGGTTTTTTGGTTTATTAGAGATTTTTTGCAAGCGTGTGTGTGTGTGTGTGTGTGTGTGTGTGTGTGTGTGTGTGTATATATATATATATATATATAATATATATATATATATATATATATATATATATATATATATATATATATATATATATATATATATATATATATATATATATATATATGTATATGTGTGTGTGTGTGTGTGTGTGTGTGTGTGTATATATATATATATATATATATATATATATATATATATATATACACACTTTACACAGGGCTGGTCCTTTGGAGTGGGGGAGGGGTGTTTCGAAGAAGGTGGTGGGGTACTTTTGTGCGGGGGGGATTTTTGGGGGAGGGGGAGAAAAAGGGACATGGGGACAATGAGTGGTGGCTAAAAAATGGAGTGGATTTCAATCTCCTCGTTGAGTCCTCCTGGCTTGAGACTGTCCAGGGTGTAGATCCAGAAGGTTTCCCTCTCGCATAGGCGTTTGATGCATTCCGCTCTAGGGAAAGTGTCAGGGATGGTTTCTATGGCCCAAACATGTAGGCCATTGGTGGAGCCTTGGTGGAATTCCGTAAAATGTCTTGGGATAGTCAGGTTCTTCTTTTCCTCGATCGATCGTCTGTGTTTGCCAAATCTTTTTCGTAGTGTTCGGGTAGTGCGGCCTACATAGAGTAGGTTACATGGGCAGGAGAGACAGTATACTACGAATTCCGTAGAGCAGTTGTAGAATTGGTCAAGTTTGTAAGTTTGTTCTTTTGTGGTAAAATGTTTCTGTTTGTGTTGAACAAATTTGCATGTAAGACAGTTGTATTTTCGGCATTGGTACATGCCTTTGACTTCTAGAAAAGTGGTTGTGCGATTTGAATTGGTTTTTCGTGTCTTCAATTTACTGGGTGCTATTTTTCCTTTTAGGTTTTGTGCTCTTCTGTATGTAATTTTCGGTTTTTCGTCCAGACTGTCTTTGAGGTGGGGGTCTTCTCGTAGTATGCCCCAGTATTTGTGGAAGATTTTTTTTCCATTTTTCTGTGTTGTGTATGAAATTGAGTGATGAATCTAGGCGCTCGGAAAGATGTGATGGGTGATGGTTTGTTTGGTCTTGGTACTTCGCTGAGAAAGTGATTGTAGGCATCATTGACTAGGGTGCTGGGGTATCCTTTTTCTGAAAATTTATTTTTGAATAGTGTGCTTTGTTCTGTGTAATCTTCTAGGCGGGTGCACAACTGCACCCGCCTAGAAGGCCGACAGAATCCGAACCTTGCCGGGAAGAAGTCTCACATGCGCATGCGCGGGAGTGATGACATCGCGGCTCCAGCCACTCACAGCGCTGGAGTCGCGATACCCGGAAGACACGCCGAGGCAACATGTCAGCGGCCTCGGCGTGGACCAGGTGAGTTACCGACGCCTCGTTCTAAGGTAAGTATTTCATAATGAGCTAGTATGCAGTGCATACTAGCTTAATATGCCTTTTCCCTTACAGGTGTATACAAAAGAAAAAAGTGTCAGCGGGTTTACAACCGCTTTAAGAACATTATCAAAAAACATAGAGGGCTTTGAAAATCTACCCGGTTTTGGGCCCTTTAATCCCTGATGGACTTCATCTAATTTATAGGGGTGCGCCATCCCTTAGGAATATTATAGCACCTAATGCTGTAGGCCCCCCTAGAAGCCCCCAATTTTTCCAAAGTCTTAAGTGCTTTAACCCCTGCTGGAAATGTGAAGTTTGCAGGATAAATGCTTTTAAAGGTTGAAATTACAAACATTTTTCTCTGATCAGACGACTAATGCTGTGTACACACGAGCGGAATGTCCGACAGGAAAAGTCAGAAGGGAGCTTTTCATCGTATATTATGATCGTGTGTATGCCCCATCGAACTTTTTACGTTGAAAATTGTGACGGACCTAGAAAGAGAAGATGTTCTAAATTTTTTCAACGAAACCGCTCGTCTGTATGCTGTTCCGATGTACCAAAAACTACGCATGCTCTGAAGCAAGTACGAGACGGAAGCTATTGGTTATTGAACTTCCATTTTCTAGTCCCTCGTGTACGCAAACAGAATTGACGTCCTTTTTTTTTGCCACAAATGAAGCTTACTTTTGGTGGTATTTGATCACCTCTGCAGTTTTTATTTTTTACACTATAAATAAAAAAATAGCGACAATTTTGAAAAAAACACAATATTTTTGACTTTTTGCTAGATCGGACATTTCTGACACTATTTTAGGACCATTGGCATTCATACAGCAATCAATGCTATAAAAATGCATTGACTATTGTGTAAATGACACTGGCAGCGAAGGGGTTAACCACTAGGGGGCAGTGAAGGGGTTATGTGTGTCCTAGTGAGTGATTCTAACGGTGAGGGGGCGGGGCTTGAACACGCAGGACAGTGATGCTGCTCTCGATTACAGAGAGCTGTGATCACTATCCTGTCACTAGGCAGAATGGGGAAATGCTTTGTTTACAAAAGAATCTCCCCGTTCTTCCTCTCCGTGACACGATCGTGGGCACCCGGTGGAAACCGAGTCCACTTGGCTATCATTATGTGGGGAGGACTATTAGAAAGTTACAAACAAGGTTGAAGGAACATATCTCTAATATTAAATCTGGAGTTTTGAACCACGGTGTACCTAAGTATTATGTAAAATGCTAAAAATCCATCAGGCATCACCTTTTTAGCTATTGATAGGTTCTTTCCTCATTGGAGGGGGAACCACACTAGAAGGGAGATCTCACATTTAGAAACTAAATGGATATGCAACCTAAAAAAGTATGCCCCATTTGGCTTAAGTGTTGAATGGGACATCAACAATTTCATTGATAATAGCTGATTAGCTTGGAGCTTTTATATGTATTTTATTTCAGGATGTGTATATATATATATATATATATATATATATATATATATATAATATATGTTGATTATGCCATTTATCTCTATTTAAGGGAAATCATTTTTATCCTTGCCAATTATTTTCTGTATTATATTTTATATAAAAAACATTTTTGTAATCTAATGTAGCAGGTTGAGGGCAAAGTATTTTTTTATTGTATTGGCCTTTATTATGATTTTTTTTAATCATTTGAATGTATTATGGCAACTGCATTATTGATTTGTGTCTCAAGATGGTGTTTTTCTTAGTGTATTGTATGGGCTGCTGTATTATTTGTATTTACCAATAGGAGGCCACTTTTTACATTGAGGAGTTCCTGTGTCATTGCAGGATTGCTGAGTGCTGTTATTATGGTTGCTTAGTAGCCGGTGATCTAATTAGGTCTTCTGCATGATGTATGGCACCCAGCTAATCTCCCAACGGCATTATTTTTGGGAGAAACATGCAGGGCATGGCTAGAACATAACGTCGTCATGCACACCTGCTGACTGAAGCTTGGAGCCCAACGCGGCAAATTCAGCCTGCTACACTAGAAGTGTAAGCCCCCGTACACACGGTCGGAAATTTCGACCACAAAATCCGTCAGATTTTTTCAGGCGGATTTTGTCCGACACTGGTGTTGCATACACAGTTGTCGGAAAATCCGATCATTCTAACCGTGGTGTTCGTTGCGTACGACGGAACTACGTAGAGGCTAGTAGCCAATAGCTTTGGTCTCATAGTTTCATCTGAGCATGCGTGGCACTTTGTCCGTCGGAATTCTCTACACATGATCGGAAAAGTCAGATCGGATTTTATTGTCGGAAAATTTGAGAGCAGGATCTCAATTTTCAAATTCAGATGGAAAAAGTCTGATGGAGCCCACACACGGGAGGATTTTCCGACAATATGGTCCGATCGGACATTTTCAGACAGAATTTCCGACCGTGTGTACGGGGCATAAGAGTATTGGGGAAACAAACAACGTCAAAGGAATATGCAAAAACACAGTGTTGCGCTAATAACCATCAACATTATAACATATTATAAAGTGCATGGAAATATGTAAACCTGAAATGCTAATTTATGCAAAAGTAATGCATGCAAAGAAATTAGTAATGATAAAGTCCAGTGGTTGAACCCATGGAACGTGGAATCACCACTGAAATGAACTCTTTTAACCACTTCAGCAACGAGCGATTTTACCCCCTACCTTACCAGAGCACTGTTTGCGATTCGGCACTGCGTCGTTTTAACTAACAATTGCGCGGTTGTGCGACGTTGCACCCAAACAAAATAGACGTCCTTTTTTTCCCACAAATAGAGCTTTCTTTTGGTGGTATTTGATCACCTCTGCGGTTTTTATTTTTTGCGCTATAAACAAAAGAAGAGTGACAATTTTGAAAAAAAACACAATATTTTTTACTTTTTGCTATAATAAATATCCCATTTTTTTAAAAAACATAAATTTTTTTTTACTCAGTTTAGGCCGATACTTATTCTTCTACATATTTTTGGTAAAAAAAATCGGAAAGTTATAGCGTCTACAAAATAGGGGATAGATTTATTGCATTTTTTTTTTTTTACGAGTAATGGCGGCGATCTGCGATTTTTTTTTTTTCGTGACTGTGACATTGCGGCGGACACTTTTGACACATTTTTGGGACCATTCACATTTACACAGCGATCGTTGCTATAAAATTGCAGTGATTACTGTGTAAATGTGACTGGCAGGGAAGGGGTTAACACTAGGGGGTGCTGCAGGGGTTAATGTGTTCCCTAAGGTAGTGATTCTAACTGTGGGGGAGGGGACTCACAAGGGGAGGAGACCGATCGGTGTTCCTCCGTACTGGGATCACATGATCGGTCTCCTCTCCACTGACAGGACGTGGAGATGTGTGTTTACACACACAGCTCCACGGTCCCGCACGGTCCCGCTGTTTTCACGGGCAATCGCGGGTGCCCGTCGGACATCGCGGCCACCAGGCACACGCACCGGGTCCTGAGGGACGCCGCGGGCGCGCGCGCCCCCTATGGGGCCGGGAATGGGAGGACGTCATATGACGCCCACCCAGGATGGGAGATCCACCTTGTGGGCGTCATATGACTATGGGCGGGATGCGAAGTGGTTAAGCAAATGTCCACAAATGTGAAGGACTTGAAATCCAATCCGGAAGTAGTAAAATAAATGTGACTGATCGTTGAGATGCCAAAAATGTTGAATCTTCCACCAAGAGAATATAGATGTATACTCTTACAGGACGGAGCAGACTCACATACCAGCGGTAGTGAGTCAATTGAGCTTATATCAGCGGAAGCCTGGGACTCCAATGCTGCACGAGGCTGGATGGAACTGGAACCCAGTTGGAAATTGATCCAAAAGTAAGTAGTGGATAGGCAGATGTTCTCACCCGGACCTTGTGCAGTGAAAAAAGAGGGGGATCATGCCTTTCAGACCAGCATCTATCCTTCTATGATGCTCCCTGATGGGAGAGCTCCTCACTGGACTAGACGTGTCACCAGTGGTCATATCTAAAGGGTATGAGAGGCTGTTGTACTTGCTTTTCAGCTTGTTATATGCAACATTTTTAAGTGATTGTGTCCATACTTGTATGTTTGGTTTATGTTTTTTAATAAATGTAGTTTTTACATACTTTACTATGGGCATGCATCATTTTTATTTTTTGGCATACATCTAATGCTGGGGGAGAGATCTGGATGGCGAATACATCTTATGCCTAGAGGATTGTACATTATGGAAGGTGTTTGAGCACTGTCTGACCATTTATAATTTTATAATCTTCGCTGTCTGGTATAAGGCCTTATCATATGTTGTTACCTGAAGGGGGATGCACGTCTTTTACAAACAGGAAGTAGGAGTGTGGGCACACTTCTAGCAATATATTGGTAGTCACATTAGCTGTCACGGATTGCATTTTGGATTTATATTCCTTCACTTTTTTGATTCACACTTGTATACCATTGTTTGTGATCACTTACTATTAATGACAGACTATTTGCTTTTTTATAAACATTATACATTTTTTGATTTTCATTTGCATTTGACCATTAAATAAAAAATGGTAAAACAGCATCCTATTTGAATTCACAACAGATCTTTACATAACAGTGCCCCCCGCTGGGTGAGCCCTTCCAACCGTGCCTGAAAAAACATCTCTTACCAGAGGGTGTTGACATTAAGAATAAAATGATCAAAATGGTGCTCTATAAAGATGTTATCCCCACTGGCTAGCAAAAGGCAGTTTCTCCTCTCAATAATCGATGCTCTCAATAAACCAAAGTAAAAAGTAAATGTAGCAAACCATAGTGTAGCATTTTATATTATACTGCTTTTATTTGAAAAAAAATTGTTTAAATTCGAAATCATTTTTAACCAGCCAGACTTGCCGACTCCGGTCCAATCACTGTCCGATACTGTGCATGATGATGTCACATAGCAGGCAATGCCCAATGTGTTTGGTCATTGATCTCAGAAAAAATAATAAAAAATGCCAAATGACTTCCAACCAGCCAGACTTGTCGACTCCGGTCCAGTCACCAATACCATGCGTAATGTCACGTCGTAGGTCACACCCAACACATTTTGTCATTGATCTCAGAAATACATACCAGTTGTTATACAGACTTTTTAGAAAAATATATATCCAAAAAAATGGTCCCTCACACCTTGAGGTGGGAAGTATGCCACAAAAAGAAGAAGATGATTTTGAAGACTGGTTTCAATATTTTAACAAAGCTGGCTTAAAATTCCTCCAATGTCTTGTAGGAAGAAAGAAAAGTAAGATGAGTAAACTTGATGAGGGGATAAACTCCTTGAAGGAGAAACTATATAAACTTATAAAGGTCTGCTTTAGATCGCCACAGAGAGATAAGAAATGGGTTAGGAGAGGACCACAGTTTAAACACCCGGTTATTATGCATAAAATAAAGGCTAACCAGTTTTTTACCAACATGCAATAGACCCTTCCTTAAGACTCAGAAACCAAGATATAATAGAAGGTTTGCCAAAGGAAGGATCAATTAGGTTCTCCATTGTGTATCTTGACCCTGTTTGGGAGTCTGAAGTATAGTGGTGTCATTGCTAACCACAAAGGAAGCTATGGGTATTATTCCTGTGACGTTGATGCTTGGAGATCTCCTGTGAGGATTATTGCATAACCTGAGATGCCGGCCTTATTGTTGTAAATAAAGCGTATATGGATCACTCTTTTTAGGGGGTCACATACATTCTGTTAAGCCTAGCATGAGACTGGACAGTGACACCTTGGATATCTTATGATTTCCAATTTTCATCACGGCAAGTGGGGCTGCAAATCTTGACTCGATGTTCGAAATCTTCCTTTTTTTGGACTTTCGACTATTCATTTTATCCTGTATTCTTAAAGTCACATATTCATGTTGTTATTCACTAACACTGTGATATTGATCACTTATTTATAACCAATTATGTTAGTTACTATTTATGTTTAGTAACATTTTTATTCATGTTATTAATCTGCCACAGCAGATCTCACGTCCTTGTATACAATGATTTCACATGATCAAGGTTTGGCTGCTGTCATCACTCCACTAGGCTCAGGTCTGTACCAAGAGCCAGTTCTTAAAGCTTAAACGGAATTGCTTTAGAAAAGATTAATATTTTACACAGGCATAGGGTATGAAAAAAACATTTTGTGGACGAGGATATGATAAAATTATAAGCGAGTTGGCTTCTAGAGACAGGGAAACTTTGCTGAGGAAAGGGGAAAGGAATGATACAGATAGTAGTACATTTAGCTGGTCATTTGTTACCATTTATTCCAGTCAACTCCATGCCATAAAGCAGATTTTTAACCCCTTCCTGTGGGGCCCGATTCCAGGTCACCTGAACGCTGTGGCAGCCTCTGAGTTAATGTGAAGCCTGCCACTGTTTTTCTCTCTCTGTGAATGGAGAGGAAAGATACAATGTATCTTTCTCTTTCCTTTCAGAGAGGAAAACAAATGTGTGTGTGTAAAATAATTTAATAAATAATAAAAAAAAAAAAGAAAAAACACCTAGATCAAGGTTTGATTTAGGTTAGTGCCAGGGTTAGTGTTTGCATCAAGGTCAGGGTCAAAGGTCAAGGTCAGTATATTTTAAATAATTTTTTCTTTTAAATTAACATCAATGTCAGTTAGTATCAGTGTGTTTTAGGTAGGACAAAAAAAAGAAGCAAAATGCACACTATTGTTTCTGGGCAGTACCACAGGCACAAACAACAAATAACATGCACATATGTGGTATCAATGCAATCGTCAGGGGCAGGGAAATTTTATTTGGGTTGTTCTTTGGTAGTATGGTAGGGTGGTATTTGTCCTGAAAAAAAGTATAATCCACCTGGAGGCACAAAGTAGCTGTGATGATATCTACGGTTTTACTAACTCATGTCAAATTTGCAAAATTATGCTTAGGCATTAAGATTTATTTTTCCCTTAGGCGTGAAGGGGCTAAACAACATTGGCCCATTTAAAAATATTATAGAGTACTTGGCCCCCTTTTACCTGATATTCTGGTGATTGTTTATAGGGAAGCTCCATCTCTCAGAAACAGGGTAGACCCCAATGTAATAGATACCCTGGATAGACCTTTATTCTTCCAAGATATGAAAGGTTTCTATCTGTGCTGCTAGTTTGTGCCTCAATGTCCCCTTATGAATTCTATCCTTTCAATCCGAACAAACATCCAAAGTATATGATATACAGTCTTTTATTACATGTAGTACTAAAAATGTAGTTTACATGATGTGACAGACCCCTGTATTCAAGAGGAGTATGTCCGCCTTATAAGCTTCCTTGCCTGGTACCAGCACGATCCAAGACCCCTTAGCCCACCCAGTCGAGACATCAGTGTAGGGTGAAAAAGCATAAGACTGTTTATTCAAACACAAGTACAAAGAGATATACACTCAGGGGACAATCCCCCTTCTTTGTATAATGACACAGGGCGGGGTAAACTACATTCAGTAACAAGAGATGCACCGGTACATTCAACCTTCTTATTAGTAGACTGTCTTATCGGCAGGGAGGGCTGTTGGAGGAATTCCCCCTCCCTCCACCATGCCCCCAGTCTACATGTTAAAAACACATATACATCCCATAATACTTTGCTCCCAAGGCAGACAGAAACAATAGAACAATGGGATACAGCCACACCTTAAACTATCTAGTAAAAAGTCAACAACAGTATATGAGACACAATATTATACCAGTCTGAAATGTGGAATTATTTATCTTCATATATTTCTTGAGAGATATAGTTCAGAAATATTACTGTCCCAAGTGAAAGAGCCCCTTCATTCCTTCAACACAAACCACACATATAGAAGCCTGGATAACGGGGGTAAAATTAAATGCTGAGTCCCATGTGGTTGTACTGGGAATCTGATAATGCAGACCCAACTGGGGTTCTCGGTCACTCTGTGCCCCTAATACATATTGGAGGGCCCGGGGGAGCTGGACAAGGAGTTTCCAGAGCTCTCTAAGGTAAGCTGGGTTCCACAACCCCCCCTGCCCAAAGTGACTCACGTCACACATGATACAGTGCCCCTGCAGTTTTCAATATCTGGGAAAGACTTATCGCTAGTTGCATACACAATTAAAGAAACACATTGCGAATATAGGATAAGCTTTTTTGAATTACAATGTACCTAAACACTATGCTAAATTTCACAGTAAAGATCCAGGGCTAAAGTTATTATGGATATAGAGAAAGTCTCCTCACACTGGAGTGGAAGCTTCATCAAGAGGGAGATTTCCTGTCTTGAGACCAAGTGAATATACAATTTGAAAATGTATACATCTTTTAGTTTAAATGTTGAATGGAATGTTAATAGTTTAATAATAATTAAATGGGGTGTATGTTTTTAAAAATAATTTAGATGGGGGGGGCGTGACCTGCAGCGGAACTGAATGGAAGCCTGATTCCAGAGCTCCAGCTTCCCCGCTCAGAAAACGGCACATAGCGACTAAAAGGACCCCGTTTTCGGTCCATTCACCTGGCGTTCCGGTCGGGGCACACCACCGGAACATGATGGGCAAGAGAAAAGGCTTTTCTAAGCCCCAACGGATGACGGACTTCTTCTTGCAACCGCATCATAGAGGTAGGCAAGATGGCGCCGGCCCGCCGCCCACACTACCCAATGCAGGGAAGCCCAAACACCATAACATCACCTCATCCCCAGCAAATAATACCTCCTATAACGGCCAAACCTCCCCACCATTACCCTCCCCATCAGGGAGCCCAGCAAAAGCCAAAATGAAGCTGGATGGCAACGGATGCAGCCTAGCACTGAGCCCTGTGTTAGACTCAGAGGATGACACCAGAGAGCTCCATGACTCCATCACTAACTACCCCACCACTAATCAGCCTGTACTGGACACTGTACTTAAGGACATGTTGGTTTCTTTGAGGAGCACACTTCAGGCTGACATGATGAGCTGTATGCATAGATTCAGTGGGGAATTGAATGCAGTAGAATCCAGAGTTGACCACATAGAAGGCAAAATGGGAGAGTTTGCCTCCACCATAAATGACTTGGTGGATGCGCATGAAGAGAAAGATGAGGAGTCAGCCTGGGTGAGGAACAAGCTGGCAGACATTGAGGACAGATCCAGGAGGAACAACCTCAAAATTAGGGGGATCCCCGAGTCAATCCTGCCACAAGACCTGCGTTCATACACGACTGACCTTTTTACATCCCTCCTGCCTGACCTCTCCGCCATGGAAATCACCATTGACAGGATACACCGTCTGCCCAAACCCACGCACCTGCCAGAAAAAATCCCCAGAGATGTGATTCTCCGTATGCATTTCTACCACGCAAAAGAGCAGCTCATGCAGCAAATGAGGAAACAGGAGCACATCCCACCCCAATATCAGCACCTACAGTTCTACGCTGATCTATCTCAGCATACTTTACAAAAGAGAAGAAATTTAAACACTATAACGAAGGTTCTTAGGAACCACAGTATCTCCTACCGGTGGGGTTACCCCACCAAAATCACGATCACCAAACAGGACCGAACATATGTTGTGGAGTCCCTGGAAAAAGGTATGTCCCTACTGAAAGAATGGAAAATTCTTCCAGACACTAACGATGACAACACAGGGAATAACAACCGACGCTCAAACAGCCCAGACTGGCAGAGAGCAACATAAGGGAACGCCAGTCCACACATGTGAAAATAATGTCACAAGGTCTTTAAATATCCTCAGCGGGGAGCTGGAACACCCGCTAGGCCTGAACTTTTCACCCCCAACTTTCTGAGCAGCAGATGCTGCACACGGGTACTACCCACCCTAACCCTATGGTTTGTTATACCAAGTTGAAATGGTATTGTACAAGTTTTGTTTCTGACTTTTGGCTTTCTTTTCTTTTTCTACTTTTGTTTTTGTTCTCGGAGTCTCAAGCTTATCGTCTACGTCCGAAATACGAGGCATCATCGAACTCTCATCCTCATGACACTCTACAAGAAGGATCACCCAACCGATTCACCTTACCCAACGGTAACAGTGAGTACGCATTCTATGCATCAATCACACCATTCCCTTTGATCTCCATGAGACTAAACCATCCCATACATTACATATGTGTCACATGTAAAAACATCACCAACCTTCCATTTTTCCATGGCGATACATTTTTTGTCAATTAACACTAAAGGGCTTAACCACCCCGTTAAAAGAAAATCGCTATGGAAAGAAGCACTCACAAACGGATCTGATATCCTGTGCGCTCAAGAAACCCACTTCTGTCAAGCAGCAGCACCGATATGTAAACACAAAAACTTTCCTCACGTCTTTGTTGCCAATGCAAGCTCAAAATCAAGAGGTGTCATGACAGCTATTAAAGACACGGTAGCATTTACCCTACACTTGGAAATTGCTGACCCCCAGGGTCGCTACCTAATTCTAATCTGCGACATCAATCAAGTCACTTATACAATAGTGAATGTTTATGCACCTAATAAGCACCAGATCCGTTTCCTCCACAAGCTCCTGAAAAAAATAAATGCACACAAAAAGGGATCACTAGTGCTATGCGGGGACTTCAATATAGCACCCGACCCGTCCATTGACACCACTTCTAAAGCAACTCGACTATCTACCCCCCTTTGCAACACCCTGCACCACGAAGGCCTTTTTGACGTATGGAGATGCTTGCATGCAGGGGAAAAAGACTTCACCTTTTTCTCCAATCCACACCATACATATACGAGGATTGACTTATTTTTGGTTGACCAACAAACTCTATCCAAATCTGTATCATCCTCCATCAACACGATAACGTGGTCAGACCATGCTTCGATCACCCTCTCCTTGAAGGACACATCTGTTGTTCAAACGATCCCTCTTTGGAGAGTCAACACATACCTCATGCAGCAACCTGAAAACAGGAAATTCATAGAGGAGAATTTTTCTCCATTAACAGTCCCTCAGCGCACAATCGGTTCACGCTCTGGAATGCTCACAAAGCATTTATCAGAGGAATTTTTATTAAAATCGGGGCAAGGGCGAGGAGGCAGCGACAGAAAAAAATACGCGAAATCACAAACGAAATATATGACTTAGAATCTAAAAACAAACAAACGACATCCCCAACACTGACCTCCAGACTACATAAACTACGACATGAGCTCAGGGTCCTCCTACTCGATTCATTTGAAAAACAGACTAAGAGACTCAAAATGACGTATTACGCACAGGGCAATAGGGCCGGGAAGCTATTAGCACACCAACTTAAAGGACATAGGAGCAAGACGAAAATCCCCTATATACTACACCCCACAAGTAAAGTCAAAATGCAACACCCCCAGGACATAGCAAACGCTTTTAGCGATTACTACAGCACCCTTTATAACTTGAAAGATGACGCCGACACTACTCAGCCCTCCCCCACACTAATAAACGACTTCCTACAACGTGTGTCCCTGCCTACACTCTCCCAAAAACACATTGACAATCTCTATGCACCCTTTACAGATGACGAAATACTCAAGACAATTAATTCCTTACCCAACTCTAAATCTCCCGGACCGGACGGTTTCTCAGGAGAATACTATCAAACATTTAAACTAACATTGCTACCCTATCTGACTGAAGTATTTAACGCAGCCGCAGCCTCCTCCTCCTTCCCACCAGAAATGCTAAATGCAATAATAGTGACGTTGCCGAAGCCAGGGAAAAGCCCAGACGCCCCAGCCAACTTCCGACCCATATCACTGTTGAATACAGATCTAAAAATATACGCCAAAACATTGGCAAATCGCCTAATTGACATCCTTCCCTATTTAATCCATCCAGATCAAGCAGGTTTTACAAAAGGGCGCCAAACCTCTGACGCTACAAGAAGATTGACAAATATTATCCACCTTGCTGGTGCCGGTCGGGGGCCTTCTCTGCTCCTGGCTTTGGACGCGGAGAAGGCCTTCGATAGGGTCCATTGGGGTTATCTGAGCTCAGTACTAGGCAAATTTGGATTCTCCGGAAAAATTCTACAGGCCATAATGGCACTATACTCAAAACCCTCGGCTAGGGTCTACACTTCCGGAGTACTTTCCAGCCCCTTTAACATAACTAATGGAACCCGTCAAGGGTGCCCTCTGTCCCCTCTAATTTTTAATTTAATTCTAGAACCTTTGGCAGTCTATATTAGATCCCACCCTAACATACAAGGCTTCAAAACCCACAACTCAGAACATGTGATCAGTCTATTTGCTGACGACATTATATTAATGCTTACAAACCCAGCGAGTTCCCTGGCTTCGGTACACGACACCCTGTTAATGTTTAATAAATTGTCTTACTACAAAGTGAATGCGGGGAAATCCTATATACTAGGGATGGGAGTGGACGCTCTATTGAAAAACGATCTCAGCTCACGGTTTCCATATAAGTGGAGTGATGATGGCATAAAATATTTAGGTATCACATTGACAGCTTCGACCAAAAACCTGTACTCAAGCAATTACATCTCCTTCCTATCTTCTCTACCCGCGAAACTCCAGGAAATAAACAAGGTTGAACTGCTCTGGTCAGGTCGACTAGCAGCAGTTAAAATGATGATACTCCCTCAACTGATCTATCTTTTTAGATCACTCCCCATTCCAGTCCCCAAAAATTATTTTTCCAAAGTCCAATCCATACTGAACAACTTCTTGTGGAGAGGGAAAAAAGCCAGGTGGGCCTTTAAAAACTCGATAGCAACTAGGTCAGCGGGAGGGGTAGGTAACATCCAAATCAGAGACTATTACATCGCCTCTGTATTAGCACAACTGAAAACATGGTTCCCCGGGTCACCTACAACTAGATGGCAGGAATTGGAGGAGAGTCAGATCCCTAGCCACAATCTATACAACTACCTACTAGCCAGCACCTCCAACTCCGCTCGAAAAGCGATCTTAGCACCTCCCATAGAAGCTTCCCTACAGGCCTGGAAAATACTGATAAATCAAACGGCCACAACACCATCTTCCCCTTTGCCGCTTCCAATCACATGTCTATGTGAACTCATTCCAAACTTACAATTATCACACTGGATAGCAAAAGGTATCAAAACCCTGGACGACATAATGATAGGACCAGCAATTAAATCATTTCGAGCACTACAAATCGAATACGGCTTGGGGGAGCCTGATCGTTACAGGTACCTCCAAATCGTACATCTTCTTCACTCTGATCCCCCCCAGCCCATTCAGCTCCCCTGGAGGATCATTCTATACCTCACTAAACCCTCCACAGACATAAAGGGCATCGCCCTGTTTTACACCTCCCTAAATGAAAAAACAAAATTTATTAAAAGTTCAAATATTGAAGCCTGGGAAAAGGACTTGGGGAAAAACTTTTCCCCAGATCAATGGAGCAGAGCACTCCGGATAACGTACACTTCCACCAAGTGCATAAACCTGTGGGAACTAACACAAAAAATCATATTAAGATGGTATCTTACCCCACATAGGATCTCCAAATTTGACCCTAACACCTCTCCACTATGCTGGAGGGGATGCAACAACTCAGGCACCTTGTTCCATATACTTTGGGATTGCCCGAAACTACGTACACTTTGGGAACAAATATTTCGCTTAATCTCACAAATTACCAATATGCACATAGCTGCCACGCCAGAACTAGCGATCCTTTCACTGGGCATAGAACTAATCCCTAGAGATACCAGGACAATTATCTCCCATATCTTACTGGGCACTAGACTAGTTATAACAAGACACTGGAAGAACCACACAACCCCCCCATTGAGAGAAATCCTAATGACAATTGATACACATGCCACATACGAAACCATGTTCGCCTCAACTCAGGGTAAACTTCTCACTGCACAAGACATGTGGAAACCGTGGGCTGACTGGTACTCTACAACCAAGCTACTTGATTAATGCTGATATTAAAGAGCAGTATGTATAGAGGACATGAGTAACTCCGACGCTATTTATGGTTTACTTTTTATTATTTATCCTTCTTTTTCTTTCTTCTCCTATTCTTTTACTTTGTATGTTACTTTTCACAACTTAGCTATTTCTCCTAGCGCTTTACTTAAAAATGCTAGAGGTAAAACAAAGTTTACACCGCCCAAAGCGGACATATTTGAACACCATTGGTGAGTACCTTCTGAATAGCAACATAGGGGGTCCCTTTTACTTTTTCACAGGGGCGGTGACCTCCCCCAGGGCACAGCAAGATCCCGAGAGGGGTGCCAGGGGGGAGACTAACCGCTCCTAGCAACGTCCCCACTAACTAAAAGGGACACCCGCGTGAAAAAATTATATATGTGAAAAATCATTGACGTGCAGGATTGTACGCGTAAAAGCAGAATAACATTTCAAGGTTCGCTGATACATGTTAAATGTATGCCTCACTATGTTGTGTTTTAATGTATTTGATACAAGTACTGTTTATTCGCATTACTTATTTTGCTATGTTACTTTGTTGAAAACAATAAAAAACTATTGAAACAAAAAAATAATTTAGATAGGGAGTGACCTACCCCTTTTTATTAATTTGGTCATCTGATATATTAATTACAAATTATATAGTGATCATGAGCCGCTATTGTATTATTTACCATTTCTATATGTCTCTATTTGAGTACTGGTATAATGGAAATATGTGTATTTTGATTTTATTTAAGTATTTTGTATTTTATTTGCTTCTTTTTATGTTTCGTTTCTGTATTTTAACTTTTTTTTTTTTCTAACAGGCAGACAGGCTATAAACAGGCATGTGGTGATCTATCATGACCATCATATGGTGCTCAGTATTGGTTGCTATGTAGTAGCGTCCATTTCTGAGGAAGCGCTTGACTTTTTGGCCTTATATGTGAGTTTGCATGATGAGCACCATCTAGTCAGTGCTCAAGATGATTTAATCTCTGACAAAATGTGTTAGGCATGGCCTACAATGTGATCTCATTATGCATGGTATTGGTGATTGGTTAGGAGTCAGCAAGTCTGCCTGCACACCTTTTTTCAAATAGAAGCATTTTTTTTTTATAAAATACTGCATTATGGTTTGCTACGTTTTTTTTTTTTTTTTTTTATGGTTTGCTACTCTTACTTTTTGTTTTGGTTTATTTGGAGCATTGGTTATTGAGAGGAGAAACTGATTCCTGCCAGCCAGTGGGAATAACATCTTTATATAGAGCTATTTTGACCATTTTATTCTTAATGGTCGACACCTTCTGGTAAGAGACTTGGTGTTTTACTCAGGCATGGTTGAAAGGGCTTACCCAGCAGAGTGGCACTGTTATGTGAAGTGGTGTTGCAAATTCAAATAGAGCATTGTTTGACCATTTTTTATTTAATGGTCAAATGCTTCTGGTAAGAGGCTAGTGTTTAGGTTTTCTTGGCACAGTCTAACTGGAGGTACACTTTAAAGGCACTGCGGCATTTTAACACTTTATGGACTTTTTTATGAACTGTTTAATTCATATTTAATCCCACACAAATTTTGCATATGATTTATATGTACTTTATTATTTGCACTTATGCATTTTAATTGGAGACTGATTTTGATTGTATAGTGTATGCACTATCATTTGATTTATTACTGTGTTTACACATTTTGTTTATTGCACTTTATTTATTTGCACGTTATCTGTGCTTGACTAATGAGAAATTTTGATTGTATAGTATGTGGGCAACCATACATCTTTATAGTTCTCAATTGCATTTTTTTGTGTTTTGATCATATTGATGCATAATTATATTTTTCAGGTTGATGAGATAACTTATTGAGCTTATTTTAAGGGTTTAGTGCTAAACATTTGTTTCTTTAATTTTTAGGTTTGGTATCACTAGTTTCGGTGTTAGCTGTTTAACCAGTTAACCATAACATTGCCCTATTGTGGATACTTTTGCATCTATAGAAGCAAGCATTGTTCAGTGCTCTAAAATCCATTAGTATCCTCAAAAGGAACCCTAGGACTTTGTGGATTTCTGGTTGGCAAAGGCTGCCTTAGACATACAGTAAATATACTTATGTATGTTGCAACAACATAAGCTACTGTACTGAGTTTCTTGCAACAGTCCTAAAGAGATGCAATACTTTACTGAGTGATCCAACACCTCAGACTATTTATTTACTTCTAACCTGAGATTAAGGATACTGATTACCTGCTAAATATAGTTAGTAAAGCCCAAGGCACAAAATAAAGTGTTCTCAGATAATCTATTTGTATGGTTTTGTAATTGTATCAGAGTATTATCTGTGACAGCAAACTGTCATCTGAAGACCAAAGCATAAAAAGAAAACAACACTGTTTAGGGGCATATTCAATAAAAGTGACATTATCCAAATATTCACTTCCTGGTGTGTGTATCTGTAGATATCCCTAATATAGCAGAGAAGATTTTGGGGATTTCTCTCCTGAGTATCAAAATATTGCCCACAATATAATGTGTGGAAACATTTGGTGGTATTGGTCTCACATTGTTTATCTATGTCATTATCTTGACCGCCATTTAATGACCATTATCATTTTATTTCTTCTATGCATCACTATTGGGAGGACTTTATATCCCATGTGTTAATGAGTCAAATGGGACAGTTTGATACAGTACGGTGAATAACTTTGCTGCAGCCATAGAGCCAATTGACTGCCTTTGTTTGGTGGTGCATAATTATTATTATTATATATTGTCTGTTCTCTTGTTCCATGGCTTCAAGATGCATGTGCATTTTTGATTGATTACTCTCTTTTGTTCTCATGCCTCTTCCTCCTGGATAGTAATATTTACTGTCTAGGGAAGTTAGATTGACAGTACTGTCAATCTGAGAGCTCTCATTCATAGTGGGTGATCTGGTGAGTGGGATTTAAAAAAAAAAAGTTTTATTGAATTTTCAGAAATTAAGTAACAGTATCACAGTGTACTTACATATTCTCAAGAACTGCACAAACAACCACAGTGCAAATTTCTAAGCACTTCACATAATAAGACATTAGACAAGCCCCAGCACTAACGTATCAGTGAGTACAAACAAAGCCAGGACAATGGAGTGTGTAACGCAGATTTTTGCTCTATGGAGGAATCTGAGTCTGAGTCTAGGCTGGTGATCGAAGCCACTCTCTTCATCTGATATAGTGAGTGCATCAAACAGTAAACAAACAATAAGAGCAGACGATCCCTGAGATGGAGTCAGAGAGAACTGAAAGGGGAAAAGGGAAGAAAAGGAAGGAGGGGCCATTCGGCTGATAAACCAATTGCATTATCTTACAGTGTAATACAGAGTCCCTACAAAGATTACAAAAAGGGTTGTAATTTAGGGGAGGACGAGAAGTCAAACCAAGTATACCATAGGGCCATGAACCTGGCAAGCAGTCAAATCTTCTAATCTCATTATGGCGTTCAGCTCTGCCACCCATTCTCTTATTTTAGGTAGGGAGATATGGTGATTTCCAGTGTCGGGATATCAATGTCCAGGTTGCAGAAAAAAGAAAGCATAATATTTTATCTTTTATCTGTGTGATTAATCCCGTAATTATAGATTAATACTAAGTGTAGCAATATGGTTACATTTAATGAAGGTACAACATTTAGCAACTCACATGGTTGATGTGCTCCACATCGCCATCATCCCTTTCATGCTGCGCTCAATGATCGGTTCAAGCCTCGCTTTCAGATTGCTCTACTGCAGGGTAGTCTTCCTGGTCCCGATTGGAGACTGACAGTGGTGAGAGCCAGTGGTGCGGAGGATGGTCTATATGGACAGCTTTACCCCGGATGCCTGCATACTTACATGTGCCTGTTTTAATCATTAACCATGTGAGTTGCTAAATAGACCATCCTCCGCACCGCCGGCTCTCACCACTGTCAGTCTGCAATCATGAACGGGAAGATTACCCTGCAGTAGAGCAATCTGAAAGCGAGGTTGGAAACAATCGTGGAGCGCAGCATGGAAGGGATGACGTTGATGGCAGTGCAGAGGACAGTCTATGTGGACAGCTTTACCTCGGATGCCTGCATCATCAACCACGTGAGTTGCTAAATGTTGTACCTTCCATAAATGTAACCATATTTCTACACTTAGAGGTGCCTCTCTTCTCTTTTATACTCAGTTGTGATGTGATGCTACAAGTCAAAATTTATTTTAAAAAAATTATTGTCTTGCAAAACACTCTAAAGCCCCGTACACATGATCAGATTTTGCGACAACAAATTTTGGATGTGAGCTTGTTGGCTGAAAGTCCGACCATGTGTATGCTCCATCGAACATTTGTTGTCGGATTTTCCGCCAACAAATGTTAGCTAGCAGGTTCTCAAATTTTACGCCAACAAAACGTTGTTGTCGGAATTTCTGATCGCGTGTACACAAGTCCGATGCACAAAAGTTCACGCATGCTCGGAATCCAGCAGAAGGAGCCACACTGGCAATTGAACTTCCTTTTTCTCGGCTCGTCGTACGTCTTGTACGTCACTATGTTCCCACGTTCTTAATTGTTGGCCAACATTTGTGTGACCATGTGTATGCAAGACAAGTTGGAGCCAACAACTTTCAAACAAAATTCCACGGTTTTGTTGTCGGAAAGTCCGATCGTGTGTATGGGGCATTCGATCAAATTACTTGCCGTGCAAGGTTTTACTGTAATAGCTAATTATGCTGGTAGTCCAAGATGAGAATTAGGGGGGCTCTGTGACATAACACAGGAAGTGTAGAGAAACAGGGCTTTTTTTTTTGCTCATCAGATATAACAAAATGCTTCCAATAGTGTAGTAAACGGACCAAAAGGAAGCAAATAAAATAAGTTCACATGCACAAAATAAACGGTGGATGGACTGTGTCCTTTAATGTATGCATCTTGTGCCTTGATGTCATTCTGATAAATTTATTAAAATAGCTCACACAAATCTTTAGTGTATCTGTAGTATGTATTTGAGAACAATGTGGTTGTATTGGCTGCCTTGAAAGGGTGTGACATTGTGTTTAGTCACCATCTCCTTGACATTACAAGACATTTCTGCTGATAGACGGAAATTGTATTACAGTATGGCCATGGCGATGATGATGTTGCAGCCTTGATGGTCACAGACATTTTTTTCTCTAACAGTTATAAATCAAAATCATGAATTTCCTCACTTGCAAGCTGTGGGTTGCTTTCCTCTAAACATCCTGCTGGAGGAGCTCACTTTACATTTGTGAGTTTATGTGGTTTCTGGAAAAAATATAAAAGCTATTACTTGAGAAAACTAGGTATTCTTATCTAATAACTGAGCCTCGGTCATTCCCAGCATACAGTCATTTTACTTACGTATCTCTGCGCAGATTAAACACCTTGGGTCAGTTAAACACATAACAGTACGCTGAGTGATGTCATGTGACTTCATACAGTATGTTGCATTGAGATGTGATATGTATTTTAATAGCAAGGAAAGAGAAACACATGGCAAAGTACAGAGAGAATAATGATATGTATTGGCATTTAAAAGACAGAAAACGAGATATAACAACAGAATTAAGGAGGCATTGTTTTACTTGGAAAGCAGCATCAGCATAGTGGCTAAATGATTAGTACTTTTGTCTGGCAGCTCCAGGCCCTACATGAGTGGGATGCTAACTGCTTGGAGTTTGCATGTTCCTCTTTTTTAGTAGGTGATCCTGTGGATTTTTCTTCCTAAAATTCATTAACTAACTGGTAGGTTAGATTATCACTGGGCACCACGTTAGGTGAAATACATGTGGCACATAGGGATGAGCCGAACACCCCCGGGTTCGGTTCGCACCAGAACCTTCGAACGGACCGAAAGTTCGCGCGAATTTTCGAACCCTATACGTTATAATGGACGCGAACGTTCGAAATCAAAAGTGCTAATTACAACGGCCAATATGCATGTTAATGTCATAAAACAGGTTTGGGGACCCGGGTCCTGCCCCAGGGGACATATATCAATGCAAAAAGAACTTTTAAAAACTAACGTTTTTTCGGGAGCAGTCATTTTAATGATGCATAAAGTGAAAAAAAAAAAGTGAAATTTTCCTTTAAATATGGTACCTGGGGGGTGTCAAAAGTATGCCTGTGAAGTGGCATGTGTTTCCCGTGTTTAGAACTGTCCTTGCACAAAATGACATTTGTAAAGGAAAAAAAGAAGCCATTTAAAAACACTTGCGGCTTTAGGTTTGTTCTTAAGTAGAATCTGAACAGGTACATTATGAAGTGTAGCTCCATCCCAAAAAAATCTATTTTTAAGCTTTTTGGAGAACATAGGGAGGGGTTATCACCCCTGTAACATTTGCTGTCTTTGCACATCTGTTCAGAACATGTCACCTCACTTTCCGTCCCAATGACAAATGTTTTTGGAAAAGTGGGGTTTTAATTGAAACAAGGATTGGTGATAAAGTATCAGTAGAGAGGAGATACCTTTTTCCCAAATTAAATCTAACAGGATATAATTTCCCTTCCTAGGGGTAGATTTCCTCTCACTTCCTGTTTTCTCTTTCCATTTGCAAGTAGGAGTCGTTTGTAAGTTGGATGTTTGAAAGTAGGGGCCTGGCGTATATACTCTGCAGAAATTTGCCCTATTAGATGTTGGTGTAGCCACAAGACTGGTGGGCACAGGAATGGGCCCTGCTGTGAGTTAATAGATCAAGATTTGTAATTGCATGCACCTGTTGAACAGGGCAGAAAAATTGGGGGTGGTGGTGGTGGTGGACGGTGTTGCCACAAGACTGTAAGCTCTCACAGTTACTCTTGGTGGGCGCAGGAATGGGCCCTGCTGTGAGTTATTAGATCAAGATTTGTAATTGCAAGCACCTGATGAACAGGGCAGAAAAATTGGGCCCTTGGCGGTGGTGGTGGACGGTGTTGCCACAAGACTGTAAGCTCTCACAGTTACTCTTGGTGGGCGCAGGAATGGGCCCTGCTGTGAGTTATTAGATCAAGATTTGTAATTGCAAGCACCTGATGAACAGGGCAGAAAAATTGGGCCTTTGGCGGTGGTGGTGGACGGTGTTGCCACAAGACTGTAAGCTCTCACAGTTACTCTTGGTGGGCGCAGGAATGGGCCCTGCTGTGAGTTATTAGATCAAGATTTGTAATTGCAAGCACCTGATGAACAGGGCAGAAAAATTGGGCCTTTGGCGGTGGTGGTGGACGGTGTTGCCACAAGACTGTAGGCCCTCATAGTTACTCTTGGTGGGCGCAGGAATGGGCCCTGCTGTGAACTATTAGATCAAGATTTGAAATTACCCGCCCCTGTTAAACAGGGGCTGAAAAATTGTGCCTTAGGCACTGGTGCTGGTGCCACAACACTGCAACCCCTCACAGATACTGTACTTGGAGCACAGCAGTCACACGTGTTGCGAAGCATTTTTTTTAAAAAATTGTAAGTACCCGCCCCTGTTAAACAGGGGCTTAAAAATTGTGCCTTAGGCACTGGTGCTGGTGCCACAACACTGCAACCCCTCACAGATACTGTACTTGGAGCACAGCAGTCACACGTGTTGCGAAGCATTTTTTTAAAAAATTGTAATTACCCGCCCCTGTTAAACAGGGGCTGAAAAATTGTGCCTTAGGCACTGGTGCTGGTGCCACAACACTGCAACCCCTCACAGATACTGTACTTGGAGCACAGCAGTCACACGTGTTGCGAAGCATTTTTTAAAAAATTGTAAGTACACGCCCTGTTAAACAGGGGCTTAAAAATTGTGCCTTAGGCACTGGTGCTGGTGCCACAACACTGCAACCCCTCACAGATACTGTACTTGGAGCACAGCAGTCACACGTGTTGCGAAGCATTTTTTTATAAAAATTGTATGTACACGCCCCTGTTAAACAGGGGCTGAAAAATTGTGCCTTAGGCACTGGTGTGGTGGCATGGATCATTGAGGAGGAGGAAGAGGATAGTCAGTGAACATAAGAGGACAGTCACTCAGCATCAGCATAGGCAGTCTTGAAGGGATGTGACATTATAAATTATTCGGTTATATCCGCCTCAGGTGCCTGGTAGCTGGTGGTGATCCAAGACTGATTCATTTTGATGAAGGTCAGTCGATCAACCGAGGCGGTGGACAGGCGCACCCTATGATCGGTGACAAATCCTCCAGCAGCACTGAATGTGCGTTCGGAAAGAACGCTGGAGGCAGGACAGGCCAGTAGCTCAATTGCATACTGTGCAAGCTCTGGCCAGTGATCCATCCTCAGGACCCAGTAAGCCAGAGGATTTTCGGTGGGAAAGGTGTCCAAGTCTGACCTTGCCCCAAGGTATTCCTGCACCATGTATATCAGACGCTGGCGATGGTTGCTGGAACCGATCATACCTTGGGGCTGCGGACTAAAAAATTGTCTGAACGCATCGGTCAGACGTCCACCTTCCCCACCGCTCCTTCTGCTACTGACCGAAGCCTCAGCAACTCGTCGCCCAGGACCAGGAGTTTGTAACCTCCCAGTTTCTGGGAACGCGTTGCACAGACCTTTCTGCAAGGCCTCCCTGAGATGTCTCATCCTCTGCTCCCTCTGCGACGGCAAGATAAGGTCTGCAACCTTACCCTTGTACCGCGGTTCAAGGAGAGTGGCCAGCCAGTAATGGTCCCTCTCCTTGATCCGAAGAACACGAGGATCCTTCCGCAGGCTTTGCAGGATCAGGGAGGCCATGCAGCGTAGGTTAGCTGAGGCATTTGGTCCGGAGTCTTCTGGGTCACTGAGGATGACATGATCGCCAGCCACCTCCTCCCAGCCACGTACAAGTCCACTGGTTTGTTGGGACTGTACATCATCCCTAAAAGACTGCTGCTGCTGATGCTGAGTGCCAGGCTCCACCTCCATGCTCACACAATCCTCCTCCTCCTCCTCCTCCTCCTCCTCCTCCTCCTCCTCATCCTCTTCCTGTGTGATGGGTGGGACAGAAGGAACACTGTCCGGATAAAGGGGGCCTTGAGAGGCAAGGAAGTCCTCCTCTTCCTGCCTCTGTTCTGCCTCAAGTGCCCTGTCCATTATCCCACGCAGCGTATGCTCCAACAGGTGGACAAGAGGGACAGTGTCACTGATGCATGCACTGTCACTGCTCACCATCCTCGTGGCCTCCTCAAATGGTGAGAGGACAGTGCATGCATCCCTGATCATGCTCCACTGGCGTGGGGAAAAAAAACCAAGCTCCCCTGACCCTGTCCTGGTGCCGTAGTCGCAAAGGTACTCATTGATGGCCCTCTGCTGCGTGTGCAGTCGCTGCAGCATGGCCAACGTTGAGTTCACCTGGTGGGCATGTCACATATTAGGCGGTTCTTGGGCAGGTTCAGCTCCTTTTGCAGCTCAGTCAGCCGAGCACTGGCATTATAAGATCGGCGGAAATGCACACAGACTTTCCTGGCCTGCCTCAGGACATCCTGTAAGCCTGGGAACCTGCCCAAGAACCGCTGCACCACCAGGTTGAGGACGTGAGCCATGCAGGGCACATGGGTGAGCTGCCCCTGTCGCAGGGCGGAGAGGAGGTTGGTGCCATTGTCAGAAACGACCATTCCTGGCTTAAGCTGACGTGGCGTCAACCACCTCTCGGCCTGCCCCTGCAGAGCTGCCAGAACCTCTGGCCCAGTGTGGCTCCTGTCCCCCAAACACACCAGCGCAAGCACGGCATGGCATCTTTTTGCCTGCGTACTTGCGTAGCCCCTTGTACGCCTACGGAGCACCGCTGGTTCCAAGGACAGAGCACTGGAGGAAGAAGAAGAGGAGGGGGTGGGGAGAGAGGTGTGTCACAACCAGTAGCAGTAGTAGCGTTTTGGAGGCGTGGTGGTGGAACAACCTCCAACACTACTGCACCTTGTCCTGCATCCCTCCCAGCTGCCAATAGAGTGACCCAATGGGCCGCGAAAGAAAGGTACCGTCCCTGTCCATGCCTGCTGGACCATGAGTCAGCGGTAATATGCACCTTACCGCTGACCGCCCTGTCCAGCGAGGCATGGACATTGCCTTCCACATGCCGGTAGAGAGACGGAATCGCCTTCCGTGAGAAAAAGTGGCGTTTGGGAACCTGCCACTGAGGAACCGCACATTGAACAAACTCACGGAAGGGGGCCGAGTCTACCAACTGAAAAGGCAGCAGTTGAAGTGCTAGCAATTTAGCCAAGCTAGCATTCAACCGCTGGGCATGTGGATGGCTGGGAGTGTACTTCTTTCTACGGTCCAGCAGCTGGGGCAGGGAAATTTGCCTGCTGCAATCGGACGTCGGTGTACTGCAAGTACTTGGTTGTGACACACCTAATTCTACACCTTCAGTCCTCTCAGAGCAGCTTTCAGAGAGCACTGAAGGTGTAGTGGGGATGGAGATCCCAGCTGATGAGGAGCAAGGAGAGGTCCGCTTAGTTCTTTGGTGTGGGTCTTTTATGTGTGCCTGCCAACGAGCTGCATGGCAGGTCGACATATGTCTGGTCATGCTTGTGGTGCCCAAGCGGCTGATGTTTTGGCCACGCGAGATACGCTTGAGACAAATATTGCAAATAGCAGTGGTGCGATCTGATGCACTCGTCTCAAAAAAGGCCCACACCAAAGAACTTTTCTGATAACGTGCAGAGGCAGCGCCCTGCACAGGCGGAGCTCTGCGGTGTTGTACAGTTGCTGTGCTGGCCTCTACCTGGCCTCCAGGGGGCATCCTGCCTCGTTGGACATGTGACGCCGCATCCTCCTCCTCCTCGTCCTCCTCCTCATCCTCTCTCCCTTCAGGCACCCACGTGGAGTCAGTGACCTCATCATCCCCTCCCTCTTCACCACTAGAGCAAACCTGGCAGTAAGCTGCAGCTGGTGGAACAGTACTGCCAGATTCCTCAAGCTGGGTATCATCATCCGAGCCTTCGAATCGTTGGGCATCCTCCTGGAGCATGTACCCAACACTGTGCTCAAAGAGTTCGGGGGACTCCTCAGGAGGACATGGTGGGTCTAGGGAAGGGGTGGCTGATGATGCCATTGAGTACGCGTTGGCAGCTGCTCTGCCAGTACCCTGAGCCTGGGTGAGAGAGGAGGAGGAGGATGAGGAGGGCTTGGTCATCCATTCTACCAAGCCTTCAGCATGATGTGGCTCCACATGTCCAGCTGCCGAAAACAAAGATGCGCGTGTCCCATGGCCACGTGCTGATGACGATGCACGACCACGTCCACGGCCACGGCCACGTCCACTAGAAACAGAGCCTGCCTTCCCTGTGTTCTTGGCTCTGCACGCTCTGCCTCCCCTTGGCGGTCTTCCAGCCATTGTAGTCGGTAGTCCTGTGGGTGCTGCTGAGAAGAATATATAGGAGCTCTGTGTGATGCCACTAACACACTAGAAGTCCTATGGGTGCTTCTGCAAAGAAAATATAGGAGCTCTGTGTGATGCCACTAACACACTAGAAGTCCTGTGGGTGCTGCTGAGAAGAAAATATAGGAGCTCTGTGTGATGCCACTAACACACTAGAAGTCCTATGGGTGCTTCTGCAAAGAAAATAGAGGATCTCTGTGTGATGGGACTAACACACTTCAAGTCCTATAGGTGCTTCTGGGAACAAAATATAGCTCTGTGTGATGGGACTAACACACTTCAAGTCCTATAGGTGCTTCTGGGAACAAAATATAGGATCTCTGTGTGATGGGACTAACACACTTCAAGTCCTATAGGTGCTTCTGGGAACAAAATATAGCTCTGTGTGATGGGACTAACACACTACAAGTCCTATGGGTGCTTCTGGGAAGAAAATATAGGTCTGTGTGATGGGACTAACACACTTCAAGTCCTATAGGTGCTTCTGGGAACAAAATATAGGATCTCTGTGTGATGGGACTAACACACTTCAAGTCCTATAGGTGCTTCTGGGAACAAAATATAGCTCTGTGTGATGGGACTAACACACTTCAAGTCCTATAGGTGCTTCTGGGAACAAAATATATGATCTCTGTGTGATGGGACTAACACACTACAAGTCCTATGGGTGCTTCTGGGAAGAAAATATAGCTCTGTGTGATGGGACTAACACACTTCAAGTCCTATAGGTGCTTCTGGGAACAAAATATAGCTCTGTGTGATGGGACTAACACACTTCAAGTCCTATAGGTGCTTCTGGGAACAAAATATAGGAGCTCTGTGTGATGGGACTAACACACTTCAAGTCCTATAGGTGCTTCTGGGAACAAAATATATGATCTCTGTGTGATGGGAATAACACACTTCAAGTCCTATAGGTGCTTCTGGGAACAAAATATAGGATCTCTGTGTGATGGGACTAACACACTTCAAGTCCTATAGGTGCTTCTGGGAAGAAAATATAGCTCTGTGTGATGGGACTAATACACTTCAAGTCCTATAGGTGCTTCTGGGAACAAAATATATGATCTCTGTGTGATGGGACTAACACACTACAAGTCCTATACGTGCTTCTGGGAAGAAAATATAGCTCTGTGTGATGGGACTAACACACTTCAAGTCCTATAGGTGCTTCTGGGAACAAAATATATGATCTCTGTGTGATGGGACTAACACACTTCAAGTCCTATAGGTGCTTCTGGGAACAAAATATAGCTCTGTGTGATGGGACTAACACACTTCAAGTCCTATAGGTGCTTCTGGGAACAAAATATAGGATCTCTGTGTGATGGGACTAACATACTTCAAGTCCTATAGGTGCTTCTGGGAACAAAATATAGGATCTCTGTGTGATGGGACTAACACACTTCAAGTCCTATAGGTGCTTCTGGGAACAAAATATAGCTCTGTGTGATGGGACTAACACACTTCAAGTCCTATAGGTGCTTCTGGGAACAAAATATATGATCTCTGTGTGATGGGACTAACACACTTCAAGTCCTATAGGTGCTTCTGGGAACAAAATATAGGATCTCTGTGTGATGGGACTAACACACTTCAAGTCCTATAGGTGCTTCTGGGAACAAAATATAGCTCTGTGTGATGGGACTAACACACTTCAAGTCCTATAGGTGCTTCTGGGAACAAAATATAGCTCTGTGTGGTGGGACTAACACACTTCAAGTCCTATAGGTGCTTCTGGGAACAAAATATATGATCTCTGTGTGATGGGACTAACACACTTCAAGTCCTATAGGTGCTTCTGGGAACAAAATATATGATCTCTGTGTGATGGGACTAACACACTTCAAGTCCTATAGGTGCTTCTGGGAACAAAATATAGCTCTGTGTGATGGGACTAACACACTTCAAGTCCTATAGGTGCTTCTGGGAACAAAATATAGCTCTGTGTGATGGGACTAACACACTTCAAGTCCTATAGGTGCTTCTGGGAACAAAATATAGCTCTGTGTGATGGGACTAACACACTTCAAGTCCTATAGGTGCTTCTGGGAACAAAATATAGCTCTGTGTGATGGGACTAACACACTTCAAGTCCTATAGGTGCTTCTGGGAACAAAATATATGATCTCTGTGTGATGGGACTAACACACTTCAAGTCCTATAGGTGCTTCTGGGAACAAAATATATGATCTCTGTGTGATGGGACTAACACACTTCAAGTCCTATAGGTGCTTCTGGGAACAAAATATAGCTCTGTGTGATGGGACTAACACACTTCAAGTCCTATAGGTGCTTCTGGGAACAAAATATATGATCTCTGTGTGATGGGACTAACACACTTCAAGTCCTATAGGTGCTTCTGGGAAGAAAATATAGCTCTGTGTGATGGGACTAACACACTTCAAGTCCTATAGGTGCTTCTGGGAACAAAATATAGCTCTGTGTGATGGGACTAACACACTTCAAGTCCTATAGGTGCTTCTGGGAACAAAATATATGATCTCTGTGTGATGGGACTAACACACTACAAGTCCTATAGGTGCTTCTGGGAAGAAAATATAGCCCTGTGTGATGGGACTAACACACTTCAAGTCCTATAGGTGCTTCTGGGAAGAAAAATATATGATCTCTGTGTGATGGGACTAACACACTACAAGTCCTATAGGTGCTTCTGGGAACAAAATATATGATCTCTGTGTGATGGGACTAACACACTTCAAGTCCTATAGGTGCTTCTGGGAAGAAAATATAGCTCTGTGTGATGGGACTAACACACTTCAAGTCCTATAGGTGCTTCTGGGAACAAAATATAGGAGCTCTGTTTGCTGCCAGTGCCTGCCTGCCACGAACACACTACAAGTCCTATAGGTGCTTCTGGGAACAAAATATAGGAGCTCTGTTTGCTGCCACTGCCTGCCTGCCACGAATACACTACAAGTCCTATAGGTGCCTCTGGGAACAAAATATAGGAGCTCTGTTTGCTGCCACTGCCTGCCAGTGCCTGCCTGCCACGAACACACTACAAGCCCCTCTTTCTAAATGAATCTATCTAATTAAATCTCTCTAACTAAATCTCTCTAACTAAATCTAGCAGAGTGACACAGAACGATCCTGCTCTCTCTACGCCGGAACAGCATGTGACCGGCGCCGACGGCGTGGCGGCCTTTTATAAGAGGGGGCGTGTACTAAAGCCCCTGAGCTGTAATTGGCTACAGGCGTCCTGCCTGTAGCCAATTATGGCTCTTCGAGTTTCCGTCGCTGTGATTGGCCAAGCATGCGGGGTCACAGTGCATGCTTGGCCAATCATCAGCCAGCAATGCACTGCGCCGGCCGCGCCGGCCGCAATGCATTGCGGGGCCGCTCGCATCACATGAACGTGATGCGAGCGGCCAAAATAGTTCTGGGCTCGCCGAGCGAGCGAACACCCGGTGCTCGATGCGAACATGGGTTCGCATCGAGCACCGGGCCCATCCCTAGTGGCACAGAACAATTGGCATTTATGTATGGCAAGAACACATTAAACAGGTTATGTGATGTCTGATGCCATTCCCTGAGGTAGCCATCATGTAGACACGTGCATTCTACTTTCTCCACTGCAGGGGGCACTCAACCGTAGATGGAGGGAAAGTCAATAGAAACATGGAACGTGACTTCCTGGGTCACTGGGGGAGCTATCCGATTGGATGCTGCTGCTCCATGTGACTCTGGTGGCCATCTTGTGTTAGGTAGAGTATATTTAAGACCCTGGCTCCTGGGCTTGGCATGCATTTTGTGTGTTGGCAGTGTAGGGACAGATCACTCAGGGCTGGTGCTACCACTAGGCAAACTAGTACAGAGTACAGAGTAATTCCTGTTCTTTCATTCTGTGCTGCTGAGGGCTGTGTCCTCAATCTCCTTTCTCTGTCTCAAAGGTGAAACATCAGAGGTCTGTTTAGACCCCTGATATCTCACCGAAGTCCGCCAACGGGGATCCTAAAAAACAATAAAAAAATGAAATTGAAAAAAAAAACTAAAAAAAATAAAATAAACCACTACTGACACCAATGCAGCGAAACAGTGAAGCGGGCTAAATATACCTAAAAGACATAGAGAAGCTGGTAGTTATCATAATTTGTAAATCGGTTTAAGAAAATGACAATGAAATGCTCAGTCTAAAATGCCCCAGGCCTATTTTTGGTCCCAGGCTGGGCCTGCTTTCCACTGCACCAACGTTCCACATACTGCTGCACGCTTCAGGATTGGATGATGTTAACTGGAGAAATTTAGCAGTTTCATGTTTTGTTGTTTTAAAATTTCTACTGTTTTTAAAAATGTTGTAGTTTTAATTTTTTCTTTTTTGGAGGGGGGGGGGGGAGGTTCCAGACAAGTGGGGAAAGAACAGGGACACACCATCCTTCCTGGAAGCCTCCCTATTTGGGTGCGGACCGGCCAGGTCACATTCCAATAGCAAGTGTCCAGACCCAATTCCCAAGTGCAGCCGATCTGTTTGTATGGCGTCAGAATTCTGTCATGAGAGAGATGCCTAACACAGGCATCCGGCACAAGTGGATAGATCAATGGGCTGCACTAAAGGAATCAGGCTCCAAGGTAAGTGATAAAATATATTTATTAAAGGATGAGCTTCAGTGAAGGATGGGCTTATATACTCCCAGCAGTTCCACATCAGGTGCAGCTTGATCACTAGCATGTCCATCTGCTGGGAGACCCCTGCTGGTGGCCACCAGAACTGCACCCTTTGATGCCGAAGGAAATAGTGACACCAGCAGGCGATCCAGGTAATAACACCAATCCTGACAATGTCCATCGACTGGGAGACCCCTGCTGGTGGCCAGCAGAACTGCACCCTTTGATGCCCAAGGAAACAGTGACACCAGCAGGCGATCCAGGTAATAACACCGTTCCTGACACCAACCACCAGTGTAAGGGGGAATATACAATGACCTCCATGTAAGGGGGAATATACAATGACAAACATTGTCGAGGAGATTTGTACTGACCACCAATGTAAGGTGACACTTCTACACCGACCACCAATGTAAAGGGGGATTTACATTGGCCACCAGTGTAAGGACAATTCTGCACTTACCACCAATGTAAAGGGAAATGTACACTGATTGCCAATGTTATGAAGAATTTACACTGACAACCAATGTAATGGGGGATTTAAAGGAGGATTTCTACACTGGCCACCAATGTAAGGGAGATGTACACTAACCACCAATTTAAAGGGGGCTTCTACATGTACCACCAATGAAAGGGAGGATTTAAAACTGATCACAAATACAAGTTTGGATTTTTTTAATGATTACCAATATAAAGAGGCATTTCTACACTGGCCACCAATGTAATGGCGATTTACACTGACCACTAATGCAATAGGAGCATTCACAGTAACCGCCAATGTAAATAGGGATTTACACTGACCACCAATGTAAGGGGGACCTTCACACTGGCCACTAGTGTGAATGAAAGGATTGAACACCAAGCCCCAATGTAATGAAAAGATTTACACTGACCACCAATGTAACTGAGACATTTAGCCAGCGTATTCACATGCACCAAAATTCTGGGTGCTGTGGTACCATGTTCCACCTCCAATTTGCTTACCTTTGCAGAACAGGCTGATGTTAGGCTTTATGACTATAGTTGTAAGCAGGACTTTGCATGCTCCTTTACCTCCCTAGTGGGCAGCATTCTGCAGAAGTGATGGTAGATATGACCTCAGGGGGACATGATATACATATGAATGCCGCCTCTATTTACATATCAATGTTGTGATACGCGATTATTTACATATTAATGCTGCCGCTATTTTCATATCAATGCAGGTTATTTACATGTAAACACAGGGTCTGCAGGTGAGTCATCTGTACATGGCAATAGGGCAGAGCTGGGCAGCAGCAACAGAACTTTACATGATATATCGGGACACAGCACGGGACTAAAATTTCAAGGGATAAGAGAATTTAAACTGGGATAGTTGGCAAGTATGAGGCAGCTGTTTTGAGCCCCACAATAATGATGGGTCCCAGGGCAGCTCCCTCTTATGCCCTGCCTTAAAAATGGTCCTGCCCACTACATAGAGAAGGATGTCAGCTATCCCTGGTTCTGGAGGTTCTCGTGAAATCAAAGAAGGCCTGGGACCTTTCTACAACTGTAAATTGTAACAAAAATATATATATATATATATATATATATATATATATATATATATATATATATATATATAGACATATGTATATATAAATGTGTTTACCTTCTGGGAATATGAGATCTGGTAATATGGACTCAGATTGTGACTTAAACTTCTGAAAACTATTAATAAAAAATAATAATTATCCCAAACATTTTTGCAGGGTTCTCCCATTGGGCATCCATATGCCTATTTGGATAAAAATTATAACCACCAACATCAGATAAACTATGTTCTCTGTGTCATTTTACATGTAAAACAATTACTTTTGATGGAAGCACACCTCCGGCAATAAGAAATAAGGTTATGACATCGCTATATGGTGGCAAATTGCCAGGTAACAAATGATTTTACAAATACTTTAGCTTAATCTTTAATTTAGGCACTGCCATAACTACATACGGCTGATTTTAGGATTTCCCAGTCTTTTTATATCACAGTATCTACATCATTGGAAGTTTAAGAGGTAATTAATTAAAAATGTAGTGAAAGGCTGATAAAATTAAGAGCCTCAACATTTCATTCTGTTACCAAGTGACACCTTGGGGGCCCCCCAGCTCAACGAAGGTCGACCTTAAACCGCATGCTCCAGGCTTCCTGTGCTCTGAGCCAATACTCAGACAGGGCAGGCTCAGTCAAGCGCGAAAAGCGCAGTGATTCAACATGAAGTCAATTAGACCTCGGACAATAATGGTTTGTGTGAGAGAAAGAGGCCAGCAGCTGACTTGAATACTAAAATTAAGGTGCTTGCTGGCCGTGGGAAAGGAAGAGGCGAAGTACAGTGAGGCTATTAGAAATGGCACAGATTCTATCTGACTGATAATGTACTTGCTGATTGTCCTCTAGAGGGAGCATGTGAACTTAAAGGGATAGTAGTGTTTTTTCAATAAGTACATATTTTTGAGTTGCAACATTTTCCTTAAATTGGATGTAAACCCCATTCATGAAATTTGAACTAAACACATGTATCTGTAGTGTTTACCTATCTCTCTCCAAAGCTCTAAGTGTCGTTTCACTCTGGTGCTTTGTTCCTCTATTATCAGCATGACTCACTTTTGAAATAACATGAGATAAAAATTTGTGTTGGGGAGGGAGCTTAGAGGGAGATAAGCAGGGAGCTTGTCTATTCCGAATACAGCTCTGCATGTTCCTTTGTTCCTCTGCCTGCCTGTGGAGGGGGGCGTCTCTCTTTCCTCCAATCAGCTCTGGCACAGTGTAAATCCAGTCTCCCCACCCTCCTCTATGTGCTGCTGAAAGATAAAGAAAGATTTTTAACATGATTTGCACTTTTCAAAGGGTGTATAAAGGGGAAGATAGCAGAGTCTTATAAAACTTATGCAGGAGGATTTGTTTCATCTCTGTGTATCATATGAGGCCGTTCACCTAACTGGGTATATGTAAGGGTTTACAACCACTTTGAAGTAACTATCAAGCCAAAATGTATTTTTAAATTTTGAATGGAGTACGGATAGGTTAGATAGGCTAAACCACAACTTAAAGCGGTTCTGCACTCTGTATAATATTTTTTTTTTTTGGGACGGTATATAAAGGATGCTTACCTTTATTGGGGGACTCACCTGTTCCATCTTCCATCTCGATCGCCGCCGGTTTTCGTCCGATGAAGTTCCTCGTCTTCTTCTTTTGTGCTGGGGGCCATCTTGCCTGTGGGCATGTGAAACCCCCACAGGCACTTTAGATGGCCCAGCATGCACTGCCGTTACTTGCGCGTGCGCAGTAACGACACATCTGCCGACATCTCACGAGATTTCGGAAGATGTGGCCGAAATCTCGCGAGATTTCGGAAGATGTCCGCACTGACTCCTGGGAACAATGACACCAGATCCCAGGAGACAGTGCGGCCTGACGACGATCGACGCAGAGACCCCGCCCACCGCCGAAGAGAGAGAAGACCGGAAGTCATCAATTACAAGGTAAGTAAAAAAAAACAAAAAAAAAACACATTTCATTTAGTACTCTTTGCCTGATTTGGAAGGCAAAGAGATTTACTAAATGAAATGTGTGCAGAACCACTTTAACAACTTTTTGGGTTAACTTCCTCTTTTTTTCCCTGCAAAGGTAAAGCATAATGGGCTACTATACATCGCATAGTAGCACAATATTTGTCACTTACCTGAAACAGGAGCCAGCTATGTCACCGCTGTCCCCTGTTCCACGAAGCGTCTATCTTCCTTCCGGGTTTCGCTACACCGGCGCTGTGAGTGGCCGGAGCAGCGATGACGTCACTCCAGCGCATGCCACGGGAGCCGTCAGTGACGGCATGATAGTCTTCACTGATGGCATGCTCAGTGCGCTTGCGCTGGTGTCTACGGCGTGCATGCGCCGTATACATCGGTGCCCCTTTTTAGGAAAATATCTCCTTAACCGTGTAGGTTAAGGAGATATTTCTTGGACCTACAGGTAAGCCTTAATCTAGGCTTACCTGTAGGTCAAAGTGGTCTGTAAGGGTTTACAACCACGTTAAGGCTCCTTATTGCTGTCTATATCATTACTAGGAGATTCAATATCTCTGTCTGATCACACCTGTGATCCCCACCACAGCTGTATGCCAGTTCTTGGAAGTGTGCAGCTTTAAGTGGCCATGATAAGGAGGCCTAATGCCTAGTACACACGATGAGAAAATCGGACGAAAAATACCGCTTACGAAGCGATCAAATGATAATCTGATCATTAATACGCAGATTTCAAGAGCTGAGAATGACAGTCCATGCTAAATTATTTGAAGGGATGAACATGAAAAATTCTCGTACAATACCAGACAAACGATTTTCATTTATTCAGTAGAGTATTCAAACGAGAAAAATCGAAAGACCAAGACCATGCGTGTTAGGAAATTAAAGAATACATACAATACGATACAACACAACACATTACTTCATTTCCGAAGTTGTATTCTAGTCTACAAGAATTTTTGTAACTAATAACCTAGTGGATTTCGATATGAGATTGGCAGGTAAAATATAGACAATCGTTTATCCGATATTCTCGTGTGTGTGAGGCTTAAGGCCGCATTCACACTGCATTCCCACTGCCATGCTGCAGCTTGGCCACAGTACAGGTGTAGCTAGTAGTATACGCTCCATAGAGTTGGGCTTTATGGCAGAGTGGCCAGAAGAAAGCCATTACTTTCAGCAAAAAACAAAATGGCACATTTTACATTTGCGGGAAACTCTCAAAATGTATGGAGGAAGGTGCTCTGGTCTGATGACTAAAATTGAACTTTTTGCCCATCAAAGAAAATGCTATGTCTGGCACAAACCCAACACATCACATCACCCAAAGAACACCATCCCCACAGTGAAACATGGTGGTGGCAGCATCATGCTGTGGGGATGTTATTCAGCAGTCGGGACTGGTAAACTGGTCAAAGTTGAGGGAAAGATGGATGGTGCTAAATACAGGGATATTCTTGAGCAAAACCTGTACCACTCTGTGTGTGATTTGAGGCTAGGATGGAGGTTCACCTTCCAGCAGGGCAATGACCCCAAACACACTGCTAAAGCAACACTTGAGTGGTTTAAGGGGAAACATGTAAATGTGTTGGAATGGCCTAGTCAAAGCCCAGACCTCAATCCAATAGAAAATCTGTGGTCAGACTTAAAGCGGTTCTGCACACACTTTATTTAGTAAATCTTTGCCTTCCAAATCAGGCAAAGAGTACTAAATGGCCGTTTTTTTTTTTTTTTTTTTACTTACCTTGTAATTGTTGCCGGTCTTTCCTCTGTCTCTTCGGGGGTGGGCGGTGTCAGGAGAGGAGCCTAAACACAGGCATCTGGCACAAGTGAACAGGCTTGAGGGCTGGAACATCAGGCTGGAAGGCTGGCACCAGGACATCAGACTGGAAGGCTGGGACATCAGGCTGGAAGACCGGCAATGGGACATCAGACTGGAAGGCTGGGACGTCAGGCTGGAAGGCTAGGACATCAGACTGGAAGGCTGGAACGTCAGGCTGGAGGGCTGGCACCAGGACATCAGGCTGAAAGGCTGGGACATCAGGCTGGAAGGCTAGGACATCAGACTGGAAGGCTGGAACGTCAGGCTGGATTGTTGGCACCTCCGGCTGGAACTCTGGCGCTTCAGGCTGGGACAGATTAGTGGGTGTGGAGGCAGATTGGATTACTGGCAGGATCGTTTTGGTTGGGAAAAACTTTCGTTTTTTCTTTGACTTGGTCGCTGAAGCTTTGTAGGTGGGGGGTGCAGCAGACATGAAAGGAGGATTGTAATATGGCAGAGAAGAGGTAACAGTAGCTGGGGGAAGTTTTTGTGAATTTGTAGGCAACTGAGAAGAGGCAGGGGGGTTAAATGCAGGATAGGTACAGGGAGTAGAAACTGGATATGAGTATTTGGTTGGGAGCAGTGTATACTGGGTGGAAACTGGGTTTGGTATGGGTGATGGGGAAACATACATTCGGGTAGGCTGGTGTCTGATGGCAGAAGTGGTTTGTTTGGCTGGGGCTAATTGCATCATGCCAGACCATGCTGAAAGTATGGGTTGTACAAATTGTGGTTTCAAGTTTCCCTGTCTAATAAAAGACTGAGCAGACACAATGCATTCAGAAATCACCTGTGGGGAACAGCTAGAGTAGTGCTCACAAAAGTCGTCGGGATCATCTTCAAGAAGCCATACTAGGGATACAACCTGATTCATATCAAAAGGGGGAGTGAAATCATCATGGCCCTCAGGAATACAGGGCAGGGCCAGCTCGGTACAAATCTGGATCAGAGGCTGCACGTCCTCAAAAAGAAAACTGCCCTGATCAACGAAAACATGGGCTATACTGATGCACTCCAGTAGTTGCTCCCTAGTATAGCCACCCAAAGTCTGATAACAAAAAACTCTGTCATCCGTTGCTAGGAGCGAGAGGTACAAAATATCTTCCAGATGCATTTTTCCTGGCATAGCAAGTGTCCAGACCCAATTCCCAAGTGCAGCCGATCTGTTTGTATGGCTTCAGTATTCTGTCAGGAGAGGAGCCTAAACACAGGCATCCGGCACAAGTGAACAGATCAATGGGCTGCACTAAAGGAATCAGGCTCCAAAGGTAGTGATAAAGATATACATTTATTAAATAATAAAGACACACGTGAACACAGCAACCACAAACAAGCAAGAACGCAAATAACACAGCAAACCCCAAAGCCCTAATCTAACTAACTAACTAACTAACAATACACTCAAGAAAATGGAACATAAATATATATATACAAGGCTGGGAGAAGAGACCAAGGGTGGAACAGGAAGCAAGGGAAAATCAAGGCAGGAATCAGGGGACGAGTCTCAGGAACCAGGTAAGGGGGACAACATCCAGGACAGGGCAGGAAGCGGATCAGGGGTCAGGTTTCAGGTTACAGGTTACAGGTATCAGGATCAGGTTTCAGAACAGGCAAGGACAAGGCTACAGGAAGGAATACTGAAGCACTGAGCTTCAGTGAAGGACAGGCTTATATAGTCTCAGCAGTTCAACAGGTGCAGCTTGATTACTGGCATGTCCATCTGCTGGGAGACCCCGCTGGTGGCCACCAGAACTGCACCCTTTGATGCCGAAGGAAGTAGTGACATCACCAGGCGATCCAGGTAATAACACCATTCCTGACAATGTCCATCGGCTGGGAGACCCCTACTGGTGGCCACCAGAACTGCACCATTTGATGCTGAAGGAAACAGTGACACCAGCAGGTGATCCAGGTAATAGCACCGTTCCTGACAGGCGGGGTCTGTGCGGGGATCCTCGTCATGCCGCACTGTTTCCTGGGATGTGGTGTCATTCATCCCAGGAGTCAGTGCGGACATCCGCCGGCCGAAATCTCGCAAGATTTACGGGACTCCGGCCGAAATCTCGCGAGATTCCAGCGAACGTGAGGCATGCTGGTTCCCATAACGAAAGGGAACAAGGAAGAGAATGCTTGTGTGTTTCAAATGCCCACAAGCAAAATGACATTGCTGCTGGTTTATATTTTAAAAGTGCAGTTTTTTTTTAAATATGGACACGGATAACGGACGGACACCAAAAATGTGAGTTAATTGTAAGACTAAAAATTATTTTAACATCCATCCAACTTGAAGGAGCTGGAGCAGTTTTGCAAGGGGGAATGGGCAAAAATCCCAGTGGTAAGATGTGGCAAGCTCATAGAGACCTAATTCCAGGTTATGAGGCAACAAAACACGAAAAATGCCAAGGGGGGTGAATACTTTTGCAAGACGCTGTACAGTACTTTTGGTGCACTTTAAGAAAATGCACCAAAAATGGGGGACATAATAGATGACAAACCGCAGGTAACCCACATGAAAATTCCAGGTACACTGTGCTGCACCCAAGCTGTGGCCAATCTGCAGTGTGGCAGTGCAACAGTGGCCTAATTGTGTTTCCACCAGATGCTTATGCTCACCTTCCCTGCACTCCCTTGCTACTCGTTCAGCTGCCAGAAAAATATCCAGTACTTCAAGGTATGAAAAAATGTGATTCACTGTCCTTCTTCCTATGTGACAGCACCAGCTCTTTGTAATTGCCATTTAGACATCCAGTGCTGTCACATGAGGGCGGAGAGAGACAAGTCGTACAAGTGTGAATGGGGTCTTATGTCCGATTGGATTTTGTTGTCGGAAAATTTGAGAGCAGGATCTCAAAAAAAAAAGAAAAAGTCCGATAGAGCCCACACACGGTCGGATTTTCTGACAACATGGTCCGATCGGACATTTTCTGTCAGAATTTCCGACCGTGTGTACGGGGCATTAGTGTCAGATTGCTGGCTGCACTATCGCAGTCCCACTAAAGTCACTGATCACCCCCATTAAAAATAAATAAAAATTCCAGTATCTATACCATAGCTTGTAGGCGATATAACATTCATTCAACCCAATGACCAATTCACAAAGCAGAATACATTTTGGCCAAAATTTATAAAGAAATTTGATTTTTTTTAAAAATGTTATTGGATGTTTTATAGCAGAAATATAGGGAGTTTTATTTCAAAATTGTGAGTCTTTTTTCGTTTATATCCAAAAACGATAAAAACCCAGTGGTGATTGAATATCACAAAAAGAAAGCTCTATTTGTGTGAAAACATTTTTAGTTTAGGTACAGCATTGCGTGACCGCGTAATTACAAGTTAAAGTAGCGCATTGATAAATAGCAAAAAAAGGCCTGGTCATGAAGGGGGTAAACTCTTCCAGAGCTAAAGTGGTTAAAGGGGCCTTATAGGAACTAAATATGGCCGAAGCCATCGTTGGCCTATTTTTTTTAATTAAAACTCAAGGGCTGTCATCCTAATGCCTCGTACACACGTTCCAATTATCGTACAACGTATTTTTAGCATTTTTTTGCATAAAACTAATATCGAATACAACAGTGCAAAATGTGCTCTACGAAAAGTACGATTTTTGTTGTACGATTCTGGAAAAACCTGCCACTGTGCGTAGCTACGTATTTGAAATGATGTCAAATACATATGACCCCTGTGTCCTTCTGATTTATTTTTGTGTTTCCGATCATGCGTGGTGTTTGTCTATCGATTTTTAGCGGACGCATACTGTACTGATTAAACGATTGTCGTACGATGGGCTGTCGTCCAAGCAAAGTTTTTGTGTTTGTCCCTTTGGATTTTGTGGGACGGACTGTCGAAAGCTGTGTACTAATGATCAGATTATCGAATGATCAATCCGAAAGCGGTTTTTATCACTCGATAATCGGAACGTGTGTACGAGGCATTATTCTTTCTTCACTACTCAGTGAGTCACTAGCCCAGAACAAATGTGTGCATATCAGGCATCCTATAACTTCACTGGTTCCACACTGGTTGCTCACCAGCGATATACTAAATAGTAAATGAAGGATCACCATGGTAGCCAAGGGACATTCACTTCCAGAACAATTAATCAATGTCTGTTTAAATATTTATTTTCTGACAGGTACCTTTTTAAATTTAGCTTTCTTATTTTTTATATTGCCATTTATAATTTAGATAGGGTGATCTTATCCCCTAATCGCCTCTTCCCACAAGTGAATGAATTGAGGTCAATTAGTCTCCTCTGAACCAAGGTCCCCTGTGTCCATAATTAATTCAGTTGGCCTTCTCCGCACTCTTTTAAGTAAGACATTCTTTTTTCTATCTGGTACACAAAACTGAACTGCATATTCAAGATGATTCCATATTAATGCAGAAGGGCAAAACTGAAGTATATCTAAACCTAAAAACAAAAATGTAATATATTATAGCTTACCAGTACTTAGTGGTGGTGGCTGCATTTGGTTTCCTTTTTTTTCTGGCTAAATACATTTTATGCAAGTACAGAAAAATACCAATTGATTCTGTCAAAAGTCATGTGTTCCTTGCAACTGTGTGTGCACTGAAATGAATTCTCAGACAAGGTCATCTTCCTACCCAACTATTTCCGGTGATATACAAAGCAACTCTCCTCTATGTAATTGAGATGAGGTAGGGAGAAGGTGTTTGTAGTCCAAATCAAGAAATCTGCCCAGGGTGGAAACTCTGTTCCTCCATAGCTAGGGAGTAAGTGCTCTCATCCTAGGAGAGGAAGTGTGTTACTGACAGGATTACCAGGTAGAAATAAAAAAGCCTAACAAAAAAAATGATGCGTTTTTAACTGCATCCAATTCACATTACGTGTGAATCGGACTGGCTTTCAATGATGCTGGTTCACACATGTGCGAGGCGGCCGCAGTTTTTAAAAGGGTCCCTTGCGTTTTCGGGTCTGGTTCAGGTGCGTTTTAGCTACAAAATTTGCACCTGAATCACACCTTAACCAGTGAACAGGATCACACTGAAATCATGACTGTGTGTGAACCCAGCCTAAGGCCTGGTAAGCTGAAATATATTGCATATTATTTTTTGGTTTAAATACTATAAAGTCTCTCTAACTTCGCTCTGTCTATGCCTATTTTACCTTAAGATGCTATATTACAACAGTAAGAAGCTATAAACTACTATGTGTTGGTATTGAGTCTATAGTTTACTCACATCCTTATTCTGATGCAGTTTTACCTTCCTCAACAGTAGGTTGTTGGTGAAGGCTTCATTAAAACAAGTTATGGTATAGCTAGTAGTAGTTAGGTTCAGTTAGCTGGACTTTTGAGATTACCAGCAATACACTGAAGCAAAAGATTTTACACCCAAAAGACCCAATACCAAAACTTTTATTGCTCCTATCCTGTTCTTGACCAATCAAGAACTGCCTTAAAACATTCCACGGCCACTGGATTAAGGTGTCTGTTCAGTATCCAGTGTTTACCTAACTACAGAAAGTTTAACAGTAGGTAAGCATGCTAAACAAAGGCATACATTATGTAATTTTTTTTCCTTCAACCATGAGTTGAAGGAAAAAAACTCACTGGATTCCCCTATCAACACAGTCAGCTATTGTGAGCGCTGGGAGCCTTCCCCACTACCAGAATACAATGGTCAACACTGGTGGCTATATGGATCGACTTTATACCAAGCCTGCCCATAGACGGATCGAAATTATGGCCGTCTTAACTAAATTTATGTTGTCAGGTATTCAATCTCTATTTTATCAAGATCTTGGTCAAGTTGGAGATAAATTCAATGGGCTATACACTGCAAAGCTTTTGTCATCTGTAAACAAAAAAGTACTTCCCCAAATATTCATGAAACAAGAGAAGAGACTAATAATAGTTATTTTTATTCTACAACATTATCAGTAGTTGAAACCAATAATTTCCAGCACAATGACTCAGATGCATGGAGCAACATGACACAATAATAAACATTGCCCATAATACAGTACTGGCAGTGTTCCAACTATAGATCAGTTATGGCTTGCATGAGCTGTCTGATCTTTTGTCAGGGGATTCTGCAATGCCCTTAAGATGGCTCTCAATTTAGGCAAAAAAAAGCTTTTAAGTAAAAAGTACAGAAATATAAAAAAATAAGCTATTCCACTCTTTTCCTACTACACTTGAATGCAAGGCTATTTTGGTTGGGCCAAGCTCTTTCGCTTGTTCACACAATTTTGCCCCTCCACATATTTCTGTTGGTCTGTGAGGAAGCCTATGATAGTGATGGTCCAATGAGAGTTTTGGGGAGGGAGCAGGAAAAGTTCAACAAAGAAAGGTCAAAGCTTTATCCAATCAGAACAGCTCGGCATTTAGATGTAGCGGATGGAACTGCAGGATGTTGCAAGTATGTGTAGGCACTGGTGGATATTGTAATTTTTTATGTCACACAGTATTTGTGCAATTTTTTTGGGATAGAATATAATTTTTGAATTTTAATGCAATTTTTTTTAGTAGAATATAAAAGATGAAGTAAATAGATACCAAACATGTCACGCTTTAAAATTGGGCAAGCCCGTGCAAGAGTGACAAACAACGTAAATTCTACTATCCATAGGCGACATTTTAAAGGCCTTTACAGTTTACCACTTTAGATTTACACAGGATGTCTAGTGCTAGAATTACTGCCCATGATCTGCCGTTCGCGGTGATAACTCACAAGTGTGGGATAATCACTGTTTACACGCGTGCGGAACCAACGCGTGCATTTGCCTTTGCACACGTCACGGGAGACAGAGGCACCTGAAATGTATTTTTATATTTTTACACTGTCGCTTTATTAAATTTTTTTATCACTTTTATTGCTGTCACAAGGCATGTAAACATATCTTGCACAGGTACGGTTTATGGAGAAATCTGGGGTCCCTCGTCTGCCCTTAAAAGCATCAGTGTGATCAAATGCTTTTAATTTTTTTAAATGGCACAGTTTACATCTGGGGGAAACCGGAAGTGATGTAAGCTCATCGCTTTTGGGTCCCTATATCATAGAGGTAAACAAACCAGTTCTGGTCTTTATTTCCCTCCGAGTGGTTAATCGGGTGTCCCGGGGGGGGGGGGGGGGGGGCAGCCCAATAAAGCCATGAAAGGCAATGGAAAGGGGGGAGTCCCCTTCTGCTGCTTGAAAAAGCAATACCACGGCTAGTTAGCTGCTAGTATTGCTCTTACAAGAGGACTGCAGGCATCATCCCGGAATAACCACTTGAAGTCCAGTGACCTACTGGTCGCCGCTGGTCATCAAATAGTTAAAGGACAGGGTCACCTTAAAGTTAATGTCAGGGAAATATTATTAGGAATGATATTAAGTACATCTCTGCAATGCATGCACATTTCTCCAATTTTTTATCCATCTAAAGACTTTGCAAGTGAAAACAAAATTCCCGTAGATATGCTAGAAATGCATTCATCTCCTTTTCTGCTCTAGGCTAACAACACATAACATTTTGTTTGTTGTCATTGCTAAACTACTGAAACCTTCCCCCTATCCTATTCTCCACAACATAAAGGAAGTTTTTTGTGTAATCCGCTTGAATGTTGTCTCCCTGTGCTTGTAAGAGGGCTATACATGCTCACCTGTTCTCCACTAGGCTGTTTAAAACAACAAAAAGTGCCAACCAATCATTTTAAGAGTTCATTATCATTTATTGCCGATAAAATTAAGACAACAGAAAGATAAAAAGGAACCAACAGGTTTCAAGGGCAAACAATCCCTCTTTATCAGGGCTAAGGCAAGCGATAAAATTAGTGGGCTAGTGGACACACTTGCAAAGATTCACAAAATTACACCAACCCTGTCACACTATGATAATCATTTGCAGCCAGCAAATATGGACAAGCTATGATTCTTAGAAAAATGTAATCCAATCGGCATCCCCATGCCTTACACCCTCACCCTCGTAGGTTGCAGTTGGAAAAAAACAAACTTAAAGTGGATCTAAATGCAACCTGGATGACGTTTGGTTTTCTAAATCATTTTATTTATTAAAATACTGTTTTTTTTTATCAATTTACATTTTAGTGTTGTTGATCTCCTCCAGCCTCCAGCAGTTGCAAGTCATTGCTCAGCACCACATTCCAGATGGTGACAATGATGGACTGTACCTGTGCAATGTGTCATGGCAAAGCCCCTTTTGGTCTCTACCATGGGTGCATGTGATTGGATGACACTGCAGGAGCACAGTTAGGGGACAGTTACCACCTCATAACAGGATGTGCCTGCTCAATGTCCTTCATGGTAGGACCAACAGATATTCTTTTATGGATATCCTGCATATTTAAAAAAGATTAAATACAACTTTGGAAAAAACATTAACATGATAACGCGTATGTGAGGTTTTGGTGACTGGGTTTAAATCTATTTGTGGGCAAATAATAATTTTTCCAAATAATAATTTTGCCTTTCTTGTTTCATTATGGGCTATATAGGAATTAAATGCTGTATATACAGTATGTTTAAAATATTGATTGTGCAAACAGTAATAATTTTATCAACCAAATAACCAATATCAGCGTACGATGGTACATCCCATATTATCTAGACACAATTCTTAGGCATAAAATGATTTCATATGTAACATTTGAAACTTTAAATGGCTTTGTACCAGAGGTAATGACATACTTTCTACAGGTAAAAGACAATATTTTATTACAAAATGGATAAATAAAAAATGTTTGTGTGCACAATCACCACCATCAACAGACGTGCAGTAGAGCATAAAAACATAAAAGATAATGTAAAGGAGAATGTAACATTGCATGCTTAAGTAAGTAGTTCAACATGTTTTGCAGTAACACACTTCTTCAGGGACTCCACAGGAACATCTACAAAGATGTAGAATAAAATACTATATAGTAATCATAACTGTATATCCTAATAATTGATATGACTGTTATTCTGCTTACCACACCAGATTTATATGATGGACCTGAATAAATCCCATATCCTTCTGGCTGGCAGGTGGTCACCACCTGAAGCACTGTACAAGCCTAACCCCTAACCACAAAGGCAGTGGAAAGGGGGTGGCAACATAGGCACTGGACCACACAAGAGAAAGGATGGGGACCCACCCACAAACTGCTGCTGCCAAGAAAAGAAGATGTAATGACCATACACTGGTATAGACCTAAGGATGTGATAGAAAACCAAATCATAATGAGCAACGTTCAAGAATTTGCCCATCAAACAATGCTACAAACACTACATAGATAGAATCCTACATAGAATCCTTACCCATCATACCTATATACAGACCAATTAAATCAATCCACATCCAGATACATACGCTTACTGGTATACACATTGTGAAAGTAGGAGGTGCTGTGAAGGTAAAATTGATAGTTTGGGGGACACGGGGTATGCACATTTGCTTGGTGCAAGGCTACAGAGCATAAATGTGGACTGGAGAAAACTGCTTTTGCAGCTTTCTTCAGGTTTTGGTATTCGGTCATGGGGCTCTGAAGTTTGGAGATTCCATAGTGTCTTGGGTGGGAAGGGATCTCCAACCCTGTGTTCAGACTTTGTAAAATTACCGGCAGGGTGTGTGCTCAGGTGAGAACAGCATTTATAATGAGGGTATGGGAAGACCTCATGGCTCCCAGTTGGAGATTGCTCCACACCCAGAGAGACAGGAGGTCTCCAGGAGTCAGAGAGGTTGCAGGAGGCAGCCAGAACGTGCGACTGCAAGAGGCAGTGCAACGGCCTGAGGACTGAGGCCAGAGCGGAGCTGTGGGTGCTAAAGAGAAGCCATCCACATTGAGGAATCCTGTGGTCTGTGTGACCAGGATAAAGAGCAGAGGTACTGTTAAAGAGCCAGGTGGGCTAGCATTTTCTGTGTGTTCATTTGCTGGAGAAGAACCCCTGTGTAGGAAACCTTTATGTCACAGACTTTGCCTTTTTAATAAAAATGGGCTACCATGCCCTTAAATATAGTTCCTGACTGATGCCCTTAAATATAGTTCCTGACTGGCTTGAATCACTAACAAACGCATCTGCCACAAGAGCTAATGGCCCCCCATGTTACAACATATAAAAACATATAACCTAATAACACATTTATACTACCAGCATCCACCATCCATTACTCTAGAACATACAACACACAAAAGAGTATCTATCCACCTCCCCGCTATCTACTCACTCATCTCATCTGCTTCACATTGACCCCATCTACATGACCATCCATCCCTATAATCTATAGAATAACCCCAAAAAATACACACAAAACACAACAATACCTATGACTGGAGTAAGACCATTACATTTAAGGTAACATCAAAAAGTCAATAAGCTATCCCATCGCAATTGCATCATGTATTTATAACAGTTCAAAAGAACCAATCCCCAAAGCAAATAAAAGGACGTATTGATCCATAAGGTAATGCGTCTGTGTGCTTCAAAGCACAACATTTTTCAATGTGGCACTCGCACAGCCACCATCCCTACCTATATATGCTGTCCTGCCAGGTAAAACACCAGCACCGCAAGCGGGTTTGGTCCCCGTATTCTCCTTGTGTGGTCCAGTGCCTCTGTTGCCGCCACCCTTCCACTGCCTTTTTTTTGGAGGGGGATTAGGCCTTTATGGTGTTTCAGGTGGCAGCCGGTGGGAGGATATGGGATTTTTGCAGGTCCATAATAGTGCACACTGAAATATTTATTTTCGGAATTTCATTTTCGTCCGAAAAATGTATTTATTTAGTTACTCCCGAAATTCGTTTTTATTTATTTTGTTTTTCGCATTCGTCCGAAAATCCAAATAAATTAAAGGTTGAATCTGTCATTGAAGGCTTATGGTGTCTGCCAAATGTTCAAAGAAGATTTGACGGAGCAGCTAAACTGTACAATGCCATATAGTTTAGCTTCTCCGCCGAATCTTCTTAGAACTTTCGACAGACAGCATAAGCCAAAGATTCAACGTTTGTATGTTTTTTGCTGCTTTGTCAAATCTTTGTCATTCATGTTGAATGTATATAGTTCAAACAGAAAATGGACTGGTGATAGTGATCACTGATCAGACAGGTACCAAGATAGGGTATATAGAGTCTATATAGAATCTCAATCTATAATATAGAATCTATAATAATAATAAATCCCCCTCCCCCACAACACGGGCAGCCTCTGAGGATATCACAACACTAGCAACACTAGTATCACTATCAACTTCACAACACTTAAGCCCCATACACACGGTCGGACTTTTTCATGGATTCTGTCCGATCGGACAATGTTGTTGAAAAATCAGACCGTGTGTATGCACCATCGGACAGTGTACGTCGGATTGTCCGACGGACAAAGTCTTATCTCCTGCTGGAAAGATTTGCCGACAACACGGTCCGATCACACCAAATCCGATCGTGTGTACGGTTGTCCGACCGGACAAAGTGCTACGCATGCTCAGATCACATTACAAGACCAAAGCTATTGGCTACTAGCCTCTACGTAGTCCCGTCATAGGCAACAAACGTCACCACGTTCAGAATGATCGGATTTTCCGACAACTTTGTCCGACCGTGTGTACGCAAAACCAACATCAGACAAAGTATGACGGACAGGATCCGACCGACCTGGTCCGCGGATTGTCCGACCGTGTGTATGGGGCTTAACACAATAGCAGCAGATTATTATGGAAAGGTTAAGTTGAACTGTAGTTTGCTTCACTATTGTTCTGCTGCTGTGCTTATGCTTAATTGCTAAATAATTCAGGTTCTCTGACAAACGGACCAGCTAAGATTGACTGTCTTCTGAAATAATTCAGTGTGTGGGTCTCTCTCTCTGCTAGCAATCGTAAGTGAAAGTAAGTTGGCTGTACATGTGTACTTAGTTCTAGCTATTTTACTGCTCCTCCTCTTTGGTTACAATCATCCAATAACATTCATCATCATCATTATTTTTATTTTACGTCCCCCACCCAATTCCAGCAGCGATCTTTTCTCTCTATGTCGAATCTTTTCTCTCTATGTCGAATCTTTTCTCTCTATGTCGAATCTTTTCTCTCTATGTCGAATCTTTTCTCTCTATGTCGAATAATCTTGGACTAATAGAGTTAAGGTTTGGCACATTCGACCACAGGTTCGATGGACACAGATTGTTATTGTCAGTGTCATGTTGAATCTCCTATCTATAACGAACTGTTGTCGCAACGAAAATGAAAATAAAGCATTTGTTTATGTTGAATCTTTCGTTATTCGGATTCTGCACTTTCGTTATCGTTTGTTAAAACGAAAATACCTGGAATTCAGACGAAAATGCATTCGGACGAAAACGAATGCACATGTCTAGTCCAAAATATAAATCTAGGGTGGTAAGCTGGATAACAGCAATAGCGAATATTAACCACTAGGCGCCTGCGCTATAGCCAAAAGACGGCTGCAGCGCAGATGCTCTCTGCTGGAAGGACGTCCCTGGACGTCCTCCTGTTTACTTCCCTAATGTGCGCTCCTGAGAGCGCGCATCAGGGAAGTTCTGTGCTGGCCGTGTCCATCGGACACAGCCAGTCACAGATCGCTGTAAACGGCCAATCACAGCGGCCGTTTACAGCGAGATCGGCGTGTCCAATGAGAGATGATCTCATATGTAAACATATGAGATCATCTCTCAGCGCCGCTCTCCCTCCTCACACAGACAGCGTGTGAGGAGAGAGAGATGAACGGCTCCGGCGTCCCCGCTGCCCGCTGCCATCTGTCCCACTGCCATCTGTCCCCAGTGCAACCTGTCCCCAGTGCCATCTGTCCCCAGTGCCACCTGTCCCAAGTGTCATCTGCATGTGCCACCTGTCCCCAGTGCCACCTGTCCCAAGTGTCATCTGTCAGTGCCACCTGTCCCCAGTGCCACTTGTCCCCAGTGCCATGTATAAGTGCCATCTGTCATTAGTGTCATCAGTGCCACCTGTCATCAGTGCCACGTATCAGTGCCATCTGTCATCAGTGCCACCTGTCAGTGTCACGTGCCATCTGTTATCAGTGTCACGTGTCATCAATGCCACGTATCAGTGCCATCTGTCATCAGTGTCACGTGTCATCAGTGCCACGTATCGGTGCCATCTGTCATCAGTGCCACATATTAGTGCCATCTCTCATCAGTGCCACGTATTAGTGCCACATGATATCAGTGCCACGTATAAGTGCCATCTGTCACCAGTGCCACATATTAGTGCCATCTGTCAGTGTCACGTGTCATCAGTGCCCCGTAATAGCGCCATCTGTCATCAGTGTCACGTGTCATCAGTGCCACGTATCAGTGCCACGTCAGTGTCACGTGTCATTGTCCTGGTGCTCCAGGGCCTTCAAAAGTGTAATAGGTAGTCAACAAGTTAGATGTGTAATTTATGCTCCTAGAACACGTGATGGCGCTCCCTGCATTTTGGGCCTCTCTAAGTGGCCAGGCTGTGTAAAAGTCCCACACATGTGGTATCGTAATACTCAGGAGGAGTAGCAGAATTTATTTTGGGGTGTCATTTGTGGTATACACATGCCATGTGGGAGAAATGTTATTATATTAAGGGATGGTGGCGCTGTTCAGGGTAAATATAGGGAGAGCAGAATAAAATATATAATTTATATAGGGAGGGCAGGATAAATGATATAATTAATGTAAATATATGATGGATCCGTATGAATGGTAAAAGTGGATGTGCATATAACTGATAAAAATGTGTATATGTAAAGGCAACAGCATTCAAAAGAAATAAATAAAATGACTATGTGCAATACCTCATGAGCATAAATATATGTAAACAATTATTAAATAGCAGGCAAACAATTATTAAATAGCAGGCAAAACGGCATAAAAATAAATTAAATACAGAGTGACTCCGTGTAATGATAATATAAAAAAATATATGAATATAAGTAACAAAGGATGATCGATTATGCGTGTCCTCCTAAAAATATGGTGCAAGTGCACGATTCCCAAACAGTAAAAAAGTGAGTGGATAAGAAAGTGGATGGGTAAAAATTAGATGAATAAAAAAATATATAATTAAATAAAAAATGTGGAACAAATTATTCTTGACAATAGTCCCAAGTGGAAAAAAGAAAAAATATAAATATGTGATCCGTGATCAAAATAGTGAAGTCCTGTGTTGTCCTTTGAATCTCAGCAATCTTGTAACAACATATAACATATAGGAAAACAGATGATTTGTACACAGTGACTGTCCTGGTGCTCCCCTCCTTCCGTCGAGTGACCCCAAATGTGGAAACACTCACCAGAGTGCCTAACCCCTGCAGGGGTAATAGGCATATAATCTCCTGGGTATGCAGTACAGATCCTCCTCTGTGGTGACAGTTTCCACTGAAAAGCCTCCTCTGTGGGGATGTCCGTCCTCTGTCAATCTCCAGAAATGGTGGGTAAAAGCACCAATAGGGTCCGTGTGTGTAAAAAACAAAAAACACTTATGGTGTGATATTGCTAAACTAGATAAGGTTTATTATGCAATTAAAAGTTGGCAGTGTACCCAATAGGCATATAAAAAAATAGGTACATACAGTAATGAAAGCAATGATAAAAAAGCAGAGCGCGCAGCTGGAGGGCAGAGCGATGACGGCACCGCAAAGCCCCGGGATAGCGTGCGTTCCACTGGCGGTGATTCCGAAACCTGGAAAATTGGGCAGGAAGGGTGTTTAAGTGCCCAGTAAGCAAGTGGTTAAGATACGCAGTTGTTATGAATATTATGTAGTATGATATTCTCCATCTTTGTAGATGCTCCTGTGGAGTCCCAGAGGAAGCAGTGTGTTACTGCTACAGGAAATACACAAGCATCCAATGTTATATTCTTGCATTATCCTTTATCTTTTTATGTTCTATTGTATGCACATCTGTTGATGGTGGCGATTGTGTACACAAACATTTTTAATTGTTTCATATTGTAATAAAATATTGTCTTTTACCTGTACAAAGTGTGTCCTTACCACTAGTACAAAGTCCTGGATACTACATATGGAACCATTTTAATCCCAAGAATTGTGTCTATTGATTGTGCAAAGTAGGAAATGTTTTAGATGTGCTTGCCTTCACTGCATAACTTTAAATAGAGCCAAAGGTCTAATTTATTTTGTGGTTTGTAGATTGGCAAACTTGTAGTACATTGTATAAAGGACAATGTAAATATGTGACTCCAGGGCAACAGCAGAGTCAGAGACTTTGGAAGTCTCAGATCAATGATGTAACACAACTTTCGGTCACAGTTTGATAGATGCCAAGCCACACTAATATATGGAATACTTCAATTGACACAGAACTAAATTGTGTCTACAATCGCTCAATGGAAACCAGCACTGTTAAACACTTCTTTTTCTGAACAAGAGACTCAGTTAAAAAATACTATTTGCTAAACTATTTCCTGTACCCTTTTAGGGCAAAATTGAGGCCGATAGTCTCAACTATTTTGCTTGTCAAAATAATTTTTTTGTTCTGTTGAACCAGTCTAGCAATTTGCATATTTTGTTGCACTACATAACACATTGGCTTTATCACACTGTTGATGACCAAGAAAAGTAGAAATAGGAGTGTCATCTGCCTGAAAACCCTGTACATCAGAGATGTGTGAATTAAAAGACTAGCTGGGCATAATTACAAATCAGCTGTAACGTGCCTTGCAAAAGTATTCACCCCCCTTGGCTTTTTTCGTGTTTTGTTGCCTCACAACCTAGATTATTGTGAAGCAAACAACAAATAGGACAAAATAACAGAAAAAGTCAATGTGCATAACTATTCACCCCACCCCCCTAAAGTCAATACTTTCTAGAGCCACCTTTTGTGGCTATAACAGCTCCAAGTCACTTTGGATAAGTCTCTGTGAGCTTGCCACATCTTACCACTGGGATTTTTGCCCATTCCTCCTGGCAAAACTGCTCCAACTCCCTCAAGTTGTATGGTCTGCGCTTGTGAACAGCAATCTTTAAATCTGACCACAGATTTTCTATTGGATGGAGGTCTGGGCTTTGACTATGCCATTCCAACACATTTACATGTTTTCCCTTAAACCACTCAAGTGTTGCTTTAGCAGTGTGTTTGGGGTCATTGTCCTGCTGGAAGGTGGACCTCCTTCCTAGCCTCAAATCACACACAGAGTGGTACAGGTTTTGCTCAAGAATATCCCTGTCTTTAGCACCATCCATCTTTCCCTCAACTCTGACCAGTTTCCCAGTCCCGACTGCTGAAAAACATCCCCACAGCATGATTCTGCCACCACCATGTTTCCCTGTGGAGATGGTGTTCTTTGGGTGATGTGATGTGTTGGGTTTGTGCCAGACATAGCGTTTCCTTTGATGGCCAAAAAGTTCAATTTTACTCTCATCAGACCTTCCTCCATTACATTTCCCACATGCCTTTTTTCGCAAACTCAAAACGTGTCATTTTGTTTTTTGCTGAAAGTAATGGCTTCCTTCTAGCCACTCTGCCATAAAGCCCAACTCCTATGGAGCGTACGGCTTATTTTCATCCTATGTACAGATACTCCAGTCTCTGCTGTAGAACTCTGCAGCTCCTCCAGGGTTACCTTAGATCTCTGTGCTGCCTCTCTGATTAATGCCCTCCTTGCCCGATCCATGAGTTTTGGTGTGTGCCCGTCTCTTGGCAGGTTTGCTGTTGTGCCATGTTCTTTCCATTTGGTTATGATAGATTTGATGGTGCTCCTAGGGATCATCAAAGATTTGGATATTTTTTTTATAGCCTAACCCTGACTTGTACTTCTCAAGAACATTGTCCCTTACTTGTTTGGAGAGTTCCTTGGTCTTCATGGCAGTGTTTGGTCAGTGGTGCCACTTGCTTAGGTGTTGCAGCTCCTGGGGCCTTTCAAAAAGGTGTGTATATGTAATGACAGCTCATGTGATACTTAGATTGCACACAGGTGGACATCATTTCACAAATTATGTGACTTCTGAAGCTGATTGGTTGCACCAGAGCTTTTTATGGGCTTCATAACAAAGGGGATGAATACATACGCACATGCCAAATATCATTTTTTTCATTCTGAAAAATAGTTTTATGTATATATTTTTCTAATTTTACTTCACCGACTTAGACTATTGTGTTCTGATCCATCACATATAATTCAGATTAAAAAAAACATTGAACTAAAGGCTGTAATGTAACAAAATAGGTAAAAAGCCATTCACATCAGTCCCAAACCTCCTACGTGAATACACAATCTAGTGTTCCTACCACAATTTTGGAAGAAGGCACTTAATCTGACAGTTATTTAAGACAACACCACCTCCAGTGTAAGTTATCAAACTCAAAAATATTAATAAGTCATTGCTGGAGTTTCGGTACTGCAGTATTTCTTAACAATTACTAGACCAATAGAAACTACAACAGCTGCAGGCTATTCACAAACCTCTAACAATGCAGGTTGTAGGTAAAATCTTTATTCACCTCTCCATTTTAAAACCACATGCATCATTGTACAGTCTCATGTTGCATAACCACAAATCTCAAATGTCTATTGAGTTGACTACCAAACCTGGAAGATATTGCTATACAAATTTTCTGTATATAACTCATTTACCCAAGTGTGTCATAGGCTATTACAGTTTATTATCTACACATGCTTATTATGCTTATGTACATAAAGCAACTTTTTAAATCCAAAGAAAAAGTAAAAACTCCCACACTTTATTAACTCTATCAAGGGTAATGGTAGTCCTCCAAATATACCTGGTCTAATTGAAATAGAGGGTGTGTATGTTCCAAGTGACTGAAGAAAGTGTCAAAGGCCCACATCTGAAGAAATACTGCATACTAGGATGCCACAAGTATGTATTTAATAAATAAAATGGTGTATTTTAGTGTGAAAGGCTGTCTACTGGCTGTCAATTAAAGAGAAATAATCATAGCGTCCTGATGTGCTACATCCCTTTACATGTAAGCCCGTAAATCAAACCAGGGGTAATAAAAAAACAACTGAGGCATGCTGTGGAATGTGGAGTGTAGTTTTATCTGGAATGGTACTTACAAAAAATGGAGAAAAAATTGTATTTCCAAATCCTGGTAATGCATAACAGTCTAGATGGCAGTTTGTCTATAGGACTGGAATCTTCCTAGTGGTCCTTTATTACAGCCTTTTTCAACCAGGGTACACAGAGACGCTGTGGTCGCTTCAGGTGTCTTCAGGGGTGCCCTGGCAAACACCTACAAATTAGCCAAAAACTGTATACAAGCCAGCGGGGGGATCAAGCCTGCCATTTAGTTACAAAAAAGCCACAGGTTTTCATTGTGAACCATTACAGCCTTCCAGCCGACAGTGTCCTTACTACCAATGATGTCATTGGTTGATAAGAAGGACGTCAGGCGCCTGCCCCTCTCCTTCAGCACCAGGGTCACATTAGCTAAATGAGGGAGAGAAACTGAGGGAGAAGAGAAACATTGGAATACTAATCAGTACCAGTGTGCAAAGATGTATTTGCTTTGGAAGAATAAATCACTGCTAATGTTGGGTGCCCTACACATGTGGATGTTGCTACATTAAGCAAAACTACTAGTTTTTATAAAAAAAAATATTTTAGAACGGGGTGCCTCAAGATTGCGTGGAATTTTAAAGGGCACCTTGACTGAAAAAAGGTTGAGAAACACTGCTTTATTACATCAGTCAACATCACATACTACGTGGCAGGCATTACAATTTTTACATCCATAATATCTCTCCAAAAGTAATAAGGTAAGAATGGGTCTGCCAGATGAATAGGGTGAACTGGCATAAAAGTACATATAATGCAAATTGTATTCCCAGGATATTTTTAGAGAAACAGATGCCACACGTGTCTATATTTCATGTGGATTCTGCTAAATGTGCCCTTATATTCTTTTACTATATTTTTTGCTTTGACAGTCTTTTAACATCATGGAAGACATTCTACGTCCTTTATCCAATGTGTCTCTAAAACAGAACAAGTGTCTGCTCCATGTATAGAATCAACTTGTATTGAAATAATGGTATGGAAATAAATGCAAGTCTCTCTTTAAAACTGATCTCAATGTTTTTTTGGAGTTTCAATAGTTCGTCAGACGTATTCTTTCCTTCACTAAAATGCAGCGGCAGTGTTGTATGAACTGTATTCCTTCAGTGGAATGGGAACTTTCCGTCCCACTCTGGGAACAAAATCGCTTCCAAAAAAGCTTCCTCTGATTGGCTGAGGTGAACGAGCAGATGATATCACAAATCTACGTCTCAGCCAGTCAGAAGAAGCTTTATATTTATTCATAGAATACAAAGCTGACTCAATTTTTTTCTGGGAGTGGAACGCGAAATTCCCATCCTGCTGCTGGAACACAGAGCTGCATATTGTATGTAGCTGAAGATACACACAGTTTACACAGCACACGCAGCTGCTGAATCCGTTAGAAAATGTAATTGTTTATTTGGACCACCTTGACCCAAGCAAACTATTTGAACTTCACTAAAATATGTAGATCAGCTTTAAAAAGAGACTTGCATTTATTTTCATTACATTATTTCAATACAAGTTGATTCTAAACATGGAGCAGACTCTTGTTCTATTTTCGAGACACTATAGATAAAAAGAGGTAGAATGTCTGTCGTAATGTTAAAAGACTATCTCAAAGAAAGAGAACATAGAGCACATTTATCACAGGAAATATAGACAAGTGTGGCACCTGTATCTCTAACAATATCCTGGCAATACAATTTGGATTATATGTGCTTTTATGTTAGTTTACCCTATGTACCTGGCAGACCCCTTCTTATTTTGTCATACCTTAAATACTCAAATCAATTGCACTTATATTTCAAACTGATTTCCAATCATTGCAGTGTATAGAGTGGTACACTCCTCAAACAGGATTATGATTGCCAGTCCCTCAAAACTTTGCTGCAGACAACCCAAGCAGGCGCACTCACAGAATATTGCAGCAAAGAGTATAACAGCAGGTCTCAGGTGCACAAACAGCGTCAGTCTTAAGGGATGGAATGTGACCTGGCCGTTCCGCACCCAAATAGGGAGGCTTCCAGGAAGGATGGTGTGTCCCTGTTCTTTCCCCACTTGTCTGTAACCTCCCCCCCCCCCCTCCAAAAAAGAAAAAATTAAAACTACAACATTTTTAAAAACAGTAGAAATTTTAAAACAACAAAACATGAAACTGCTAAATTTCTCCAGTTAACATCATCCAATCCTGAAGCGTGCAGCAGTATGTGGAACGTTGGTGCAGTGGAAAGCAGGCCCAGCCTGGGACCAAAAATAGGCCTGGGCATTTTAGACTGAGCATTTCATTGTCATTTTCTTAAACCGATTTACAAATTATGATAACTACCAGCTTCTCTATGTCTTTTAGGTATATTTAGCCCGCTTCACTGTTTCGCTGCATTGGTGTCAGTAGTGGTTTATTTTATTTTTTTTAGTTTTTTTTTTCAATTTAATTTTTTTGTTGTTTTTTAGGATCCCCGTTGGTGGACTTTGGTGAGATATCAGGGGTCTAAACAGACCTCTGATGTTTCACCTTTGAGACAGAGAAAGGAGATTGAGGACACAGCCCTCAGCAGCACAGAATGAAAGAACAGGAATTACTCTGTACTCTGTACTAGTTTGCCTAGTGGTAGCACCAGCCCTGGGTGATCTGTCCCTACACTGTCAACACACAAAATGCATGCCAAGCCCAGGAGCCAGGGTCTTAAATATACTCTACCTAACACAAGATGGCCACCAGAGTCACATGGAGCAGCAGCATCAAATCGGATAGCTCCCCCAATGACCCAGGAAGTCACGTTCCATGTTTCTATTGACTTTCCCTCCATCTACAATGCCACTGCGGTTGAGTGCCCCCTGCAGTGGAGAAAGTAGAATGCACGTGTCTACATGATGACTACCTCAGGGAATGGCATCAGACATCACATGATGTTTACTACCTCAGGCACCTATAGGACTTGAAGTGGCATCACACAGAGATCCTATATTTTGTTCCCAGAAAGCACCTATAGGACTTGAAGTGTGTTAGTCCCATCACACAGAGATCATATAACCTACCAGTTAGTTAATGAATTTTAGGAAGAAAAATCCACAGGATTGCCATACATAAATCATGCCCTCAGTGACCCAGAAGACTCCGGACCAAATGCCTCAGGTAACCTACGCTGCATGGCCTCCCTGATCAAAGCCTGCGGAAGGATCCTCGTGTTCTTCGGATCTTGGCCACTCTCCTTGAACCGCGGTACAAGGGTAAGGTTGCAGACCTTATCTTGCCGGGAGCAGAGGGATGAGACATCTCAGGGAGGCCTTGCAGAAAGGTCTGTGCAAGCGCTTTCAAGAAAACTGGGAGGTTACAAACTCCTGGTCCTGGGCGACGAAGTTGCTGAGGCTTCGGTCAGTAGCAGAAGGAGCGGTGGGGAAGGTGGACGTCTGACCGATGCGTTCAGACAATTTTTTAGTCCGCAGCCCCAAGGTATGATCGGTTCCAGCAACCATCGCCAGCGTCTGATATACATGGTGCAGGAATACCTTGGGGCAACAGACTTGGACACCTTTCCACCGAAAATCCTCCTGGCTTACTGGGTTCCTGAGGATGGATCACTGGCCAGAGCTTGCAACAGTATGCAAGAGCTACTGGCCTGTCCTGCCTCCAGCGTTCTTTCCGAACGCACATTCAGTGCTGCTCACCGATCATAGGGTGCGCCTGTTACGGTTGATCAGACTGTATCTATGAATCAGTTTGGATCCACCACCCTGAGGCGGTAACCGAATAATTTTAGTCACATCCCCAAGAGCTATGTGATGCTGAGTGACTGTCCTCTTATGTGATCAATGATCCATCCTAAGGCACAATTTTTTTCAGCCCCTGTTTAACCGGGGCGTGTACATACAATTTTTATAAAAAAAATGCTTCGCAACACGTGTGACTGCTGTGCTCCACAGTATCTGTGACAGTGTTGTGGCAAACCAGTGCCTAAGGCAATTTTTAAAGCCCTGTTTAACAGGGGCGTTTTGTACTTACAATTTTTTTTAAAAAATGGCTTCGCAATCACAGGAGTACAGTATCTGTGAGGGGTTGCACCAGCACCAGTGTAAGGCACAATTTTTCAGCCCCTGTTTTAAACAGGGGCGGGTAAATGCTTCGCAACACGTGTACTGCTGTGCTCCAAGTACAGTATTGTGAGGGGTTGCAGTGTGTGGCACCAGCACAGTGCCTAAGCACAATTTTTAAAAGCCCTGTTTAACAGGGGCGGGCTTACAAGCTTCGCAACACGTGTGACTGCTGTGTCACATCTGTGAGGGGTTGCAGTGTTGTGGCACCAGCACCAGTGCTAAGCACAATTTTTCAGCCTGTTTAACAGGGGCGGGTTAATTTCAAAATCTTGATCTAATAGTTCACAGCAGGGCCCATTCCTGCGCCCACCAAGTAACTATGAGGGCCTACCCCACCGGTCCACCCCCACCGCCAAAGGCCCAATTTTTCTGCCTGTTCATCAGGTGCTTGCAATTACAAATCTTGTCACAGCAGGGCCATTTGCGCCCACCAAGAGTAACTGTTACAGTCTATTCACACACCACCCCGCCAAAGGCCCAATTTTCTGCCCTGTTCCAGGTGCTTGCAATTACAAATCTTGATCTAATAACTCACAGCAGGGCCCTTCCTGCGCCCCGAGCTTACAGTCTTGTGGCAACACCGTCCACCAACCACCGCCAAGGGCCCAATTTTTTCCCTGTTCATCAGGTGCTTGCAATTACAAATCTTGATCTAATAACTCACAGAAGGGCCCATTCCTGCGCCCGACCCAAGAGTAAGAGCTTACAGTCTTGTGGCAACACCGTCCACCACCACCACCACCCCCAATTTTCTGCCTGTTCAACAGGTGCATGCAATTACAAATCTTGACTATAACTCACAGCAGGGCCCATTCCAGTGCCCACCAGTCTTGTGGCTACCAAACCAACATCTAATACCTCAGGCCCCTACTTTCAAACATCCAACTTACAAACGGCAAATGGAAAACATACCCCTAGGGAGGGAAATTATATCCTGTTAGATTTAATTTGGGAAAAAGGTATCTGATACTTTATAATCCTTGTTTCAATTAAAACCCCACTTTTCCAAAAACATTTGTCATTGGGACGGAAAGTGAGGTGAATGTCTGAACAGATGTGCCAAGACAGCAAACAGGGGTGACAACCCCTCCCTATGTTCTCCAAAAAGCTTAAAAATAGATTTTTTTGTTCTGTGCCACATGTATTTCACTTAACGTGGTACCCAGTGATAATCTAACCTACCAGTTAGTTAATGAATTTTAGGAAGAAAAATCCACAGGATCACCTACTAAAAAAGAGGAACATGCAAACTCCAAGCAGTTAGCATCCCACTCATGTAGGGCCTGGAGCTGCCAGACAAAAGTACTAATCATTTAGCCACTACGCTGATGCTGCTTTCCAAGTAAAACAATGCCTCCTTAATTCTGTTGTTATATCTCGTTTTCTGTCTTTTAAATGCCAATACATATCATTATTCTCTCTGTACTTTGCCATGTGTTTCTCTTTCCTTGCTATTAAAATACATATCACATCTCAATGCAACATACTGTATGAAGTCACATGACATCACTCAGCGTACTGTTATGTGTTTAACTGACCCAAGGTGTTTAATCTGCGCAGAGATACGTAAGTAAAATGACTGTATGCTGGGAATGACCGAGGCTCAGTTATTAGATAAGAATACCTAGTTTTCTCAAGTAATAGCTTTTATATTTTTTCCAGAAACCACATAAACTCACAAATGTAAAGTGAGCTCCTCCAGCAGGATGTTTAGAGGAAAGCAACCCACAGCTTGCAAGTGAGGAAATTCATGATTTTGATTTATAACTGTTAGAGAAAAAAATGTCTGTGACCATCAAGGCTGCAACATCATCATCGCCATGGCCATACTGTAATACAATTTCCGTCTATCAGCAGAAATGTCTTGTAATGTCAAGGAGATGGTGACTAAACACAATGTCACACCCTTTCAAGGCAGCCAATACAACCACATTGTTCTCAAATACATACTACAGATACACTAAAGATTTGTGTGAGCTATTTTAATAAATTTATCAGAATGACATCAAGGCACAAGATGCATACATTAAAGGACACAGTCCATCCACCGTTTATTTTGTGCATGTGAACTTATTTTATTTGCTTCCTTTTGGTCCGTTTACTACACTATTGGAAACATTTTGTTATATCTGATGAGCAAAAAAAAAAGCCTGTTGATCTTGTCAGAAATTCAGAGCTGCCCTGTTTCTCTACACTTCCTGTGTTATGTCACAGAGCCCCCCTAATTCTCATCTTGGACTACCAGCATAATTAGCTATTACAGTAAAACCTTGCACGGCAAGTAATTTGATCTAATGCCCCATACACACGATCGGACTTTCCGACAACAAAACCGTGGAATTTTGTTTGAAAGTTGTTGGCTCCAACTTGTCTTGCATACACATGGTCACACAAATGTTGGCCAACAATTAAGAACGTGGGAACATAGTGACGTACAAGACGTACGACGAGCCGAGAAAAAGGAAGTTCAATTGCCAGTGTGGCTCCTTCTGCTGGATTCCGAGCATGCGTGAACTTTTGTGCATCGGACTTGTGTACACACGATCAGAAATTCCGACAACAACGTTTTGTTGGCGTAAAATTTGAGAACCTGCTAGCTAACATTTGTTGGCGGAAAATCCGACAACAAATGTTCGATGGAGCATACACATGGTCGGACTTTCAGCCAACAAGCTCACATCCAAAATTTGTTGTCGCAAAATCTGATCATGTGTACGGGGCTTTAGAGTGTTTTGCAAGACAATAATTTTTTTTAAATACATTTTGACTTGTAGCATCACATCACAACTGAGTATAAAAGAGAAGAGAGGCACCTCTAAGTGTAGCAATATGGTTATATTTATGGAAGGTACAACATTTAGCAACTCACGTGGTTGATGATGCAGGCATCCGAGGTAAAGCTGTCCACATAGACTGTCCTCTGCACTGCCATCAACGTCATCCCTTCCATGCTGCGCTCCACGATTGTTTCCAACCTCGCTTTCAGATTGCTCTACTGCAGGGTAATCTTCCCGTTCATGATTGCAGACTGACAGTGGTGAGAGCCGGCGGTGCGGAGGATGGTCTATTTAGCAACTCACATGGTTAATGATTAAAACAGGCACATGTAAGTATGCAGGCATCCGGGGTAAAGCTGTCCATATAGACCATCCTCCGCACCACTGGCTCTCACCACTGTCAGTCTCCAATCGGGACCAGGAAGACTACCCTGCAGTAGAGCAATCTGAAAGCGAGGCTTGAACCGATCATTGAGCGCGGCGTGAAAGGGATGATGGCGATGTGGAGCACATCAACCATGTGAGTTGCTAAATGTTGTACCTTCATTAAATGTAACCATATTGCTACACTTAGTATTAATCTATAATTACGGGATTAATCACACAGATAAAAGATAAAATATTATGCTTTCTTTTTTCTGCAACCTGGACATTGATATCCCGACACTGGAAATCACCATATCTCCCTACCTAAAATAAGAGAATGGGTGGCAGAGCTGAACGCCATAATGAGATTAGAAGATTTGACTGCTTGCCAGGTTCATGGCCCTATGGTATACTTGGTTTGACTTCTCGTCCTCCCGTAAATTACAACCCTTTTTGTAATCTTTGTAGGGACTCTGTATTACACTGTAAGATAATGCAATTGGTTTATCAGCCGAATGGCCCCTCCTTCCTTTTCTTCCCTTTTCCCCTTTCAGTTCTCTCTGACTCCATCTCAGGGATTGTCTGCTCTTATTGTTTGTTTACTGTTTGATGCACTCACTATATCAGATGAAGAGAGTGGCTTCGATCACCAGCCTAGACTCAGACTCAGATTCCTCCATAGAGCAAAAATCTGCGTTACACACTCCATTGTCCTGGCTTTGTTTGTACTCACTGATATGTTAGTGCTGGGGCTTGTCTAATGTCTTATTATGTGAAGTGCTTAGAAATTTGCACTGTGGTTGTTTGTGCAGTTCTTGAGAATATGCAAGTACACTGTGATACTGTTACTTAATTCCTGAAAATTCAATAAAACTTTTTTTTTTTAAATCCCACTCACCAGATCACCCACTATGAATGAGAGCTCTCAGATTGACAGTACTGTCAATCTAACTTCCCTAGACAGTAAATATTACTATCCAGGAGGAAGAGGCATGAGAACAAAAGAGAGCGCAAGTACAATCAAAAATGCACATGCATCTTGAAGCCATGGAACAAGAGAACAGACAATATATAATAATAATAATTATGCACCACCAAACAAAGGCAGTCAATTGGCTCTATGGCTGCAGCAAAGTTATTCACCGTACTGTATCAAACTGTCCCATTTGACTCATTAACACATGGGATATAAAGTCCTCCCAATAGTGATGCATAGAAGAAATAAAATGATAATGGTCATTAAATGGCGGTCAAGATAATGACATAGATAAACAATGTGAGACCAATACCACCAAATGTTTCCACACATTATATTGTGGGCAATATTTTGATACTCAGGAGAGAAATCCCCAAAATCTTCTCTGCTATATTAGGGATATCTACAGATACACACACCAGGAAGTGAATATTTGGATAATGTCACTTTTATTAAATATGCCCCTAAACAGTGTTGTTTTCTTTTTATGCTTTGGTCTTCAGATGACAGTTTGCCACAGATAATACTCTGATACAATTACAAAACCATACAAATAGATTATCTGAGAACACTTGCTTTTGTGCCTTGGGCTTTACTAACTATATTTAGCAGGTAATCAGTATCCTTAATCTCAGGTTAGAAGTAAATAAATAGTCTGAGGTGTTGGATCACTCAGTAAAGTATTGCATCTCTTTAGGACTGTTGCAAGAAACTCAGTACAGTAGCTTATGTTGTTGCAACATACATAAGTATATTTACTGTATGTCTAAGGCAGCCTTTGCCAACCAGAAATCCACAAAATCCTAGGGTTCCTTTTGAGGATACTAATGGATTTTAGAGCACTGAACAATGCTTGCTTCTATAGATGAAAAAGTATCCACAATAGGGCAATGTTATGGTTAACTGGTTAAACAGCTAACACCGAAACTAGTGATACCAAACCTAAAAATTAAAGAAACAAATGTTTAGCACTAAACCCTTAAAATAAGCTCAATAAGTTATCTCATCAACCTGAAAAATATAATTATGCATCAATATGATCAAAACACAAAAAAATGCAATTGAGAACTATAAAGATGTATGGTTGCCCACATACTATACAATCAAAATTTCTCATTAGTCAATCACAGATAAAGTGCAAATAAATAAAGTGCAATAAACAAAATGTGTAAACACAGTAATAAATCAAATGATAGTGCATACACTATACAATCAAAATCAGTCTCCAATTAAAATGCATAAGTGCAAATAATAAAGTACATATAAATCATATGCAAAATTCGTGTGGGATTAAATATGAATTAAACAGTTCATAAAAAAGTCCATAAAGTGTTAAAATGCCGCAGTGCCTTTAAAGTGTACCTCCAGTTACACTATGCCAAGAAAACCTAAACACTAGCCTCTTACCAGAAGCATTTGACCATTAAATAAAAAATGGTCAAACAATGCTCTATTTGAATTCGCAACACCACTTCACATAACAGTGCCACTCTGCTGGGTAAGCCCTTTCAACCATGCCTGAGTAAAACACCAAGTCTCTTACCAGAAGGTGTCGACCATTAAGAATAAAATGGTCAAAATAGCTCTATATAAAGATGTTATTCCCACTGGCTGGCAGGAATCAGTTTCTCCTCTCAATAACCAATGCTCCAAATAAACCAAAACAAAAAGTAAGAGTAGCAAACCATAAAAAAAAAAGAAAAAAAAACGTAGCAAACCATAATGCAGTATTTTATAAAAAAAAAATGCTTCTATTTGAAAAAAGGTGTGCAGGCAGACTTGCTGACTCCTAACCAATCACCAATACCATGCATAATGAGATCACATTGTAGGCCATGCCTAACACATTTTGTCAGAGATTAAATCATCTTGAGCACTGACTAGATGGTGCTCATCATGCAAACTCACATATAAGGCCAAAAAGTCAAGCGCTTCCTCAGAAATGGACGCTACTACATAGCAACCAATACTGAGCACCATATGATGGTCATGATAGATCACCACATGCCTGTTTATAGCCTGTCTGCCTGTTAGAAAAAAAAAGTTAAAATACAGAAACGAAACATAAAAAGAAGCAAATAAAATACAAAATACATAAATAAAATCAAAATACACATATTTCCATTATACCAGTACTCAAATAGAGACATATAGAAATGGTAAATAATACAATAGCGGCTCATGATCACTATATAATTTGTAATTAATATATCAGATGACCAAATTAATAAAAAGGGGTAGGTCACTCCCTATCTAAATTATTTTTAAAAACATACACCCCATTTAATTATTATTAAACTATTAACATTCCATTCAACATTTAAACTAAAAGATGTATACATTTTCAAATTGTATATTCACTTGGTCTCAAGACAGGAAATCTCCCTCTTGATGAAGCTTCCACTCCAGAATTTTCCATTCTTTTTCCATTCTTTCAGTAGGGACATACCTTTTTCCAGGGACTCCACAACAAATGTTTCGGACCCTGGGGTTTTTGGTGATCGTGATTTTTGGTGGGGTAACCCAACGGTGGAGATTATGTGGTTCCTAAGAACCTTCGTTATAGTGTTAAAAATTTCTTCTCTCTTTGTAAAGTATGCTGAGATAGATCAGTGTGAACAATGTAGGTGCTGATATTCGGGGTGGGATGGTGTCCTGTTTCCTTCGTCATTTCGATGATGAGCTGCTCTTTTGCGTGGTAAGAAAATGCATACGGAGAATCACCATCACAGGGGATTTTATCTGGCAGGTGCGTGGGTATAGGGCAGACGGGTGGATCCTGTCAATGGTTGATTTCCCATGGGCGGAGAGTCAGGCAGGGGGATGTATAAAAGGTCAGTCGGTGTAAAGAACGCAGGTCTTGTGGCTGGATTGACTCGGGGATCCCCCTAATTTTGAGGGTGTTCTCTCCTGGATCTGTCCTCATGACTGCCAGCTTAGTTCCTCACCCAGGCTTGGACTCCTCCTCATCTTTCTCTTCATTGGCGCTCCACCCAAGTTCCATTTATTGGTGGAAGGCAAACACTCTCATTTTTGCCTTCTATGTGGTCAACTATGGATTCTACTGCATTCAATTCCTCCCACTGAATCTATGCATACAGCTCATCATGTCAGCCTGAAGTGTGCTCCTCAAGAGTACCAACATTGTCCTTAAGTACATTGTCCAGTACAGTCTGATTAGTGGTGGGGGTAGTTAGTGATGGAAAGTCATGGAGCTCTCTGGGTGTTTCATCCCTGGAGTCTAACAACAGGGCTCAGTGCTAGGCTGCAGCCGTTGCCATCCCAGCTTCAATTTTGGCTGTCTTGCTGGGCTCCCTGATGGGGAGGTAATGGTGGGGATGTTTTGGCCGATTAAAGGGAGGTATTATTTGCTGGGGTGAGGTGGATGTTATGGTGTTTGGGCTTCCCTGGCATTGGGTGTGAGGAGACCTTCTCTATATCCATAATAACTTTAGCCCTGGATCTTTACTGTGAAATTTAGCATAGTGTTTAGGTACATTGTAATTCAAAAAAGCTTATCCTATATTCGCAATGTGTTTCTTTAATTGTGTATGCAACTAGCGATTAGTCTTTCCCAGATATTGAAAACTGCAGGGGCACTGTATCATGTGTGACGTGAGTCACTTTGGGCAGGGGGGGTTGTGGAACCCAGCTTACCTTAGAGAGCTCTGGAAACTCCTTGTCCAGCTCCCCCGGGCCCTCCAATATGTATTAGGGGCACAGAGTGACCGAGAACCCCAGTTGGGTCTGCATTATCAGATTCCCAGTACAACCATATGGGACTCAGCATTTAATTTTACCCCTGTTATCCAGGCTTCTATATGTGTGGTTTGTGTTGAAGGAATGAAGGGGCTCTTTCACTTGGGACAGTAATATTTCTGAACTATATCTCTCAAGAAATATATGAAGATAAATAATTCCACATTTCAGACTGGTATAATATTGTGTCTCATATACTGTTGTTGACTTTTTACTAGATAGTTTAAGGTGTGTCTGTATCCCATTGTTCTATTGTTTCTGTCTGCCTTGGGAGCAAAGTATTATGGGATGTATATGTGTTTTTAACATGTAGACTGGGGGCATGGTGGAGGGAGGGGGAATTCCTCCAACAGCCCTCCCTGCCGATAAGACAGTCTACTGATAAGAAGGTTGAATGTACCGGTGCATCTCTTGTTACTGAATGTAGTTTACCCCGCCCTGTGTCATTATACAAAGAAGGGGGATTGTCCCCTGAGTGTATATCTCTTTGTACTTGTGTTTGAATAAACAGTCTTATGCTTTTTCACCCTACACTGATGTCTCGACTGGGTGGGCTAAGGGGTCTTGGATCGTGCTGGTACCAGGCAAGGAAGCTTATAAGGCGGACATACTCCTCTTGAATACAGGGGTCTGTCACATCATGTAAACTACATTTTTAGTACTACATGTAATAAAAGACTGTATATCATATACTTTGGATGTTTGTTCGGATTGAAAGGATAGAATTCATAAGGGGACATTGAGGCACAAACTAGCAGCACAGATAGAAACCTTTCATATCTTGGAAGAATAAAGGTCTATCCAGGGTATCTATTACATTGGGGGCTACCCTGTTTCTGAGAGATGGAGCTTCCCTATAAACAATCACCAGAATATCAGGTAAAAGGGGGCCAAGTACTCTATAATATTTTTAAATGGGCCAATGTTGTTTAGCCCCTTCACGCCTAAGGGAAAAATAAATCTTAATGCCTAAGCATAATTTTGCAAATTTAACATGAGTTAGTAAAACCGTAGATATCATCACAGCTACTTTGTGCCTCCAGGTGGATTATACTTTTTTTAGGACAAATACCACCATACCATACTACCAAAGAACAACCCAAATAAAATTTCCCTGCCCCTGACGATCGCATTGATACCACATATGTGCATGCTATTGGTTGTTTGTGCCTGTGGTACTGCCCAGAAGCAATAGTGTGCATTTTGCTTCTTTTTTTTTGTCCTACCTAAAACACACTGATACTAACTGACATTGATGTTAATTTAAAAGAAAAAATTATTTAAAATATACTGACCTTGACCTTTGACCCTGACCTTGATGCAAACACTAACCCTGGCACTAACCTAAATCAAACCTTGATCTAGGCGTTTTTTCTTTTTTTTTTTTTTATTATTTATTAAATTATTTTACACACACACACACACATTTGTTTTCCTCTCTGAAAGGAAAGAGAAAGATACATTGTATCTTTCCTCTCCATTCACAGAGAGAGAAAAACAGTGGCAGGCTTCACATTAACTCAGAGGCTGCCACAGCGTTCAGGTGACCTGGAATCGGGCCCCACAGGAAGGGGTTAAAAATCTGCTTTATGGCATGGAGTTGACTGGAATAAATGGTAACAAATGACCAGCTAAATGTACTACTATCTGTATCATTCCTTTCCACTTTCCTCAGCAAAGTTTCCCTGTCTCTAGAAGCCAACTCGCTTATAATTTTATCATATCCTCGTCCACAAAATGTTTTTTTCATACCCTGTGCCTGTGTAAAATATTAATCTTTTCTAAAGCAATTCCGTTTAAGCTTTAAGAACTGGCTCTTGGTACGGACCTGAGCCTAGTGGAGTGATGACAGCAGCCAAACCTTGATCATGTGAAATCATTGTATACAAGGACGTGACATCTGCTGTGGCAGATTAATAACATGAATAAAAATGTTACTAAACATAAATAGTAACTAACATAATTGGTTATAAATAAGTGATAAATTTCACAGTGTTAGTGAATAACAACATGAATATGTGACTTTAAGAATACAGGATAAAATGAATAGTCGAAAGTCCAAAAAAAGGAAGATTTCGAACATCGAGTCAAGATTTGCAGCCCCACTTGCCGTGATGAAAATTGGAAATCATAAGATATCCAAGGAGTCACTGTCCAGTCTCATGCTAGGCTTAACAGAATGTATGTGACCCCCTAAAAAGAGTGATCCATATACGCTTTATTTACAACAATAAGGCCGGCATCTCAGGTTATGCAATAATCCTCACAGGGGATCTCCAAGCATCAACGTCACAGGAATAATACCCATAGCTTCCTTTGTGGTTAGCAATGACACCACTATACTTCAGACTCCCAAACAGGGTCAAGATACACAATGGAGAACCTAATTGATCCTTCCTTTGGCAAACCTTCTATTATATCTTGGTTTCTGTGTCTTAAGGAAGGGTCTATTGCATGTTGGTAAAAAACTGGTTAGCCTTTGTTTTATGCATAATAACCGGGTGTTTAAACTGTGGTCCTCTCCTAACCCATTTCTTATCTCTCTGTGGCGATCTAAAGCAGACCTTTATAAGTTTCTATAGTTTCTCCTTCAAGGAGTTTATCCCCTCATCAAGTTTACTCATCTTACTTTTCTTTCTTCCTACAAGACATTGGAGGAATTTTAAGCCAGCTTTGTTAAAATATTGAAACCAGTCTTCAAAATCATCTTCTTTTTGTGGCATACTTCCCACCTCAAGGTGTGAGGGACCATTTTTTTGGATATATATTTTTCTAAAAAGTCTGTATAACAACTGGTATGTATTTCTGAGATCAATGACAAAATGTGTTGGGTGTGACCTACGACGTGACATTACGCATGGTATTGGTGACTGGACCGGCTGGTTGGAAGTCATTTGGCATTTTTTATTATTTTTTCTGAGATCAATGACCAAACACATTGGGCATTGCCTGCTATGTGACATCATCATGCACAGTATCGAACAGTGATTGGACCGGAGTCAGCAAGTCTGGCTGGTTGAAAATGATTTCGAATTTAAACAATTTTTTTTCAAATAAAAGCAGTATAATATAAAATGCTACACTATGGTTTGCTACATTTACTTTTTACTTTGGTTTATTGAGAGCATCGATTATTGAGAGGAGAAACTGCCTTTTGCTAGCCAGTGGGGATAACATCTTTATAGAGCACCATTTTGATCATTTTATTCTTAATGTCAACACCCTCTGGTAAGAGATGTTTTTTCAGGCACGGTTGGAAGGGCTCACCCAGCGGGGGGCACTGTTATGTAAAGATCTGTTGTGAATTCAAATAGGATGCTGTTTTACCATTTTTTTATTTAATGGTCAAATGCAAATGAAAATCAAAAAATGTATAATGTTTATAAAAAAGCAAATAGTCTGTGATTAATAGTAAGTGATCACAAACAATGGTATACAAGTGTGAATCAAAAAAGTGAAGGAATATAAATCCAAAATGCAATCCGTGACAGCTAATGTGACTACCAATATATTGCTAGAAGTGTGCCCACACTCCTACTTCCTGTTTGTAAAAGACGTGCATCCCCCTTCAGGTAACAACATATGATAAGGCCTTATACCAGACAGCGAAGATTATAAAATTATAAATGGTCAGACAGTGCTCAAACACCTTCCATAATGTACAATCCTCTAGGCATAAGATGTATTCGCCATCCAGATCTCTCCCCCAGCATTAGATGTATGCCAAAAAATAAAAATGATGCATGCCCATAGTAAAGTATGTAAAAACTACATTTATTAAAAAACATAAACCAAACATACAAGTAAATGGACACAATCACTTAAAAATGTTGCATATAACAAGCTGAAAAGCAAGTACAACAGCCTCTCATACCCTTTAGATATGACCACTGGTGACACGTCTAGTCCAGTGAGGAGCTCTCCCATCAGGGAGCATCATAGAAGGATAGATGCTGGTCTGAAAGGCATGATCCCCCCCTTTTTTCACTGCACAAGGTCCGGGTGAGAACATCTGCCTATCCACTACTTACTTTTGGATCAATTTCCAACTGGGTACCAGTTCCATCCAGCCTCGTGCAGCATTGGAGTCCCAGGCTTCGGCTGATATAAGCTCAATTGACTCACTACCGCTGGTATGCGAGTCCGCTCCGTCCTGTAAGAGTATACATCTATATTCTCTTGGTGGAAGATTCAAAATTTTTGGCATCTCAACGATCAGTCACATTGTATTTTACTACTTCCGGATTGGATTTCAAGTCCTTCACATTTGTGGACATTTGCTTAACCACTTCGCATTTCGCCCATAGTCATATGACGCCCACAAGGTGGATCTCCCATCCTGGGTGGGCGTCATATGACGTCCTCCCATTCCCGGCCCCATAAGGGGCGCGCGCCCGCGGCGTCCCTCAGGACCCGGTGCGCGTGCCTGGTGGCCGCGATGTCCGCCGGGCACCCGCGATTGCCCGTGAAAACAGCGGGACCGTGCGGGACCGTGGAGCTGTGTGTGTAAACACACATCTCCACGTTCTGTCAGTGGAGAGGAGACCGATCATGTGATCCCAGTACGGAGGAACACCGATCGGTTTCCTCCCCTTGTGAGTCCCCTCCCCCACAGTTAGAATCACTACCTTAGGGAACACATTAACCCCTGCAGCACCCCCTAGTGTTAACCCCTTCCCTGCCAGTCACATTTACACAGTAATCACTGCAATTTTATAGCAACGATCGCTGTGTAAATGGTCCCAAAAATGTGTCAAAAGTGTCCGCCGCAATGTCACAGTCACGAAAAAAAAAAAAAATCGCAGATCGCCGCCATTACTCGTAAAAAAAAAAATGCAATAAATCTATCCCCTATTTTGTAGACGCTATAACTTTCCGATTTTTTTTACCAAAAATATGTAGAAGAATAAGTATCGGCCTAAACTGAGTTAAAAAAAACGTATTTTTTTAAAAAAAATGGGATATTTATTATAGCAAAAAGTAAAAAATATTGTGTTTTTTTTCAAAATTGTCGCTCTTCTTTTGTTTATAGCGCAAAAAATAAAAACCGCAGAGGTGATCAAATACCACCAAAAGAAAGTGTTTGTGGGAAAAAAAGGACGTCAATTTTGTTTGGGTGCAACGTCGCACAACCGCGCAATTGTTAGTTAAAACGACGCAGTGCCGAATCGCAAAAAGTGCTCTGGTAAGGTAGGGGGTAAAATCGCTCGTTGCTGAAGTGGTTAAAAGAGTTCATTTCAGTGGTGATTCCACGTTCCATGGGTTCAACCACTGGACTTTATCATTACTAATTTCTTTGCATGCATTACTTTTGCATAAATTAGCATTTCAGGTTTACATATTTCCATGCACTTTATAATATGTTATAATGTTGATGGTTATTAGCGCAACACTGTGTTTTTGCATATTCCTTTGACGTTGTTTGTTTCCCCAATACTCTTATGCCCCGTACACACGGTCGGAAATTCTGTCTGAAAATGTCCGATCGGACCATATTGTCGGAAAATCCTCCCGTGTGTGGGCTCCATCAGACTTTTTCCATCTGAATTTGAAAATTGAGATCCTGCTCTCAAATTTTCCGACAATAAAATCCGATCTGACTTTTTCCGATCATGTGTAGAGAATTCCGACCGACAAAGTGCCACGCATGCTCAGATGAAACTATGAGACCAAAGCTATTGGCTACTAGCCTCTACGTAGTTCCGTCGTACGCAACGAACATCACCACGGTCAGAATGATCGGATTTTCCGACAACTGTGTATGCAACACCAGTGCCGGACAAAATCCGTCTGAAAAAATCTGACGGATTTTGTGGTCGAAATTTCCGACCGTGTGTACGGGGGCTTACACTTCTAGTGTAGCAGGCTGAATTTGCCGCGTTGGGCTCCAAGCTTCAGTCAGCAGGTGTGCATGACGACGTTATGTTCTAGCCATGCCCTGCATGTTTTTCCCAAAAATAATGCCGTTGGGAGATTAGCTGGGTGCCATACATCATGCAGAAGACCTAATTAGATCACCCGCTACTAAGCAACCATAATAACAGCACTCAGCAATCCTGCAATGACACAGGAACTCCTTAATGTAAAATGTAGCCTCCTATTGGTAAATACAAATAATACAGCAGCCCATACAATACACTAAAAAGAGGAGAAAAACACCATCTTGAGACACAAATCAATAATGCAGTTGCCATAATACATTCAAATGATAAAAAAAAATCATAATAAAGGCCAATACAATAAAAAAATACTTTGCCCTCAACCTGCTACATTAGATTACAAAAATGTTTTTTATATAAAATATAATACAGAGGAATTGGCAAGGATAAAAATGATTTCCCTTAAATAGAGATAAATGGCATAATCAACATTATATATATATATATATATATATATATATATATATATATATATACACACCCTGAAATAAAATACATATAAAAGCTCCAAGCTAATCAGCTATTATCAATGAAATTGTTGATGTCCCATTCAACACTTAAGCCAAATGGGGCATACTTTTTTAGGTTGCATATCCATTTAGTTTCTAAATGTGAGATCTCCCTTCTAGTGTGGTTCCCCCTCCAATGAGGAAAGAACCTATCAATAGCTAAAAAGGTGATGCCTGATGGATTTTTAGCATTTTACATAATACTTAGGTACACCGTGGTTCAAAACTCCAGATTTAATATTAGAGATATGTTCCTTCAACCTTGTTTGTAACTTTCTAATAGTCCTCCCCACATAATGATAGCCAAGTGGACTCGGTTTCCACCGGGTGCCCACGATCGTGTCACGGAGAGGAAGAACGGGGAGATTCTTTTGTAAACAAAGCATTTCCCCATTCTGCCTAGTGACAGGATAGTGATCACAGCTCTCTGTAATCGAGAGCAGCATCACTGTCCTGTTCAAGCCCCGCCCCTCACCGTTAGAATCACTCACTAGGACACACATAACCCCTTCACTGCCCCCTAGTGGTTAACCCCTTCACTGCCAGTGTCATTTACACAATAGTCAATGCATTTTGATAGCATTGATCGCTGTATGAATGCCAATGGTCCTAAAATAGTGTCAGAAATGTCCGATCTAGCAAAAAGTCAAAAATATTGTGTTTTTTTCAAAATTGTCGCTCTTTTTTTATTTATAGTGTAAAAAATAAAAACTGCAGAGGTGATCAAATACCACCAAAAGTAAGCTCCATTTGTGGCAAAAAAAAGGATGTCAATTCTGTTTGCGTACACGAGGGACTAGAAAATGGAAGTTCAATAACCAATAGCTTCCGTCTCGTACTTGCTTCAGAGCATGCGTAGTTTTTGGTACATCGGAACAGCATACAGACGAGCGGTTTCGTTGAAAAAATTTAGAACATCTTCTCTTTCTAGGTCCGTCACAATTTTCAACGTAAAAAGTCCGATGGGGCATACACACGATCATAATATACGATGAAAAGCTCCCTTCTGACTTTTCCTGTCGGACATTCCTCGTGTGTACACAGCATTAGTCGTCTGATCGGAGAAAAATGTTTGTAATTTCAACCTTTAAAGGCATTTATCCTGCAAACTTCACATTTCCAGCAGGGGTTAAAGCACTTAAGACTTTGGAAAAATTGGGGGCTTCTAGGGGGGCCTACAGCATTAGGTGCTATAATATTCCTAAGGGATGGCGCACCCCTATAAATTAGATGAAGTCCATCAGGGATTAAAGGGCCCAAAACCGAGTAGATTTTCAAAGCCCTCTATGTTTTTTGATAATGTTCTTAAAGCGGTTGTAAACCCGCTGACACTTTTTTTCTTTTTTATACACCTGTAAGGGAAAAGGCATATTAAGCTAGTATGCACTGCATACTAGCTCATTATGAAATACTTACCTTAGAACGAGGCGTCGGTAACTCACCTGGTCCACGCCGAGGCCGCTGACATGTTGCCTCGGCGTGTCTTCCGGGTATCGCGACTCCAGCGCTGTGAGTGGCTGGAGCCGCGATGTCATCACTCCCGCGCATGCGCATGTGAGACTTCTTCCCGGCAAGGTTCGGATTCTGTCGGCCTTCTAGGCGGGTGCAGTTGTGCACCCGCCTAGATTACACAGAACAAAGCACACTATTCAAAAATAAATTTTCAGAAAAAGGATACCCCAGCACCCTAGTCAATGATGCCTACAATCACTTTCTCAGCGAAGTACCAAGACCAAACAAACCATCACCCATCACATCTTTCCGAGCGCCTAGATTCATCACTCAATTTCATACACAACACAGAAAAATGGAAAAAAATCTTCCACAAATACTGGGGCATACTACGAGAAGACCCCCACCTCAAAGACAGTCTGGACGAAAAACCGAAAATTACATACAGAAGAGCACAAAACCTAAAAGGAAAAATAGCACCCAGTAAATTGAAGACACGAAAAACCAATTCAAATCGCACAACCACTTTTCTAGAAGTCAAAGGCATGTACCAATGCCGAAAATACAACTGTCTTACATGCAAATTTGTTCAACACAAACAGAAACATTTTACCACAAAAGAACAAACTTACAAACTTGACCAATTCTACAACTGCTCTACGGAATTCGTAGTATACTGTCTCTCCTGCCCATGTAACCTACTCTATGTAGGCCGCACTACTCGAACACTACGAAAAAGATTTGGCGAACACAGACGATCGATCGAGGAAAAGAAGAACCTGACTATCCCAAGACATTTTACGGAATTCCACCAAGGCTCCACCAATGGCCTACATGTTTGGGCCATAGAAACCATCCCTGACACTTTCCCTAGAGCGGAACGCATCAAACGCCTATGCGAGAGGGAAACACTTCCTGTTGTCTCCCTCCGTTTGTAAGTAGGAGTCGTTTGTAAGTCGGATGTTTGTAAGTAGGGGACCCCCTGTATATATATATATATATATATATAAGCGTCCTTTTACATGTGTGTATATATATGTACATTTTCATGGAATTTTTCCTTATTATCTAAAAACACCTTTTTTTTATATATTGTTATACATAACTTTCATATAAATTTTACTTATACAGATTTTATACATATTTTTTAATACAGCTATTTAATACAGCATTTTAATCACTTCCTATTCTTTCTCATTCTGATCACATCTATATCTCCATTCTGCAGCACATTTTCATGCATACTATAAACTCTCCCCTATACATAACTAATATATCCTACATTTTCCACCCATCATCTCTCACCCCTTTTTCCATCCTTCCTTTTTATTTTTATTCCTCACCTCATCCACACCACTGTCATTCTATAATATATTGGCCCACCAAACTACAATCCCCATCAGCCCTCTATCTCCCAGTCCCGCCCACACTGACATTCCCTCCCCCTCCTCATGATTGCTTTCACATCATCACCTTTACCTCCCCCCGCTCTTGCTATACACGTTTTTAACAGTCACAACATCTCAGCACAAATTATGTTACCAAGCATGAATGATCCTTTTAAACTTCTCACAACACTTCTAATACATGATCAGCTTTGGCCAATTTTAAAGTTTTTTTAAAGTTTTTAAAGTATAAAAATAGATACCGCCCCCATTATTATTTTTTTTTTTTTCCCACACTCCCCCTTCACCCACTATAAATATGTGTCTACAAGCTGCGGCTGTTTACACCGCCTGATGAAGGAGCACGCATGCTCCGAACGCGAGCGCTTCCAACCACGCATCCAACGTCATCAATCCTGCTGACATGCCTATCCTGGGACGCACTCACCTCAAAACCACGAGACGCAAGGGACCGGGGTGCGTTTCCCCACCATAGCCATGACACCGGAGGACGGCCGAGGACTTCAGACAAAATAAAGATACCGCTACGTGCCTGATATTTTTAAACAAAGTGTGAGTACATACTTTCTTTTTAATTTCACATACAGTTCCCACTGTAATTAGACCCACTACACTCAGAGTGGCGCTGCTCTCTCTCTTTTTTCTCCTCTACACCAGAGTCTCTTCTGCTCTATGGAGCCGGCTGCCGCATCTTACAAGCACACACTGTTACTCCTGGACTGAGGAAAAAAATCTGTCCAAAAAAACACATCACAGTGTTTCTCCTCTTCAGCCCCCACTCTCTCTCGCCCACCCTCAGTGTCACTTCATCTGTGACCCCCCATACTCGCTTATCACTAGCTGTCGTCGGCGCTCCATCCTCCCCCTCTCCACTGTAAGTGAAAGTGAAACTGCAGCAAAGAGAGATAAGGTCCCCTCCCCTCCAGTCAAGGATTTTTTGTGTGGCAGAGCTGTGTAAATCTTGGAGCCTAATTGGCATATTAAATGTGAATAATTTTGCCAACCAAAACCTCAAGTTGAGCTTCAAAATGTGTTATTGAAATAAAGTAACAAATGGTCTTAGGCCGGGTTCACACTGTAACCCTCTGCGGATCGCACAGGAGCGCTGTGTGTCCCTGTTCCCCATTTCAGGGACGAAACAGGGGCGATTCTGTGCTTGAATTTGGCCCTGAAACTGAGCCAAAGACGCACAGTGCAGTGTGCTCCGCAGCCACAATGGAGATATGTAAACCGGCTCCATAGGGAGCCAGTCATATTCTCCTGCTATGCGAATTGGATACTGGGAAATCCGCATTTAATTTGCATAGGTGTGAACCTGGCCTCAAACCCCAATTATCACAAAGCAATACCACATCCCAACAATGATTATATTCAAAAGAAGAGAACAGAGAAAGGGGATCCTGGACTGTACGGTACCAAACAATACAGGAACTGATAAATGTAAAGAAATTACAAATTTTTATAAATTTTTAGTCATTAAAATTGGTTGTATGAAACATATAAAAAGCTACATAAAACATCTTGTTTGCTATATATAACAACAAACATTGTTCATTAAATACTTCAAATGAGAAACCCCAACTAATTTCAACTTGTATGTCTTCCTCAGGGGTCTTCCTACCTGAGGAAGACATATACATTGAAATGCATTGGGGTTTCTCATTTGACAAATTTATTGAACAATGTTTGTTGTTATATATAACATACGCATTCTGAAAATAGGAAACAGCAAGGATTTAAAAACATGAGGGTCAACTCAATAATTACATTCTGTAATTAATATAGAAACTCTAGCTATGCACTCACTAAAAAAAAAAATGCAAAAAATTTATTTTTAAAAGGTGTTAATTTCTCAGTGTTTCAGATACTGTCCTCTGACAAGGGACATGTGTATTTGCCCTCGCTGTGCCAAGATCTTTGCTCGGCACCATAGCGCCTCTTCTTTTAAATCTATACTGTGGGGTCCGGCTCCTCCTATCAAAATCACCATTCAACATTTCACACTTTACTAGGACGAGAAAGTGGTATATATAAACTCCATTGAGTTGAAAACCTCCATGTACAGAAGCCAATGCCCACAGTGGATAGAGGGGAAGGCTAAAAACCTTTAGTCCCGTTTGCCCATACAAGGGAAGAACATTTTCTACGGCAGTCCAATATTCCCTGGATCAACAATCCCTGGCATCATTACCTATAAATATTAACCACTTGCTTACAGTACCCCCATAACCCCCCTCCTGCCCAGACCAATTTTCAGCTTTTAGCGCTGTCACTCTTTGAATGACAATTGCGTGGTCATACAACACTGCACCCAAACTACATTTTTATAATTTTTCTCCCACAAATAGAGCTTTCTTTTGGTTGTATTTGATCACCTCTGCGGTTTTGTATTTTTTGTTAAAAAAAATTTAAAAAGACTGAATTAAAAAAAAAAATACAAAACCGTTTTATATGTTAATACATTTTGCAAACAGGTAATTTTTCTCCTTCATTGATGTACGCTGCTGAGGCTACACTGATGGGCACTGATAGGCTGCACTGAAGGGCACTGATAAGCTGCAATGATGGGCACCGATAGGCTGCACTGATGGGCACCAATAGGCTTCATTGATGGGCACTGTTAAGCTGACACTGATGGGCACTGATAAAGCTGATCACGTGGTAAGGGGTCGGGATCGACCCCTTGCTCTTATCTGTGATCACCCGAGTCTCATTAACACGGGTGATCACAGCGCGTTGCGCGCGCCCTGCAGGGGGGGGGTGTGGCCAGCTTTCAAAAGGGAGGACGTCTATTGACGCCCTACCGGCAAAGCAGATCCGCACTGTAGCCGTCATTCGGCTATAGCGCGGATCTGAAGGAGTTAAAAGCCAGCTATAGTTTGTACATTTAAAAATGCATCCAGCTTAAAAAAAAAAAAGACAGCTGAGCTGGCTAGAACTAGTTCTTGAGGGAGCCTAAACCCCATTTTCACTGCTGTTACTGTGAAGAAACCTTTCCACGTGCAGAAACCTAATAGCTTCCTGTGATCTCTGCCTTTCCATCATAAACTGACAACACTGCTTTTCCATAGATACAGCATGAGGAGTGAGCCTTGTCGGTCAGGGGCACTATATTGCATTTTTGTTCTTGGGTTTAGCTACACTTTGAAAAAGTTCTTTTAAAACCTTTACCAATCTTTGAAAGCGAGAAAACGCTTCAACATGACTTTACAGTAACTCATTCTAACCAAGTTATGAAGAAATATGGGGCTAACTAAGTTATATGAACATTAATATGTTATTCTGATATACACACAGGTGCGAACAAATACTTTTATGATTAATATGTTATTACCAGCGAATGTATCAGTGTGATATAAACCTGCCTGGCAGATACCAATAATCAGAAATTATGATAAATGGCAATCCAACATACATTTTCCTTTAGTAAGGAAAAGCAACATGAATTGCCTTTCACAGTCACTTGTACACATGCATTTTTAAATGACATAGGAGTACAAGTAATGCATTTTTAATATAACATTTTGATATTTCCTTCGATGAATTTGCTGACTCTGGAGAGTGAGCTAAACAGAATAAAATTTACTTTGTGTACTGTCACTAGACGGTGCTGCGGCTGTTTCTTTGATGTGAAGATGCTGCTCTCTAGTGGAAAATACACTGTTTGCAATTCCATTTTGTTAACTTTTCTTTTTATTTTATTTTTTTAAGAAAACTTTTATTTTATGAATTTATACATAATTTGCTGGAAAATAATAATTCATTATTTATTTTATTTACAACTTTACTGGTGCAAAATCTCGGTCGGAGGACCGAGCTACGGCGATCTATCTAGGTGTCAGCGGTTCCATTGTCTCAGTTTTTATGTGTTCAGATGGATTTCAGATGCTACACCTTTGCTATTGTTCCTCATTAAAGTAATTACTACACTATATGGCACATTATTTATTGCCTATGATGCATATCAAACAAAAAGCGGATGGCTTCCCCCTGGAGGATGTAAATAAGATATTGGAGAGTTCCTCAGATTCATGTCTGCATTTACTACCACAATTTAAGCTATTTATGCTGCACATTGATTGGGTATCAATAATGGCGGTGAGTGTGCATTGCGTGCAGGTGAAGGCTGGTGTTTGGAGTACTTTTTTGCACAGAGTGGCACTTTATTCCCGTGGCTATTTTGAAGTGGATATAATTTAATAATATTACGCTATATGTTATTTTCCTGAGTTCCAGCTTCTAATGCCACGTACACACGAGCGGATTTCCCGTTGGAAAATTCTTGGATGTTTTTTCCAATGGCATTCCACTCAAGCTTGGTATGCATACACACGGTCACACAAAAGTTGGCTGAACTTTCGACCATCAAGCATGCGGTGACATACAACACTACGACGAGCCAAGAAAATTAAGTTCAATGCTTCCGAGCATGCGTTGAATTGTTTCCGTGCATGCGTAGGAATTTTGTGCATCGTAATTGCTACAGACGATCGGAATTTCTGATCGGAACTTTTTCCGACCGAAAAATTGAGAACCTGTACTCAATCTTTTGCTGGCTGGAATTCCGTCAGCAAAAGTCTGATGGCGCATACACACGTTCACAATTTCTGACCAAAAGCTCTCATCAGACTTTTGCTGGCAGAATTTCCGATCGTGTGTACGCGGCATAAGAATTCATTTTGATTATGTGACTGGGTTGAATCACCAGAAGCTATCTCCAGTGTTAACACCTTACATTAATTTATGCTGCACTTAAGTGACCATCCTGTTTTTCTGGTGAGTGAGCATTTTAGCTATACTGGAACATAGAAGATTGTTTCGCTTGGACATTCACTTTATGAACTTTTTTGGATTGTTTATTTATTTATCACATTTTGTTGGTCTGATGAGTATGAAATCCAGCAGATACATACATAATCACTGTTTTGAATATTCATATAATTGAACCATAACACACCATTTAATTATATTCACTGTATTTATTCATATATAGTTTACCTTATGGTATTTAGAGAGCTGCATTTTGTACAATTGTTTCAAGATTAAGGCCCCTTTCCCACTGGGGCGGTTTGCAGGCGCTATTGCGCTAAAAATAGCGCCTGCAAACCGACCCGAAACAGCTGTTGCTGTGTCTTCAGTGTGAAAGCCCGAAGGCTTTCACACTGAAGCGGTGCGCTTGAAGGACACTGAAAAATGTCATGCAAGCCACATCTTTGGTGCGCTGTAGGAGCGGTATATTTACCGTTCCTATAGCGCCCCTTCCCATTGAAAACAATGGGGCAGCGCTCCGAACCCGCCCGCAAAACGCCGCTGCTTTGCGGGTGGTATTAACCCTTTTTTCGGCCGCTCGCGGGAGGTAAAACCGCCCCGCGAGCGGCCGAATTGCGCCGCTAAAACGACGGTAAAGCGGCGCTAAATATAGCGCCGCTTTACCGCCAGCGCCCCCAACGCCCCAGTGTGAAACCAGCCTTAGGGAGAGTATATTGTCTTTATTCGCTAGTGGGTCCTTTTAAGACAGGGTAACATGTGGCTGCATAATAAAACCACAGAGTCAGGCTGAGAATTACTACTTCAGTAAAGCATTACAGAATACAAACAGCTACTTGTAATTATTCTCATAAACAGCTTCGCTCTCAAGGCAAGGGTAGCTTTGGCAACACAAGAGAACACCTGGAAGGAGCCAAGGCTTAAGGACAGAGGGCCTTCCTATTGGAACTGGAGTACTTGAGTAAGAATCAGGGAGAGGCTCACCACCGTAGCTGGATCTTCCACAGAAGCTGTGTGCTTTCTTCCCTTGGTGGGTCCATGAGCCCAGAAAGTTGTGGGAGAAGTAGTTAACCACTTGACCTCTGGAAGACTTACCCCCCCTCCCCTTCATGGCCAGGCCACTTTTTGCAATATTGCACTTGGTTACTTTAACTAACAATAGTGTCAATGGACCCCAAAAAAGTGTCAAAAGTGTCAGGTGGCCGATTTGTCTGCTGCAATATCGCAGTCTGGCTTTAAGTCACTGATCACCGCCATTACCAGTAAAAAAAAAAAAAAAAAAAAAAATCTCATAGTTTGTAGACACTATAACTTTTGCGCAAACCAATCAATATACGCTTATTGGGATTTTTTTACCAAAGGTATGTAGCAGAATACATATTGGCCTAAATTGATGAAGAAATTTGATTTGTTATTGGATATGTTTTAGAGCAGAAAGTAAAAAAATATATATATATATTTTTTGTTTCACAATTGTCAGTCGTTGTTTGTTTATAGTCAAAAAATTAAAAACACAGAGGTGATCAAATACCACCAAAAGAAAAGGTCTATTTGTGGGGAAAAAAGGACATAAATTTTATTTGGGTACAACATCGCACGACTGCACAATTGTCAGTTAAAGTAACTCAGTGCCGTATCGCAAAAAATGGCCTGGTCAGGAAGAGGTAAACCTTCCGGAAGTGAACTGGTTAAAGGGGCCACATACCCACTTTGTGAAACAAGGCGAAGTGATCCTAATGCCAAGTACACACGATCAGACTTTTTGGCCGGACTATCCGGCGGACAATCCACCGGACTTTCCAGCTGCCAGATTTTCCCAACGTGCGGACTTGCCCACACACGCCCGGACTTTTTCGGTGGACAACCTGCCGAAGTTTTGGCGGAGGTCCGCCGGACTTTTACACAGAGTAAAGTCAGTTTATTTATAACGTGACTCCAGGTAGACGGGACTAGCGAAGGAAGTCAATGCCGCCACCTCGATCGGCGAGATTGACACCTCGCTAGCCCCGTCACCTGCTATGGATTTAAAGGGGAATCCCTACGCCGAAAAAAAACGGCGTGGGGGTCCCCCAAATCCATATCAGACCCTTATCCGAGCACGCAGCTCGACTGGTCAGGAAAGGGAGTGGGGACAAGCGAGCGGCCCCCCTCCTGAGCCGTACCAGGCCATGTGCCCTCAACATGGGGGGGTGCTTTGGGGAAAAAAGCACCACCCCACCCCAAAGCACCTTGTCCCCATGTTGATGAGGACAAGGGCCTCTTCCCGACAACCCTGGCCATTGGTTGTCGGGGGCTGTGGGCGGGGGGCTTTTTTAATAAGGGGGCCCCCAGATACCGGCCCCCACTCTATGTGAATGAGTATGGGGTACGATGTACCCCTACCCATTCACCTGGTGAAAAAAGTGTAAATAAAAAACACAACGCAAGTTTTTAAAATACTTTATAAGACAGCTCAGGATGTCTTCTTCCGTCTTGGGGGTCTTCTTGCCGGACTCCTCTGCTATCTTCTGCTAGCTCCTTTACTAGCGGAGGAGCTCGGCTTTCTCCTTCGCCGCCGCCGCCGTCTGGGGGTCTTGCTCTTCTGTTCTTCTTGGATTGTCTGTAATTTTGAGTCAAAACTTCTTACCAAGTCCACCAGACTTTTGGAAAGAAAAAGTCAGCCGGAGCCCACACACGGTCGGATTGTCCGGCGGACAAATTCACCGGATAGTCCGATCATGTGTACGGGGCATAAGAGAGACTCCTGTGTACAGGAGGAAAAAGTGGTGTGTATATTAATGCAGCACTAAGAACAAACTAGTACTTTGGAAAGAAAGGTACTGTTGTGGTGAGTTTAAGCTTGATATCTTGTGTGAGGGATATACAAGTAAAAGGGGGAAGGATATTATGGCATGATACCAACCTCTAATACCTTAAAATGCATATAAATATAAAGCGTAAAACCTTATATATAAAACACATAAAATTAGCATAGATATATTATTTCTCAATAAAATAGCAATCGTGAGAACTAAAAGTAACAGGTATAAAAACACATGTGATTAAAATTGGTGGATAAAAATCAAGTGATTGTATACCGTGGTGGAAATATTGTGATAAATAAAATTATAAAAATTAATTAATTAATATTAGTGACGATATAAACTCAATGGCTGTTGAGGTAATGGGTGCTAGGTGAGAAAACTATACATATAAGTGTATAGAAGTGAAGTCCATAACATTGATTGGTGATCAGGTGAAAGACACTGTAGCAACAGATGGCTCTGTTCAGTGTGATGGTGGAGTGATGGTTGTCTGATGGCTCTCGAGCCTAATGGAATGAGGCTTACCGGATGGATTGGACTTGAAAAGGCATATGCCTCACAAGTCACAAAAGCTTTAACGTTTAGGGACTGGCAGATCTCAGCTCCGCATGGTGATTCCAAAACTTTCTCAGGTACCACATAGGTCAGTGGTTAGCAGGAAGGCAGGTATCAGATGGGGAAATGAGCATCAAAGGTCCGTGTTGTCAAGCGTATTGTGTGGTCATATTAAAAGAAAAAGCTTGCATAGCATAATACAGTTTGGAAACGTTTTTAATGTTGTGAAAACAGATTAAAAACACTCACATTTAGATGGTTAAAAACAGGCCTGTCTTAAAATTGTAGTTGGCGTGATGCTGTCCTTGTAGTCCACCCAACGCCTGGTTTAAAACTATTGTTTAATGGTGAAGGGTAGGGATGAGCTTCATGTTCGAGTTGAACCCATGTTTGACTCGAACATCGTCTGTTCGCCCATTCAGCGAATTACGAACATTATGGTCCGTTTGCGCCAAATTTGAGTGGCGCGTCATGGCCCATAATTCACTGCGGCATCGCAGTGCATTGCTGGCTGATGATTGGCCAAGCATGCACTATGACCTGCATGCTTTGGCCAATCACAGCACGGAAAAAACAGAGAGCCGTAATTGGCCAAAGCCAGGGTGGCTTTGCCAAAATTTGGTTTAGAGGGTTTAGTACACGCCCCACACTATATAAGGCCGCCTGTGCGGTGGCCTTGTGTAGTGTGTTGCGGCAGCAGAGAGAGATACACAGAGAGACAGTGTGATTTCATTTAATTTTGAAGCTGTTGCAAATACAGTGGGTGTATTGTGCCATCTGCACAGTGTACACCTGAAGCTACCGCAATTGCTGTTGGTCTGTGCATCCTATCCATAGGCAGCTGTTGAAAATACAGTGGGTGTATTGTGCCATCTGCACAGTGTACACGCCTGAATCTACCCCAATTGCTGTTTGTCTGCACATCCTATCCATAGGCAGCTGTTGCAAATACAGTGGGTGTATTGTGCCATCTGCACAGTGTACACGCCTGAAGCTACCCCAATTGCTGTTGGTCTGCGCATCCTATCCGTAGGCAGCTGTTGCAAATAAAGTGGGTGTATTGTGCCATCTGCACAGTGTACACGCCTGAAGCTACCCAATTGCTTTTGTCCTGTGCATCCTATCCGTAGGCAGCTGTTGCAAATACAGTGGGTGTATTGTGCCATCTGCACAGTGTACACGCCTGAAGCTACCCCAATTGCTGTTGTTCTGCGCATCCTATCTGTAGGCAGCTGTTGCAAATACAGTGGGTGTTGTCAGGAACTTAGTACTCACCGAGGCCAAGATGCCGAGAGCGGTTGCCCTTGCGACTCAGCGCCCACTGCCCTGAAAGTGCTACAGGGACAGTTGGCACCAAGAGGCACAAGCCACCGGAGGGATGGTGACCAGGCGTGGGCTCCTGATGTTGTAGAGAAGGGTAGACTGGAGCTGGGTAGTATGTCCACGGGTTCCTAATAGAGAACACAGCAAGCAGGCTGGGAATCAAACACAAGCAGGTTAGGTGAAATGCAGGACGGGGGTCACACACTGGTAGGCAAGGTATCTTTGAGCAAAAGGGTCCAAGGCAGGCTGAGGGTCAAACACTGGTAGACAAGGTATCTTTGAGCAGAAGAGTCCAAGGTACAGGCCAAAGGTCCAGGGCAGAAGAAGGTAACAAATCCAGGTAAGTAAGCCGAAGGTCAAGGGCAGGAGAAGGCAGAGTAGTCAGGACGATCCGGGTTTGGCAACAGGTAAGACAATCTTCAAGGGACAAGTACAGGATACAACAGGAAGCAGCTGTCAGACGAACCAGCGTCTGTCTGGGCACAGAGGCCCTCCTTTTATAGGGCCGCTGAGGTCACATGGGGTGATGCCGCGCTACTGCGCATGCGCGCGCGCCGCTTGGCGGGAACACGAGTGCGCACGCGCCGCCGCATTCTCTCCCTGTCACTGGCTATGAGCCGGGAAGCCGAACCCGTGCGCCTGCGCACTAGCGTGCGCAGCGGACGGAAACCCTGACAGTGCCCCCCCCTGAGGGGCGGCCTCCGGACGCCCAGGCTCTCCATCAACTCAGGGTGTTCCTGTCGGAAGATCTTGATCAATCTTGGGGCATGGAGGTTTCTGGATGGTTCCCAAGAATTATCCTCTGGTGGATAGCCCTTCCATTTTACTAAGAATTGAAGCTGGCGACCCACCTTCCTGCAGCCAAGTAACGACTCTACTTCGTATTCTTCGACTCCATCAATTGTTATAGGTGGAGGAGGACCTTCTTCTCTGTTCGGAAAAGGACTGGGGACCAAGGGTCTCAGAAGGGAGGCATGAAATACTGGGTGTATTCTGTAGGAACTGGGTAGGGCCAGTTCAAAAGCTACGGGATTTACCATCTTCTTTATTTCAAATGGTCCAATAAACTTGGGACCCAATTTCCTTGCAGGACACGCGATCTTAAGATGGGTAGTTGCCAGCCATACCTTTTCTCCAATCTTGAAATGAGGGTTCTCCTCTCTCCCCTTGTTGTGATACTTTTTATATCCTTCCTGGGCATGTTGCATGGCGTCTTGAAGTTTTTTGAAGTTGGTTTGAATGTACCTTATCCGTTCTTGTACAGCGGGAACCCGTGATTCAGAAACAACATTAGGGAGAAAGGATGGATGAAACCCAAAGTTAGCCCAAAACGGAGTCTGATTTGTGGTCGAATGGGAGGAGTTATTATATGCAAATTCTGCAAAAGATAATAGAGAGGACCAGTCGTCTTGTGCGGAAGAACAGAAACATCGTAAGTATTGTTCAAGAGTTTGATTAGTGCGTTCAGTTTGACCATTACTTTGTGGGTGGTAGGCAGATGAAAGGCAAATGTTGATATCCAAGGTTTTGCAAAGTTCTTTCCAAAATTTTGAGGTGAATTGTGGGCCCCTATCCGAGACGATGCTCTTGGGTACCCCATGAAGTCTAACAATCTCCTTGACAAAAATGTTGGCGGTCTCCAGAGCAGAGGGAGTGCCGATCATGGGCAAAAAGTGACTCATTTTGGACAGCCGATCCACTACCACTAGGATGGTGGTAAAACCTTGTGATGGAGGTAATTCTACGATGAAATCCATCGAAATATCGGCCCAAGGTCGTTCTGGAATGGGTAGAGGCCTGAGTAAACCCCAAGGCTTTGCTTTAGGACCCTTGTTTCGCTGACAGGTAATACAGGAGGATACGTATCTTTGACAATCCCTTCTCCAGCCTGGCCACCAAAAGGTGCGGGAGATCTGTTCTGCGGTTTTCCGTACCCCAAAGTGACCAGCTAGTTTATGGTCGTGTAAAGTTCTCAAGACTACAGGTCTTACCTCTGAGGGGACAAAAATTTTATCTTGGAGCCAGAACAGACTTTCACGTTTCTCTAGGGTGTCCAGAATGGGATCTTTACAATGAGCTGAAGCAGTAGATAAAGCAGAGATCAGGTCCGTGGGTGTGAGTAGTAGGAAGTTCTGAGGAGTAAGAATGGTGCTGGGTTCTGATACCTGAGAGGAGTCTGGGAAGATACGGGATAGAGCATCCGCCTTGCCGTTCTTTGATCCTGGCCGGTAGGAAATGTGGAATGTAAACCTTGAAAAGAAGAGTGCCCAACGGGCTTGACGGGGTCTTAAGCGTTTAGCAGTGCGAAGGTATTCAAGATTTTTATGGTCTGTAAAAATGGTAATTGGGTGAACTGCTCCTTCAAGGAGGTATCTCCACTCCTCCAGCGCGGATTTGATGGCCAATAGCTCCCGATCACCCACGTCATAGTTTTTCTCGGCCGGATTGAGTCTTCGGGAGGCGAAGGCCACTGGGTGTAACAGGGCTTTCGGCCCATGGCGTTGGGAGAGGATGGCACCTGTGGCCGACTCCGAGGCGTCCACCTCCAGAACAAAAGGTAGCAGTGGGTCTGGGTGCCGTAAGATAGGAGCGGACGTGAAGAGAGTCTTTAGTTTGACAAAAGCTTCCTGGGCTTCCTGGGACCACTGAAAACGGTTGTGTAGGCGGGTCAGTTGAGTGATTGGCCCCACGATGGCAGAGAATCCGGCGATGAACCTCCTGTAAAAATTAGCAAAACCGATGAACCTCTGTACGGCTCTTTTGTCCTTGGGAGGTGGCCAGTCTACCACTGCCTTGACCTTTTGTGGGTCCATGGAGGTGCCTTTAGTTGAGATGATGAACCCCAGAAATTGTACTGTAGATCTTTCAAACTCGCATTTTTCAGCTTTAAGATAGAGCTGATGGGCTCTGAGAATGGTGAGGACCTTTCTGACATGTTCCCGGTGCAACTCCAGAGTGGCTGAAAAAACGAGAATGTCGTCTAAGTACACGACTAAAAAGTCATCCAAGTATTTTCTAAAAATGTCATTAACCAGGTGCTGGAAAGTAGCTGGAGCGTTACATAGGCCAAATGGCATCACCAAATATTCATAGTGGCCAAAGCGAGACCTGAAGGCTGTCTTCCACTCATCCCCTGCACGGATTCTGACAAGGTTGTAGGCACCCCTTAAGTCGAGTTTAGAGAAAACTTTAGCTGACCGGAACCGCTGGAAGAGTTCGGGAATAAGTGGTAAAGGATATCGGTTTTTTATAGTGATTTTATTAAGCTCCCGATAATCAATGCAGGGCCTGAGTGAACCATCTTTTTTACCAACGAAGAAAATACCAGCGCCTGCTGGAGAGGTGGATGGCCGAATAAAGCCTTTCTCGAGATTCTCGTCAATGTAGGCCTTGAGGGCCTTTAGTTCGGTCTCTGACAGAGGAAATATGCGCCCAAAGGGAATTGCGGAGCCTGTGAGCAATTCGATGGGGCAGTCATAGGCCCGATGTGGTGGTAGGTGGTCGGCCTTTTTCTTGTCAAAGACATCTTTAAAGTCTTGATAGACCGGGGGAATGTGCTGAAGATTCTCTGATGTCGAGATGACTGATAGGACGGAGCAGGAGGTTGGAGAGGTGCAGTGTTGGTGACAATATGGTGACGAGAAGGAGACCTCCTTCCTGTTCCAGTGAATTTGGGGATCATGAGCTTGCAGCCAGGGAAGTCCAAGGATGATGGGAAACATTGGAGAAGATATGAGATCAAACCGTAGGAACTCTTGGTGGCCGGAATCTGTGGTGGTGAGGATAGAAGTCTCCTGGGTTACTGGACCAGATTGTGGCAGGGACCCATCAGCCAAATGGACCAATAGGGGATTTGACTTGTTGAAGCAAGGAATGTGCCATTCCTTGGCGATAGAGATATCCAGGAAGCAGCTGCAAGCACCTGAGTCAATCACGGCTGGTAGCCGGATCTTCCTTCCCGCTAGCTGTAGGGAAACAGAAAGAGTCACATAAGTCTGGGCCCGATTGACGGCTTGACAATTCATGAAAGGCTGAGATGGCAACTTACTAGGCCGGATGGGACAATTTAGGAGGAAATGTCCGGGACCCCCGCAATAGAGGCACAGATTGGATCTCCGTCTTCGTTGCCGTTCCTCCTGGGTAAGGCGGGGACGAACTAAGCCCAGTTGCATTGGTTCCCCTTCAGGGGCCGCTGGACCGGATGGAACGGTCGGATAAGCAGTTGGCATCCTTGGGGAAACCCATATTGGTCGGGACCCTTGTACACGTTCTGAGCGACGTTCCCGCATACGTCGATCCAGCTTGGTGGCTACCTGGATCAACTCCTCTAAAGAAGTAGGAGGCTCAACCCGGGCTATCTCGTCCTTCAAACTCTCCCTCAATCCCAGTCGATACTGGTAGAGGAGGGCTGCCTCATTCCAGGTGGTATCGGCAGACCATTTGCGGAACTCCGCTGTATAGTCCTCTACAGGCCTTTTACCCTGGGAGAGGGTATGTAGAGTGGCCTCAGCCATGGCCTTACGTTGGGGGTCATCGTAGAGTTGGCCCATTGCTTCAAAAAATGTATCAACAGTATTAAGGAGAGGGTTTCTTTGTTCCATGAGGCCGTGGGCCCAAGATTGGGGTTCCTCGGAGAGAAGGGAGATGATAAACCCCACTTTGACAATTTCTGAGGAGAAGGTTCGGGGTTGCAGGGCAAGGTACAAGGAACAAGCATTTTTGAAGGACCTGAACTTCCTGCGATCACCTGAAAATCGTTCTGGAATTGGTACCTTGGGTTCAGGTACGGCCATCATCATGGCAGGTGGAGGTTGAGCCTGAGGTGCAGAAGTCCCACTAATAGACCCGGAAGCTGAATTAGTTAGAGGAGCGGCCGTGGTCAGTTGTTGGAGTCGTGTATCGACTTGGGCGTAGCCTTCCTGAAGTTTCTGTACCGCCTCCGTGAGGGCAGACACTTGCTGACATAACATGTCCAGTGGAGAACCCGCTCTGTTGGCCTCTGTCATGGCTGGTTCGTACTGTCAGGAACTTAGTACTCACCGAGGCCAAGATGCCGAGAGCGGTTGCCCTTGCGACTCAGCGCCCACTGCCCTGAAAGTGCTACAGGGACAGTTGGCACCAAGAGGCACAAGCCACCGGAGGGATGGTGACCAGGCGTGGGCTCCTGATGTTGTAGAGAAGGGTAGACTGGAGCTGGGTAGTATGTCCACGGGTTCCTAATAGAGAACACAGCAAGCAGGCTGGGAATCAAACACAAGCAGGTTAGGTGAAATGCAGGACGGGGGTCACACACTGGTAGGCAAGGTATCTTTGAGCAAAAGGGTCCAAGGCAGGCTGAGGGTCAAACACTGGTAGACAAGGTATCTTTGAGCAGAAGAGTCCAAGGTACAGGCCAAAGGTCCAGGGCAGAAGAAGGTAACAAATCCAGGTAAGTAAGCCGAAGGTCAAGGGCAGGAGAAGGCAGAGTAGTCAGGACGATCCGGGTTTGGCAACAGGTAAGACAATCTTCAAGGGACAAGTACAGGATACAACAGGAAGCAGCTGTCAGACGAACCAGCGTCTGTCTGGGCACAGAGGCCCTCCTTTTATAGGGCCGCTGAGGTCACATGGGGTGATGCCGCGCTACTGCGCATGCGCGCGCGCCGCTTGGCGGGAACACGAGTGCGCACGCGCCGCCGCATTCTCTCCCTGTCACTGGCTATGAGCCGGGAAGCCGAACCCGTGCGCCTGCGCACTAGCGTGCGCAGCGGACGGAAACCCTGACAGGTGTATTGTGCCATCTGCACAGTACACAGGCCTAATGCCACCCCAATTGCTGTTGGTCTGCGCATCCTATCCGTAGGCAGCTGTTGCAAATACAGTGGGTGTATTGTGCCATCTGCAGTGTACACACCTGAAGCTACCCCAATTACTGTTGTTCTGTGCATCCTATCCGTAGGCAGCTGTTGCAAATACAGTGGGTGTATTGTGCCATCTGCACAGTGTACACACCTGAAGCTACCCCAATTGCTGTTGGTCTGCGCATCCTATCCGTAGGCAGCTGTTGCAAATACAGTGGGTGTATTGTGCCACCTGCACAGTGTACACGCCTGAAGCTACCCCAATTGCTGTTGTTCTGCGCATCCTATCTGTAGGCAGCTGTTGCAAATACAGTGGGTGTATTATGCCATCTGCACAGTGTACACACCTGAAGCTACCCCAATTGCTGTTGGTCTGCACATCCTATTCGTAGGCAGCTGTTGCAAACACAGTGGGTATATTGTGCCATCTGCACAGTGTACATGCCTGAAGCTACCCCAATTGCTGTTGGTCTGCGCATCCTATCCGTAGGCAGATGTTGCAAATACAGTGGGTGTATTTTGCCATCTGCACAGTACACAGGCCTAATGCCACCCCAATTGCTGTTGGTCTGCGCATCCTATCCGTAGGCAGCTGTTGCAAATACAGTGGGTGTATTGTGCCATCTGCAGTGTACACACCTGAAGCTACCCCAATTACTGTTGTTCTGTGCATCCTATCCGTAGGCAGCTGTTGCAAATACAGTGGGTGTATTGTGCCATCTGCACAGTGTACACACCTGAAGCTACCCCAATTGCTGTTGGTCTGCGCATCCTATCCGTAGGCAGCTGTTGCAAATACAGTGGGTGTATTGTGCCACCTGCACAGTGTACACGCCTGAAGCTACCCCAATTGCTGTTGTTCTGCGCATCCTATCTGTAGGCAGCTGTTGCAAATACAGTGGGTGTATTATGCCATCTGCACAGTGTACACACCTGAAGCTACCCCAATTGCTGTTGGTCTGCACATCCTATTCGTAGGCAGCTGTTGCAAACACAGTGGGTATATTGTGCCATCTGCACAGTGTACATGCCTGAAGCTACCCCAATTGCTGTTGGTCTGCGCATCCTATCCGTAGGCAGATGTTGCAAATACAGTGGGTGTATTGTGCCATCTGCACAGTACACAGGCCTAATGCCACCCCAATTGCTGTTGTTCTGCACATCCTATCCGTAGGCAGCTGTTGCAAATACAGGGGGTGTATTGTGCCATCTGCACAGTGTACACGCCTGAAGCTACCCCAATTGCTGTTGTTCTGTGCATCCAATCCGTAGGCAGCTGTTGCAAATACAGTGGGTGTATTGTGCCATCTGCACAGTGTACACGCCTGAAGCTACTCCAATTGCTGTTGTTATGGGCATCCTATCCGTAGGCAGCTGTTGCAAATACAGTGGGTGTATTGTGCCATCTGCACAGTGTACACCTGAAGCTACCCCAATTGCTGTTGGTCTGCGCATCCTATTCGTAGGCAGCTGTTGCAAATACAGTGGGTGTATTGTGCCATCTGCACAGTACACATGCCTAATGCCACCCCAAGTGCTGTTGTTCTGCGCATCCTATCCGTAGGCAGCTGTTGCAAATACAGTGGGTATATTGTGCCATCTGCACAGTGTACACGCCTGAAGCTACCCCAATTGCTGTTGGTCTGCGCATCCTATCCGTAGGCAGCTGTTGCAATTACAGTGGGTGTATTATGCCATCTGCACAGTGTACACACCTGAAGCTACCCCAATTGCTGTTGTTCTGCGCATCCTATCAGTAGGCAGCTGTTGCAAATATAGTGGGTGTATTGTGCCATCTGCACAGTGTACACACCTGAAGCTACCCCGATTGCTGTTGTTCTGCTCATCCTATCCGTAGGCAGCTGTTGCAAATACAGTGGGTGTATTGTGCCATCTGCACAGTGTACACGCCTGAAGCTACCCCAATTGCTGTTCTGCGCATCCTATCCGCAGGCAGCTGTTGCAATTACAGTCAGCGTATTGTGCCATCTGCACAGTGTACGCCTTAAGCAACCCCAATTGCTGGTGTTCTTACTGATCCTATCCGCAGGCAGCTGTAGCAATTACAGTCGACGTATTGTGCCACCATCTGAACAGTGTACGCCTAAAGCTACCCCAATTGCTGGTGTTCTGATAATAATAATACTACAGGCAGGCAGTTGATTTTGTTAGCTGCAGTATATCAGTATATACGTCCCAGCTTTGTGCAGCTATATCTCCCTGCAGGCCATTAGTATGTCTGGAAGGCCAACAAGGAGAGGCAGACAGTCACAAGGCAATAAAAGAGGGCAAGCAGGCTCTGTGTCTAGAGGAAACAGTGCTGGTTGTGGACACGGTGCATCCTCATTAGCACGTGGCCATGGGACAAGCTCGTCCTTTTGTTTGGCAGCTGGACGTGTTGAGCCACAACATCTTGAAAACTTGGTAGAGTGGATGACCAAGCCGTCCTCATCCTCTCTCACCCCGACTCAGGGCACTGAAAAAGCAGCTGCCAATGCGGCCTCTTCCCTAGGCTCAATGGCATCAGTCACTCCTTCCCTAGCCCCACCATGTTCTCCTGGGGAGTCCCCCAAACTGTATGAGCACAGTGTTGGGTACATGCTCCATGAGGATACCCAGCGTTTTGAAGTCTCTGATGATGATACCCAGCTAGAGGAAGGCAGTGACGTGAGCCCAGAGAGAGGGGATGCCCAAGAAGGATAGCAATCTGGCAGTCATGTTCCACCAGCTGCAGCATACTGCCAGGTTTGCTCCAGTGATGAGGAGGGAGGGGATGATGAGGTCACTGACTCCACGTGGGTGCCCGATAGGAGAGAGGAGAAGGAGGAGGCACATCTCCAACGAGGCAGGATGCCCTCCAGGGGCCAGCTTAAGGGCAGCATACCTACTGCATAACACTGCACAGCTGCGCATGTGCAGGGCACTGCCTCTGCACGTTATTGCAAAAGTTCTTTGGTGTGGGCCTTTTTTGAGATGAGTGCATCAGATCGCACCGCTGCTATTTGCAACATATGTCTCAGGCGTATCTTGCTTTGCCAAAACATTAGCCGCTTGGGCACCACATGCTTGACCAGACATACAGTATGTCGACCTGCCATGCAGTTCGTTGGCAAGCGTACCTAAAAGACCCACACCAAAGAACAAAGCGGACCTCTCCTTGCTCCTCATCAGCTGGGATCTCCAACCCTACTATACCTTCAGTCCTCTCTGAAACCTGCACTGAGAAGAATGAAGGTGTAAAATTAGGTGTGTCACAGCCAAGTACTTGCGGGCAATCTGCTATCGTACACCGACGTCCGATTGTACTAGGCAAATTTCCCTCCCCAGCTGCTGCACCATCGAAAGAAGTTCACTCCCAGCCATCCACATGACCAGTGGTTGAATGCTAGCTTGGCTAAATTGCTAGCACTTCAACTGCTGCCTTTTCAGTTGGTAGACTCTGCCCCCTTCCATGAGTTTGTGGAATGTGCGGTTCCTCAGTGGCAGGTTCCCAAACGCCACTTTTTCTCACGGAAGGCGATTCCGGCTCTCTACCGGCATGTGAAAGGCAATGTCTTGGCCTGGCTGGACAGGGCGGTCAGGGGTAAGATGCATATTCCCGCTGACTCATGGTCCAGCAGGCATGGACAGAGACGTTACCTATCTTTCACGGCGCATTGGGTGACTCTTCTGGCAGCTGGGAAGGAGGCAGGACAAGGTGCAGTAGTGTTGGAGGTTGTCTCACCACCACGCCTCCAAAATGCTACTACTGGTGATTCTGACACACCTCTCTCCTCCCCCCCCCTCCTCTTCTTCTTCCTCCATGGCCTCTTCCTGTGCTTTGTCCTCGGAACCAGCGGTGCTCCGTAGGCGTTCAAGGGGCTACGCAAGTATGCAGGCAAAAAGATGCCATGTGGTGCTTGCGCTGGTTTGCTTGGGGGACAGGAGCCACACTGGGAAAAAAGGTTCTGTCAGCTCTGCAGGGGCAGGCTGAGAGGTGGTTGACGCCACGCCAGCTTAGGCCAGGAATGGTGGTTTGCGACAATGGCACCAACCTCCTCTCCGCCCTCCGTCAGGGACAACTGACCCATGTGCCCTGTGTGGCTCACATCCTTACCTTGGTGGTGCAGCGGTTCTTGGGCAGGTACCCTGGGCATACAGGATGTCCTGAGGCAGGCCAGGAAAGTCTGTGTGCATTTCCGCTGGTCATATAATGCCAGTGCTAGGCTGACTGACCTCCAAAAGGAATTTAACCTGCCCAAGAACCGCCTAATCTGTGACATGCCCACCAGGTGGAAGTCAACGTTGGCCATGCTGCAGCGACTTCACACACAGCAGAGGGCCATCAATGAGTACCTGTGTGACTACGGCACCAAAACAGGGTCAGGGGAGCTTGTTTTTTTTTCCCCACGCCAGTGGGCCATGATCAGGGACGCATGCACTGTCCTGTCCCCATTTGAGGAGGTCACGAGGATGGTGAGCAGTGACAGTGCATGCATCAGTGACACTGTACCTCTTGTCCACCTGTTGGAGCACACGCTGCGTGGGATAATGGACAGGGCACTTGAGACAGAACAGAGGCATGAAGAGGAGGACTTCCTTACCTCTCAAGGCCCCCTTTATCCAGACAGTGTTTCTGCTGACCCGCCGATGACACAGGAAGAGGACGAGGAGGAGGAGGAGGATTGTGTCAGCATGGAGGTTGAGCCTGGCACTCAGCATCAGCAGCAGTCTTTTAGGGATCATTCACAGTCCCAAGAAACCCATGGACTTGTACGTAACTGCGGATCATGTCATCCTTAGTGACCCAGAGGACTCCAGACCGAATGCCTCAGCTAACCTATGCTGCAGGGCCTCCCTGATCCTGCAAAGCCTGCAGAGGGATCCTCGTATTCGTCGGATCAAGGAGGGGGAATCATTACTGGCTGGCAACCCTCCTTGATCCACGTTACAAAGGTAAGGTTGCGGACCTTATCTTGCCGTCGCAGAGGGAGCAGAGGATGAAACATCTTCGGGAGGCCTTGCAGAAAGGTCTGTGCAACGCGTTCCCAGAGACTGGGAGGTTCCAAATTCCTGTTCCTGGACAACGTGTTGCTGAGGCTTCGGTCAGTCACAGAAGGAGTGGTGGAGAAGGTGGCCGTCTGACCGATGTGTTTAGACAATTTTTTAGTCCGCAGCCCCAGGGTATGATCGGTTCCAGCAACCATCGCCAGCGTCTGATTTACATGGTCCAGGAATACCTAGGAGCAAGGTCAGACTTGGACACCTTTCCACTGAAAATCCTCTGGGTTACTGGGTCTTGAGGATGGATCACTGGCCAGAGCTTGCACAGTATGCAATTGAGCTACTGGCCTGTCCTGCATCCAGCGTTCTTTCGGAATGCACATTCAGTGCTGCTGGAGGGTTTGTAACCGATCACAGTGTGCGTCTGTCCACCGACTCGGTTGATCGACTGACCTTCATAAAAATGAATCAGTCTTGGATCACCACCAGCTACCAAGCACCTGATGCTGATGTAACAGAATATTTTTTTTTGAAATGTCAGATCCCTTCAAGACTGCCTACGCTGATGCTGAGTGACTATCCTGTTATGCTGAGTGACTATCCTCTTCCTCCTCAATGATCATGCTGATAGCGTGTAAGAATATTTTTGGTTCTGGGCGCCGCCACCAGTGGCTAAGGCCCAATTTTTCAGCCCCTGTTTAACAGGGGCATGTAATTACAATTTTTGATGCAATACTTTTCAGCAGGGCTCATTCCTGCGCTCCAACTAGAGTATCTGTGAGGGTTTGCAGTGTTGTGGCACCAGCACCAGTGCCTAAGGCCCAATTTTTTTCAGCCCCTGTTTAACAGGGACGTGTAGTTACAATTTTTAATGCAATACTTTGCATTCATGTGCTCCAACTAGAGTTTCTGTGAGGTGTTGCAGTATCGTGGCACCAGTGCCTAAGGCCCAATTTTCTGCCCCTGTTCAACAGGTGCATGTAATTACAATTCTTGATTAGGGATGAGCCGAACACCCCCCCGTTCGGCTCGCACCAGAACCCGCGAACGGACCTAAAGTCCGTGCGAGCTTTAGAACCCTATTAGTTATAATGGATGCGAACGTTCGAAATTAAAAGTGCTCATTTTAAAGGCTAATATGCATGTTAATGTCATAAAAAGTGTTTGGGGACCTGGGTCCTGCCCCAGGGGACATGTATCAATGCAAAATTTTTTTTTTAAAAACGGCCGTTTTTTTTTCAGGAGCAGTGATTTTAATAATGCTTAAATTGAAACAATAAAAGTGTAATATTCCTTTAAATTTCGTACCTGGGGCGTGTCTATAGTATGCCTGTAAAGGGGCGCATGTTTCCCGTGTTTAGAACTGTCTCTGCGCAAAGTGTCATTTTTGAAAGTAAAAAAGCTATTTAAAATCACTCGCGGCTAATGTTAATTCACGGCTCCCGTAACACAGAGAACAGTGATTCATTGAAACTCATTCATAAAAAAAAGTCATTGATAAAAAATAAAAAAAATGAAAAAAAAAAAGCGTAGGGGTCCCCCCAAATTCAATAACCAGGCCCTTCAGGTCTGGGATGGATATTAAGGGGGATCCCAGCCAAAAAAAAAAAAAAAAATGGCGTAGGGTCCCCCTCAAAATCCATACCAGACCCTTGAGGTCTGGTATGGATTTTAAGGGGAACCCTAGCCAAAAAAAATGGCGTGGGGTCCCCCTCAAAATCCATACCAGACCCTTATCCGAGCACGCAACCTGGCAGGCCGCAGGAAAAGAGGGGGGGACGAGAGCGCCCCCCCCTCTCGCCTGAACCGTACCAGGCCACATGCCCTCAACATTGGGAGGATGCTTTGGGGGTCTAAGACCCCTAAAGCACCTTGTCCCCATGTTTATGAGGACAAGGGCCTCTTCCCCACAACCCTGGCCGGTGGTTGTGGGGGTCTGCGGGCGGGGGGCTTATCGGAATCTGGAAGCCCCCTTTAACAAGGGGACCCCCAGATCCCGCCCCCCCCCCTGTGTGAAATGGTAAGGGGGTACAAAAGTACCCCTACCATTTTCACCAAAAAAGTGGCAAAAATGGTAAAAATGACAGGAGACAGTCTTTGACAATTCCTTTATTAAAATCTTCTTTCTTCTTTCTTCATCCTTCGGTTTCTTCATCTTCTCCTTCCTTCATCTTCTTCCATCTTCTTCCATTTTCTTCTTCCTCCGATCCGCTTCTTCTTGCGCTGGTCTTCTCGTCCTTCTCGTCCGGCATTTTCTTCCGTCGGCGTCGGTGTCGGTGTCTTCTTGGGCCGCTCCGCGCAATGGGAGGCTCCCGCTGTGTGAGGCTCCGCTCCGTCTGACAGGTCTTTTATAATGGAGGGCACCTGGTGACCCCGCCCCCCTCTGACGTCATGGGGAAAGCCATCATGGAATTCCCCATGACGTCCCTGTGCGTCAGAGGGGGCGGGGTCACCAGGTGCCCTCCATTATAAAAGACCTGTCAGACGGAGCGGAGTCTCACACAGCGGGAGCCTCCCATTGCGCGGAGCGGCCCAAGAAGAGACAGAGACACCGACACCGACGCCGACGCCGACGGAAGAAGATGCCGGACGAGAAGGACGAGAAGACCAGCGCAAGAAGAAGCGGATCGGAGGAAGAAGAAAATGGAAGAAGAAGATGGAAGAAGATGAAGGAAGGAGAAGATGAAGAAACCGAAGGATGAAGAAAGAAGAAAGAAGATTTTAATAAAGGAATTGTCAAAGACTGTCTCCTGTCATTTTTACAATTTTTGCCACTTTTTTTGGTGAAATGGTAGGGGTACTTTTGTACCCCCTTACCATTTCACACAGGGGGGGGGCCGGGATCTGGGGGTCCCCTTGTTAAAGGGGGCTTCCAGATTCCGATAAGCCCCCCGCCCGCAGACCCCCACAACCACCGGCCAGGGTTGTGGGGAAGAGGCCCTTGTCCTCATCAACATGGGGACAAGGTGCTTTAGGGGTCTTAGACCCCCAAAGCATCCTCCCAATGTTGAGGGCATGTGGCCTGGTACGGTTCAGGCGAGAGGGGGGGCCGCTCTCGTCCCCCCTCTTTTCCTGCGGCCTGCCAGGTTGCGTGCTCGGATAAGGGTCTGGTATGGATTTTGAGGGGGACCCCACGCCATTTTTTTTTGGCTAGGGTTCCCCTTAAAATCCATACCAGACCTCAAGGGTCTGGTATGGATTTTGAGGGGGACCCTACGCCATTTTTTTTTTTTTTTTTTGGCTGGGATCCCCCTTAATATCCATCCCAGACCTGAAGGGCCTGGTTATTGAATTTGGGGGGACCCCTACGCTTTTTTTTTTGTTTTTTATTAATGAATGACAGCTCTCTGTGTTACAGGAGCCATCAATTCATTAGCCGCGAGTGATTTAAATAGCTTTCTTCCTGCAAAAATTACACTTTTTTGCAGGGAAAGTTCTAAGCACAGGAAACCTGCCCTCCTTCACAGGCAACCTATAGAGACCCCCCAGATGTGATACTGCAATGCTGTTCTAACAGCATGCACACACATATCCCCAGAAATAAAGCACATATTGTTGTCAGCAATCAGCAGCACACTGACACGCTGACACTGTCTGAAACATAATATGCGAGGCCGCCGGCGCGGCGGCCTCTTATACCGTGGGGCGTGTACTAAAGCCCCTGAGCTATAATTGGCTACAGGCATCCTGCCTGTAGCCAATTATGGCTCTCCTCGCTGCCGGCGCTGTGATTGGCCAAGCATGCGGGGTCACAGTGCATGCTTGGCCAATCATCAGCCAGCATTGCACTGCGCGGGCCGCAATGCATTGCGGGGCAGCTCGCATCACACGAATTTGATGCGAGCGGCCCCAATAGTTCTGGGCTCGCCGAGCGAGCGAACACCCGGTGCTCGATTCGAACATGGGTTCGAATCGAACACCGGGCTCATCCTTATTCTTGATATAATATTTCACAGCAGGGCCAATTCCAGCACCCACCAAGAGTAACTGTGAGGACTTACAGTGTTGTGGCACCAGCACCAGCACCAAAAGGCCCAATTTTCTACTACTGTTCAACAATGACACGTAATTACAATTCTTGATAATATAGTTCACAGCAGGGTGTTCCAGCGGCCACCAAGAGTCACTTTGAGGGCTTACAGTGTTGTGGCAACACCAACACCTTAGGCCCAAATCTCTGCAGAGCATATAGGGCAGGCCCCTACTACTTTCAAACATCCAACTTACAAACGTCTCCTACTTGCAAATTGAAGGAGACAACAGGAAGTGAGACGAAATCTACCCATAGGAAGAGAAATTCTCTCCTGTAAGAGTTGATATGGGAAAAATGTGTCTCCTCTCCACTGATGCTTTATCCCAATCCTTGTTTTACTAAAAAAAAAAACATTTTCAAAAAACATTTGTCATTAGGACAGAAAGTCAGATGAAATTTTCGGAAGAGTTGCACAGACAGCAAAAAAATTGTTACAGGGGTGATAACCCTTCCCTATGTTTTCAAAAAAGCTTAAAAATAGATTTTTTGATTGGAGCTACACTTTAAAAATGTAGCAGTTCAAAATTACAAAAATATTCTACTTAACAACAAACCTACACAGTCCCTGTCTTGTTTGCACTGCCTGTATACTGCTGTTCAGAGTATATAGGGCCTTGCTTTTTGTAATTTGGGTACGGGCTTCCCCTTAATATCCATACAAGACCCAAAGGGGCTGGTAATGGGCGGGGGGGGGGGGGGGGGGTACCCATGCCATTTTTCTCAATGATTTTCATCCATATTGCCGGGACCAGACATTACATTAAAACCGCAAGCAGTTTGAAATTACTTTTTTTCTGTTAGAAATGTCATTTTATGCAGGGACTGTTCTAAACACGGGAAACATGTGCTACTTCACAGACATACTATAGACACCCCCAGGCACGATATTTAAAGGAATATTTCACTTTTTTTTTCACTTTAAGCGTCATTAAAATCACTGCTCCCGAAAAAAAACTGCCTTTTTTAAAAGTTATTTTTTTGCATTGATACATGTCTCCTGGGGCAGGACCCTGGTCCCCAAACCCTTTTTAGGACAATAACTTGCATATTAGCCTTTAAAATTAGCACTTTTTGATTTTGACTTTAATGGGGTTCTAAAGTTTGCGCAAATTTTAGGTCTTTTCGCAGGTTCTGGTGAGAACCGAACCGGGGGGGTGTTCGGCTCATCCCTAGTGAAGGGTATAACACAAAAGTTAAAAGCACTTGTAAAGTCTGGATGTGGAATGGTTATAAGTATTTTATGGACTCTATTCACTTGAGGAACACTTTATTTAGTTACACTTTGATAGTAATGTTTAATTGATGCACCTCACTTTGTTTATTATTTTGAATAATATTGCATCCGTATATGGATATATGAGAGCACAATATTGTTCTTACTCTGATTATTGCAGCAATAGCAATGAGCATTTTACTATGAAAAACACATGCAAGGTGAAATAGTTATCAAGGTTGCCTCTATTGTAGGTGTTATCTCTTCACACCGCAAGCCTCTGCACACCACTATACAAGCTCATTCCCTTCTAGCAAACTTTGCATAAAAATAAGGATTTGGGGTTCACATGTATGTCTAACCAGAGCTGGTACAAGGGATGGGTGGGGGGGGGGGGGGGTGAACTTGCCCTGGGCGGTGTCTAAATCTGTGGCGAGCCGGGGCGCACTGGGAGCTACATTCGTTGCTCCTGTATCTACTGATTCCCAGACTCCTCTGTTCCTACAAGTCTGCCTTATCTATGTACTGCAACTACTAATCACTCTTTCCTCCCACACTCCTGCCTTCACCTAGCTCTCCTTCCCGGTACACCTCTTTGTGTCCCTTGTTATACTCTCACTTGTACGAATCATCTCCGCCTCACCTACACCTCTCTCTATACCGTGCCTACACGATCACATATTAAGTCAGCACCGATCCTGCTTCTCTGCCCTGTTGATTTTTTCTTATACCTAATAGTGGATTCACACTGGTGTGCTGTGGTTTAGCCACAGAGCGATTGTATGTGTGGTTTACCCGCAGTTTTAGGTGCGCTCCCATTAAATTCTATTAGACTATGGGGTTGATTAACTAAAACTGGAGAGTGAAAAATCTGGTGCAGCTGTGCATGGTAGCCAATCAGCTTCTAACTTCAACTTGTTCAATCAAGATTTGACATATAAAACCTGGAAGCTGATTGGTTTCTATGCAGAGCTGCACCAGAGTTTGCACTGTCCAGTTTTAGCAAATTAACCCCTATGTGTTTCATGAAAGAAAATTACAGTCTTGCATGCTGCATCATTGATGCACGTTCAGAAAATGCACAGTCCATGAGAATTCATTGGGAACGGCCAAATCACAGCGCACAAGTGTGAACCCGCTACAGTGAGGGAAAAAACTATTTGATCCCCTGCTGATTTTGTACTTTTGCCCACTGCCAAAAAAATTATCAGTCTATAATTTAATGGTAGGTTTATTTTAACAGTGAGAGACAAAATAACAACAAAAAAAATCCAGAAAAACGCAATTCAAAAAAAAGTTATAAATTGATTTGCATTTTAACCACTTAAAGAGGAGGTCCACCTAAAAAAAAAAAAAAAAAATATTAAAAGCTAGCAGCTACAAATACAGCAGCTGCTGACTTTTAATAAATGGACACTTACCTGTCCCACAAAACACACAAAAACATATTTGGGAAGCACTCACCAATGCGTTTAAATTCAAGATGGTGCTGCCATAAGACCAACAAGCAATAGCAAACATATAACAGCGCACACATTCAAGAATGACGTTTCCTGCAGGGCTAGTTAAAAACACCTGATCATATTCAAAAAATACGGGGGTTTGGTCACACTATATGGTTATATAGTGCTAAGCCCACTTACTGCGACAAAGTACCCCGAATTAGTGGGTCCTACCCTAGTAATAGAATGAAAGATCCTGCGTCTCAACCATGGGAGCCAAACTCCTCTATGTGGGAGAACTGAAAGGATTCCTCCTATACACTGGTGGCCACTAAATAAGAGGTAATGAAGAGGGGGAGGGGTGCTCTAACCCAAAAAAACCTGGTCAGGGTTTATTACAACATACAAAAACATATTTGGGAAGCACTCACCAATGCGTTTAAATTCAAGATGGTGCTGCCATAAGACCAACAAGCAATAGCGAACATATTACATCGCACACATTCAAGAATGACGTTTCCTGCAGGGCTAGTTAAAAACACCTGAACATATTCAAAAAATACGGGGGTTTGGTCACACTATATGGTTATATAGTGCTAAGCCCACTTACTGCGACAAAGTACCCCGAATTAGTGGGTCCTACCCTAGTAATAGAATGAAAGATCCTGCGTCTCAACCATGGAAGCCAAACTCCTCTATGTGGGAGAACTGGAAGGATTCCTCCTATACACTGGTGGCCACTAAATAAGAGGTAATGAAGAGGTGGAGGGGTGCTCTAACCCAAAAAAACCTGGTCAGGGTTTATTACAACATACAAAAACATATTTGGTGAGTGCCAATTGTTTTCTTGGTGACTATGGTCCAAGATGCCTTTAGATCATGGACAAGATTCTCCCGTGAAGTTCTGGGCTGATTTCTCAATGTTCTCATGATCATTGAAACTCCACAAAGTGAGATCTTCCATGGGGCCCCAGACCAAGGGAGATTGACAGTTATTTTTTGTTTTTTCCATTTGCAAATAATTGCACAAACTGTTGTCACCCTCCCAATAAGCGGCTTGGCGATGGTCTTGTAGCCCATTCCAGCCTTTTGTAGGTCTACAATCTTGTCCCTGACATCCTTGAACAGCTCTTTGGTCTTGGCCATGGTGGACAGATTGGAATCTAAGTGATTGATTGCTTCTGTGGACAGGTGTATTTTATACAGGTAACAAGCTGAGATTAGGAGCACTCCCTTTAAGAGAGTGCTCCTAATCTCAGCTTGTTACTTGTATAGAAGACACCTGGGAGCCAGAAATCTTGCTGATTGATAGGGGATTGCAAATACATATTTCAAATACTTTTTTTCCTCACTGTATAAGGCTAGGTTCACATGCTTGCATGTCAGGATTGTGCACATTTACTGGCACTAACCTGGGGCGACGCAGACCTTATTTGACCCTAAAACCTAATTGATATCACCCGCCGGGCGATCAGGGAGTTAAACCGATAGTTGGGTAATAAATGGCGGGTGCCCTGACAGTATAAAAAAACAAGCTAACTAACCAGCGTCACCCGTAACAGTTATACGGTGATCACTGGTGAAAGGGTTAACTAGGGGCAATCAGGGGGTTAAAACCTTTATTAGGTAATATATGGAGGTACCTGACGCTATATAAAAACCTGACTGGGAACCTAAATAACTAAATAACTAACTGGCTAACCAGCGTCACCAGTGACACTTATGCGGTGATCACTGGTGAAAGAGTTAACTCTAGGGGCAATCAAGGGGTTAAAACCTTTATTTAGGTTGTAATATGGGGGTACCTGACCTATAAACCTATTTATAAACCTATATAAACCTGGCGGTTACCTAAAAAAAAAACTGGCTACCTAGCGACACCAGTGACACTAATGCAGCGATCAGAAAAACGATTGCTTAGTGACACTGGCAAAAGGGGGTGAAAGGGTTACCTAGGGGGCAATCAAGGGTTAAAACCTTTATTGGTGGGGGGGTAGGGGGCTACCTTAGACCTAAAGGGGCCTAAAACTAACTGCCCTGACAGTTATTGCAGTCACACTGACACTAAATGCAGTGATCAGTAAAATAAATGATCACTGCAATCAGTGACACTGTGACTGGGGGGGCAGGGGGTGATCTGGGGGGGTGATCAGGGGGTGACAGGGGGGTGAAATATGTGCCTATGTGTGCCTGGTGTCAGTGTAGTGTTGGTGCACTAACCTGATGTCTTCTCCGCTCGGCGTCCCGGTCAGAAAGACCGACACGAGGAGCGTGACATCACTTCCCCTTGCCTGTGTTTACAATTACACAGGAAGGGGAAGTATCTCATTGGCCAGGAGCGATCGCGAGGGGGTGCCAGAAACCACTGGCCGTCCCCTCGTGCGGGATCGCTTCTGAAACCATCCCGACCGTCCCCGCCGGCGGAGGGGGTTCTGATCGGACACCCCAACCGCCGGAAGAATGTCACGTACAGGTACGTGATTTTGCCTGTACGTGCCATTCTGCCGACGTATATATACATGGGGCGGTCGGGAAGTGGTTAAAATGCAAATCAATTTACAACTATTTTGAAATGTGTTTTTCTGGATTTTTTTCTTGTTATTCTGTCTTGCTGTTAAAATAATCCTACCATTCAATTTATAGACTGATCATTTTTTAGTCAGTGAGCAAATGTGCAAAATCAGGGGATCAAATACTTTTTTTCCCTCACTGTATAAGGCTAGGTTCACATGCTTGCATGTCAGGATTGTGCACAAAATTGTGGCTTTCCTTCAAACACAAAAGCGCACTGTCTTTTAGTAGACGCACAGCAGTGCCATTGATGGTTAAGGGCACCCCCACACATTTGCTAACGCACACATTTTTCACACACACCAAACCGCATGGTGCCACAGCACTGTGTGGTTAGGTGTGACACATTTTTAGAAAAGGGTCAAGGACTTATTTTCCACAGTTCTCGCCTGTAGGGCAGCCTATTGAGGACATTTTGAGATGCATAGAAGCACAGCTGCATCATTTGCATTCCCCCATACAGCTGTCTTTGAAACTTAAATGGGGTGGAGACAGTAAAACTGCAGCTCAACAATCTTATTTTACGACCTCCCCCAGCACAAGTGTAAGCAAGACTATAGAGCTCATTCACAAAGGTGAGAGGGAAGATGCTGCCAGTCAGGGCTCTACACGTGGCAAAATTGAAATGGCATGTACTGCACACAATAGAGGCACAGTAGGTCAGCATTTTTAGGGATAAAATAGGTGGTAGCAACATATGGACCCATCATCAACTGTCAAACACCATGAATGATAGCTGCATGTTTGAATGAGCCCTTAGAGATCTTTCACCCCCTTCCTCCCTCAGAGACCCACTACAGCCTATGCACCCCTCAGAGTCTACATACCCTCCATCATCCCACTGACATAGAGGCCAATCAGTCCTCCTCAGATTGACACCAACAACATACTGTAGCAGCATCATTTACTCCCAATGATATTGTCAACACAGAGACATTTTTTCCTTCCAGTGACACTACAGATGCAAGGACAATTTTCCTCAGGGACACCACCCCTGCTGGGACATATTTCCTTTCAGTAACACCATGACCACTACCCCATATGTGTGCACCAATTTTAAACTCTCCAGGTTGCTGCATTGTAACAGTGTAACACTAAGTACTATTTAAGTGCATGACACAAACATTCAAGACCTTACACTACTATTAGTCCGATCCCAGGCACTGGGTCTAACTGATCCCTCCCTGGCTGCTGGCAAAGAAGCAATGGGGTTTTTTACTAAAGGAAAATCCACTTTGCACTGCAAGTGCACTTGAAAGTAAAGTCGCTGTAGATCCGAGGGGGGACATGCAAGGAAAATAAAAAACAGCATTTTAGCTTGTACATGATTGGATGATAAAATCAGCAGAGCTTCCACTCATTTCAGATCTACCCCTCAGATTTAGAGCGACTGCACTTCCAAGTACACTTGCAGTGCAAAGTGGATTTGCCTTTCGTAAATAACCCCAATGACTTACAGATAGATATCATACTTAAGAAAAAGTCACACACCTCATTCGTCGCTGATGACAATTCATTAGGAAATGTTTATTTCACCCAAGTTTACTGTCCCTGCTTGTAACCAAGCCCTGCTCTGAATGTTTCACCCTGATTGGCATAGTCATAGAAAGACGTAAAGAACTTTACAACTAAGCGCAGTCATGGTGAAACACATCAGATTGTATGACCACAGGAAGGCTTTCAGCAAATTTCTGGAATAAGCATACTGTATCTTAATGGATTGATCATCTATTGGTCATCAGTGTGTAGCTTTTACTAAAAGAATACTGCAATGGACTGGAGCAGAGGACGAGCTGGCATCGGTTTCACCCAACTGAGGAGGATGGAGTTTGCAGCAGCGTCCTATACTGTGGATTCCCTCTCTTCCATGCCATAATCTTCAACCAACAGAGTAAAGCTTAAATACCTTTTTCTTCTGGGCATGGGAGATCATGTGATTTTATGAACAGCACAAGGTCCAAAGCCCAAAGTGCAGAAATACATTGCAAAAATTTGAGTTTATGTAAGGGAATAGTTTTAATTGGTTGTTATGGTATTGGCTTTGCTACTTAAACACCTTTGTTAAATAAGCCCTAACGTGGTTGTAAACCCTTATGCCGCATACACACAACCAAACTTTCAAGCAGACTAGGTCCGATGGTTTTTCCTACGGACTTTCGGTGGACTTCCGACGGGCTCTACAAACGAACGGTCTTGAACACACACAATCACACCAAAGTCCGACGGAATCGAACGTGATGACGTACGACCGGACTAGAATAAGGAAGTTCATAGCCAGTAGCCAATAGCTGCCCCAGCGCCAGTTTTCGTCAGTCGGACTAGCATACAGACGAGCAGATTTTGCGATAGGAACTGGGTCCGGTAGAGTTCTGGCAGAAAAATTTGAAACATGTTCTATTTCTAAAGTCCGTCTGATTTTTGGACAGCAAAGGTCTGATGAAGCCCACACACGATCAAATTGTCCGGCGGATTCATTCCGTCGGACATTTGCTGACGAAAAGTCGTGTTTACATATACCCAGTGAAGTGACTATCCTCAGGTGATACACAGAGATAAAAACAAATCATCCTACATACTGTAAGTTGTACCTGTCTTCTCTTTTCTACATCCGTTTCAAAGGACAGCATTTTTAAAGCTTGTCGGAGCTGTCAGAAAAAAAGGGGTCAGAGAGCTGAGGCAACAATCTGCAGAGCTCATTGAGGAGAGCTCTGTGAGCTTATTGGAGGGAAGGGACACACCCCCTTCACATATCACACAGGAACAGAGATGAGGCTGTATATCAGCTAGAGCTCCCTCTCCGTCACCTTTTTTGGTGTCAGAAAAACTTGTCAGAAGTGATTCATGCTGATAGTAGAGGAGCGAGGCATTAGACAAAATGACACAAAGTGCTCTAAATTGAGACAAATAGACATGTTTTGTTCACATTTCATGTCTGAGGTTTATAACCACTTTAAGATGATTGTAGACATATTATTGCACTTGCAAGTACTGTCCTTGACATGTTTTTATTTGAACTTACAGTTAAATTTCCAACACAAGCTTTTAGGAGTCTGGCCTCTTCCTCAAATGTCCAAGCGGTCCTTTAAATTTTACTGTTAGTACAAATAAAAAAAATATAATGGGCAGTATGCAACTTTGTTGTTAAATAAGCCAAAATACATAATCAGTGTGAATATATATAAAACAAACATAGTAAATAAAAAAAATATTTCTCCACCATGATTACAAAGTACAGTAATTCCTGTGTTTCCCCTGCTCAGCATTCAGGACTCCTCTATAGCCTAGTACACACGATCGGATTTTCCACAGACAAAACCTTGGACTTTTGTCCAAAGGAGTGTGTCTGGATTTTGTCTTGCATAGAAACGGCAAGGAATTGTCGGCCAACAAACACGAACGTAGTGACGTACTACATGGTTTTTCAGCTCTTTAGTGCCACACTTTGAGCTCCTTCTGCTAATTTCGTGTTTAGTAGAAATTTGGTGAGTGTTGATTTGCACTTTTCATTTCGCAGTTTTCATTTAGCGCTTTTCAGTTTGCGCTTTTCATTTCGTGCTTTTCAGTTCGTTTCTGAATGGCCGTTCGTCAACCAGACATGTTACGGAATCGGAGGAGATAACGTGTTATTTATTATTGGCCTTGGAGTTATTGCTTTGACCCAAGTCCAGTCCAGGAACAGGAGGATTTCTTGGACCAAAAATTGGTTGCTTTATTTTTATATATATATATATATATATATATATATATATATATATATATATATATATATATATATTACTTTGCTGCGGGAGCTCCAGCAGAATAATCCAGATGATTTTCGAATTATCTCCGGATGATGGACCCCTGCTTTCACCAACTCTTGGCATTGATTACCCCCTATATTAAGAAGCAGGACACATGCATGAGGCTTTTATTAAATTTTTTGGTTGAATAATAATGATTTGATTTGTTATATATTTATTTTTATATGCATAGAATGCATTTTTTGGTTTGGTTTTTACTTTTGTCCGACGGACTTGTGTACACATGCTTGGAAAATCCAATAACAGACAGTTGTCCACTGAAAATTTTAAAGCCTGCCATCCAACATTTGTCTGTGAAAAATCCGACAACAATTGTCCGATGGAGTGTACAAACGGTCGGATTTTCCGCCAACAGCCTGTCATCACACATTTGTTGGAAAATCCAATTGTGTGTACGTGGATTATCTCTCCAGTGATTCAGCTAAAGATCAGTTAGGATAGATTTTTCTCAACTGATAATTATTGTTTTTCTCTGATATAGATCAGGCTGGTACTGCTCCCTCTCCTATCTACATTGGGATGCATATGCATGTTGGTACAGAGCTTGTTGGAACATTAATGATTCAGCTGCTGGATCGTGCACAATCAATATTTTTATGTTTGTAGTCTTCTTAAGGAGAATCTGTCCAGTAACCGATTTCTTTTGTTACGGAATCCCCATTTACTGATATTCACCTTTGCCGTGGTCTCTAGCTTCATTTGTTTATTGAAACCCTGGGTCTAATCTCTGTGCAAGCTCTCTGTTGGTCTGCGCCAGAGCCTTCACAGGGTTAATGACCATTTCCCCTCTCCATATGATAGTTTTGGCTGAGCTGGCCACCCAGGCTTAAGCACTGCATTCTAGGAGTAAGGAGACAAGGTCAAACACTCCCTAGATGTAATGGGTATTTTGAGCACTCCAACAAACAAACAAATTAAAGCAAAAACCTTTAAGCCCATAGATCGCAATCTACCAATAAATTGCAGGCAGATGACAGGTAGATTGCGTCCCCTGCTTGCCGACTCCAAAACCTGTAGACTAGAGGTGGCAGGGATGGCATTTAGTAGAACTAATCGGCGTTCTGATGCTGTCTCCCTGGTCTGTGCTCTACCACAGAATTGAACTCCTGGAGAGAAAGGAACCACCTTGTCACCCTGGCATTGGTGTTTTTGTTTTGTCTCATCCAGGTCAGTGGGGCATGGTCGGACACTAGGCGGAATCTTCTACCTAGGAGGAAATACCGTAAAGAGTCTAAGGCCCACTTGATGGCAAGACACTCCCGTTCCACCACCGCATAGTTTTTCTCCGCTGCCGTCAGCTTCCTACTTAGAAAAACTATGGGGTGCTCTTCCCCATTGATCACTTGAGACACGACTGCTCCTAACCCTTCACTTGAAGCATCTGTCTGTACTACGAAATCCTTAGAAAAATCTGGAGCCACGAGCACCGGATCCCGGCACAATGCCGTCTTAAGCTTCTGGAAAGCTTTTTCGGCATCGTCATTCCACTGTACCATCACTGACTTTCTGCCTTTGGTCAAGTCCGTCAATGGTGCAGCAATGGTGGCAAAGTTGGGGACAAACCTCCGGTAGTAGCCAACTATGCCCAAAAACGCTCTGACCTGCTTCTTGGTTAGGGGACGGGGCCAGTTCTGTATGGCTTCTACCTTACTCATTTGGGGCTTCACCAGCCCTCTACCCACAATGTACTCTAGGTACTTGGCTTCCTCTACCCCAATCGCGCACTTCTCCGGATTGATGGTGAATCCTGCTCTTCTCAAGGAGTCTACGACTGCCTGAACTCGGGGAAGATGGGACTCCCAATCAGTGCTGAAAATGAATGTCATCTAGGTAAACAGAAGCATACCGTTGATGTGGACGCAAAGTTTTGTCCATGGCCCTTTGGAATGTAGCGGGGGCAGAGTGTAGACCAAATGGCATTCTTTTGTACTGGAAGTGGCCTTCCGGGGTAGAGAAAGCTGTTTTCTCCCTGGCTTTCTTGGTCAGTGGAATCTGCCAATACCCTTTTGTGAGGTCTAGCGTGGTTATATACCTGGCTGGACCTAACCTCTCAATTAGCTCATCTACCCGTGGCATTGGATAAGCATCAAACTTGGAGATTTCATTAAGTTTTCTAAAGTCGTTGCAGAAGCGGAGGGTGCCGTTGGGTTTGGGTACCAACACGATTGGATTCGACCACTCGCTCTGCGACTCTTCAATGACTCCAAGCTCGAGCATTCTCTTGACCTCTTCAGACACTGCCACTCTATGAGCTTCTGGGATACGGTAAGGCTTTAACCAAATTTTTACACAGGGCTCCGTCACAATGTCATGCTCGATGACGTTGGTGAGACCCGGCAACCCTGAAAACATGTCCCTATTTCTTTGCAGAAACTCTTTTGCTTGCTGGGTTTGGGGCCTAGTTAGGTTAGCAGCCACCTGCTCCAGGTCGATTCCTGCATGGTCCCCTAACTGTACCGCTACCACAGCGGATACCTGTTCTCTGTCTCTCCAGGGTTTCAACAGATTTACATGATAGATCTGGTATGGTTTTCTTTTCCCTGGCTGGTGTACCTTGTAGTTCACCTCACCCACTTTTTCTACTACCTCAAACGGGCCTTGTCACCTGGCCAAGAACTTGCTCTTCACTGTGGGTATTAGGACAGCCACCCGGTCTCCTACTTGAAACTGTCTAATTTTAGCCAATCTGTTATACACCCTTCTTTGGGCATCCTGAGCCTTCTGCATGTGCTCCCTCACCAGCGGCATCGCCTTAGCCACCCTCTCTCGCATTTGAGAGATATGCTCTACCACGGTCTTGTGCGGTGAGGATTCACTTTCCCACGTTTCTTTTACTAGGTCAAGCAACCCCCGGGGCCTTCGTCCATACACTAACTCAAACGGTGAAAAGCCCGTGGACGCTTGTGGAACCTCCCGGATGGCAAACAAGAGGGCAGGGAGTAACATATCCCAATCCTTCCCGTCTCTCTGGACCACTCTTTTTAACATGGACTTTAGAGTTTTATTAAACCTCTCAACCAGGCCATCGGTCTGCGGGTGATAGACGGACGTCCGCAACTGCTTAATCTGAAATAGTCTGCACAAGTCCGCCATCACCTTTGACATAAAAGGGGTGCCCTGGTCCGTAAGTATCTCCCTGGGGAATCCAGTTCGTGAAAACATTTGGAATAATTCCTTGGCAATGGCCTTAGAGGAAGTTTTCCTCAAAGGAACTGCTTCTGGATACCTGGTTGCGCAGTCTAGGATGACTAATATATATTGGTGCCCCCTTGCCGACTTTACCAGGGGTCCCACGAGATCCATGGTGATCCGCTCAAATAGAACCTCAATAATCGGCAAGGGTACCAGAGGGCTTCTATAGTGTAGCCCTGGGGCAGTTAACTGGCAAATGGGACAAGATGCACAATATCTTTTAACCTCTGCCTTCACCCCTGGCCAGTAAAACCGGTCGGTTATCCTGGCCTCCGTTTTCTCTGCCCCCAAGTGTCCTCCCAGTGCGTCATTGTGGGCAAGGTCAAGTAGCATCCGCCTATATGGTTGGGGAACCAGTAACTGCTCTACAGTTTCCTCTCGGCTCTCAGCCACTCGATAAACCAAATCCCCCTTTAATGCAAAATGAGGAAACCTTTGATCTGCCCCTGGTATTTGTGGGACCCCATCAACAACAGAAACCTTGTCACGTACCTGGTGGTGCGAGCCCGAGATTGCAGGGAGAGGCCTCCCTTGCGTCTCCCACTCCTGGTTCCCTGGTGTGGGGACAGGAGAGCCAGGAGTGAGGAGGAGCACGGGTGCCTGGCAGGATCAACAGACCGGTAGAGTGGTCAAGTCAGCTGGCGGATACGGTGGAAGCCTGGATAGCAGGGGAGACTGGATACAGACCGATGAGCAGGAAAACAGGTTAGCAGAGCTGGCAGGATCTTTAGCAAGCAGGCTCACAGGTAAACTGGATAGCAGAGCTGGCAGGATCTTTGGCAAGCAGGCTCACAGGTAAACTGGATAGCAGAGCTGGCAGGATCTTTGGCAAGCAGGCTCACAGGTAAACTGGATAGCAGAGCTGGCAGGATCTTTAGCAAACAGGCTCACAGGTAAACTGGATAGCAGAGCTGGCAGGATCTTTGGCAAGCAGGCTCACAGGTAAACTGGATAGCAGAGCTGGCAGGATCTTTGGCAAGCAGGCTCACAGGTAAACTGGATAGCAGAGCTGGCAGGATCTTTGGCAAGCAGGCTCACAGGTAAACTGGATAGCAGAGCTGGCAGGATCTTTGGCAAGCAGGCTCACAGGTAAACTGGATAGCAGAGCTGGCAGGATCTTTAGCAAACAGGCTCACAGGTAAACTGGATAGCAGAGCTGGCAGGATCTTTGGCAAGCAGGCTCACAGGTAAACTGGATAGCAGAGCTGGCAGGATCTTTGGCAAGCAGGCTCACAGGTAAACTGGATAGCAGAGCTGGCAGGATCTTTGGCAAGCAGGCTCACAGGTAAACTGGATAGCAGAGCTGGCAGGATCTTTGGCAAGCAGGCTCACAGGTAAACTGGATAGCAGAGCTGGCAGGATCTTTGGCAAGCAGGCTCACAGGTAAACTGGATAGCAGAGCTGGCAGGATCTTTGGCAAGCAGGCTCACAGGTAAACTGGATAGCAGAGCTGGCAGGATCTTTGGCAAGCAGGCTCACAGGTAAACTGGATAGCAGAGCTGACAGGAACTGGACAACGGCTTGGCAAGCAGGTTCACAGGTAAACTTGGATAGCAGAGCTGGCAGGATCTTTGGCAAGCAGGCTCACAGGTAAAACTGGATAGCAGAGCTGACAGGAACTGGACAACGGCTTGGCAAGCAGGTTCACAGGTAAACTGGGATAGCAGCGCTGACAGGAACTGGAAACAGGAAACGGAACCACTGAATGGGCTGGAGACAGACAGGTGGTCAGGTTCGTTACAGGAATCAGACTGCAGACTGGACAGAGACCTTGTAGGGAACCAGAGTTCATCAAGGAAGTCAGGTAATGGATCAGAACTGGAAGCAAGGTACAGTGGGTCAGGCAGGAGGATGGTCATAGGAAGCCGGGGTCGGGTACAGGTAGAAAGCTGGATGGTCTATGGCAAGCCGGGTCAAAGGAACAGATATAACAGGATCAGATTTACTACACCACAACGCTGTAGAGCAGACAGCAAAGACCGTCTGCACAGGTCAGGCTTAAATAGGCCGGCTGGTGCTAACTAGAGCGCGCGCCCGTCTCCCTGTGCGCGGTTGTGCACGTGCCTGCGCCCGGGCGCGCATGCGCATGCGCATGCGCAGTGGAATCGGAGGGCCGGGACGGCCCAGGTTTAAGTTTCTGGCAGGATCTTCATGACATTGCCCCCCTCCTAGGGGCAACCTCCGGGTGCCCCTCTGGGCAAATCTCTCAGGATGTGCTCTCCTAAAGGCTTGAACTAGACTCTTAGCGTGGATATTACACTCGGGCTCCCAGGAATTCTCTTCAGGACCATATCCCTTCCATTTGATCAAGAACTGATTCTGATTTCTCCTTCTTCTAACATTTAGTATGGCCTCCACCTCATATTCTTCCTCGCCATCTATCAGGACTGGATCCGGGGGTACAGTCCTTCTGTTGGGAAAGGGGTTGGAAATGGAGGGTTTCAGCAGGGAAACATGAAAGACCGGATGGACCTTGAGGGAGTCAGGGAGTTCCAACTCATAGGCCACTTCATTAATTTTTCGTTTGACTGGGAAGGGACCTAAAAACTTAGGGCCCAGTTTTTTCGAGGGACAAGCCAACCTCAGATTCAGGGTAGAGAGCCATACTGTGTCACCCGGTGCCAACACCAATTCTCCACGCCTCTTTCGGTCAAAGACCGTCTTGTTATGTTCCTGGGTCCGGGCCATGGTGTCCTGCAGGAGTCGGTTATTGGAAGCAAAGAAATCAATTTTTTCTTGAACTGCGGGCACAGTACATTCAGGAAGAGAATTGGGCAGGAATGAAGGATGAAAGCCATAGTTGGCGAAGAAGGGCGTCTGTTGGGTGGCCGAGTGGATAGCATTGTTATATGCAAATTCAGCAACTGGTAACAGGGAGATCCAATCGTCCTGGGAGAAGGAAGAAAAGCACCGTAGATATTGTTCCAGGGTCTGATTGGTTCTTTCGGTTTGCCCATTGGTTTGAGGGTGATAAGCGGATGAGAACGATAGTTCAATGTTGAGGGCCTTGCAGAGCGATTTCCAGAACCCGAGAGGTAAATTGTACCCCTCGGTCGGACACTATGTTGGCCGGTACCCCATGGAGTCTGATGACTTCTCGGATGAACACTTGTGCGGTTTCTGAGGCAGAAGGGGTGCCCTTCATAGGAACAAAGTGTGCCATTTTTGACAGACGATCAACTATCACGAAGATCGTAGTGTGGTCCTCTGCTGGGGGTAGTTCCACGATGAAGTCTATGGACAGCATCTTCCAAGGACGATCTGGGACTGGCAGTGGCTTGAGTAGGCCCCAGGCTTTGGTTCTGTAACTCTTGCTCTGTATACACACAGTGCATGTTTCCACAAATTTCCTGCAGTCTTCTCTTAGCTGAGGCCACCAGAAGGTACGTTGTACCAATTCAGTGGTTTTGGTGACACCGAAGTGTCCGGCAAGCCTATGATCATGGCACAATTCCAGGACGGTTACCCGCAGACCCTCGAGAATGAAAATCTTATCCCCATGCCACAGTAGCCCATCCTTGGCCCGCAACCCAGGACCGGGAGTGGGTATGAGGCCACTGGAAGCCCGCCTGAGCCGGGACAGCAAGTCTTCCTGTAGCAGGAGAAAATTTCCTGGGGCAAGGATGGTGTCTGGAGGGGAACCATCCTGGGATTTGTGATACATACGAGACAGAGCGTCCGGCTTCGCGTTTTTGGAACCCGGACGATAGGTCACATGAAAAGTAAAACGAGAGAAAAATAAGGCCCAACGGGCCTGTCTAGGTTTCAACCTCTTGGCAGTCTTCAAGTACTCTAGATTCTTGTGATCCGTGAAGATCAAGATTGGATGAGTAGCCCCCTCCAGCAGGTAGCGCCATTCCTCGAGGGCGGTCTTTATAGCCAGTAACTCCCGATCTCCCACATCGTAGTTCTTCTCGGCTGGGGACAGTTTCCGTGAGAAGAATGCCACGGGGTGTAGCAGGGCCTTGGTGCCCTGTCTCTGGGACAGAATTGCCCCTACAGCTATCTCCGAGGCATCCACTTCTAAAACAAAGGGTAGAGAAGAATCTGGATGCTTCAGGATAGGAGCTGAGGTAAAGAGCCCTTTGAGGGCCTCGAAGGCCCCCTGGGCTTCAGGAGACCAATGAAAACGGGTACCTTGTTTGGTGAGTTGAGTAATGGGTGCCACTATGGCCGAGAATCCCTTGATGAATTTGCGATAAAAATTGGCGAAGCCAATAAATCGCTGGATACCCTTTTTATCTGCGGGAACAGGCCAGTCCAGGATGGCTGAGATCTTCTGGGGGTCCATTCGGATGCCACTACTGGAGATGATCAAGCCCAGGAAGGGTATGCTTTCTACCTCAAAGAGCCATTTTTCGGCCTTGGCATAGAGGCCATGTTGCCGGAGGCGGCCCAGAACACTTTTGACATGTCCACGATGCAACTCTAGGGAGGAAGAGAAAATTAGTATGTCATCAAGATAAACAACAGCGAAAACATCAAGAAAGTCCCGAAGCACATCGTTAATGAAAGACTGGAAGGTTGCGGGGGCGTTACAGAGTCCGAACGGCATCACAAGGTACTCAAAGTGCCCAAATCGAGACCGAAATGCCATCTTCCATTCATCTCCATCCTTTATACGAACTAAATTGTACGCCCCTCTGAGGTCCAGTTTGGAAAAGATGGAGGCTGTGCCAAGCCTCTGAAACAGTTCAGGTACCAGAGGAAGCGGGTAGCGATTTTTGACAGTGACCTCGTTTAGGGCACGATAGTCCACGCAGGGTCTGAGAGAGTGGTCCTTCTTCTCTACAAAAAATATTCCTGCCCCTGCAGGAGATGTAGATGGGCGGATAAAACCTTTTTTCAAGTTATCATCAATGTAGTCTTTCAATTTCCCCTGCTCCACCTCTGTCAGAGGAAACACCCTGCCGAAGGGAATCTTGGCCCCGGGAAGAAGTTCAATGGGACAGTCATAGGACCTGTGGGGTGGCAGCACATCTGCCCTTTGTTTGCTGAACACATCCAGGTAGGCATGGTAGGCTTCGGGGATGGACTGGCGTAGACCTGCCTCGGTTTCTAGGCAGAGCAGAGCGGGGGGTCCTGCGGGGACCATGGAGCCGCAGGACCTTTGGCAGTAGGAAGAGGAAAAGGCCACTTCTCCTGTGGACCAGTTGATGACCGGGTTGTGTGCTTGCAGCCAGGGAATCCCTAGAATGACTGGGAACAAGGGAGAAGAGATTATGTCCAGACGTAACAGTTCTTGATGTGACTCTGAGATCACTGTGTGCAATGGGGCAGTCTCCTGAGTCACTGGGCCAGATTTGATGGTAGACCCATCCGCCAGATGGACAGACAGGCCCTGTTCCCTTGAACGGAGAGGAATCCGATGCCGGGCAGCAAAAACAGAGTCCATGAAGCAACTACAGGCCCCAGAGTCAATGATAGCGGTGGTCCGCAGGGTCCTTCCTGGGAGCTGGAAGGAAACAGAAAGGGCAAGATGAGCCGAAACCCCGGTCACAGGATCCACATAACTGGAGAGAATAGTGGGGAACTTACGGAGTTTAGCTGGGCAATTCCGGACATAGTGACCAGGGTCTCCGCAATACAGGCACAGATTGTTGCTACGGCGTCTCTGGCGTTCTGCTGGAGTGAGAGAAGGCCGCAGGAGTCCTAGTTGCATGGTTTCAGATGCCGAGGAAGCATGAACAGGTTTGACAGAGGGAGCAGTACGGAAATGGCTTGGGGCTCTGGGAAGCATCCAGGTAGGTCTTGGGGACCCCAAGGTTCGTTCGGCCCTACGCTCCCGTAGGCGCCGGTCAATTTGGATACTTAAGTCTATGAGGGAGTTCAGGGTCTGAGGCACCCCTACTCTGGCGAGCTCATCCTTGAGCGCGTCAGAGAGGCCCATGCGGAATTGGTGACGGAGAGCAGCATTGTTCCAGTCCGTGTCGGCACCCCAACGCCTGAACTCAGCCACATAGTCCTCTGCTGGTCTTCAACCCTGTTGGAGAGAACGTAGAGCGGCTTCCGCAGTGGTTGAGAGTTGGGGGTCCTCATATAACTGCGCCATGGCGTCAAAAAAGGTGGAGAGACTGGTCAATGCTGCATCCTTCTGTTCCATGAGACGGTGGGCCCAGATTTGGGGATCCCCAGTCAGGAGGGCTACCACAAAGCCCACCTTGGTGGTCTCTAGAGAGAAGGTCCTAGGTTGTAGAGCAAAATGGAGTTCGCAGGAATTGCGGAAGGTTCTGAAGCTACCACGGGCACCTGAAAATTTCTCTGGAGTAGGAACCTTGGGCTCAGGTGGTAGCATCACTATGGTCTGGGCAGGTGCAGGCCCCGTTGGGGGTATTGCCGGGTGAGGAGTTCCTTGGGTACTGGAGGGACCAGACAAGGCCAGTACCCGCTCCTCCAGCCGGGTGTACCCTTGTTGGAGGTTCTTCACCGCCTCGGTCAGACCTGCCAGGTGTTGGCATAACCCCTCCATGGCGGGGGCTCCCTGCTCGGGCTCAGACATGGCTGTCTGCTACTGTCACGTACCTGGTGGTGCGAGCCCGAGATTGCAGGGAGAGGCCTCCCTTGCGTCTCCCACTCCTGGTTCCCTGGTGTGGGGACAGGAGAGCCGGGAGTGAGGAGGAGCACGGGTGCCTGGCAGGATCAACAGACCGGTAGAGTGGTCAAGTCAGCTGGCGGATACGGTGGAAGCCTGGATAGCAGGGGAGACTGGATGAGCAGGAAAACAGGTTAGCAGAGCTGGCAGGATCTTTAGCAAGCAGGCTCACAGGTAAACTGGATAGCAGAGCTGGCAGGATCTTTGGCAAGCAGGCTCACAGGTAAACTGGATAGCAGAGCTGGCAGGAGCAGGGGAGACTGGATACAGACTGATGAGCAGGAAAACAGGTTAGCAGAGCTGGCAGGATCTTTAGCAAGCAGGCTCACAGGTAAACTGGATAGCAGAGCTGGCAGGATCTTTAGCAAACAGGCTCACAGGTAAACTGGATAGCAGAGCTGGCAGGATCTTTGGCAAGCAGGCTCACAGGTAAACTGGATAGCAGAGCTGGCAGGATCTTTGGCAAGCAGGCTCACAGGTAAACTGGATAGCAGAGCTGGCAGGATCTTTGGCAAGCAGGCTCACAGGTAAACTGGATAGCAGAGCTGGCAGGATCTTTGGCAAGCAGGCTCACAGGTAAACTGGATAGCAGAGCTGGCAGGATCTTTAGCAAACAGGCTCACAGGTAAACTGGATAGCAGAGCTGGCAGGATCTTTGGCAAGCAGGCTCACAGGTAAACTGGATAGCAGAGCTGGCAGGATCTTTGGCAAGCAGGCTCACAGGTAAACTGGATAGCAGAGCTGGCAGGATCTTTGGCAAGCAGGCTCACAGGTAAACTGGATAGCAGAGCTGGCAGGATCTTTGGCAAGCAGGCTCACAGGTAAACTGGATAGCAGAGCTGGCAGGATCTTTGGCAAGCAGGCTCACAGGTAAACTGGATAGCAGAGCTGGCAGGATCTTTGGCAAGCAGGCTCACAGGTAAACTGGATAGCAGAGCTGGCAGGATCTTTGGCAAGCAGGCTCACAGGTAAACTGGATAGCAGAGCTGGCAGGATCTTTGGCAAGCAGGCTCACAGGTAAACTGGATAGCAGAGCTGGCAGGATCTTTGGCAAGCAGGCTCACAGGTAAACTGGATAGCAGAGCTGGCAGGATCTTTGGCAAGCAGGCTCACAGGTAAACTGGATAGCAGAGCTGGCAGGATCTTTGGCAAGCAGGCTCACAGGTAAACTGGATAGCAGAGCTGACAGGAACTGGACAACGGCTTGGCAAGCAGGTTCACAGGTAAACTTGGATAGCAGAGCTGGCAGGATCTTTGGCAAGCAGGCTCACAGGTAAAACTGGATAGCAGAGCTGACAGGAACTGGACAACGGCTTGGCAAGCAGGTTCACAGGTAAACTGGGATAGCAGCGCTGACAGGAACTGGAAACAGGAAACGGAACCACTGAATGGGCTGGAGACAGACAGGTGGTCAGGTTCGTTACAGGAATCAGACTGCAGACTGGACAGAGACCTTGCAGGGAACCAGAGTTCATCAAGGAAGTCAGGTAATGGATCAGAACTGGAAGCAAGGTACAGTGGGTCAGGCAGGAGGATGGTCATAGGAAGCCGGGGTCGGGTACAGATAGAAAGCTGGATGGTCTATGGCAAGTCGGGTCAAAGGAACAGATATAACAGGATCAGATTTACTACACCACAACGCTGTAGAGCAGACAGCAAAGACCGTCTGCACAGGTCAGGCTTAAATAGGCCGGCTGGTGCTAACTAGAGCGCGCGCCCGTCTCCCTGTGCGCGGTTGTGCACGTGCCCGCGCCCGGGCGCGCATGCGCATGCGCAGTGGAATCGGAGGGCCGGGACGGCCCGGGTTTAAGTTTCTGGCAGGATCTTCATGACAAACCTGCTCTCGAGCATTGACCAAGGTAGGATCCTGCAACTGGGTGGTGCCAAACGCACCCCTGGGTACGTCCAGGTCTGGATGCACTGACCTTGAGGATGTTTCCCCTTCACCCTCCTCAACTGGGAACTGCAACGGGGAGAGCTCCTCATCATCCTCCCCCAGCATAACCTGTAATGGGAAAACTTCCCCCCCCTCAGAGGTCAACTCGGTATTGAGGCCTGAAACAGAAACATTGTCATTCAAATTAACATTCTCTGCAATATCCTTATCAGGGACAGGTATCTCTGTTTTAGAGGGGTGTGTTGTGGGGGTTTCAGGCCTAGACCCCTCAGACTCCATCTCTTCCAGGCCCAGTGTCCCCAGTTCTCCTGGCAGCCCCATCTGTGCCTGGTTCCACAGTTCGAGAAATAGCGGACAGTCCCGCCCCACTATAATATCATGTATTAAACTATTTACTACCCCAACCTCTTGTGTCACTGAGGTACGTCCATAAGAAACCGTCACAGGAACCAGGGGGTACTCCCTGGTATCCCCATGGATACACACTACGCACAGAGTTTTATTTACGGGGCCAAGTCTCCCAATCACCCTGGCATGTACCAGCGTTACCATGCTCCCGGAATCTAGTAGGGCCCTGGCAGGAAGGTGGTTCACCCACACTTCACACTTGAACCGTCCTTCAGCCAGATCAAGATGAGTGGTACACGATCTTTGCACATAGAAGGAGCTTCTCCGACCAGTCCCGCAATCCATCGGCTCCTCCTGAAGTGGGCATTGTGCCCGGGTATGCCCCCAGGACCGACATCGCCAACACTGTAGGCCTCCCATCCTAGGGACAGGAACCAACCTTTGAGGTTCTGCAGAAGATGGTGCAGGGTTGCGGGTTCCAATGTCTGGCAGGGCTTCTCTCCTAGGTGTTGTGGCCGGTCTTGTTGCCCTTGGTGTGGGTTCCCGACGTTTGGCAGGCCCAAGCAGGTCCTCCACCACGGTGTACCTTTCAACCAACTCAACCAGCTGGTCAGTGGTTGCAGGGTCTCCATGACTTACCCAGCGCTGTAGGTCATCTGGCAGGGACTGCGGGTACCAGTCCATCACCACCCGTTCCACCATTTGTGGGCCTGACAGTTTTTCTGGCTGCAGCCATTTTTTAACCAGCTGTATCAGTTCATGCATTTGGGACCTGGGTGGTCGGTCAGGTTTGTACCGCCAGCGATGCACCATCTGAGCCCGGACAGCCATGGTCACTCCTAGGCGGGCCAGGATCTTTGCCTTCAGACGCTCATAGTTGCTGATATGTTCAGTTGGGAGGTCAAAGTAGGCCTTTTGCGGGTCACCAGTGAGAAAAGGAGAGATAATGCCGGCCCATTGGTCACAGGGCCACCCCTCTCTCTCTGCTATTCTCTCAAAGGTGGTGAGAAAGGCCTCTACGTCATCGCTGGGTGTCAGTTTTTGTAAGAAATGGCTGGCTCTCACAGACACCTGGTTGCCAACGGCAACGACCGATTGTTCTCGTCCCTGAGCCAGCCGCTGCACTGCCTCCTGTAAGGCAGTCACCTGTGCTTGAGTGGACTCCTGCTGAGCAGTAAACTGGGCGGCTAGCAACCGTGTGTTTTCCTGCTGTGCAGCTATAGCCTGTGCCAGGGCCTGCTGCTGCTGAGCCATCGCTTCCTCATGGCGACGGTTTGCATCTGCTGAAGCTTGCTGCTGGGTCACGGTGGCTTGCGCCAAAGCCCTGATGACCTCCTCCATGTCTTTACCTGCTGCTTGCAGCGTCTGAGCTGACTTCACCCACGACATGCCATTTGTACACTGTCTCTTTAAATGTCAGTTTAGTTTTAAACGTTTTTTGCGGCTTCAAATGCACTTTTGCCAGCATCCAAGACACCAGTTGTGATCTTTGGGGACAATAGCTCCACGGGATTAAGTGCATAAACCGTCAGATTTATAATAAAAGACATTTATTTGTAAGAAAAAATCAAAAATAAGGCTTTCTTCAGCGCACAGGCAAAATACAAAAACAAAGTCCGCTTATCTTCAGCATAACAGAAAATCAGCTTATCTTCAGCACAAAAACAAAGTTAAGGAAAACACATACAGTTTTGCAGCAGGTTCTTTAGCAGCCTCCAGACATCCACACAGCTCAACCGACAGGTGTAATCACCTACTCCTCCTCACCAACAACTCTTCCCTACTTCCTGTCTTTATGAGCTGTCGTCTTCCTGGAGGCCCTTAACCCCCTGTGCGCTGAATCCCTGTGGTCAGGGAGGGAGGCTCTTTCCCACCCGAATATCTCTTCAGAGCCTCCCAAATTCCGGGTCCCAAATAACTTACTATTAAACATAGAGAGGACTGCGAGTCAGTCCTCTCCTGCTTGGCTACTCCCGGAACCCCTCACCTATTTTGGGTGACCCCCTGAGCAACGCTGCGACTCCTTTAAAGGGACCACAGCCCAAATACTGGTGCTATATAGCACCCGTCCAGGACCCAACCTTGGCGTCCTGTACAATATATATATATACATAAATACATACACACGCACACACTTTATTAATCACAATGGGCATCAAACGCATAAACATGAAATATTCCTGACAATGGGCATCAAACACATAAACATGAAATATTCCTGACACTGGGCATCAAACACATAAACATGAAATATTCCTGACAATGCACAGTGGCCGTGCTGTGTAAGCGGGAGATATTTGTAATCCGGTGGTACTGGGGACTTATGGTCACCCTAGGCTAGTGGCCGGCAGGACCCACAAGTCAGTGGCCAGCAGGACCCACAGGTCAGTAGCCAGCATGACCCACAGGTCAGTGGCCAGCAGGACCCACAGGTCAGTGGCCAGCAGGACCCACAGGTAAGCTCCCAGCAGGACCCACAAACTGCAGACCTGTGGGTCCTGCTGGCTACTGACCTGTGGGTCATGGTCAGAGGTCCTGCTGGCCTCAGTGGCCTGTAGGCCATGGGCAGCTCCCAGCAGGAATCAGTTCATGAAGGGCAAGGTAGATGAGGTGTATGGGGGGAGATCGAATGATCAATCCTGTGGGGTGTCAGGGTCTCTCACCTACCTTGCTCGGCAGACTCAGAGCTCAGCAAGACAGGACAGGTCCTCTCTTCCAAGTTCCACCTTCTCCTTCCTTGCACTGCTGCTTCCTCCAGTCGTGGGGGTTGGTCAGTGATGTTGCTCCTGGGGGGTCGGTCTCAACTCCACAGTACTCTGTACTGTCTGCAGCCACAAGGCACACCCAGGCCAGCCACGTGGTGTCTAGACAGGCCTGGCAATATCCCACCGCGGCGATGGGAGTTGTAGGTAGCACGTAGGCTTAGGCTGGCTGCTCTCCTTTGACTCCACCCCTGGGAGCTTGAGCATTCAGCCGCCACAGACTACAACTCCCATAAACAATAGTGGCGGCCGGCGGCTGTCGTGCGACACCGATGTCATCTGGGCTAGCCCCGCTTACTGGCTCAGACAGACTTGGTCACAGTCATAGTGAGTCATTCAAGCGGGCGCCGGGCGGACACTCGGACGGATAGCCGCGGCGCCGGCCGGCGGCCATTCATTTATTACAGACAGTGTTTAACTTGGGGGGAACATAGGGGGGCACACTGTAAAATTGGGGGGGTTGTGGCACCCTAAGGCCCCACCCTAGTGACGCCCATGACACTGTCCACTTTTAAGGTAAGTTAGATTTATATGTTTACAGTGACATTTGTTTTATTATATTTTTCTAAGTTTTACTTACTATTTAGTTAGGCTTTTCTATTATTTCTTTAAAAAGAAAATAGCGCCAAATCTGATGATCTTTGATCTCTTTCATGTTGTTCAGGTAGATCTCCACCTCTCAAAGGATGCCTATCCCTGCTTTAAGCCATGCTTTTATGTTTGGGTATGAAGGCAGAATCTGGCTTTTTACTTGAGAGCATTTTTTAGAAATGACAAAGTATTTTTAAAGCTCATAACAAAAAAATCCCACCTAGATCTATATATTTAGTTTTCATAAATCTGTCTAATAACCTCAATGACTTACCTAAAACATTCAATCTCATGTATCCTTAATTCTTATCTGCTTCTGATTTAGTTTGGGAAGGCCTGGTTTGCAATGGCAACGTTGATTCCTGGTGAAATGCTACTCAATCAATGTTGGAAGGGTCCATCACAGGGCCTTCATAGGTAGGGCCGCTGACAGAAATCATGGGGCCCCGTACAGCCTACCTGATGGGGCCCCCTTCAGCCCCACTCTCAACCCCACCCTAGCCCCTCCACATACCCTGCCTTCAAACATCATTAAAGCAGCGTGGCCTGTGTCTGTGTCCGCTCTGCATAAGCTGAGCGGACAGATCCCCTGCTGAACAAGCAAATTCCTCCTGATGTGAAAGAAGCCTTGATAACAAACTGCAACACAGGCAGGTTAAAGCGGGACTGTACCTGAAAAAAATAAATAAAAGCCAGCAGCTACAAATACTGCAGATGCTGACTTTTAATAAATGGACACTTACCTGTCACAGGTTCGCTGCTGCTGCCGGCGTCATTCTCGGTGGGGGAATCAGGAAGTGTCACCTTTGCGGCTTCACTTCCCGGTTCCCTACTGCGCATGCGCGAGTTGCGCAGCGCAATAAGAATCATCAGCGCTGTCTGCCGGGACACGCGTGTGTCCTGGCAGACAGCGCGCTGGGAAAGGAAGTTGCGTAAACTCCCTTGGGAGTTTATGCCCGGAAGTGGGTGCAGATACCTGTCTTAGACAGGTATCTGCACCCCCTTTACCCCTGAAAGGTGCCAAATGTGACACCGGAGGGGGGGAGGGTTCCGAAAAGCGGAAGTTCCACTTTAGGGTGGAATCCCGCTTTAAGATCATCAGCATTATGATAACACACAGGCAGCGCAGCAGTCAGCAGGTTCACTGTCACAGTGTGTCACATGACATGGCTGTTGGGTGCTAACCTTGTTAACTTATGACCAATAAGTTAACAAAATCAGCACCCAACAGCCATGTCATGTGACACACTGTGACAGAGAACCTGCTGATTGCTGTGCTGCCTGTGTGTTCTATCACCACACCATGCCATTCATCGTAAATATGGGAAGTGCAGTTTAATCACCACACTATGCCATCCATAGTAAATTTGTGCAGTGCATGGCAGTATAATCCCCACAGCATGCCATCCATAGTAAATATGGGCAGTGCAATGCAGTATAATCACCACACCATGCCACCCATAGTAAATATGCGCAGTGCAGTATAATCACCACACCATGCCATCCATAGTAAATATGCTCAGTGCATGGCAGTATAATACCCACACCATTCCATCCATAGTAAATATGGGCAGTGCAACACAGTATAATTAATCACCACAACATGCCACCCATAGTAAATATGCACAGTGCAATGCAGTATAATCACCACACCATGCCATCCATAGTAAATACGGGCAGTGCAATGCAGTATAATCACCACAACATGCCATCCATAGTAAATATGGGTTTATTTTTTATTATTTCCTGGTCTATGGTTTGATATTCTTTGGCTGAGAGGTATTGCTGGAGGTTTTGCCTGGAGGAAAGCTACAGTTATATCACCCAAAAGTGCTATCTGACTCATTTATGATTAAAGGGTCAGAGGTTTTAGTGAGGTATCATTTTGTGTGCATGTCCATTAAAGGACTATTGCACAGTGCACTTTGGAGGAGAGCAGTTTGAATTGGCACCTGAAGTACTGATGTACTTTATTAAGTTACTGTGGACAAGAGCACATTTATTACATTTATTCCTCACGTATTACAATTACATGAGGAATGCATGTCACTGAGATGAGATGCAGAGCCATAACTAGAATCTTCAGGGCCCCCTGGTGCAAGAAACCATGAAGGGCCTCCACCAGGGGCGTTGCAAGATCTACAAAAGCCTCCCCTTACATAAGGGTCCCCAGAGCCCCCCTCATTACATCAGGGTCCCCAAAGAGCCCCTTCCCCACATCAGGGTCCCCAGAGAGCCTTCCCCTTACATCAGGGTTCCCAGAGCCCCCTCATTACATCAGGGTCCCCAGAGAGCCCTGTCCTTACATCAGGGTCCCTAAAGAGCCCCCCCCTTACAACAGGGTCCCCACAGAGCCTCCCCCTTACATCATGGTCCCCAGAGAACCTCCCTACTTACATCAGGGTCCCAAGAGCCCCCTCATTACATCAGGGTCCCCAAAGAGCCCCTCCTTGCATCAGGGTCCCCAGAGATCCCCTCCTTACATCAGGGTCCCCAGAGAGCATCCCCTTACATCAGGGTCCCCAGAGAGCCCCTCCTTACATCAGGGTCCCCAGAGAGCCCCTCCTTAGTAGTAACTTGTGCCTTTTATTTTCTGATGCGTTTTGCACTGGATAAAGTGGAGAGGGGAGGGGCCTCTGACCCAGGCATGTATCAGCAAGAGTCTACAAGAAGAGCGACTCACTTGTACACTGAAGAGTGAAACTGATACATGCCCGGGTCAGAGGCCCCTTCCCTCTTCACTGTATACACTCGGGAAGAGAACTACTAGCCCCAGGGAGATCCCCCTGCCGCTGACACCATAGAGCTGCCGATCACCCCCTCCCACCTCCCCCACCACATACTAAACTGACAACCAGAGGTGCAGGGGGAGATGCCGGGTCTTGGGGCCCCCCACAGTGGCAGAACGGCAAGGCCAAGTCACAAGTACGACTGCTGCGACCTTGGCAGTTCCACCACTGATGAGATGTATTATGTATTGATCCCCTTTGTTTTAACTATTAGTTTATTGAGTGTTTGCACTTTTTTAGCCCCTTTTTTCACTTAAGCTCAGCTGTATATATTCATTTTAATCTCTATATTTAGTTACATAGATACACACCTGAACCCAAGGCTCCAAGGTTTTTCCTTTCTATATTAAAAACATATGGTTTGTGCGGCACAAATAGAAGAGCTGTTTTTGACTCCTAAAATGGAATGTGTCATTTACCTTTTGTCCATAAGGGGGAGAGAGCGCTGCATCAAAGAGAGGTAATTATTGCAGCAAACATCTGCTTGGTTTAAAAAGAAACTTTATCTGAATAATTAAAAGGTCATGTAAAAAAGCAATCATTATAACACTTACACACAAAAGCCCCAGAGGCAAGATAAATTTCCTAGCCATCCTTTCATGATACCTTCTAAAAGACATTAAAGAAAACAGTATGAAAAACACACAGTTCTGGACCTTTCTAGAAGTATTACCAGAAGGTATGGATTGTAGGAAAGCCAATATTAAGTGTGTTATTACTGTAGTATGATGAATTTCAAGGACTTAAAAACACAGCTAAATTAAAAATGAAAAATAAACCTTAAAATCAAATAGGAAGCATAGCCTTTCAGATTTAAGTATCCCACTTTTCAGGGGTGCCTTGGCATGATGGTGTGGCATCAGTGATAGATTGTTACAATCACAATGCACCACAGAGAGGCACAGGAAATCATTTTTGCCTGTGGCCATCAAATTATATAATTCCTCTCTGTGAGCATTGGATGTGAGGATTTAATCTGGTTTATAATCCAGATTTGTATGTAGTTTTATTGGTTAAATATATGTAATAATTGTTAGGATAATGTTTAGAGAAAGTGGTGCAATATTTGCATTTTGTATTTAGATTTTCTGTTATGTTTCAGTTGGTGTTATTATTTTTTGTAATGTTTTAACAAGATGGTATGGTTTATTTCAGTATAGTGCTAAATTTGTTTTCATCTATTTATTTGAATTCATGGTTATTGTATATATTAACTTGCTGTCATTGGTATTTTTAATGTTATTTTGTCTTGTTTCTGTTTGTTATAGTGATTTTGTGTTGTCTTGTAGAATGCATATATGATAAATCCACGCTACGGATATAAGATCTAATTAACTATCAGATTCACAGTGTATGTGAAAACCAATATCAGTATAGTAATGACTGTGCTAAAAAAAGTGGATATGTGCAAAATGTCTTCTGGATCTTAAATTTACCTAATCAAATTATGTGAAACCTTCAAAGTTTTAAATGAAGGGACAGTGCAAACACAAAATCAATAACTCTCAATTATTGAATGAAACTACAAAATGAATTGTGACTTATTTTAATGAAAAATATGTGCAAAAGGATACCCCAAAATGTATATATCTAATGCAATAGTGATACTACATGGACCTTCAAAAATAAGTGACAATGCAAAAATATAAAACCAAAAAATAAAAAAATAAAAAAGTCTAAAAATGTCCAAAGTTCAGTAAATGTCCAAAACACCACAGAAGTGCAAACATGCAAGTAAATCACAAAAAGTGTCCTCCACCGAAAATTTCTTTCTCTCATCACCCAAAAACGGGTACTTGGGAAGTAGCTCAATTCCTGTGCAGATAATGATCACTGGAATTCTCTCTCTCTAAGAAACTTTACATGTTGGAGTATTGCATTAGATATATACATTTTGGGGTATCCTTTTGCACATATTTTTCATTAAAATAAGTCACAATTAATTTTGCAGCTTTATTCAATAATTGAGATTTATTAATTTTGTGTTTGCACTGTCACTTTATATAAAAGTTGGAAGGTTTCACATAATTTGATTAGGTAAATTTCGGATACACAACACATTTTCACTTTTTTTTTGTGAAATACTATATTCCTTACTATACTGACATTGGTCTTGTAGAATGTGACTGTATCCTAGTTATTTCCCTTTGGGATTAATAAAGTATTCATAACTCTAAATTGTATAAATGCATTCAGCAGAAAACTATGTTAAAATCTAAGGGGCTATATTTACTGTATAAAGGTTGACTGGCACATCACTCAACATTCGCTAGACAACTCAATTTATAAAGCGCATTCACCCAACATGAGTGTAAAATTAATTCCATGATATTTGGCAGCATCTGTTCCTCAGTTTGAAAACGGATCCCACTGTAACAATCAGCTGATAAAAAATAACACTATTCATGCTACTGATAAAAATAATAAATATTAAATAAATATAGTCCTAAGTCTTTGGAAAAACAAACAAAAAGCAAGGTCTTCTGCAGCTGTCCTCGCACAAGGGAATGCACTGGATAAGAGCAAAAAAAAACAAAAACATCTACTGCAGTTAAATCTTTAAAGGATCAAAGTATAAAATCAAAAATGGTTGCACTCACATATTACATGTAAATAGAAGTGCCTTGAATGCATCTCCATCTTGCTAAGGTGGGAGAACCGCTCACAGCATGGCTATTGATGTCCAATGACTGCTCAGCATGAAGATCGAACGTCTCACTGCTGGCTGACAGGCTGAAGGTAGGCAGGCAGAGAAACTCCATGTTTACCTGCAGGTTTAACTACACCAGATGTGCGCTTCCCAGTGTTTCTCTTTTTTTGTCTATTCAAATGTGATATCTATTTAAAAAAAAAGTTAAATAATACCTTTAAAGCACATTCACTTGTCACATTAATTGAACACTAAAGTTTGGTTCAAGGTAGGTTTGGGTGCCAAATCTGAACCCTGCTAAAGTCAATAGGAGCCATTTTCATCTGAACAAATGGCATTGTTTTTCTTAATTCTGTATGGCAGGGTACAGCAATGTTAAAAGTACGTAAAGTGAAACAGTAAAATGCAAAATTCCATTACATAAAATGCCTAGGGGATACCCTTAACCAGCAGTGAAGTGGTGCATCTGTATGATGTATACAACCTACTGCATGTGTGCTTTTCACTTATTTTTTTTTGTGAATGGAAAGGTATCCCCCAGCTCCCTTGTTGAGGGCATGTGGCCTAGTATGGTTCAGGAATAGGGATGAGCCGAACACCCCCGGGTTCGGTTCGCACCAGAACCTTCGAACGGACCGAAAGTTCGCGCAAATTTTCGAACCCTATTCGTTATAATGGACGCGAACGTTCAAAATCAAAATGGCTAATTACAACGCCCAATATGCATGTTAATGTCATAAAACAGGTTTGGGGACTCGGGTCCTGCCCCAGGGGACATATATCAATGCAAAAAGAACTTTTAAAAACTAACGTTTTTTCGGGAGCAGTCATTTTAATGATGCATAAAGTGAAAAAAAAAGTGAAATTTTCCTTGAAATATGGTACCTGGGGGGTGTCTAAAGTATGCCTGTGAAGTGGCATGTGTTTCCCGTGTTTAGAACTGTCCTTGCACAAAAATACATTTGTAAAGGAAAAAAAGAAGCCATTTAAAAACCACTTGCGGCTTTAATGTCATGTCTTGTGTTGGCCGCCATATGGCTGAAAATCCTTGAGAAAAATGGCATGGCTACCCCATCAGCCCCCCCCCCCCCCCCCACCCCAGCCCCTTTGGGTCTTGTATGGATATTAAGGGGGACCCCGCACCCAAAAAAAAAACCTATACCTACAACCCTATATACTCTGAACAGCACTATATAGGTGGTGCAAACAAGACACGGACTGTAGGTTTGTTCTTAAGTAGAATCTGAACAGGTACATTATGAAGTGTAGCTCCATCCCAAAAAAATCTATTTTTAAGCTTTTTGGAGAACATAGGGAGGGGTTATCACCCCTGTAACATTTGCTGTCTTTGCACATCTGTTCAGAACATGTCACCTCACTTTCCGTCCCAATGACAAATGTTTTTGGAAAAGTGGGGTTTTAATTGGAACAAGGAATGGTGATAAAGCATCAGTAGAGAGGAGATACCCTTTTCCCAAATTAAATCTAACAGGATAGAATTTCCCTTCCTAGGGGTAGATTTCCTCTCACTTCCTGTTTTCTCTTTCCATTTGCAAGTAGGAGTCGTTTGTAAGTTGGATGTTTGAAAGTAGGGGCCTGCTGTATATACTCTGCAGAAATTTGCCCTATTAGATGTTGGTGTAGCCACAAGACTGGTGGGCACAGGAATGGGACCTGCTGTGAGTTATTAGATCAAGATTTGTCATTGCATGCACCTGTTGAACAGGGCAGAAAAATTGGGCCTTTGGTGGTGGTGGTGGACGGTGTTGCCACAAGACTGTAAGCCCTCACAGTTACTCTTGGTGGGTGCAGGAATGGGCCCTGCTGTGAGTTATTAGATCAAGATTTGGAATTGCATGCACCTGTTGAACAGGGCAGAAGAATTGGGCCTTTGGCGGTGGTGGTGGTGGTGGTGGACGGTGTTGCCACAAGACTGTAGCCCCTCATAGTTAGTCTTGGTGGGTGTAGGAATGGGCCCTGCTGTGAGTTATTAGATCAAGATTTGTCATTGCATGCACCTGTTGAACAGGGCAGAAAAATTGGGCCTTGGTGGTGGTGGTGGACGGTGTTGCCACAAGACTGTAAGCCCTCACAGTTACTCTTGGTGGGTGCAGGAATGGGCCCTGCTGTGAGTTATTAGATCAAGATTTGGAATTGCATGCACCTGTTGAACAGGGCAGAAAAATTGGGCCTTTGGCGGTGGTGGTGGTGGTGGTGGTGGACGGTGTTGCCACAAGACTGTAGGCCCTCATAGTTAGTCTTGGTGGGTGTAGGAATGGGCCCTGCTGTGAGTTATTAGATCAAGATTTGGAATTGCATGCACCTGTTGAACAGGGCAGAAAAATTGGGCCTTTGGCGGTGGTGGTGGTGGTGGTGGTGGACGGTGTTGCCACAAGACTGTAAGCCCTCACAGTTACTCTTGGTGGGTGCAGGAAAGGGCCCTGCTGTGAGTTATTAGATCAAGATTTGGAATTGCATGCACCTGTTGAACAGGGCAGAAAAATTGGGCCTTTGGCGGTGGTGGTGGTGGACGGTGTTGCCACAAGACTGTAGGCCCTCATAGTTAGTCTTGGTGGGTGCAGGAATGGGCCCTGCTGTGAGTTATTAGATCAAGATTTGGAATTGCATGCACCTGTTGAACAGGGCAGAAAAATTGGGCCTTTGGCGTGGTGGTGGTGGTGGTGGACGGTGTTGCCACAAGACTGTAAGCCCTCACAGTTACTCTTGGTGGGTGCAGGAATGGGCCCTGCTGTGAGTTATTAGATCAAGATTTGGAATTGCATGCACCTGTTGAACAGGGCAGAAAAATTGGGCCTTTGGCGGTGGTGGTGGTGGTGGTGGACGGTGTTGCCACAAGACTGTAGGCCCTCATAGTTAGTCTTGGTGGGTGCAGGAATGGGCCCTGCTGTGAGTTATTAGATCAAGATTTGGAATTGCATGCACCTGTTGAACAGGGCAGAAAAATTGGGCCTTTGGCGGTGGTGGTGGTGGTGGACGGTGTTGTCACAAGACTGTAAGCCCTCACAGTTACTCTTGGTGGGTGCAGGAATGGGCCCTGCTGTGAGTTATTAGATCAAGATTTGGAATTGCATGCACCTGTTGAACAGGGAAGAAAAATTGGGCCTTTGGCGGTGGTGGTGGTGGACGGTGTTGCCACAAGACTGTAGGCCCTCATAGTTAGTCTTGGTGGGTGCAGGAATGGGCCCTGCTGTGAGTTATTAGATCAAGATTTGGAATTGCATGCACCTGTTGAACAGGGCAGAAAAATTGGGCCTTTGGCGGTGGTGGTGGTGGTGGTGGTGGACGGTGTTGCCACAAGACTGTAAGCCCTCACAGTTACTCTTGGTGGGTGCAGGAATGGGCCCTGCTGTGAGTTATTAGATCAAGATTTGGAATTGCATGCACCTGTTGAACAGGGCAGAAAAATTGGGCCTTTGGCGGTGGTGGTGGTGGTGGTGGACGGTGTTGCCACAAGACTGTAGGCCCTCATAGTTAGTCTTGGAGGGCGCAGGAATGGGCCCTGCTGTGAGTTATTAGATCAAGATTTGGAATTGCATGCACCTGTTGAACAGGGCAGAAAAATTGGGCCTTTGGCGGTGGTGGTGGTGGTGGACGGTGTTGTCACAAGACTGTAAGCCCTCACAGTTACTCTTGGTGGGTGCAGGAATGGGCCCTGCTGTGAGTTATTAGATCAAGATTTGGAATTGCATGCACCTGTTGAACAGGGCAGAAAAATAGGGCCTTTGGCGGTGGTGGACGGTGTTGCCACAAGACTGTAGGCCCTCATAGTTAGTCTTGGTGGGTGCAGGAATGGGCCCTGCTGTGAGTTATTAGATCAAGATTTGGAATTGCATGCACCTGTTGAACAGGGCAGAAAAATTGGGCCTTTGGCGGTGGTGGTGGTGGTGGTGGACGGTGTTGCCACAAGACTGTAAGCCCTCACAGTTACTCTTGGTGGGTGCAGGAATGGGCCCTGCTGTGAGTTATTAGATCAAGATTTGGAATTGCATGCACCTGTTGAACAGGGCAGAAAAATTGGGCCTTTGGCGGTGGTGGTGGTGGACGGTGTTGCCACAAGACTGTAGGCCCTCATAGTTAGTCTTGGAGGGCGCAGGAATGGGCCCTGCTGTGAGTTATTAGATCAAGATTTGGAATTGCATGCACCTGTTGAACAGGGCAGAAAAATTGGGCCTTTGGCGGTGGTGGTGGTGGTGGTGGACGGTGTTGCCACAAGACTGTAAGCCCTCACAGTTACTCTTGGTGGGTGCAGGAATGGGCCCTGCTGTGAGTTATTAGATCAAGATTTGGAATTGCATGCACCTGTTGAACAGGGCAGAAAAATTGGGCCTTTGGCGGTGGTGGTGGTGGACGGTGTTGCCACAAGACTGTAGGCCCTCATAGTTAGTCTTGGAGGGCGCAGGAATGGGCCCTGCTGTGAACTATTAGATCAAGATTTGTAATTACACGCCCCTGTTAAACAGGGGCTGAAAAATTGTGTCTTAGGCATTGGTGCTAGTGCCACAACACTGAAACCCCTCACAGATACTGTACTCTTAGCACAGCAATGAGACCTGTTGCAAAGCATTGCCTAAAAATTGTAATTACACGCCCCAAAGGGGGCTGAAAAATTGTGCCTTAGGCACTGGTGCCACAACACTGCAACCCCTCACAGATACTGTACTTGGAGCACAGCAGTCACACCTGTTGCAAAGCATCTTTTAAAAAAATTGTAATTACACGCCCCTGTTATACAGGGGCTGAAAATTTGTGCCTTAGGCACTGGTGCTGGTGCCACAGCACTGCAACCCCTCACAAATACTGTACTCTGAGCACAGCAATGAGACCTGTTGCAAAGCATTGCCTAAAAATTGTAATTACACGCCCCAACAGGGGCTGAAAAATTGTGCCTTAGGCACTGGTGCTGGTGCCACAACACTGCAACCCCTCACAGATACTGTACTTGGAGCACAGCAGTCACACCTGTTGCGAAGCATCTTTTTAAAAAAATTGTAATTACACGCCCCTGTTATACAGGGGCTGAAAAATTGTGCCTTAGGCACTGGTGCTGGTGCCACAACACTGCAACCCCTCACAGATACTGTACTCTGAGCACAGCAATGAGACCTGTTGCAAAGCATTGCCTAAAAATTGTAATTACACGCCCCAACAGGGGCTGAAAAATTGTGCCTTGGGCACTGGTGCTGGTGCCACAACACTGCAACCCCTCACAGATACTGTACTTGGAGCACAGCAGTCAAACCTGTTGCGAAGCATCTTTTTAAAAAATTGTAATTACACGCCCCTGTTATACAGGGGCTGAAAAATTGTGCCTTAGGCACTGGTGCTGGTGCCACAACACTGCAACCCCTCACAGATACTGTACTCTGAGCACAGCAATGAGACCTGTTGCAAAGCATTGCCTAAAAAATTGTAATTACACGCCCCAACAGGGGCTGAAAAATTGTGCCTTAGGCACTGGTGCTGGTGCCACAACACTGCAACCCCTCACAGATACTGTACTTGGAGCACAGCAGTCACACCTGTTGCAAAGCATTTTTTTAAAAAATTGTAAGTACACGCCCCTGTTATACAGGGGCTGAAAAATTGTGCCTTAGGCACTGGTGTGGTGGCATGGATCATTGAGGAGGAGGAAGAGGATAGTCAGTGAACATAACAGGACAGTCACTCAGCATCAGCATAGGCAGTCTTGAAGGGATGTGACATTATAAATTATTCCGTTATATCCGCTTCAGGTGCCTGGTAGCTGGTGGTGATCCAAGACTGATTCATTTTTATGAAGGTCAGTCGATCAACCGAGTCGGTGGACAGGCGCACCCTATGATCGGTGACAAATCCTCCAGCAGCACTGAATGTGCGTTCGGAAAGAACGCTGGATGCAGGACAGGCCAGTAGCTCAATTGCATACTGTGCAAGCTCTGGCCAGTGATCCATCCTCAGGACCCAGTAAGCCAGAGGATTTTCGGTGGGAAAGGTGTCCAAGTCTGACCTTGCCCCTAGGTATTCCTGCACCATGTATATCAGACGCTGGCGATGGTTGCTGGAACCGATCATACCTTGGGGCTGCGGACTAAAAAATTGTCTGAACGCATCGGTCAGACGTCCACCTTCCCCACCGCTCCTTCTGCTACTGACCGAAGCTTCAGCAACTCGTCGTCCAGGACCAGGAGTTTGTAACCTCCCAGTTTCTGGGAACGCGTTGCACAGACCTTTCTGCAAGGCCTCCCTGAGATGTCTCATCCTCTGCTCCCTCTGCGACGGCAAGATAAGGTCCACAACCTTACCCTTGTACCGCGGATCAAGGAGAGTGGCCAGCCAGTAATGGTCCCTCTCCTTGATCCGAAGAACACGAGGATCCTTCCGCAGGCTTTGCAGGATCAGGGAGGCCATGCAGCGTAGGTTAGCTGAGGCATTCGGTCCGGAGTCTTCTGGGTCACTGAGGATGACATGATCGCCAGCCACCTCCTCCCAGCCACGTACAAGTCCACTGGTTTGTTGGGACTGTACATCATCCCTAAAAGACTGCTGCTGCTGATGCTGAGTGCCAGGCTCCACCTCCATGCTCACACCATCCTCCTCCTCCTCCTCCTCCTCATCCTCTTCCTGTGTGATGGGTGGGACAGAAGGAACACTGTCTGGATAAAGGGGGCCTTGAGAGGCAAGGAAGTCCTCCTCTTCCTGCCTCTGTTCTGCCTCAAGTGCCCTGTCCATTATCCCACGCAGCGTATGCTCCAACAGGTGGACAAGAGGTACAGTGTCACTGATGCATGCACTGTCACTGCTCACCATCCTCGTGGCCTCCTCAAATGGTGAGAGGACAGTGCATGCATCCCTGATCATGCTCCACTGGCGTGGGGGAAAAAAGCCAAGCTCCCCTGACCCTGTCCTGGTGCCGTAGTCGCAAAGGTACTCATTGATGGCCCTCTGCTGCGTGTGCAGTCACTGCAGCATGGCCAACGTTGAGTTCCACCTGGTGGGCATGTCACATATTAGGCGGTTCTTGGGCAGGTTCAGCTCCTTTTGCAGCTCAGTCAGCCGAGCACTGGCATTATAAGATCGGCGGAAATGCACACAGACTTTCCTGGCCTGCCTCAGGACATCCTGTAAGCCTGGGAACCTGCCCAAGAACCGCTGCACCACCAGGTTGAGGACGTGAGCCATACAGGGCACATGGGTGAGCTGCCCCTGTCGCAGGGCGGAGAGGAGGTTGGTGCCATTGTCAGAAATGACCATTCCTGGCTTAAGCTGGCGTGGCGTCAACCACCTCTCGGCCTGCCCCTGCAGAGCTGCCAGAACCTCTGGCCCAGTGTGGCTCCTGTCCCCCAAACACACCAGCGCAAGCACGGCATGGCATCTTTTTGCCTGCGTACTTGCGTAGCCCCTTGTACGTCTACGGAGCACCGCTGGTTCCGAGGACAGAGCACTGGAGGAAGAAGAAGAGGAGGGGGGTGGAGGAGAGAGGTGTGTCACAACCAGTAGTAGCATTTTGGAGGCGTGGTGGCGGAACAACCTCCAACACTACTGCACCTTGTCCTGCATCCCTCCCAGCTGCCAATAGAGTGACCCAATGGGCCGTGAAAGAAAGATAACGTCCCTGTCCATGCCTGCTGGACCATGAGTCAGCGGTAATATGCACCTTACAGCTGACCGCCCTGTCCAGCGAGGCATGGACATTGCCTTCCACATGCCGGTAGAGAGACGGAATCGCCTCCCGTGAGAAAAAGTGGCGTTTGGGAACCTGCCACTGAGGAACCGCACATTGAACAAACTCACGGAAGGGGGCCGAGTCTACCAACTGAAAAGGCAGCAGTTGAAGTGCTAGCAATTTAGCCAAGCTAGCATTCAACCGCTGGGCATGTGGATGGCTGGGAGTATACTTCTTTCGACGGTCCAGCAGCTGGGGCAGGGAAATTTGCCTGCTACAATCGGACGTCGGTGTACTGCAAGTACTTGGTTGTGACACACCTAATTCTACACCTTCAGTCCTCTCAAAGCAGCTTTCAGAGAGGACTGAAGATATAGTGGGGATGGAGAACCCAGCTGATGAGGAGCAAGGAGAGGTCCGCTTTGTTCTTCGGTGTGGGTCTTTTATGTGTGCTTGCCAACGAGCTGCATGGCAGGTCGACATATGTCTGCTCATGCTTGTGGTGCCCAAGCGGCTGATGTTTTGGCCACGCGAGATACGCTTGAGACAAATATTGCAAATAGCAGTGGTGCGATCTGATGCACTCGCAAAAGGCCCACACCAAAGAACTTTTCTGATAACGTGCAGAGTCAGCGCCCTGCACAGGCGGAGCTCTGCGGTGTGGTACAGTTGCTGTGCTGGCCTCTAGCTGGCCTCCAGGGGGCATCCTGACTCATTGGACATGTGACGCCGCATCCTACTCCTCCTCGTCCTCCTCCTCCTCCTCTCTCCCTTCAGGCACCCACGTGGAGTCAGTGACCTCATCATCCCCTCCCTCTTCACCACTAGAGCAAACCTGGCAGTAAGCTGCAGCTGGTGGTACAGTACAGCCAGATTACTGTCCTTCAGCATCCCCTCTCTCTGCGCGCACACTACTGACTTCCTCAAGCTGGGTATCATCATCCGAGCCTTCGAATCGTTGGGCATCCTCCTGGAGCATGTACCCAACACTGTGCTCAAAGAGTTCGGGGGACTCCTCAGGAGGACATGGTGGGTCTAGGGAAGGGGTGGCTGATGATGCCATTGAGTACGCGTTGGCAGGTGCTCTGCCAGTACCCTGAGCCTGGGTGAGAGAGGATGAGGAGGGCTTGGTCATCCATTCTACCAAGCCTTCAGCATGATGCGGCTCCACATGTCCAGCTGCCGAAAACAAAGACAAGCGTGTCCCATGGCCACGTGCTGATGACGATGCACGACCACGTCCACGGCCAGCACTGTTGTCTCTAGAAACAGAGCCTGCCTGCCCTGTGTTCTTGCCTCGGCACGCTCTGCCTCTCCTTGGCGGTCTTCCAGCCATTGTATTCGGTAGTGTATATAGTATAAAAAATGGGTGCTGCTGAGAAGAAAATATAGGAGCTCTGTGTGATGCTACTAACACACTAGAAGTCCTGTGGGTGATGCTGAGAAGAAAATATAGGAGCTCTGTGTGATGCCACTAACACACTAGAAGTCCTATGGGTGCTTCTGGGAAGAAAATATAGGAGCTCTGTGTGATGTCACTAACACACTAGAAGTCCTGTGGGTGCTGCTTAGAAGAAAATATAGGAGCTCTGTGTGATGCCACTAACACACTAGAAGTCCTATGGGTGCTTCTGGGAAGAAAATATAGGAGCTCTGTGTGATGCCACTAACACACTATAAGTCCTGTGGGTGCTGCTGAGAAGAAAATATAGGAGCTCTGTGTGATGCCACTAACACACTAGAAGTCCTATGGGTGCTTCTGGGAAGAAAATATAGGAGCTCTGTGTGATGCCACTAACACACTAGAAGTCCTATGGGTGCTGCTGGGAAGAAAATATAGGAGCTCTGTGTGATGCCACTAACACACTAGAAGTCCTATGGGTGCTTCTGGGAAGAAAATATAGGAGCTCTGTGTGATGCCACTAACACACTAGAAGTCCTGTGGGTGCTTCTGAGAAGAAAATATAGGAGCTCTGTGTGATGCCACTAACACACTAGAAGTCCTATGGGTGCTTCTGGGAAGAAAATATAGGAGCTCTGTGTGATGCCACTAACACACTAGAAGTCCTATGGGTGCTTCTGGAAAGAAAATATAGGAGCTCTGTGTGATGCCACTAACACACTAGAAGTCCTATGGGTGCTGCTGAGAAGAAAATATAGGAGCTCTGTGTGATGCCACTAACACACTAGAAGTCCTATGGGTGCTTCTGGGAAGAAAATATAGGAGCTCTGTGTGATGCCACTAACACACTAGAAGTCCTGTGGGTGCTGCTGAGAAGAAAATATAGGAGCTCTGTGTGATGCCACTAACACACTAGAAGTCCTGTGGGTGCTTCTGAGAAGAAAATATAGGAGCTCTGTGTGATGCCACTAACACACTAGAAGTCCTATGGGTGCTTCTGGGAAGAAAATATAGGAGCTCTGTGTGATGCCACTAACACACTAGAAGTCCTATGGGTGCTTCTGGGAAGAAAATATAGGAGCTCTGTGTGATGCCACTAACACACTAGAAGTCCTATGGGTGCTTCTGGGAAAAAAATATAGGAGCTCTGTGTGATGCCACTAACACACTAGAAGTCCTATGGGTGCTTCTGGGAAGAAAATATAGGAGCTCTGTGTGATGCCACTAACACACTAGAAGTCCTGTGGGTGCTGCTGAGAAGAAAATATAGGAGCTCTGTGTGATGCCACTAACACACTAGAAGTCATATGGGTGCTTCTGAGAAGAAAATATAGGAGCTCTGTGTGATGCCACTAACACACTAGAAGTCCTATGGGTGCTTCTGGGAAGAAAATATAGGAGCTCTGTGTGATGCCACTAACACACTAGAAGTCCTATGTGGTGCTTCTGGGAAGAAAATATAGGAGCTCTGTGTGATGCCACTAACACACTAGAAGTCCTGTGGGTGCTTCTGAGAAGAAAATATAGGAGCTCTGTGTGATGCCACTAACACACTAGAAGTCCTATGGGTGCTTCTGGGAAGAAAATATAGGAGCTCTGTGTGATGCCACTAACACACTAGAAGTCCTATGGGTGCTTCTGGAAGAAAATATAGGAGCTCTGTGTGATTCCACTAACACACTAGATGTCCGATGGGTGCTTCTCTGAAAAAAATATAGGAGCTCTGTGTGATGCCACTAACACGCTAGAAGTCCTATGGGTGCTTCTGGGAAAAAAATATAGGAGCTCTGTGTGATGCCACTAACACACTAGAAGTCCTGTGGGTGCTGCTGGGAAGAAAATATAGGAGCTCTGTGTGATGCCACTAACACACTAGAAGTCCTTTGGGTGCTTCTGAGAAGAAAATATAGGAGCTCTGTGTGATGCCACCAACACACTAGAAGTCATATGGGTGCTTCTGGGAAGAAAATATAGGAGCTCTGTGTGATGCCACTAACACACTAGAAGTCCTATGGGTGCTTCTGGGAAGAAAATATAGGAGCTCTGTGTGATGCCACTAACACACTAGAAGTCCTATGGGTGCTTCTGGGAAGAAAATATAGGAGCTCTGTGTGATGCCACTAACACACTAGAAGTCCTATGGGTGCTGCTGGGAAGAAAATATAGGAGCTCTGTGTGATGCCACTAACACACTAGAAGTCCTATGGGTGCTGCTGGGAAGAAAATATAGGAGCTCTGTGTGATGCCACTAACACACTAGAAGTCCTATGGGTGCTTCTGGGAAGAAAATATAGGAGCTCTGTGTGATGCCACTAACACACTAGAAGTCCTATGGGTGCTGCTGGGAAGAAAATATAGGAGCTCTGTGTGATGCCACTAACACACTAGAAGTCCTATGGGTGCTTCTGGGAAGAAAATATAGGAGCTCTGTGTGATGCCACTAACACACTAGAAGTCCTATGGGTGCTTCTGGGAAGAAAATATAGGAGCTCTGTGTGATGCCACTAACACACTAGAAGTCCTGTGGGTGCTTCTGAGAAGAAAATATAGGAGCTCTGTGTGATGCCACTAACACACTAGAAGTCCTATGGGTGCTTCTGGGAAGAAAATATAGGAGCTCTGTGTGATGCCACTAACACACTAGAAGTCCTATGGGTGCTGCTGGGAAGAAAATTTAGGAGCTCTGTGTGATGCCACTAACACACTAGAAGTCCTATGGGTGCTTCTGGGAAGAAAATATAGGAGCTCTGTGTGATGCCACTAACACACTAGAAGTCCTATGGGTGCTGCTGGGAAGAAAATATAGGAGCTCTGTGTGATGCCACTAACACACTAGAAGTCCTGTGGGTGCTTCTGAGAAGAAAATATAGGAGCTCTGTGTGATGCCACTAACACACTAGAAGTCCTATGGGTGCTCTGAGAAGAAAATATAGGAGCTCTGTGTGATGCCACTAACACACTAGAAGTCCTATGGGTGCTTCTGGGAAGAAAATATAGGAGCTCTGTGTGATGCCACTAACACACTAGAAGTCCTATGGGTGCTGCTGAGAAGAAAATATAGGAGCTCTGTGTGATGCCACTAACACACTAGAAGTCCTATGGGTGCTTCTGGGAAGAAAATATAGGAGCTCTGTGTGATGCCACTAACACACTAGAAGTCCTATGGGTGCTGCTAGAAGAAAATATAGGAGCTCTGTGTGATGCCACTAACACACTAGAAGTCCTATGGGTGCTTCTGGGAAGAAAATATAGGAGCTCTGTGTGATGCCACTAACACACTAGAAGTCCTATGGGTGCTTCTGGGAAGAAAATATAGGAGCTCTGTGTGATGCCACTAACACACTAGAAGTCCTATGGGTGCTTCTGGGAAGAAAATATAGGAGCTCTGTTTGATGCCACTAACACACTAGAAGTCCTATGGGTGCTTCTGGGAAGAAAATATAGGAGCTCTGTTTGATGCCACTAACACACTAGAAGTCCTATGGGTGCTTCTGGGAAGAAAATATAGGAGCTCTGTGTGATGCCACTAACACACTAGAAGTCCTATGGGTGCTGCTGGAAGAAAATATAGGAGCTCTGTGTGATGCCACTAACACACTAGAAGTCCTATGGGTGCTTCTGGGAAGAAAATATAGGAGCTCTGTGTGATGCCACTAACACACTAGAAGTCCTGTGGGTGCTTCTGAGAAGAAAATATAGGAGCTCTGTGTGATGCCACTAACACACTAGAAGTCCTATGGGTGCTTCTGGGAAGAAAATATAGGAGCTCTGTGTGATGCCACTAACACACTAGAAGTCCTATGGGTGCTTCTGGGAAGAAAATATAGGAGCTCTGTGTGATGCCACTAACACACTAGAAGTCCTATGGGTGCTTCTGGGAAGAAAATATAGGAGCTCTGTGTGATGCCACTAACACACTAGAAGTCCTATGGGTGCTTCTGGGAAGAAAATATAGGAGCTCTGTGTGATGCCACTAACACACTAGAAGTCCTGTGGGTGCTTCTGAGAAGAAAATATAGGAGCTCTGTGTGATGCCACTAACACACTAGAAGTCCTATGGGTGCTTCTGGGAAGAAAATATAGGAGCTCTGTGTGATGCCACTAACACACTAGAAGTCCTATGGGTGCTTCTGGGAAGAAAATATAGGAGCTCTGTGTGATGCCACTAACACACTAGAAGTCCTATGGGTGCTTCTGGGAAGAAAATATAGGAGCTCTGTGTGATGCCACTAACACACTAGAAGTCCTATGGGTGCTGCTGAGAAGAAAATATAGGAGCTCTGTGTGATGCCACTAACACACTAGAAGTCCTATGGGTGCTTCTGGGAAGAAAATATAGGAGCTCTGTGTGATGCCACTAACACACTAGAAGTCCTATGGGTGCTGCTGAGAATAAAATATAGGAGCTCTGTGTGATGCCACTAACACACTAGAAGTCCTATGGGTGCTTCTGGGAAGAAAATATAGGAGCTCTGTGTGATGCCACTAACACACTAGAAGTCCTGTGGGTGCTGCTTAGAAGAAAATATAGGAGCTCTGTGTGATGCCACTAACACACTAGAAGTCCTATGGGTGCTTCTGGGAAGAAAATATAGGAGCTCTGTGTTATGCCACTAACACACTAGAAGTCCTGTGGGTGCTTCTGAGAAGAAAATATAGGAGCTCTGTGTGATGCCACTAACACACTAGAAGTCCTATGGGTGCTTCTGGGAAGAAAATATAGGAGCTCTGTGTGATGCCACTAACACACTAGAAGTCCTATGGGTGCTTCTGGGAAGAAAATATAGGAGCTCTCTGTGATGCCACTAACACACTAGAAGTCCTATGGGTGCTTCTGGGAAGAAAATATAGGAGCTCTGTGTGATGCCACTAACACACTAGAAGTCCTATGGGTGCTGCTGAGAAGAAAATATAGGAGCTCTGTGTGATGCCACTAACACACTAGAAATCCTATGGGTTACTTCTGGGAAGAAAATATAGGAGCTCTGTGTGATGCCACTAACAAGCTAGAAGTCCTGTGGGTGCTGCTGAGAAGAAAATATAGGAGCTCTGTGTGATGCCACTAACACACTAGAAGTCCTATGGGTGCTTCTGGGAAGAAAATATAGGAGCTCTGTGTGATGCCACTAACACACTAGAAGTCCTATGGGTGCTTCTGGGAAGAAAATATAGGAGCTCTGTGTGATGCCACTAACACACTAGAAGTCCTATGGGTGCTTCTGGGAAGAAAATATAGGAGCTCTGTGTGATGCCACTAACACACTAGAAGTCCTATGGGTGCTTCTGGGAAGAAAATATAGGAGCTCTGTGTGATGCCACTAACACACTAGAAGTCCTGTGGGTGCTTCTGAGAAGAAAATATAGGAGCTCTGTGTGATGCCACTAACACACTAGAAGTCCTATGGGTGCTTCTGGAAGAAAATATAGGAGCTCTGTGTGATGCCACTAACACACTAGAAGTCCTATGGGTGCTTCTGAGAAGAAACTATAGGAGCTCTGTGTGATGCCACTAACACACTAGAAGTCCTATGGGTGCTTCTGGGAAGAAAATATAGGAGCTCTGTGTGATGCCACTAACACACTAGAAGTCCTGTGGGTGCTTCTGAGAAGAAAATATAGGAGCTCTGTGTGATGCCACTAACACACTAGAAGTCCTATGGGTGCTTCTGTGAAGAAAATATAGGAGCTCTGTGTGATGCCACTAACACACTAGAAGTCCTATGGGTGCTTCTGGGAAGAAAATATAGGAGCTCTGTGTGATGCCACTAACACACTAGAAGTCCTGTGGGTGCTGCTGAGAAGAAAATATAGGAGCTCTGTGTGATGCCACTAACACACTAGAAGTCCTATGGGTGCTTCTGGGAAGAAAATATAGGAGCTCTGTGTGATGCCACTAACACACTAGAAGTCCTATGGGTGCTTCTGGGAAGAAAATATAGGAGCTCTCTGTGATGCCACTAACACACTAGAAGTCCTATGGGTGCTTCTGGGAAGAAAATATGGGAGCTCTGTGTGATGCCACTAACACACTAGAAGTCCTGTGGGTGCTGCTGAGAAGAAAATATAGGAGCTCTGTGTGATGCCACTAACACACTAGAAGTCCTATGGGTGCTTCTGGGAAGAAAATATAGGAGCTCTGTGTGATGCCACTAACAAGCTAGAAGTCCCGTGGGTGCTGCTGAGAAGAAAATATAGGAGCTCTGTGTGATGCCACTAACACACTAGAAGTCCTATGGGTGCTTCTGGGAAGAAAATATAGGAGCTCTGTGTGATGCCACTAACACACTAGAAGTCCTATGGGTGCTTCTGGGAAGAAAATATAGGAGCTCTGTGTGATGCCACTAACACACTAGAAGTCCTATGGGTGCTTCTGGGAAGAAAATATAGGAGCTCTGTGTGATGCCACTAACACACTAGAAGTCCTATGGGTGCTTCTGGGAAGAAAATATAGGAGCTCTGTGTGATGCCACTAACACACTAGAAGTCCTGTGGGTGCTGCTGAGAAGAAAATATAGGAGCTCTGTGTCATGCCACTAACACACTAGAAGTCCTAAGGGTGCTTCTGGGAAGAAAATATAGGAGTTCTGTGTGTGCCACTAACACACTAGAAGTCCTGTGGGTGCTGCTGAGAAGAAAATATAGGAGCTCTGTGTGATGCCACTAACACACTAGAAGTCCTATGGGTGCTTCTGGGAAGAAAATATAGGAGCTCTGTGTGATGCCACTAACACACTAGAAGTCCTATGGGTGCTTCTGGGAAGAAAATATAGGAGCTCTGTGTGATGCCACTAACACACTAGAAGTCCTATGGGTGCTTCTGGGAAGAAAATATAGGAGCTCTGTGTGATGCCACTAACACACTAGAAGTCCTGTGGGTGCTGCTGAGAAGAAAATATAGGAGCTCTGTGTGATGCCACTAACACACTAGAAGTCCTATGGGTGCTTCTGGGAAGAAAATATAGGAGTTCTGTGTGATGCCACTAACACACTAGAAGTCCTGTGGGTGCTGCTGAGAAGAAAATATAGGAGCTCTGTGTGATGCCACTAACACACTAGAAGTCCTATGGGTGCTTCTGGGAAGAAAATATAGGAGCTCTGTGTGATGCCACTAACACACTAGAAGTCCTATGGGTGCTTCTTAGAAGAAAATATAGGAGCTCTGTGTGATGCCACTAACACACTAGAAGTCCTATGGGTGCTTCTGGGAAGAAAAATAGGAGCTCTGTGTGATGCCACTAACACACTAGAAGTCCTATGGGTGCTGCTGAGAAGAAAATATAGGAGCTCTGTGTGATGCCACTAACACACTAGAAGTCCTATGGGTGCTTCTGGGAAGAAAATATAGGAGCTCTGTGTGATGCCACTAACACACTAGAAGTCCTATGGGTGCTTCTGGGAAGAAAATATAGGAGCTCTGTGTGATGCCACTAACACACTAGAAGTCCTATGGGTGCTTCTGGGAAGAAAATATAGGAGCTCTGTGTGATGCCACTAACACACTAGAAGTCCTGTGGGTGCTTCTGAGAAGAAAATATAGGAGCTCTGTGTGATGCCACTAACACACTAGAAGTCCTATGGGTGCTTCTGGGAAGAAAATATAGGAGCTCTGTGTGATGCCACTAACACACTAGAAGTCCTGTGGGTGCTGCTGAGAAGAAAATATAGGAGCTCTGTGTGATGCCACTAACACACTAGAAGTCCTATGGGTGCTTCTGGGAAGAAAATATAGGAGCTCTGTGTGATGCCACTAACACACTAGAAGTCCTATGGGTGCTTCTGGAAGAAAATATAGGAGCTCTGTGTGATGCCACTAACACACTAGAAGTCCTATGGGTGCTTCTGGAAGAAAATATAGGAGCTCTGTGTGATGCCACTAACACACTAGAAGTCCTATGGGTGCTTCTGGGAAGAAAATATAGGAGCTCTGTGTGATGCCACTAACACACTAGAAGTCCTGTGGGTGCTGCTTCTGAGAAGAAAATATAGGAGCTCTGTGTGATGCCACTAACACACTAGAAGTCCTATGGGTGCTTCTGGGAAGAAAATATAGGAGCTCTGTGTGATGCCACTAACACACTAGAAGTCCTGTGGGTGCTTCTGAGAAGAAAATATAGGAGCTCTGTGTGATGCCACTAACACACTAGAAGTCCTATGGGTGCTTCTGGGAAGAAAATATAGGAGCTCTGTGTGATGCCACTAACACACTAGAAGTCCTATGGGTGCTTCTGGAAGAAAATATAGGAGCTCTGTGTGATGCCACTAAAACACACTAGAAGTCCTATGGGTGCTTCTGGGAAGAAAAAATATAGGAGCTCTGTGTGATGCCACTAACACACTAGAAGTCCTATGGGTGCTTCTGGGAAGAAAATATAGGAGCTCTGTGTGATGCCACTAACACACTAGAAGTCCTATGGGTGCTTCTGGGAAGAAAATATAGGAGCTCTGTGTGATGCCACTAACACACTAGAAGTCCTATGGGGGTGCTGCTGAGAAGAAAATATAGGAGCTCTGTGTGATGCCACTAACACACTAGAAGTCCTATGGGTGCTTCTGGGAAGAAAATATAGGAGCTCTGTGTGATGCCACTAACACACTAGAAGTCCTATGGGTGCTGCTGGGAAGAAAATATAGGAGCTCTGTGTGATGCCACTAACACACTAGAAGTCCTATGGGTGCTTCTGGGAAGAAAATATAGGAGCTCTGTGTGATGCCACTAACACACTAGAAGTCCTGTGGGTGCTGCTGAGAAGAAAATATAGGAGCTCTGTGTGATGCCACTAACACACTAGAAGTCCTATGGGTGCTTCTGGGAAGAAAATATAGGAGCTCTGTGTGATGCCACTAACACACTAGAAGTCCTATGGGTGCTGCTGAGAAGAAAATATAGGAGCTCTGTGTGATGCCACTAACACACTAGAAGTCCTATGGGTGCTTCTGGGAAGAAAATATAGGAGCTCTGTGTGATGCCACTAACACACTAGAAGTCCTGTGGGTGCTGCTGAGAAGAAAATATAGGAGCTCTGTGTGATGCCACTAACACACTAGAAGTCCTATGGGTGCTTCTGGGAAGAAAATATAGGAGCTCTGTGTGATGCCACTAACATACTAGAAGTCCTATGGGTGCTGCTGGGAAGAAAATATAGGAGCTCTGTGTGATGCCACTAACACACTAGAAGTCCTATGGGTGCTGCTGGGAAGAAAATATAGGAGCTCTGTGTGATGCCACTAACACACTAGAAGTCCTGTGGGTGCTTCTGAGAAGAAAATATAGGAGCTCTGTGTGATGCCACTAACACACTAGAAGTCCTATGGGTGCTGCTGAGAAGAAAATATAGGAGCTCTGTGTGATGCCACTAACACACTAGAAGTCCTATGGGTGCTTCTGGGAATAAAATATAGGAGCTCTGTGTGATGCCACTAACACACTACAAGACCTATGGGTGCTTCTGGAAGAAAAATATAGGAGCTCTGTGGTGCCACTAACACACTAGAAGTCTTGTGGGTGCTTCTGAGAAGAAAATATAGGAGCTCTGTGTGATGCCACTAACACACTAGAAGTCCTATGGGTGCTTCTGAGAAGAAACTATAGGAGCTCTGTGTGATGCCACTAACACACTAGAAGTCCTATGGGTGCTTCTGGGAAGAAAATATAGGAGCTCTGTGTGATGCCACTAACACACTAGAAGTCCTATGGGTGCTTCTGGAAGAAAATATAGGAGCTCTGTGTGATGCCACTAACACACTAGAAGTCCTATGGGTGCTTCTGGGAAGAAAATATAGGAGCTCTGTGTGATTCCACTAACACACTAGAAGTCCTGTGGGTGCTTCTGAGAAGAAAATATAGGAGCTCTGTGTGATGCCACTAACACACTAGAAGTCCTATGGGTGCTTCTGGGAAGAAAATATAGGAGCTCTGTGTGATGCCACTAACACACTAGAAGTCCTATGGGTGCTTCTGGGAAGAAAATATAGGAGCTCTGTGTGATGCCACTAACACACTAGAAGTCCTGTGGGTGCTGCTGAGAAGAAAATATAGGAGCTCTGTGTGATGCCACTAACACACTAGAAGTCCTATGGGTGCTTCTGGGAAGAAAATATAGGAGCTCTGTGTGATGCCACTAACACACTAGAAGTCCTATGGGTGCTTCTGGGAAGAAAATATAGGAGCTCTGTGTGATGCCACTAACACACTAGAAGTCCTATGGGTGCTGCTGAGAAGAAAATATAGGAGCTCTGTGTGATGCCACTAACACACTAGAAGTCCTATGGGTGCTTCTGGGAAGAAAATATAGGAGCTCTGTGTGATGCCACTAACACACTAGAAGTCCTATGGGTGCTGCTGAGAAGAAAATATAGGAGCTCTGTGTGATGCCACTAAACACACTAGAAGTCCTATGGGTGCTTCTGGGAAGAAAATATAGGAGCTCTGTGTGATGCCACTAACACACTAGAAGTCCTATGGGTGCTTCTGGGAAGAAAATATAGGAGCTCTGTGTGATGCCACTAACACACTAGAAGTCCTATGGGTGCTTCTGGAAGAAAATATAGGAGCTCTGTGTGATGCCACTAACACACTAGAAGTCCTATGGGTGCTTCTGGGAAGAAAATATAGGAGCTCTGTGTGATGCCACTAACACACTAGAAGTCCTATGGGTGCTTCTGGGAAGAAAATATAGGAGCTCTGTGTGATGCCACTAACACACTAGAAGTCCTATGGGTGCTTCTGAGAAGAAAATATAGGAGCTCTGTGTGATGCCACTAACACACTAGAAGTCCTATGGGTGCTTCTGGGAAGAAAATATAGGAGCTCTGTGTGATGCCACTAACACACTAGAAGTCCTGTGGGTGCTGCTGAGAAGAAAATATAGGAGCTCTGTGTGATGCCACTAACACACTAGAAGTCCTATGGGTGCTTCTGGAAGAAAATATAGGAGCTCTGTGTGATGCCACTAACACACTAGAAGTCCTATGGGTGCTTCTGGGAAGAAAATATAGGAGCTCTGTGTGTGATGCCACTAACACACTAGAAGTCCTATGGGTGCTTCTGGGAAGAAAATATAGGAGCTCTGTGATGCCACTAACACACTAGAAGTCCTGTGGGTGCTTCTGAGAAGAAAATATAGGAGCTCTGTGTGATGCCACTAACACACTAGAAGTCCTATGGGTGCTTCTGGAAGAAAATATAGGAGCTCTGTGTGATGCCACTAACACACTAGAAGTCCTGTGGGTGCTTCTGAGAAGAAAATATAGGAGCTCTGTGTGATGCCACTAACACACTAGAAGTCCTATGGGTGCTTCTGGGAAGAAAATATAGGAGCTCTGTGTGATGCCACTAACACACTAGAAGTCCTATGGGTGCTTCTGGGAAGAAAATATAGGAGCTCTGTGTGATGCCACTAACACACTAGAAGTCCTATGGGTGCTGCTGGAAGAAAATATAGGAGCTCTGTGTGATGCCACTAACACACTAGAAGTCCTATGGGTGCTTCTGGGAAGAAAATATAGGAGCTCTGTGTGATGCCACTAACACACTAGAAGTCCTATGGGTGCTTCTGGAAGAAAATATAGGAGCTCTGTGTGATGCCACTAACACACTAGAAGTCCTATGGGTGCTTCTGGGAAGAAAATATAGGAGCTCTGTGTGATGCCACTAACACACTAGAAGTCCTATGGGTGCTTCTGGGAAGAAAATATAGGAGCTCTGTGTGATGCCACTAACACACTAGAAGTCCTGTGGGTGCTTCTGAGAAGAAAATATAGGAGCTCTGTGTGATGCCACTAACACACTAGAAGTCCTATGGGTGCTTCTGGGAAGAAAATATAGGAGCTCTGTGTGATGCCACTAACACACTAGAAGTCCTATGGGTGCTTCTGGGAAGAAAATATAGGAGCTCTGTGTGATGCCACTAACACACTAGAAGTCCTATGGGTGCTTCTGAGAAGAAAATATAGGAGCTCTGTGTGATGCCACTAACACACTAGAAGTCCTATGGGTGCTTCTGGGAAGAAAATATAGGAGCTCTGTGTGATGCCACTAACACACTAGAAGTCCTATGGGTGCTTCTGGGAAGAAAATATAGGAGCTCTGTGTGATGCCACTAACACACTAGAAGTCCTATGGGTGCTTCTGGGAAGAAAATATAGGAGCTCTGTGTGATGCCACTAACACACTAGAAGTCCTATGGGTGCTGCTGGGAAGAAAATATAGGAGCTCTGTGTGATGCCACTAACACACTAGAAGTCCTATGGGTGCTGCTGGGAAGAAAATATAGGAGCTCTGTGTGATGCCACTAACACACTAGAAGTCCTATGGGTGCTTCTGGGAAGAAAAAATAGGAGCTCTGTGTGATGCCACTAACACACTAGAAGTCCTATGGGTGCTGCTGAGAAGAAAATATAGGAGCTCTGTGTGATGCCACTAACACACTAGAAGTCCTATGGGTGCTTCTGGGAAGAAAATATAGGAGCTCTGTGTGATGCCACTAACACACTAGAAGTCCTGTGGGTGCTGCTTAGAAGAAAATATAGGAGCTCTGTGTGATGCCACTAACACACTAGAAGTCCTATGGGTGCTTCTGGGAAGAAAATATAGGAGCTCTGTGTGATGCCACTAACACACTAGAAGTCCTATGGGTGCTGCTGAGAAGAAAATATAGGAGCTCTGTGTGATGCCACTAACACACTAGAAGTCCTATGGGTGCTTCTGGGAAGAAAATATAGGAGCTCTGTGTGATGCCACTAACACACTAGAAGTCCTATGGGTGCTGCTGAGAAGAAAATATAGGAGCTCTGTGTGATGCCACTAACACACTAGAAGTCCTATGGGTGCTGCTGAGAAGAAAATATAGGAGCTCTGTGTGATGCCACTAACACACTAGAAGTCCTATGGGTGCTTCTGGGAAAAAAATATAGGAGCTCTGTGTGATGCCACTAACACACTAGAAGTCCTATGGGTGCTTCTGGGAAGAAAATATAGGAGCTCTGTGTGATGCCACTAACACACTAGAAGTCCTATGGGTGCTTCTGAGAAGAAAATATAGGAGCTCTGTGTGATGCCACTAACACACTAGAAGTCCTATGGGTGCTTCTGAGAAGAAACTATAGGAGCTCTGTGTGATGCCACTAACACACTAGAAGTCCTATGGGTGCTTCTGGGAAGAAAATATAGGAGCTCTGTGTGATGCCACTAACACACTAGAAGTCCTATGGGTGCTTCTGGGAAGAAAATATAGGAGTTCTGTGTGATGCCACTAACACACTAGAAGTCCTATGGGTGCTTCTGGGAAGAAAATATAGGAGCTCTGTGTGATGCCACTAACACACTAGAAGTCCTATGGGTGCTGCTGAGAAGAAAATATAGGAGCTCTGTGTGATGCCACTAACACGCTAGAAGTCCTATGGGTGCTTCTGGGAAGAAAATATAGGAGCTCTGTGTGATGCCACTAACACACTAGAAGTCCTATGGGTGCTTCTGGGAAGAAAATATGGGAGCTCTGTGTGATGCCACTAACACACTAGAAGTCCTATGGGTGCTGCTGAGAAGAAAATATAGGAGCTCTGTGTGATGCCACTAACACACTAGAAGTCATATGGGTGCTTCTGGGAAGAAAATATAGGAGCTCTGTGTGATGCCACTAACACACTAGAAGTCCTATGGGTGCTTCTGGGAAGAAAATATAGGAGCTCTGTGTGATGCCACTAACACACTAGAAGTCCTATGGGTGCTTCTGGGAAGAAAATATAGGAGCTCTGTGTGATACCACTAACACACTAGAAGTCCTATGGGTGCTTCTGGGAAGAAAATATAGGAGCTCTGTGTGATGCCACTAACACACTAGAAGTCCTGTGGGTGCTGCTGAGAAGAAAATATAGGAGCTCTGTGTGATGCCACTAACACACTAGAAGTCCTATGGGTGCTTCTGGGAAGAAAATATAGGAGCTCTGTGTGATGCCACTAACATACTAGAAGTCCTATGGGTGCTTCTGGGAAGAAAATATAGGAGCTCTGTGTGATGCCACTAACACACTAGAAGTCCTATGGGTGCTTCTGGGAAGAAAATATAGGAGCTCTGTGTGATGCCACTAACACACTAGAAGTCCTGTGGGTGCTGCTGAGAAGAAAATATAGGAGCTCTGTGTGATGCCACTAACAAGCTAGAAGTCCTGTGGGTGCTGCTGAGAAGAAAATATAGGAGCTCTGTGTGATGCCACTAACACACTAGAAGTCCTATGGGTGCTTCTGGGAAAAAAATATAGGAGCTCTGTGTGATGCCACTAACACACTAGAAGACCTATGGGTGCTTCTGGGAAGAAAATATAGGAGCTCTGTGTGATGCCACTAACACACTAGAAGTCCTGTGGGTGCTTCTGAGAAGAAAATATAGGAGCTCTGTGTGATGCCACTAACACACTAGAAGTCCTATGGGTGCTTCTGAGAAGAAACTATAGGAGCTCTGTGTGATGCCACTAACACACTAGAAGTCCTATGGGTGCTTCTGGGAAGAAAATATAGGAGCTCTGTGTGATGCCACTAACACACTAGAAGTCCTATGGGTGCTTCTGGGAAGAAAATATAGGAGCTCTGTGTGATGCCACTAACACACTAGAAGTCTTGTGGGTGCTTCTGAGAAGAAAATATAGGAGCTCTGTGTGATGCCACTAACACACTAGAAGTCCTGTGGGTGCTTCTGAGAAGAAACTATAGGAGCTCTGTGTGATGCCACTAACACACTAGAAGTCCTATGGGTGCTTCTGGGAAGAAAATATAGGAGCTCTGTGTGATGCCACTAACACACTAGAAGTCCTATGGGTGCTTCTGGAAGAAAATATGGGAGCTCTGTGTGATGCCACTAACACACTAGAAGTCCTATGGGTGTGAAGAAAATATAGGAGCTCTGTGTGATTCCACTAACACACTAGAAGTCCTGTGCTGCTGAGAAGAAAATATAGGAGCTCTGTGTGATGCCACTAACACGCTAGAAGTCCTATGGGTGCTTCTGGGAAGAAAATATAGGAGCTCTGTGTGATGCCACTAACACACTAGAAGTCCTATGGGTGCTTCTGGGAAGAAAATATGGGAGCTCTGTGTGATGACTGCCACTAACACACTAGAAGTCCTATGGTGCTGCTGAGAAGAAAATATAGGAGCTCTGTGTGATGCCACTAACACACTAGAAGTCATATGGGTGCTTCTGGGAAGAAAATATAGGAGCTCTGTGTGATGCCACTAACACACTAGAAGTCCTATGGGTGCTTCTGGGAAGAAAATATAGGAGCTCTGTGTGATGCCACTAACACACTAGAAGTCCTATGGGCGCTTCTGGGAAGAAAATATAGGAGCTCTGTGTGATACCACTGACACACTAGAAGTCCTATGGGTGCTTCTGGGAAGAAAATATAGGAGCTCTGTGTGATGCCACTAACAAGCTAGAAGTCCTGTGGGTGCTGCTGAGAAGAAAATATAGGAGCTCTGTGTGATGCCACTAACACACTAGAAGTCCTATGGGTGCTTCTGGGAAGAAAATATAGGAGCTCTGTGTGATGCCACTAACACACTAGAAGTCCTATGGGTGCTTCTGGGAAGAAAATATAGGAGCTCTGTGTGATGCCACTAACACACTAGAAGTCCTATGGGTGCTTCTGGGAAGAAAATATAGGAGCTCTGTGTGATGCCACTAACACACTAGAAGTCCTGTGGGTGCTGCTGAGAAGAAAATATAGGAGCTCTGTGTGATGCCACTAACACACTAGAAGTCCTATGGGTGCTTCTGGGAAGAAAATATAGGAGCTCTGTGTGATGCCACTAACACACTAGAAGTCCTATGGGTGCTTCTGGAAGAAAATATAGGAGCTCTGTGTGATGCCACTAACACACTAGAAGTCCTATGGGTGCTTCTGGGAAGAAAATATAGGAGCTCTGTGTGATGCCACTAACACACTAGAAGTCTTGTGGGTGCTTCTGGGAAGAAAATATAGGAGCTCTGTGTGATGCCACTAACACACTAGAAGTCCTGTGGGTGCTGCTGAGAAGAAAATATAGGAGCTCTGTGTGATGCCACTAACACACTAGAAGTCCTATGGGTGCTTCTGGGAAGAAAATATAGGAGCTCTGTGTGATGCCACTAACACACTAGAAGTCCTGTGGGTGCTTCTGAGAAGAAAATCTAGGAGCTTTGTGTGATGCCACTAACACACTAGAAGTCCTATGGGTGCTTCTGGGAAGAAAATATAGGAGCTCTGTGTGATGCCACTAACACACTAGAAGTCCTATGGGTGCTTCTGGGAAGAAAATATAGGAGCTCTGTGTGATGCCACTAACACACTAGAAGTCCTATGGGTGCTGCTGAGAAGAAAATATAGGAGCTCTGTGTGATGCCACTAACACACTAGAAGTCCTGTGGGTGCTGCTGCTGAGAAGAAAATATAGGAGCTCTGTGTGATGCCACTAACACACTAGAAGTCCTATGGGTGCTTCTGGGAAGAAAATATAGGAGCTCTGTGTGATGCCACTAACACACTAGAAGTCCTATGGGTGCTGCTGAGAAGAAAATATAGGAGCTCTGTGTGATGCCACTAACACACTAGAAGTCCTATGGGTGCTTCTGGGAAGAAAATATAGGAGCTCTGTGTGATGCCACTAACACACTAGAAGTCCTGTGGGTGCTGCTGAGAAGAAAATATAAAATGTATCCTGGCTGGTCTCCTCTAGAATCCCAAAAATGGGAGAAAAACTTTCTTCTTCCTTACCTTCTTATCTTCTGGTTTAGAAGTGAGAGGTTGCCGGCACAATAGAAACGTAAATCTGCTAGTGACATTTTTACAGTAATCAATGCATTTTTATAGCACTGATCGCTGTATAAATGCTAATGGTCCCCAAAATGTGTCAAAATTGTCCGATGTGTCCGCCATAATGTCGCAGTCCCAATAAAAAATGCAGATCGCCGCCATTATTAGTAAAAAAAATAATAATAATAAAAATGCTATAAATCTATCCCATATTTTGTAAGCGCTATAACTTTCGCGCAAACCAATCTATATACGCTTATTGCAATTTTTTTTTACCAAAAATATGTAGAAGAATACATATCGGCCTTAACTGAGAAAAAAATAGCTTTTTAAAAAAAAAATTGGGATATTTAGTATAGCAGAACATACAAAATATTGTGTTTTTTTCAAAATTGTCGCTATTTTTTTGTTTATAGTACAAAATATAAAAACTGTGGAGGCGATCAAATACCCCCAAAAGAAAGCTCTATTTGTGGGAAAAAAAGGACGTCAATTCTGATTGGGTGCAGTGTTGCATGATCGTGCAATTGTCAGTTAAAGCAACGCAGTGCCAAATCGCAAAAAAATGGCCCTGTCATTCAGCAGCCAAACCTTCCGGGGCTGAAGTGGTTAAAGTGATTGTAAAGGCAGAAGGTTTTTAATTGTAATGCATTCTATGCATTAAGATAAAAAAACCTTCTGTGTGCAGCAGCCCCCCTCAGCCTCACTAATACTTACCTGAGGTCCCTCTAGATCCAGCAATGTTGTAGGAATGTCTTGGCTGCCTGGGACTCCCCTCCTTAATGGCTAAGAAAGTGGCACTGCACCATTGGCTGCTGTCAAACAAAGTCAGTCAGCCAATGACTAGAGAAAGGGGGCGGGGCCACGTCTCTGTGTCTGAATGGACACAAGGAGCTGTGGCTCGGCTCGGGTGACCCAAAATATAAAAACAAACGTGACTTTAGTATCGCTTTAAGTTTGACTTCCCCACCATAAGACATTCAGTTTTTTCTCAACTGGATCAATTTAGTTTACAAACAATGTGTAGACAGTTAAAGAGTTTGTTAACAAAAAAAAAAAATGGATCTTGTCCCTTTAAAGCATTTTAAACAGCACATAGCTTGTGTTGTGTCATTTGACCCCCATGTAACACCTGAAATACTGAAATACCTGGCTGATCCTGCCTGGTTCTACCCTCGCCTTTGTAAATTGACCATGGTTTATCATGGCTGCTGTGCACCATGGTCAGTTTACAAGCCTCCGTCAGCTGCTGCTATCTGCAGCTCTCCTCTGTCTCCCTCTGTCCTCCTCCCCCCTCTCCTCCCTGCCTGTCTGCTCCTGTGTCAGTGCCCGTCCCTACCCCTCCTGCTGCTAATAACAATAATAATCTTATATAATCCTGCTTGTTTCTTAATAACAGGAGCTCCTGTCTCTGTGCTTTATTGAAAAATGCCTCCTTTGCCGTATTTCAGAGTGGCTCCCCGCAATAACGTGACCCGCCGGCTGTCTACTCCTCTCCTCCTTTCGTCCTGGCTGAGGTCAGTGGGGGAATCTCGACCCCGCCCCCTGCAACGGTCAACCGGGCAGAGGGGGGAGCCGGCGGGTCATGTGACCGTGGGGAGCCACTCTGAAATATGGTAAATAAGGCATTTTTTTTATAAAACACATAGACAAGAGCTCCTGTCATTAAGAAAAAAGCAGGAGGAGATCTCTCTCACAGAAATAATCATTGCATTAGCTCAAAACATTTACAGTATATAAAATAAGCCAGTTTATGGATTATCTATTGCAGGTCATAAGGGCAAGACTTTCATGACACTGTGTTCATACATATACTTTGATCACCTCTGCGATTTAATTTTTTTGCGCTATAAACAAAAAATGAGCGACAATTTAAAAAAAGAAACAATATATTTGCTATAATAAATGTCCTCCCAAAAAATATAAAAAAGACAAATTTCTTCCTCAGTTTAGGCTGATATGTTTTCGTCTACATATTTTTGGTATAAAAAAAAACGCAATAGGCGTATATTGATTGGTTTGCTCAAAAGCTATAGTGTCTACAAAATAGGTGATAGGTTTATGGCCTTTTTATTATAATTTTGTTTTTTTGCTAGTAATGGCTGCGATTTTTATTGGGACTGCGACATTGCAGCAGACAGATCGGACACTTTTGACACTTTTTTGAGACCATTGACATTTATACTGCAATCAGAACTAAACATAGCCACTGATTACTGTATAAATGTCACTGGCGGGAAGGGGTTAACACTAGGGGCGATCAAGGGGTTAAATGTGTGTTCTAGGGAGTTATTCTAACTGTGTAGGGATGGAACTGCCTGAAGGAGGAGACATATCACTGTTCATACTTAGTATGAACAACGGATGTGTCTCCTCACCCCTGACAGAACAGAGATCTGTCTGTTTACATTGACAGACTTCCGTTCTGTGTCTCTCAGGAGCGATTGCGGGTGCGCCCCCTAGTGGCCTTAAAGCGGCCAACATATACCTACGGCGATTTGCCCAGGCGAGCCAACCTGCCGCAGTATAACTGCGGCGGCTGGTCGTCTAGTGGTTAAACAGTTCCACCAATAGGAATATTCTTTTTTGTAACCTAATAATTTTCCTCATGATAACATAACTACTCAGTTTGGTAATTTTTTTAAAATTCTTTTTCTGTTCTTGGGCTGTATTGGTGTACAGTTTTGCGTTGTTTTACACTTATTCCTTCTGCAGGAGAATAACAGTTGAATTCCGTAAAACACAGATTATTGTCTGCTAGTTAGTATCATTGACTATGTTGTTTACAGGGAGAAATGTATTATTGGATTTAATTCACTATATATATATATACCGTATATACTCGAGTATAAGCCAACCCGAATATAAGCCGAGGGTGAGAAATGCGTAGTTACTGTGGAAAAGAGGGTAAACAATGACCATTTGCAGCCTCACTATGCCCATTTGCATGCCTCACTGTGCCCATTTGCAGCCATAGGTCCCCTGAACATCAAACTCAGTAGTTATGGGTTCCTAGATGCTCCCTAGCTGCAGCCAAAATTTGGGGTCTCTGGACCCAAAGAGTCCCGAAATGACATTGCTGCAGATGGACACAGTTGATTGACTTTTGGGCCCCGTATCTCAGGGCCACTTGGTGCTAGAAACTAATTTGGATATATTGTAGTGCTAGTTCCACTAGGTTTTCACACCAAATTTGGGGTTCCTAGCACCAAGTGGCCCCGAGCTACGAGGCCTCAAACTCGGGTCAGAAAATGTCAAGCACTTTTTTGCAGCAGAGAATGACATTTTCCGAACCGAGTTTGGGGCCCCGTATCTCGGGGCCACTTGGTGCTAGGAACCCCAAATTTGGATATGTTGTAGTGCTAGTTCCACTAGGTTTGCACAGTGGTTCTTAGATCCAAGTGGCCCAGAGATACGGGGCCCCAAAGTCGGTTTGGAAAATGTCATTCTCTGCTGCAGAAAAGTGCTTGACTCGAGTATAAGCCGAGGGGGGCATTTTCAGCACAATAAAATGTGCTGAAAAACTCGCCTTATACTCGAGTATATACGGTAATTCACATATAATTATATATATATATATATATATATATATATATATATATACTCTATTGTTACAGACAGTTTTGGAACTTTTATGCAATTATCTTAGTATCTATGTACAGTATATCACAATTAGGTTATTATTTATGGTATTTGCACTTATAGTAATCAATACTAATTTATTTTTCTATAGCTTTTGGATCCGAAGTTCGTATACGAAATTTCGTATTTCGTACAAAATTCGTATGCATAAAACTTTGTACAAAACTAATCGCACATGTCTAGTCTATAGCTTTATGGTAAAAGTGGAGTCTTATCTTACAGTGAGGGAAATTTACTAAGAATGAGGCAGACAGAATCTAGAGCAGATATGCATGGCAAAAATCAGCTTTCATCTATATTTTTTAAAGCTTAACTGAGCAAGCTAAAGTTACAAGTTGATTGGTTACAATGCACAGTTGCACCAGAGTCTGGCTGCTACAGTCTTAGTACCGTATTTGCCGGCGTATAAGACGGCCCCCCTAATTTCCCAGTTTTTGCTAGACATGTGCGGTTAGTTTCGTACGAATCGTAAATTCGTACGAATTTTTCTAAATTCGTACATTCGTACGGAACCGAATTACGAATTTTTTTGGATACGAATTCTGTACGGAATACGAAATTCCGTTTACGAATTTCGGATCCAAATTATTCTAAATTTATTCGAATCCGGCAACTACCAAATATATCGAATTTCAATTTCAACTAATACTAAAGAAATTATTATAGCGGATATAACGAGTGATTCGAAATTCGGCTCCAAACTATTCGAATTCAACTACCAAATATATCGAATTTCAATTTCAACTAATACTAAAGAAATTATTATAGCGGATATAACGAGTGATTCGAAATTCGGCTCCAAACTAATCGAATTCAACTACCAAATATATCAAATTTCAATTTCAACTAATACTAAAGAAATTATTATAGCGGATATAACGAGTGATTCGAAATTCGGCTCCAAACTATTCGAATTCAACTACCAAATATATCGAATTTCTAATTTTCAACTAATACGAAAGAAATTATTATAGCGGATATAACGAATGATTAGAATTTCGGCTCCAACTACCAAATAATATCTAATTTCAACTAATACAAAATAAATTATTATAGCGGATATAACGAATGATTTGAATGGATTCGATATTCAGTATAACGAATATCGACAGTGTACGAATACTAACGAATTCTTTGTTGGTCCAAATTTCTTTACTACAGAAACATGTGACTGTTGGTTGACCAATCACATCAGAGGTTTTCTTGTGATGCTGAGGCCTACAGGGCAGGGCAGAGGGCACGCCCTGATCATATGACTTCTCTTTGTGGAGCTGATCATACAGTCAACTATTTGTGCCAGTGCATCTGCTCAAATATCGTTGCGATCCTTGGATTTTTGATATTCATTTGCCCTGATATCTGTTCGAGTCTGCAAGAGTATTATCCTTGATAGCTTATTTTGCTATTGGATTTCTTCTTTTGCTCCAGATTTTTGTTTTAGTCTGCTCATCTTTTTTTTTTGTCTTTTTTTGACTTGGAAGGCAAAATGAGCAGCAAACAAGGAGATCGAGGCAGAAAGAGTGCTGCTGCTGGGAGAGGGAGAGCTTCGAGCCGGCGTCAAGTAGAACAGCAGCAGGTGGGACGTTCTGTCTCTGCGGCCCCTGAGCTCAGCTCACCTCCCATGAAGTTGAGGCGACCAGGAGGAGTGAAAGAGCCTGCCAAACCGCAGACATCACGTCGCCAGCTGTTCCAGGAGGACTTACCTTGTACAAGCACTGCTGCTGGTAGCACTAGCATGCCCACTCGTACCTTTTATGGAAGAGGACGAGGGCAGACCAAAGGGAAACTTCCCAGTGCACACACCTTTGTGCAGCCAAAGATGGAGATCTTGGACAGCATGCTGCATGAAACATGTGAGAAGGCCCAGGCTGAACAAGCTCATCATGATGATGTTATCACTATCAGCACTCCAGGGAGCTTCGAGATAAGCAAGCAGGAGCCTGAGGAGAGTCAGCTTACAACACATTGTAAAGATCATCAGTCTTCCCCTGGCAATGTAGAAGAAGAGAAAGAGATGGAAACAAGTTTTCACATGGAGAACTTTGATTACCAACCATCGGCATCTACCCATGTTGGCCCCAGCGACAGCCCAGGAGAATATATCTCCCCTGACTCCCCACTACTTTTCTCCCCTTCTAAGTCCCCTGCCGTTATTTCAAAGCCTCCAGCATCATCGGCCAATGCAACCACAGCAACAGCACCCAAAATACCCGTGATGTTCCGATCTCATTCTCTTCTTCATCCTGCTCCTCCTGCTGAACCTCAGAAAGACAGTCCAACCACTGCAGTGGATGTGAGTCCATCACCAGGCACTGCGGGCAGTGTCATTGGTGCTGGCTGCCGTTCCAGCGTTTGGCTGCATTTCACCAAAATTGGCGTTGGTCAGAAGGCCAAATGCAAGCATTGTGGCAAGGACATCAGCCGGGGCCGAGACATAGGGCATCTCAGCAACAGCGGGATGAACCAGCACATGCGTGTGCACCACCAGGCTGTGCTGTTAGGGGAGAAAATTGTGTCCCCTCCAAACACCAAAAGAGGAACCAATACCAATAGTGGCACCACCACAGCCACCACCATAAGTACCAGCACCACCACCCCACATCCAACCCATACCAGCCACCAGGCCACCCTGGAAGATTTTGGTGGCTTTCACAGTGCAAAAGGAATGTCTCAGGCACAGGTTAGGAAGATTACACGCCTGATCGGCCAGCTTATTGCAGTTGGAGGAGCACCATTCAATATGGTAGAAGGTGAGCCCTTCAGGCAGTTGATGCAGGCTGTTGCACCACAGTACCGTGTGCCATCACGAAAGACCTTTAGCCAAACTGTGGTGCCAGCCTTATACAGGTCTTGTGTTGGGGTGCTGAAGGACGAGATTAGAAAGGCAGGTGGACAGGCAGTGCACCTGACCACTGACCTGTGGAGTGCATCTAGTGCCCGACACGCCTTCCTGTCCCTGACGGCACATTGGTGGCAGGGCAAGGTGTCATCTGGATCCTCGTCATCAGCACTTGTCAAAGAGGGGCACCGTTCTTTTCTGCTGCACGCTGAGGTGCTTGATGAGAAGCATACAGCGCAAAATATCCTGCAAGCCCTGCAGAAAATGTTGTTGCAGTGGTTTCAGGCAGACACTGACAGCAACAGCTACAGGATTGGCTATATTGTGACAGACGGAGGCAGCAACATGGTGAAGGCTGTAAGGGATGGCAGATTTGTGGGTGTGCGCTGCTCAGCCCACCTTCTCCACCAGGTGGTAACCGAAAGCTTCCGATTGGTGGAGGCTAATTCTGGCGGCGATGGAAGGCTGTCCAAAGTGGTGGACTCTTGCCGGAAGATGGCTGGCCACTTCCATCGAAGTGTGAGGGACAGCCACCTCCTCAGGTTGGAACAGAGGAAGGCAGGCCTTCCAGAACACTGCCTAAAACAGGATGTGGGGACTAGGTGGAATTCAACCCTAGCAATGCTGGAACGCATCCTTGAGCAGCAGAAGGCTCTCCATGCCATGGCCTGCGAACATAATATCGGCATAGAGAGACCTTTAGGCAGGGAGGACTGGGCCATAATTGGGCAGATTGTGGCAGTCCTCAAACCATTCCTCTCTGTGACAGAACATCTGAGCCGCGAGGATGCCAGCATTGCTAATGTGCTGCCGCTTTTTAACCATCTTCAAACTAAATTGGAGCGGTTCATGTCAGCTCAGGAACCTTTGCCTGGTGGTGTCCCTCAACCTGATGTGTTGGCTCTGCTCAAGACATTTCTCTTGGAATTGGGCAGGCGCACGCAGGATTTGACCGCCTCTTGCCCAGAACTGATGCTGGCTGCCATGTGTGACCCTCGTTGCAAGGGCAAAATGGCTGTGCAGTGCAGTGCTCTCACAACATGGCGGGACAGACTGATTGACAGGGTGCGTCAGAGGGAAAGGCAGATGGTAAGGCCGCAAGAGCTGGGAGAGGAGGAAGAGGAGGAAGAAGATATTGAAAACCCCCTCTCCCATGCAACAGCATCTACTGATTCTGAAGTGAGCAGCAGAGCTCCTGCCAGCGGTCGCGGAGCATCTTCTTCCGTCTTGACTGAGGCATTTGACACCCTAATGGGAACCTCCAGCAGCATAGTGCGCCCCAGGAAACGCATTTCATCAAAGGAGGTTGTCATGACATATTTGTCATCCCCACCAGTGCACCCCACCACAGATCCTATGTCTTTTTGGCAGGAGAAGAGCGAGGAGTGGCCTGCCCTCGCAGATATTGCCAAGGAGCTACTGTCCTGCCCTCCAACAAGTGTCCAGAGTGAGCGGGTGTTTTCTGTGACGGGAAACATCCTGTCACCCCAAAGATCACAGTTGTCCCCCCAGCTAATGGAGCAGTTAGCATTTTTGAAAATAAATTTGCCAAAGCTGGGGTACCCCTCCCTTACTCTGGACATTCCTTGAACTCACTGACTGACTGTCTGCACTCTGCAGCAGAGATGGCCTCTTGGTCTTAGACTCTTTAGTTGGACCCTGTCCCTCCCCACAATCAAAGTTTCTTAAATGCCCAAAAAATATTTATACCCATTCAATTGTTGTTCGATGTGCCAAATGTAATTATACTAATCCACAAGCTGGTAAACGCTGTGGCCTGATGTTCCCCAATGTGCCCCAATAATATGCCATGTGCCCCAGTATGCCCTGATGTGCCCCAATATGCCCTGATGTGCCCCAATATGTTTGGGTGGGGGAAGGGGAGTGTTTTTGTTTTCTGCCATTGCAGAAGGGAACTAACTACTGTTATTAAGTTAAGTTATTAATAATTTATTGTTGGAGTTGCTTTATGCTTTAGAGAGACCTAATAAACATTTCTATGTTCAGTTGTACAGTAGTGTCTGTCACCTTATTCTGTCCTATATGTCTGCCTGGCTACCTTGGATGGGGAATGGGATGGGGTGGGGGACAGAATGTATAGCTCGCTTTGCAACACTCCTTTTGAGTTGCGGAGCAGGCGGAGGAGGGAACTTTTTATTTCTGTGTCAATGTGGCTTATCACAGTGTGTCTATGTGTCTAGTGTGCTGTAAACATAAACACCTCCCTCAACAAAATCAAGCACTAAAGACTGCTGGTTTTATTACTTCAAAACAACTTTATTTTTACACACAAAATAAAAGTATAAAATAATATATTAGATTTGAACAAACAAACAAAATAGCTATGGTCCTGGAGCACGCAGTGGATGCTGGTTTCATCATGATGGAGAGGCTTCTCGGCTGCTCATGGTGGTGGTAGAGCTAGTACCAGGCAATGGAGCATTGTGTCTGGAAATTGCTTCCAGCAAACATAATTTGCAATGCTCCATTGCCTGGTTCTGTTGTAGGTTGAACCGGACCCACATCCTTTCCATATCATCAGTGTGGTTTCTGATGGCACGGTGGAGGGTCCGGTTCAACCTACGATTCTCCCTCTGCATTTTTTTGTTGGCTTTGGCCAGCCTCCGCATCTCTGTCAGCAGGACAGTTGTCTGACTCGGTGTTGGTGGTGGCAACTGCGGCACTGGCTGCTCCTCTGGAGGGTGAGGCAGTGGAGGACGTACAGGGGGGGCAGCTTCCTGTGGCCCTAGAGTCTGCTTCTGGGCCAAAGGGGTCAGCTCGGTCTCATCCCGGAGCGAAATCCCGTCTGACAGGTCTTCTTGTTGATCTGAAATAGACGAGATAGCCAATGTTGATGCTAGCATTCAAAGAAATTGATTTCTAGAGATTATAATAAAAACATATTTTATTCCTTTTTATTTTGACATTGTCCTTTAAAAAATAAATACTATTTGTGTAACATATACATATATTCCTATTACAAGGAATGTATTGTAAACATCCTTTGTAATAGAAAAAAACAATGACAGGTCCTCTTTAATGTGAAATCTGGGGTCAAAAAGACCTCAGATCTCATATATTATCTACACAAAAATACAATAAAAAATTAATATAAAAAGAAATGTCATATTCTTCTCCCCCACCCAAAAAAAAAAAAACCCTTTAAGATTGGAGGGCAGAAGTGGACCTGATCGTCTCCACCGCCTCTTTGGCCCCTGATAAAAGTGAACTTGCGGCAAGTCCGCCGCAGTAACCAATTTTATCTGAAAGAGGACCGCCCGCTGAAGAAGATACCGGGGTTATGGCAGCTATCTGCTGCCATAACAATGGTGGTCCTCTTCAAACAGCCGACATATAACTGCGGCGGGTGGTCCTTCCTTAAGTTTTTAAGGGAACAGTTTTCTTTTTTTTTTTTTAAACAAACGCTTTCAATAAAAATAGGTTTGTTTTTCTCTTTATAATATATAGCAAAGAATTTATTTTCACTACTCTTCTAAGTTCCACCCTAGTTACTAACTTACTGTTACTGGTGGCTGTCTGATTGTAGTGGCGTTCAGATACTAAGATCAGATGCATTTCCAAATATTGTAGTAATAGAATAAACAATTATAGGTTACAATACTAACAGTGGGGTCTATTTACTAAAGGAAAATACACTTTCCACTACAAGTGCACTTGGAAGTGCAGTCGCTGTAGATCTGAGGGGGACAGTCATGCAAGGGAAAAAAAAAAAAGAATGTTTGTTTGTACACGATTGGAAGATAAAATCAGCAGAGCTTCCCCTCAATTCAGAGTTTCTCCTCAGATTTACAGCGACTGCACTTCTGGGGAGGACTTCCCCTCCAGCTGTTTGTAATAACAGACAAGCGGCTGCTAGTGCTTAGCCACATTGGTTGTTAAAAAACAGCACCGGACGGGTGATGTCTGCCGCTGCAAGCATCACCCGAGTACAACACCTTGAAGCACTATATTGGTAAGTTTGTCAACGATAATTACAAAAAAAGGGGCCACCATTAATCGGTAGACCCCTAGTTTGGGGTGTGTGCTGTGTGTATGAACTTAAAAATGGATGGTTGTAGCTTTTTTTATGTGTTTGTGAACTTAGTGTGGATGATGGTGCCTTGTGTCCTTTTTTCTTTATATTGGCAGCTTGCGTATTCTAGTACTTACGTCGAGGAGAAATGGGGCGTTGCTTCCTGGCAGAAGGAGCTGATGCTGGAGGGTCTGGGATATGGCAGCTCAGGCTTTCTGTTAAGATAGAATAAAGAGTTATGGTAACCACTTCTGGACCAAGCCTATTTATGACAGTTATTGTTTACAATTTAAAATCAAAACTTTTTTCTAGAAAATTACTGAGAACCACAAACATTATAATTATATATATATATATATGTGCACTGTGTGTGTATTTGCACAGCGGCCTTTCAAAAGCAATTTTAGGTGAGAAATTAACTGAATTAAAAACATTTTTTTTTACAGTAAATGTATTTAGCCCAATTTTTGGGGATATTGCGATAGTCGATGTTACTCCAAGTAAAATAGATAGATATCGAACATGTTATGGTTTAAAATTTAAACGCTCTTGGAATCGCGATAAACTACGGTACTTAACTACTTCCCACCCGGCCACTGTACATAGACGGCCGGGTGGGAGCCGTCTACTTCTGATCTGACGTTCTGGAACGTCCTTCTGAAGTAGAGGGATCGCGCGCGTGCCAGCGCAGTGGCGCGATCCCGATGCGGCCGTGTCACCCGGACACGGCGCATCTCGGATCGGCAGGAGGGGTCGGTGATTGGCCCTCCTGATCACATGACGGCCGTGTCGAATCACAGCCGTCATGTGATGTAAACAAACAGCCGTTTGCTAGGCAATCGGCTCTCCTCTCCTCACACGGAAGTCGTTGGTGAGGAGAGGAGAGCGGATCACTCCAGCCGGCTGGTGATCAGTGAGTATTAGCTGTTTTTACAGCTTTTTACTCACTGATCACCAGTGTAGTGTCCCCACAGTGTAAACACACATGTCCCCACACATGTCCCCAAAACACACATGTCCCCTAATAAAAACACATGTCCCAAAATAATAAAAACACATGTCCCTCACATATGTCCCGGTAAAATAACATGTGTCAATGATTATCTGCACACATATGTCCGTGATCACCTGCACACAGTCATCTGTACATGATCATTTGCGTACATATGTCCGTGATCACGCGAACCAATTATTAATATACACTTAACGTAATTTTTTTGACCAAAAATATGTAGAAGAATACGTAATTTTACGTATCGGCCTAAACTGAGGAAAAAAAATATTTATTTTTATATTTTTGGGGGATAATTTTTATGACAAAGTAAAAAATATTGATTTTTTTTTAAAAATTGTTGCTCTTTTTTTGTTTATAGCACAAAAAATAAAAACCGCAAAGGTGATCAAATAAATACCACCAAATACCACCCTATTTCTGTTCAAAAAAATACGCCAATTTTGTTTGGGAGCCACGTCGCACGACCGCGCAATTGTCACTTAAAGCGACGCAGTGCCGAATCGCAAAAAGTGCTCTGGTAAGGAAGGGGGGAAAATCATCGGGGGCTGAAGTGGTTAAATACAATAAATAGATGTTTGTTATTATGTTTGCTTTGTGTTGGTTAGGTAGGTAGTAGGTACTCACCACTGCCAGAATATTGAGGGGGGCATGAAGCAGAAGCAGCTGTTCCTGTTCCCTCCTCCACGGATGATGACATTGATCGATCTGGAAAACATGAATGTAAAGCAAAACGTAAGTCTCACATGCCGCAGTCATAAAAAATATAGTGAGCTGCAAACAACAACCATATAACTGCAATATATAATGATAGATTTTATTTTACTCACCAGCTCTCAGTCTCTGGTGCTTGGCGGCGGATCTGGCACTGGCAGTGCTCACTCCAGGGGGCGGGGCATCTTCGTGAAGTAGGAGGCCATCCTTAAGCTCTGCCTCCCACTGTCTAAATAAGACAGTCTTGCCTCCTCCAGTGGCCTGCCTCTCAATTTTTTTATGGACAGAGGCCCGACAATCATAAAATCTGCAAATGAAAATAGTATATTTAGTAAATATACACACGTTAATATTATTTTTATTTTACATGTTACTTTTCTGTGTCTGTCTGTGTCAAATAAATATATTAAATATATTTGTGTTACGTTCAAATCAGTTTATTACTCAAAGCCTACTGTGTGTGTTTTTCACAAATATGGGGTGTGTTCTAAGAGTGATATAAAATTTGAATAATTATTACCTGTGCCTGACACCAGCGGTGGTCCTGCGAACCTTGGACAGGGCATTCACAGAGTCCCGGACTCGATCCCAGGCTGCTGTCTTCTGGGCAGTAGGGACGTTGAGGCTGAACAATGTGGCCTTGTCCCTCCTAACAGCAGCCACCAGAGCAGCGTTTTCCTGGGGGGTAAAGACTGGCCCCCTTGTTGATGACGTCATCGTCTTCTGCTGCTGCTTGCGTTTGGTTCGCTGGTGGTCGCCGGTGTCAGACATTTCATCTTCTGATATGGGGGGGGGCATACGCCTCTTTTTTTGGCCATGCTCCCGCTCCCGCTCCACTCCACTTCCATGGCCATGCTCCCTTCCACTCTTCATCTCCTCTTCACGCCTCCTCTCCCCTCCGCGCTTCCTCTCCCTGTCCCCTCCGCGCTTCCTCTCCCTGTCCCCTCCGCGCTTCCTCTCCCTGTCCCCCCTACTACGCTTCCTCTCCCTGTCCTCTCTACTATGCTTCCTCTTCTCTACTCTTCCCTCCTCTCTCCTCAACCCCCCACTGATCCTCCTCTCACCCCCACTCCAGTCCCCTCCACTCCTGTGCTCCCCTCCACCCCCTGACCCTCCACTCCTCTCTCCTCCACTCTTCTCCCCTCCACTCATCCGATCCCCTCCACTCATCCGGCGCTCCCCTCCACTCATCCGATCCCCTCCACTCATCCGGCGCTCCCCTCCACTCATCCGATCCCCTCCACTCATCCGATCCCCTCCACTCATCCGGCGCTCCCCTCCACTCATCCGATCCCCTCCACTCATCCGGCGCTCCCCTCCACTCATCCGATCCCCTGAGTCCTCTCCACTCTCACTCACAACAACAACTTTCAAACCAACACTCTCACTCACACATACATTCTCACTCCCAGACATTCTAATTCCACACAAATCACAAATTCAGTCCACACAAAAACAACAACCACAACTCCAACAATACCACTCTCTCTGCTCTCAGTCTCTGCTCTGCTCTCTCTCTGTTCCTCCCTCACTACACTACAGTCACACGGAGTCACACGGTCTCTCTAAATTACATCCAGGGGCCGGCCTCTCAAAACTACATCCAGGGGCGGAGACTATAGGCACATGTCAAAAACGAAAGTAAAGAATAAACGAGATTTCGAATAGTTACGAATAACAGCGATGTATTAGAAAAGTACGAATCCATTCGACGCATGCAGCGCCGCAGCGCCACTGTGTCAGACATGTAAATTTACGAATCAACGACCAAAAAGAAAAAAGTTACGAATGTACGAATCCATTCGAAGCGCGTTAGCCAGCGCCATTGTGAGAGAGTGAGAGACACGTAAAATGACGAATCAGTAAACCAAAAAAAAAAAAAGTTACGAATCCATTCGAAGCACGTTAGACATCGCTATTGTGAGAGAGAGACGCGTAAAATGACAAATCAACAAACCAAAAAAAATAACGAATTTGAGAATCCATTCGAAGCACGTTAGACAGCGCCATTGTGAGAGAGTCAGAGAGACACGTAAAATGACGAATCAACAAACAAATAAAAAAAGTTACGAATCCATTCGAAGGATGTTAGACAGTCACAGCGCAATTGTGAGAGAGAGACACGTAAAATGACAGATCAACAAACAAAGAAAAGTAACGAATTTAAGAATCCATTCGAAGCACGTTAGGCAGCACCATTGTAGAGACACGAAAAATGACGACTGAACAAACAAAAACAAAAAAAGTTAAGAATGTACGAATCCATTCGAGGCACGTTAGACAGGGCCATTGTGAGAGAGACACGTAAAATGACAAATCAACAAACAATAAAAAGTAACGAATTTAAGAATCCATTCGAAGCACGTTAAGAATAAGCAGCGCCATTTTAAGAGACACGGAAAATTACGAATCAACAAACCAAAAAAAAAGTTACGAATGTACGAATACATTCGAAGCACGTTAGACAGCGCCATTGTAAGAGAAAGAGAGACATGTAAAATGACCAATCAACAAACCAAAAAAAGTAACGAATTTACAAATCCATTAGAATAACGTTAGGCATAGGCAGAGCTATTGTCTACACAGTACACACACACACAATAGACTGTTGTTATGCAACCTTAATACGTTTTCGGATATTATTCGTAGAGTGTCGCTATTCGTTAACCAAATTAACGATTCTTACGATTCGTACGAAATCCGTATTTCGTACGAATCCGAATTAAATTCCGTATACGAAACCCGAATTACGAATTTTTTTGGATACGAAATAAAACGGAACGAAACGAAACGTATTTTTTGACGGATCCCATGTCTAGTTTTTGCCTCTACTCACCATATAAGACGACCCCCCTTCCGAGGCTTCATATTTCCTTCTTCTTGCTGGAGCTGGAGCCATACCGCTCTGAGCCAATCACAGCAAGCAATGTATTCTATTAATGAATACAAAGCCTGCTCGGATTGGCAGAGGCTGTAACTTCATCAGCCTGCGCCTCTCTGACTCTCAAAGCCAATCCGAGCAGGCTAATTTATGAAGCCTGCTCAGATTGGCAGAGGTTGATACTCCAATCCAAGCAGGCTCTGTATTCATTTGTAGAATACATCGCTCGCCGGGATTGGCTCAGTGGGGTGTACTGTATGTAGCCGAAGCAGTATTACCTTACATCCACCATCCAGCGGTGCAGGATTTTGTACCCGCCGTATAAGATGACCCTCGCTTTGGCCGTTTTTTTAAGTGTAAAAGGTCGTCTTATACACAAGAAAATACAGTAAATTTCCCTTATTACGTACTACCTGTACACCATAGGCAAACTTCCAAATACTTACATAAATTATGGGAGTTGGTTCAAACATGGCCAAGGCCAGACCTTTAAAGTGATTGTAAAGGTTGCAATTATTTTTTTTTTTTTAATAACAAATACGTAATTTAAATGGAATGGTTTTGCACAGAGCAGTCCCGATCCTCTTCTTTTTGGGTCCCCCACCAGCGGCCCTGGATCATCCCCCCTGCTGAGTGCCCTTAATAGCAAGCTCTTGCTTTGGGGGCACTCGAGTAGGCATGCTCCTGAGCCACGCTCCTGTGAATGGGCATTGTCCATTTACACCCCGAACGTGGCTCTGCCCTGTCCCCCACCCACTCTCTCCTCATTGGCTCACTGGCTGTGATTGATATTAGCAGGAGCCAATGGCTCAAGTTGCTGTGTGAGCAAATGAGGAGAGAGAGACCTGGGGGAGATGTGACTACTATGCACATTGCTGGATCGAGATGGGGCTCAGGTAAGTTGGGGGGTGCTGCACCCAGAAGGTTTTGTACCTTAATGCATACACATTAAGTTTAAAAAAAACTTCTGCCTTTAGAACCACTTTCATTTTCCACTCTTGATGATTCATCAGTGGCATTAAAAAATTCACTAAAGTAACAATTATTACAGAGTGTTTAATTCTGCACTGCTGTGATCTTGTTTCACACAAAACATGACATAATCCTTGTACTTTCTTGCAAAAAGAGCAGATTGTGGTCACACCATTCATTAATGGAAATACAATTTTGTATTAAAGCCTCTTTTTATATCTCCACTTTCCAAATTGACAAAGTTGTCTGTTTTAAGATTTGAAATGCTTTATAATAAAAGAAAATGACCTATAAATGCCCCTTAAAGCTAATGCAGCCCTCTGTACATGGGAACAATTTTAATTAGGTAATTATTTTCTCAAAAGAGGACTGTAAATTCATAAGAATAATTTAATCCCACTGCCTTGTTATGGTGGGAGATTGTTTTCTAATGAAGGTTATCAGACAGACAGTAAGTGACTTCATGTATGCACACAAGAAAGGTAAAAGCACACAGTCCAATTAAAAAAAGTGTTTGGACAAACTAGTAATTACATTTTTTTTAAGTGCAATTCCAGATTGGGACAAATACAAAAACTGGATCCCCCAACAGCTCCAGCTTCTGTACCCACCCTATCTCCAGCACTACATCAGTGGCGGAATTATCAGGGTCGCAGCAGTCGCAGTTGCGACTGGGCCCTGTGTTCCGCGCCACTTCAGGGGGGCCCGCCGACTGCCCGTTCGTCAGTGTGAGAATGAGGGGAGAGAGAAGGCAGAGGCAGCGCTGAGAGACTGTGGACCGCCCTGCCCAGTCTATTCAGAGTCCAGAGACAGAGAGAATGTAGGGAGGAGGGCGGACACTGAAAATTAAAGTCAGCAGACCTGCTGACACCAATTGAGTGAAGGCGGGGGAGGAGCTCTCTCCTCTGCGACTGCGTAGACTGGAGTACCTGTCCCGTCTAGGCATCTATCCATGAGGCAAGGCATTCCTGGAGGAGGCACGGTGAAGAATTTCTGAGGGGGAGTCAATCGATTGATTGGTGGTAAGTCAAGTGACATTTTGCACTGCAATTGATCCCAACCTCCACCACCTATGCCTCGTACTGATCCCACCCCCCCCCCACCACCACCACAGATCTCATCCCTATCCCCCCATCCATCACCACTACAACAGAGGTGATGATGGGGGGGTGGGGGGGGTAGCGATGAGATCTGTGGTGGTGGTGGGGGGATGAGATCAGTAATAGGCAGAGGTGGTGGTGGGAGAGGATGGAACCACCACTGCCACAGCTGCCACCCCCCCCTCCAGTACAACCACTACCACCCCCCTCCAGTATAATCGCTACCACCCCCCTCCAGTACACCCGCTACCACCCCCACTGCAGTACAATCGCTACCACCCCCCTCCAATACAATTGCTACCACCCCCCCTCCAGTACAACCGTTACCACCCCCCTCCAGTACAATCGCTACCGCCCCCCTCCAGTACAATCGCTACCACCCCCCCAAACAGAAATGTTTTACTTTGTTGTACAGTGGAAAAAAATATAGTATCAAAATCATGCTTTTTGGGGGGGCCTTCATGATTTCTTGCACTGGGGCCCTGAAGTTTCTAGTTACACCTCTGCCCTACATACTCGTTTGTTCACTAATCCAGCTCATGTCTTTTTTTTGGTCACAAGGCACTGCATTCTCCAGTGAGACCAGGGCAGGGGCTGGATCTGCTCACCGCCACCAGTCTGGAGTTAAGCATTAAACATTTTGTGACATATTATATTTGTTTTGCAGTATTGATATGCATTCTAGCCTGCATTTTGGTTTATGTGTAAGTTGGCTTTGCCTGTGTTTTCATTTATTATTTCGTATATACAGTACACATGAAAACATATACTAAATATGAACAATATTGCAGCACATACAATTAAAAAAAAAGGTTTATAAGCACATGTAAATCAGTTACATTTTTCTAAACACGAGTGTTATTGGAGCTCTGGAGACACAGAGTACCTGTTAAGAGGCTCTAATTTTCATCCTTGGCATTCATCCTGTGCAGCTGGCTACCTCGCTAATTAGAAATGATACAACAGATAATTGGGACGCAGGCCACATTGCAATTTAATGTCATTAAAGATTACCTTTCCATCTCAATCTGCATTCACTATGATTTCTGAAAACATCCAAAAAAGTCAAATGCTGCTAACATTGCTGGAAGTTTCGGGGCATTTGGTGCACCATTGTTTACTGAGAGAATCCAGAGTTCTCATTCCTTGCTTAAGAGATTGGCTTTCATTTTGAAAAAGTCTGCAAAGCATTAGAAGGTAATTTACAAGCATCCACTAGGAAATGCAGCTACATTTTGTTAAAGTGGTAGTAAACTCTGATTTTGAACTTGCACCTACAGGTAAGCGGTCTCTTGTACGCATGCTTGTGAGTTATGTCATTGCAGCTCAGCCATTCACAGGACTGAAGCCAGTGAACCTGGAAGGAAGACCAGGGGAAGATGGAAGCCCTGACAGTGCACCACTGGAGGGTTTGTTCTAAGGTAAGTATTTCACAATGAGCTAGTATGCCATGCATACTAGCCCATTATGCCATTGCCTTGCAGGAGATTTTTTTTAAGATACTTCAAGGCTCATTATTGTTAAGACATTCCAAACATGCAAAAGAAAAAAGGTGTTTTATTGCATGACAAAATGCGCACAAAAAGGTAAAAAAACGCACTTTCCAAAAACACACAAAAGTCAGCTCCAAAAAAAAGGTACAGGAGATACTTTGGTGTTTTTTTGGGAACAGGGAGCAGAGAGTGGGGCCTAACTACTGCTGAAGTAAAAGCATGTATCCACTGTGTATCAATTTACATATAAATAAAAGTGAGCCATGACAAGGCCTACATGACAGTTATGGAGGGGAAGGGCATGTTCCCAGCACCCATCAGACCCAATTTTTGTATAAATGGGTTTCTCTGGATTATTGTACATCTGCACATTTGAAATGACTTGTATGTCTGTTTTTCACTCCCATTTAGTAGTCAGTTTGAGAAAGGACATACCAAGGCAAACATCACTTCACAGCAGATAGTATTCTGCAAAATTGTTTCCCAGAAGGCAACTGTGTTTTTTTCCACTGGAGTTTCATTGTTAATTTCAGTGGCTGCCCCTATCCCCATCTCAGAATAATCCTTTTAATGACTTCTCCTATATCCCATCTCAGCATAGTCCTGAATTAAAACCTGATCAATTGGTGGAAAAACAGTCTCTGTTTCCAAACTAAGAAGCCAGGGTTGGTCTCCCTATTAGATATATGTAAGCACTGTGTCTAGGTCCCATGATGGATATTAAAATCAAATGTCCAAATACCAGCACCAGCCTCCTTCTCTCCTTTAAAGGGTCAATCTCAGATGGAGACTGTGATAGGCTCACCTGGGACAGAGGCTTTTGGAGGGGACTGAATGCTAGCCTTTTACCTACTGATTATGGTCTCTGGATTTTAAGGGAACAATACTCTGTGAGGTGTATGCCTGGGGACCCTTGAAGTAATGTTACTTTAGATTCAAGTCCATGTCTCCCCAAGGCACACAGACTCTGGGATCCCTGTAGAGAGCCTATATACCATATTAGAAATAGTGACTGCTTCATACTGTTGGGACTCATAGCAGATGCAAATGTCATCAGCTCCAGCCACCTGTCTGTCTGTTGTCTGCTATAATGTGTTTATTGTAAAAAGGTCTAGTGTGGGCTCTAAGTCTTTCACCCATTGTTATTTGTGCTAATTAACTCTGCTATTGTGTGAAGGGGGTTCTGTGTTGATATTTATGATAATGTGTATTGTATAATGAGTGAGATAGGGGACGACAAGGCTGACCTGAAAGGTCATATCTCTGAGTCACCAAATCTGGGTAAATGATTAGTTAATTAGCTCATGTTAATTATGTTTATGGTTACAGTTTGTATTGTCATTCTGGTGTATATATTTGTGTGAGATCTCAAAATAAACAGTTTATGTTCCAGCTTTGTAACTGAGATAGTCTCGTCTGGTTCTTGGTTACAATATTCGACTGTAAAATCTGATATCTGAAGGTCCATATTGGAGGAAGCAGTGTACTGATGGAAGCACTCAAGCGGAGTGTGGGGGTTCCGTGACAGAGACTAGAAAAAAAAGGGAATTGTAGTTTATTTCTTTTTTTTTCTTATGTTAAATTTGAAAGAGTATTTAAATTCAACATTTTATATTCCTCATATGTGCCTGCTGCACCATGTACTTGTATGAAAAAGTATCCTGTTCTCCCTGTATTGCTTCCTTTGTATAGAATCCCTGTGTTCCAACCAGTCTCTCTGATTTCGTATTACAAACTGTCCACACTAAGCAGGAGAACACACCATAGTCAGTTCTCTAGCTGTACTGGGAACTCAGCCTGCTGGCCTCCAGTGATCAGACTTTTCCTGACATGCCCCCCCCCCCCCCTCTTCCCCTGCACAGCCCTTCATTGGGAAGTGTTGCGGCTCCCCCCCCCCCCCTTATGAAAAACAGAGGTAATGTGATCACTTTGGGGAAAAAGGTATTTATAATGTTTTTATATTTATACACAAATGCTTTGCCTTTCATTTCTATTTTAAAGAGAAAAGGATATTTTACAAGGTGATTGTTTACAATCATTTACAATTACTTTAAGTGCAGCCAAAATAAATAACAAAAAGTAAATAAATAATAGCACAGGGGACATAACTTATAGTCAGTACACTCAGTAATGGTCCTGTAATCAATTTTTCATGAAATTATTTCTTACTATGCTTTTCTGCCTCCTTGTAAAGTTGTGGTCATGTGCATTGCTCTATGCACACTACAAATCCCAAAGTCCAAAGTCTCTAGTCCATCAACGCTCATCCATCTAGGGAGTGAGCAAGAGAGGGTGGCTGCATTCCTACATACAGTGGGACTATGGAGAACGAACTTAGCCCCTCTAACAGGAAGTCTAAACTCAGCAGCAAAAAAAAAAATAAAAAAAAAATTGTACATTTGGAGCCATAATAATTTTAAATAACGTGCCTGAAAGATGCCTTAAACCTGCCTGTTAAATGGTGCACATATATAATGCACCCAAGCAAATGTGGTGCGTTTAAAGACAAAACATTGAAATTGCCAGCCAGAAAATGACTGCTCCAGTAACCTAGGACTAGGGATGAGCTTGATGTTCCAGTCAAACATAAATTCGGCTTGAACATTGAGTGTTTGCAGTAAATGGGGTGTTTGCAGTAAATTTGAGTGCTGTGGAACGCCTCATAATGCATTGCGAGATCGCAGTGCATTGCTGTATGATGATTGGCCAAAGCATGCACCTGACCTGCATGCTTTGGCCAATCACAGCGTGCTCTGCTGAGAGAGCCATAATTTGGCCAATCATGGCTCTGGGGGACTAAGGCTTGATTCACATCTATGCATTTTGCTTTTGAGCGTTTCTGCAGTGCTTTTTGCGTTTTTTGCCGCGTTTTTACAGCGATTTTGCCGCGTTTTGCGGGTTTTTTTTTTCTTTTTTTTTTTACACTGTGGTTGCTTAGCAACCAGCTATATACAGTGTAAACAAATGAAAAAAAATGCAAATCGCGGCAAAATCGCGGCAAAATCACGATAAAAACACGGTAAAAGCGAAGTACTTGCGTTTTGGATGCAGGTCCATTGACTTCTATTACATGCAAAGCGCTGCATTTTTCATGAAAAAAAGTCCCTGACCCTTTCCAAAAACGCAGAAGCACAAAAATGCATTGATGTGAACATTTTCCATAGGAACCCATGTTAAAAAATTTCCCTGCATTTCTGCAAAATGCAAAATGCATCAAAAAACACATTAGTGTGAATCAAGCCTAAGTCCACGCTCCACACTATATAAAGCTGCATACATAGTGGCCGCGTGTAGTGTTGGTGGCGTGGATGGAGAGTTTGAGTTAGATTAAGCAGGCATGTTAGTGGCAGTGTATTTGATATATATATATATATATATATATATATATATATATATATATATATATATATACACAGTATCTCACAAAAGTGAGTACACCCCTCACATTTTTGTAAACATTTTATTATATCTTTTCATGTGACAACACTGAAGAAATTATACTTTGCTACAATGTAAAAGCGTACAGCTTGTATAACAGTGTAAATTTGCTGTCCCCTCAAAATAACTCAACACACAGCCATTAAGGTCTAAACCACTGGCAACAAAAGTGAGTACACCCCTAAGTGAAATGTCCAAATTGCGCTCAAAGTGTCATTATTTTGTGTGGCCACTATTATTTTCCAGGACTGCCTTAACCCTCTTGGGCATGGAGTTCACCAGAGATTCACAGGTTGCCACTGGAATCCTCTTCCACTGACATTATTTCACTTCAAGAAGTTTTGTGCAGGAGGAAAGAAGTTTTGGGCAGGAGGAAGGAAGTTCTGGGACCATCTCTCTTACACGGTCAAGAGTGGTGTCCACTTCCGGTTCCGGTGCCGTATGTAGGAGGAAGAGATACCGGTGGCTCCGCACAGCTTGCATAAAAACTGGCATATAAAACCCCTATCGCTGTCCCCGAACGGCCGACAACACATACCGCCAGCTTCCCCAAGTCGCCACAGAAGGAGCGGTATTTAAACCACCCGCGATCACGCTCAGGCTCCAGATCGAGGGACGCATCTCCTTCTCCCTCAGGGACATCCGTGCTGCCTAAGATGGCCACCGCAGCACGAGCCTAGTCTCCCCTACAGAGCGCTCAGCTCGCACACATCCCTGGCAGAGAGAGGGATATTCCACATGAGGGAATGGACACCTCTATCGCAGGGAGCCAGGAGACACAGAGCTCACATGCCAAAATAGCTCAGGCAGTAGCTGATCTCCTTTTACCCACCATCACAGCTGCAGTGGACAGAGCAGTAGCAGAAGACATACTACAGATACGGAAACAGCTGGGGGATCACTCACAGAGGCTGACAACAGCTGAACAGCGCATTTCTTCCATGGAAGATGATCAATATAACATGAACGCTGCGCTAGAAAAATTCATGCAGGACCAGCAACACCCACACGATCGAATGGAGGACCTCGAGAATCGTTCCAGGAGGAACAATTTAAGGATAATTGGCCTCCCTAAATCACACAGGCAGGACTCTCTACTTAACCTCCACACTTCCATTCTCCCAGAGGCACTGGGCATAAATCGGCGCTGCACAGTGGAAAGGGCGCATCGGATCGGAGCCCCTTCTAACGATCGCCAACACCCACGACCTGTCATTGCAAAGTATCTTAATTATGCCGACCACACGGATATTCTCCAGAGCTTCAGAAAGTCACAATCTGTAGTGATCGAGGGCCACAAACTGCTAATATTTGCGGACTATTTGGTGGAGGTATCCCGCAAATGCAAAGAATTTCAACCAATTTGCTCAAAGCTTTATAAGAGAAGTATCCGCTTCACACTGGCATACCCTGCGATCCTACGCCTTCAAGACCCGGACGGGAACAACTCATCTTTCAATCTCCGGAGAAAGCCAACGCTTTTATACGCACGCTATCAACCAAACAAGCCTCTTCCGATACCTACGCTGATAAGGTAAAACAAGGGCTGAGGGATAAACGGAGTCCCAGGAAAGACCCTCCAAAACGCCTGAAACCCACCTCTCTCTCCGTTTAAATGGAACACCGTTAAATCCAACTGGTAACACTCTTTGCAGTTTTAGTAGAGTGCATATACGGTCCCTTCAAGAGCTGATACCCCCCCAAGGAACCTGTTACTTCTCAACTGGACTCTAAAACCTAGCCGCAAGACAGTAGTTACACTCAAGAGGAAACTTGTTAGTCTGCGTTACCCTATCCCACGTTTGTATGGTTAGCATTGACGTTATTCCCTTTAAAAAAAAAAGGTTTTACAGTTTATATTATATTTTTGCTACCGTTGGGGAAGCCTTATGCAATTCCTCCATAAAAGGCCCCTCCTGCATCGGTTCACTGTCGCAGAGGGACTGGATCCCTCCTCTGATACATTTCCCATGTATGAGGGGCAGCGCCAGACTTGCTCTATTTTTTATTTATTTTTTGTCTTGCGGGCTGGCGGTATATCCGGTGGTGGAATTACATACGGAAAAAAGTGAAGTGACGTATAATTTGTTCTCTTAAGATTAATCTTTATAATTTCTGTTACCCTTCTTCATCTATCCCACCCCCCTTTTCTGAGAAGGGAAGGATCCACCATTCGCCTCGACGGCAACACGATCTGATCCATCTCACTACGGCCCTGGAGTACTTATTGAAGGTAAAATACCTATACACCATTATACATCTCACTTTTCTTACCTAAATGATGCAAACTATCCAAATAGCATCTTGGAATGTTAAGGGATTGCGCTGCCCTATGAAACGCATGAAGATACTCAGGCACTTAAAAAGACTGAAAGTAGACATTGCTTTACTTCAGGAATCACACCTGGTGAAAAGCGACTTTCCCCGCTTGAGAAAGCTTTGGGTGGGGAGGGTATTAGGCTAACCCGCAGGGCAGGCACACTTATACTGTTGCATAAGAACTTAACTAACGATTTACTCTCGGTAGACAAAGACGAAGAGGGTAGGTTTGTATCACTTCACCTTAAATTACTATCTAGCGAAATAAGAATAACCAATGTTTATGCACCAAACTCCCCAGATAAAACCTATTTCACTGATCACCCTAACAAATAAACGTTTAGTGAACGACTCCAACCTTATCCTCCCCCACCTCAAGAGGGGCAGGGGGTTTATCCTAGACATTATTATCTATAATTACCTTATTTTAAACCTCCTTCCCGTGACAGGGTCAGACCTTACAGATATCGCTACCATATCACAGCATTCAGTTTTCCACGTGCATGCTCCTGAAGAGTGGATGAATCCACGAAATGCATAGAGATTATTATATGCCATGTCTTATGCCAACTACTGTTTTATTTTTTTCTATGATCACTTGCAACTGATTTGTACTATTGTGGTCAATTGTCATCTTTGTATATTTATCCATTGAATGGAAAACATTGCTTTCCTTGGTGCACTCATGACTACCCTCATGCAACTTACCATTGATTGTTTGCTTGTTTTGCTTTTTTTTAATAAATCTAAATGTTTTACACCTGCCTGCTTCATTTAAAGTCCCAACCCCCCCCAGTCGCCCAATTGCATTCATTAGATAGGGATGGAGGCAATCGACCTTACCAGGTCACAGCCTCATTTAAAGTCCCAACTTTTTCTCGTTAAAACGTTTTCTCGTTTTAACGTTCTTTTTCAAGTAATTAGGGATGGAAGCGGGCTTGTTGATATCATTTTTAGGTCTGAATAATACCCATTGTATTCATTCATTAATATTTAGACTATTCATAGGAATTCCCCCTTTCTCCACCTGGCTAATTGCCATGGGATGGGGCTTTCTATTCCCCACCCCTTATTAAATTCATTATTATCCCCAACAGTCGCATGTGTCGCATGCTTTAGATAGGAGCATTTGCTCCATCACCTTGGGAACTGCGATGCGCATTACGGGTCTTCCTCCTCCCCTCCTTATTAAAAAAAGGGGGGGGGTGGATCACCCTGTACTACGCATCGGCGTCACGCTCTATGCGATGGAACCGCTGCGCCATGTCTTTGGCGGCGCCGTTTCAATATCGCCCTCTTTACATCTAGCAGCCAGATGGAGGAACTTTCTGGCACTGTCTTTGTGGATCACTCAACATTGAAATGTTTTAGGTAAATTGATTCTAATTTTTTTTCACTTTTTTCACTTTGGACTTTGCATTTTACTCAATTTTCCTTGGTTTTTCAACACTTTCTACTTTTCACCTTGCTTTCCAATCATTCTAATACTTTACTTTCACCATACTTTGCTCTCACTAACTTAACCCACCTTCACACTCATTAGCATCTTATTATCCTATCCTTTACCAAGTTTAGGACACAACTATATATTGTACCACACAATGAGTTCCCAACCTACTTTATATCTTATGTTTTGTTCTTAGCACACATGGTTATTTTTGACCATCCCTTCTTTTGGAATTTTTCTTTCTTGGAAATCATCTTTGCTCAGCCCTGGTCTGCCTTCACCACCTCAGTTCCCTCCAGTGATACCCCTCATGGGGTTAATCTGATCCATGTTGGCCCATTGCTGTTACTGCACAAAGATTATGTAAGTATATTTTTTGAGAGTGGTTTCAGGGGGTTTATCCTAGACATTATTATCTATAATTACCTTATTTTAAACCTCCTTCCCGTGACAGGGTCAGACCTTACAGATATCGCTACCATATCACAGCATTCAGTTTTCCACGTGCATGCTCCTGAAGAGTGGATGAATCCACGAAATGCATAGAGCTATTATATGCCATGTCTTATGCCAACTACTGTTTTATTTTTTTCTATGATCACTTGCAACTGATTTGTACTATTGTGGTCAATTGTCATCTTTGTATATTTATCCATTGAATGGAAAACATTGCTTTCCTTGGTGCACTCATGACTACCCTCATGCAACTTACCATTGATTGTTTGCTTGTTTTGCTTTTTTTAATAAATCTAAATGTTTTACACCTGCCTGCATCATTTAAAGTCCCAACCCCCCCCAGTCGCCCAATTGCATTCATTAGATAGGGATGGAGGCAATCGACCTTACCAGGTCACAGCCTCATTTAAAGTCCCAACTTTTTCTCGTTAAAACGTTTTCTCGTTTTAACGTTCTTATTTCACTGACCTAACAACTAAACTAGTGAACGACTCCAACATCCCCCACCTCAAAGGGGCGACTTTAACTCGACCATTAATGACGGGGAAGATAGGTCCAGCCCAGACCATCACCAGAAACCAACAACATCGCAAACCCAATACTCATACCTCTACCACATGCTCCATGCTCTCTGCTTAGTAGATATATGGAGACTGTCACATCCCCTGGATAGTGAATTCACCTTTTTCTTCCCAGTCCATAAATCTTTCACCAGACTTGACTACTTTGCACACACTCATTGATTCACAAGGTTAGAGAGTCTAGCATTCAAGACATGGTCATCTCTGATCATTCTCCTATCACAGTCACTCTCGACAATCTGAGGACCAACCCAGAATACAGACAATGGAGATTCCCTTCACATCTGACCAAAAATAACGATTTTACCCAGATGCTTGATGAGGCTTGGCGGGAATTTGCCCATAATAAAAGCTCCCATATAGAAAATCCAAGCTTGTAGTGGGAGGCAGGCAAAGCATTTTTACGGGGAAAGATAATATCCTTCACTTCAGCTTATAGAAAAAAACACCCATATATAATACCTAGAAGCCAGCAATGAGATTAGGATAGCCCAGGCACGACTTAACAAACAGAACAATGCAGAAAACTTCAGACTATGGGAGAATGCCAGACACTGCTTCAACACCTGGGTGAACAAGCTAGAACATATGAAAATGTCTTATGTCCAACTAAAATACCACAATTATGGCAATAAGGTAGGGAAGTTATTAGCGAGACTCACCAAGAGTGCATACACCCCCACACATTTCACGGCCCTACGTGACTCAGACGGCACCTTGTCCACATCTCCTAAAGACATTAATACCACATTAGAAAAGTATTACACTAAACTATATGCCCAGGAACTGATAGACCCACAAACAGCATCTGACTGGCTTGATTCTTCTCCCCTTCCTCAGATCGACCCAAGTCACCTAAAAATGTTAAACGCCCCAATCACCGAAGAGGAGATTATGACGGTCATTAACGGTCTAGCAAATGGTAAATCCCCAGGCCCTGACGGGTACACATCTGAATTCTACAAACCTATAAAAGACAAAATTACTCCCTCCCTTTTGGCAGTCTATAACTCCATCTGGAGCGGAGGACCCTACCTCCCAACAGGACACCAAGCAAATATAAAACTCATTGCCAAAAAAGGGAAGGACCCAGGGATCCGGGATCTTACCGTCCCATCTCCTTACTGAACATTGACTCCAAAATACTATCCAAGATTATAACCTCCCGACTAGCAATTATTATGCCATCTCTTATACACCACGCACAATCAGGGTTCACCAAAGAAAGATCGGCCTCTTCCAACCTTAGTAAAGTATTGACCGCCCTAGAATTTGCAAAACAACGACCAACGGAAGATATAGCAATCTTTACCTTAGATGCCGAAAAGGCTTTTGATAACGTTAGTTTTCATTGGCTATCCCTAGTGATGCAAAGATTCGGAATTACAGGCCCCTTCTCTCATTTTATTCTTGGTCTATATTCAGCCCCATCTGCCACTATAATAGCTGCAGGCATACAATCCAACCCAATACGATTACACAAGGGTACGAGACAGGGTTGCCCTCTCTCTCCCCTGCTCTTCAATTTGGCCATCAAACCCCTATCACGACACCTCAGCACCACATCTACCATTCATGGAATCCCATTCGGACAAGAAGACATGCGAGTAGCTTTATTTGCAGACGATATTCTGATTTTCACCACCTCCCCACACTCAGATATTCCCACTATCCAAGCATTGTTTGGATCTTTCCGTAAATGCTCTGGCCTGAAAATAAATATTACTAAAAGCGAACTCCTCCCTCTCAGCGCAAAGCCATCACAGTTATGGCTGCCACCCTCACCTTTCCGCATAAATTACATATTTAACATATCACCTACTTGGGCATAAAAATCGGTAGGGAACCTTCCTCTCTCTATTCTCTCAACTACCCCCCATTGATCTCAAAAATTGTGGGTGAACTGGAGACCTGGTCTGACCTACCGCTGTCACTCTTTGGGAGATGCGCGCTTTTCAAAATGGTTAGCTTTGCCCGACTTTTATATCCTCTCCAAAATTTACCGCGATTGTTAACCACATGCCGACCAGGCCATAGCCGAAAGACGGCTACAGCGCGCTCGGCTTATTCTGGGAGGACGTCCTATGAACGTCCTCCCAGAAACTTGCTCCCGCGCGCCCCCTGGGGCGCGCACTCGGGAACATCCATGACCGCCGGGTCCCGACACATCACGGTAAACGGCCACTGATAGCGGCCATTTACCACGTGATCGCACAGTCAAATGACGGAGCGATCACATGTACACAAACCGGCGTCATGACGTCGCATGGACTTATTCATGGGTCGACCCATGAATAAGTCCATGCGACGAAACATGTCGGGAACGTGGCTACAGAGCAAATAAGACTGTATCTATATGAGACGCTACTCCATTTAGAAGCTACACAACCACCAGAGGTAGACACTAGGAAGACGGTGAGAGTTTTCGCTAGTGCGCATACTTCTGGTCTGCCGTGGCCGCAAAACACCTATATACCAGTTCAGTTTGGATTGCTGTGTTTTTATTGAAAGGCCTGCCTTTATCTTTTGAAATGTGAGTTTTACCATTGGAAGATTTTTGTGTTTTTTTTACACTATGTGGAGCACTTATTTATTATTTTACATATGGAACCACACTGAGAGATAAACGAGCAAAGCAAGCCGATAATCATTATTAACCCCTGGAGTGGGTAGAAAACGCTGTTGCCAAACACGAGAGTGTGAGGCACTGTGAGCTGGTGAGTGTGCTCTTCAGAGGGAGTGGTATCACTAACACGTGGTGTGGTGGCAGATTCAAGTTTTCAAGTGTAAAGTTATTTTGAAGACACATTGAAAATCATCCACTTTTATTTTTACAGTTTGGACTTTTGTATTTATGAACTTTGTTTTACTTGTCACTGGGTGAATTACATACACTGATGCTATTTAAATCACGTTTTTACTTATTTATATAGCACTTTGGAATTTGTATATTATATACTTTGATAGGTGTACACAGTATATAATACAGTGCAGTGTAACAAAAAAAAAAAACGGAAGGCCACCAAGGAGAGTCAGATGCCCGCAGGCCACTAAAAGAGGGCAAGCAGCCTCTGTGTCTACAGTCAACAGTGGTGGCCGTTGACATGGTGCATCCTCTGCAGGTGGCCGTGGGGCACGCTTGTCCTATTTTTCAGCTAGTATATAATGTAGTATATAATGCAGTTAGTGCAGTATATATAATACAGTGCAAGGTATATAGTGCAGTGTAAAATATATAATATAGTGTATTGAAGTGGTTAAGGGCAACCCTATGACATAATTAAGAAAAAAAATGGCATGGGTCCCCCCAGTCCAAACAAGGCCCTTTGGGTCTGGTATATATTTTAAGGGGAACTCCATGCCAAAATGTAAAAAAAAAAATGGCGTGGGTTTCCCCACAAAACCTATACCAGGCCCTTTGGGTCTGGCATAGATTTTAAGGGGAACTTTCAAAAATTTTAAGAAAATTGGCGTGGGGTCCCCCCCTAAATTCATACCAGACCCTTATCCGAGCATGCAACCTGGTAGGCCCCAGGAAAGGGGGGACGAGAGAGCGCCCCCCCTCCTGAACCGTACCAGGCCACATGCCCTCAACATGGGGAGGGTGCTTTGGGGTCTGCGGGCAGGGGGCTTATCAGAATCTGAAAGTCCCCATTAACAAGGGGGCCCCCAGATTCCCCCCCCCATGTGAATGGGTATTGGGTGCATTGTACCCCTACTCATTCACCCAAAAAAAGTCCTTTATTAAAAAAGAAAAAGAAAAAAAAAATTTCCCGCAATGTCCATCTATCTTCATGGCGCAGATGGACCCGAAAAATAGAAAAAAAAAACTCTGCCTCTATGGGAGGTGTCCCGCCGACTGCTGTCTCTTGGCTGTGACAGCTGTTATATAGCCAAGGGTGGGGCCACCTGGTGATGTAACCATGTGACACGCCCTCTCCTGTTGTTTTTTTAACTTTTTTAGTAAATGAGTAGGGTACAATGTACCCGATACCCATTCACATAGGGGGCGCCCGCAGACCCCCACAACAACTGTTTGGCAACTCATATGTTTGGGAAAGGTTAGCTGGGATGTTCGTGCCTAAATAATGCAGTGCAGTTGTTGTCCATTTAAAGCGGAAGTCCGATTTCATCAGTGAGAGGGTTCGTAATGACACAGCTATTCCCATTGGTTCCGTGAAGTTTATCTTTAAATTAGATAAAGTGCCATAGATTTCAAATTGTTTAAAGAGATTTGGCAATAATACTGATGGATTTGTTAGTGAGAAGAGCAGGTCGTCGGCATAAGCTGAGACCTTGTGTTGTGCTTTACCAACTTTTAACCCCTGTATGTCAGGATTTAGTCTGACCGTGGGGAGGAAAGGTTCTAGGGAGAGGGTGTACAACAAGGGAGATAATGGGCAGCCCTGTCTAGTACCTTTTTTGATTGGGAAATGTTCCAATAGTACTCCGTTCAGTACTCCGTTCGCCTTTACCTGAGTCGTTGGATTGGAATAGATTCCAGCTATCCGGCTTAGCATCACCTCTCCCAGTCCAATATGTCTGAGGATGGAAAACATAAATGACCAGTTAACCCGGTCGAACGCCTTTTCCGCATCCGTGTTCAAAAAGACGCATGGGGTATCTGTGGACTGGGCTACATGAAGAAGATCCAGTACTTTAGAAGTGATGTCTCTTGCTTCTTGTGAGGGGATAAATCCCACTTCATCTAGGTGGATAAGCTTTTGTAGGTGTTGAGCTAGCCGGGTAGCTAGAATTTTTGCGTATAGCTTGAGATCTACATTTAAGAGCTATATGGGTCTATAGCTCCCGCACACAGAGGGGTCTTTCCCTTCTTTATATATGACCGAAATGTGGGCCCCTAGGGTGTCCCCCCCCCCCCAAAAAAAAATAAAAAATTAAACTATAACAAACACATTTTTTAGCAGTGCACATGTCTAAAGCCCATGTCATATACTATTAAATCAGTGTCAGTGTCTAAATGTAACCACACATAATTCTATGTGCATGCAGAGCTACAAAAAGCAATGGTATATTAATTAAAGCCAACATCAAGCTAGATGTTATAGCACTAGAAGTAACAACTACACGTAAAACTGCATGCTATATGTGCAATATTTGGTTCACTAGTTGGACATCCCTGTACAAGACTGAACCTTTATTTAATTTCCTAAACTATTGCAATTGTTATTTTGAAGAGCCAGTGGTGAACAAAACACTTGTCAGTTCAATCATTATTTTATGTATTTGTTAATTTTGTTACATTGGAAAAAGCACTACTACATGTTTGTTATGTTCTCCCATTCACACAACATACCCACAATTTAAAAAAATGGATCTCTATTCTTTTAGATGTTTCTAAGGAGAAGGTGTTGTGGCATGTGAGTGAGAACATGTAACAAATATAAAGCAGGTGTTATCCATATTAGGCTGCAAAAGTGGAAATAAACTTTCAGATGTGGCAAGAGTGTGTTCTCTGTCCACATACTTTGGGGTCAATTCACTAAAGGTATGCATAAATGATTGCATGTGGTAAAAAAATGTCCAATTCACGCAAAAAAATAACGATTATATGCAGTATTTAACACAAAATTAAAAATGTGTTGGTAAATATCGGAAAAAAATATGCGGTAAAGTAGTAAGGTAAGGTAGTCCAATTCACAAATGAAACAGAAAGTAAAAAAAAATGCAATATTTATCACAAGGGCTTTGCTGGCGGTTTCACATGCGGTATTGCTCACCCTCCAATAGCTGGTTGTTAAAGAGCTGATTGTTAAGGAGCTGGTTGTTAAGGAGCTCTGCCCCCCTCCCACCAAATCACCTTGTTCTCATGTTGATGGGGGCAAGGGCCTCTTCCCCACAACCCTGGCTGGTTGTTGTGGGGATCTGCAGCCCCCCCCCCCCATGTGAATGAGTAGGGGGGACATAGTACCCCCCCCCCCTACTCATTCACCAAAAAAGTGTAAAAAGTAAATAAAAACAGAACATGACTTTTTGACAAGTCCTTTATTTAAAAAAAAAATAAATTAAATAAAAAAATGTCCCCCCCGGTGTAGATCCATCGTCAATCACAACTCGACGAAGGCTCCCGTTATCTGACAGCTTCACCGTCTGACATCTATTAAATAACTAAGGGTCGGTGACATCAGCCCTTAGTTATTTAAGAGCTATCAGATGGCGGTGCTGTCAGACAATGGGAGCCTTTGTCTGGACCAGGGTTTTTTTTTTTTTCGGGGTCAGAGGGTGGCGTGATTGACAATGAATCTACACCGGAGGACTTTTTTTAAATAAAGGAATTGTCAAAAACCTGTCTACTGTTTTTATTTACTTTTTACACTTTTTTGGTGAATGAGTAGGGGTACTATGTACACAATACTCATTCACATAGAGGTGGGGCTAGGATCTGAGGGCCCCATTGCCAGATTCTGGGGAGCCCCTGTCTGCAGACTGTCCACAGAATGTACAACCACTATCCAGGGTTGTGGGGAAGAGGCCCTTATCTCTATCAACAACCCTAAAGCACCCCCTTTTTGAGGGCATGTGGCCTGGTATGGTTCAGGAGGGGGGGGGGGGTGATCACCCACCCACCTTTCTTGCATGCTCAGATAATGGTCTGGTATGGATTTGGGGGAGGAGAAGACTGCCGAAAAACATTGTAAAAACCTATTCCCCTCTCCCTTACTGGATTTCCATTTCCCCACAGGTAATCTGCTCACTTTATAAATATGAACTACTCTCTTCACCTGTGTATGTTACTCATTGTGCTGAAGCAATCTTCTTTTGTATATTGTGCTCAGTACCACATTTATTAAAAATGCACTTTTCTCTGCATATATTGTAGTGGGATAGTCCTTGGTTCTTTAAGTTTTGGGATCATTAGGATGAAAGGTCTTTTAAGGGAGAATTTTTTGAAGATGAGCTGAGTTGCTGAAAGCTGAAGTATAGCACCTCATCCCTTCTATAAAGTCAAAATTTTGTTCAATGAACAGATTTGGGACTTTTAGGGCGCAAAAATACAAAAAATATTGAATATGAAAAATAATTTATTGAAAATCACAACATAACTTGATATTGCACTTTTGACATCATATGTCTAGGAAAACATTTAAAAACAATACATCACTGGAGAGTTAGATAATGTCATATAATATTTACTGAAATAGAGAAATACAATCAGACATTGAACACACAAAATTTACACTGCCTAGGTAGAATAGTATAGAAATGAACATCACATAACAGGGGAGTGGGTGGAGCTTGTAAGCTCATATGCTAACCTGGGTGTTCCGGGGGAGAATTCCACAGTCCACATAAACGCTGAATGCATGGGGTTGGAATGAGTGCATCATAGAGAGGGAAATAATATCCAAAACTATATCAGTTTTGCAATCCATCTATGGGGTATATTAGTAAAGATGCTTGAGTTATTAAGGTGTTGAAGAAAATAAATAGATATATATTATCCCAAGAAATGGGGAACCCACCTGGAAAGTATTTGCTTGATATGCTATTTTGAAGGTAATGAGAACATATAGAAAAAATGCTCATGACTGCCAAAGAGGAAGTCCAAATTTGAATCTATAAAATATTTTAAAGGGAGATTCTGTTAATCCATCAGGGAAATATCATACAGATATAATTGCCATCAACAAACCAAGAACAGATCACCATGCCCTAAACATATATTTACCTATGTTGAGGGTCTGCATCCACTCAGGGTGCCAGCCTGGATAGAAGACTATCCGGAAGATAAGGAGGTCAGGGTGAGGTACTTAAACCCCTTAAAATAGAATAAAAGAAGCATTTTAGTGATCAATTCCCGGTAGAGGCAGGTGGCAAATAGTCTGCTGAGATCTCTTACCTTTATCAAGCATCGTTTTGGGAGTAAACCTCCGCTGAGCTGCACAATTAGACAGCCCAAACAATTCCCCTTAAATAACCCTCTCCACCGCCGTTTTGGCGCCAAAATTTTGGCGCCAAATGGTCAGGTGAGGACAGATAGTGTCACAGCAGGTGCGCCAGGCGCACAGGAAGTGACGGCCGTGAAACCGGAAGTGCTTCTCTCAACAGGAAGCCAGACTAACTGACCTCAGTGCTGATAGCAAACAGGAATCACAGGATGTAAAGCCACATCTGATGAACTGTCAGCAAAGGGAGTTGTGGGGAAATGGACTGACAATGAATGTCAATACAAAACAGCAGAAGGATATAAAAGATCTATATCCCTAAGCTGGATGTGAGCAGTATTTAGGATTGATTTGGGTCACAAAACAAATCCATATCAACTACCCCTATTCCCTTGGAACATAGTTATGTAGCCAAGAAAACGGCTGCAGTTTTCGCAAGCGTTTAACCCCGCAGTGACTAAAGCGGCGCCAATTGGGGGTCACAATAGACTTGTGAGGTCTAGAGACTCCCAGTTACGCCTCTAGTGTCCATATGAGGCAGTCAAGCCCCATTTCAAAACATTTTGCTTCACATGTATATAAGGCTGCAAAAATTGCTCCTTAAAGGGACCATAACAAAAATATGGCCAGTAATTGTACAATAATACAGTGGAGCGGTGGATCTTGCCATAAACCCTCAACCTCAACACCAAGGTCATAAAACACCGCACAAACCCAATACGTGATGAACATTAGTCTTTATGGACATGGAGTCTTTATGTCAACATTATTCCAGAGAGATTATCAATATTGATATTAATATTGAAAAACTGTATTTAGATAATGAAACCCTTTTTGCGGATGCTTCTTTCAAGGAGTCTGAGTTAGCCTTGGAAAAACATCTAGAGGTGTTTGTAGCTGAGATATTGAAAACCAAGGACAAAAAATACTATAGAGATAGACTCTCCTATGAGACAAGTACTGCCTACAAATGGCCTCTAGAGGGAGGGGGACGAAGGAAAAAGACATCGTTCCAAAGGAACACTAATTCTAATCAAGAACCATCTGACTCTGATGAATCTAACTTCTCCTCTGTTTCCTCCCAGCAAGCAGGTTCTTTCCAAGGATCAACCACAGGCATTGATAAACGTAAATACAGTTTTTCATCACAAAAACCCTCTGGTAAAAGAAACCAGAGAGACAACGTCCGTTCTGGTTTACGATCTCAGAAAGGGACAATCGTGAATGACTCCCAACCTCTAGCAGAAGTAGGTAATTTATCACAAACTAATGTGAATCATGCTGTTCTTCCCAAACATAGTCAGCCAACCTTAGTCTCCCTATCGGGGGACCACTTGCAGGTTCCCGTGCTAGGGGAACTAAAAAATGCACCAATTTTCACCTCCCAAATGACCATGGATTCAAAGAAACCACCAAGTACTCAGGGACTAAATTCCAAGATAACAAACAAGATAGTTTCCAAATAATCAACCTATCCTCTTGCCCCTTATCAGATGAGCAGACACAGGTCCTCAGCCTTGGTCTGACCTTCTGTCCGGAACAAGAGGTGGATTCATTTGAGATTATTAAAGATGTCAACCTCTTTGCTCGTAGGCTTATGTTTAAGGCAATCTATGATAAACAACAGACAATACCGGAGATTGACCAATTCTCAGCCGAGATTTGGAAAAACAAAACTATAAATGAAGTCAAAGCATTAAATGATTTAATGGAATTATGGGAGGAGAGCAACCCTTTGGATCTTCCATTGGAGGATCCAACGGCTTGCCCTTTACCCTCCCTTGATACTGGCATAGGGACTGTGTTCCCTCGGCCCTCTATGTACAAACCTAAATCTAGGTGTTTTCCAGTCCTTCAGGGTAATCCAAATATCTGGGCGTTCACCCAACAGGTGTGTAAAGAGATTCAAAAAACAAAATGGCGACCTTGGAATAGCAGATCCAATATAAGTTTGAAACAACGTCAAGCAATTAAATCATTACAAATGAATGATCAATTGATCATAAAGCCTTCCGACAAAGGAGGCAACATTGTCTTAATGGATCTAAAAAATTACAAAACCATGGTTTTGGACCTGCTATCCAATCGCCAATGGTATCGTCCCATCCCTGTATCTCAGGTTTCATATATTCAAACCAAATACAAACGCCTTATCACCCAGGCTTTTCTGAATGATCTAATTGATAAGAAAACATGTGAATTTTTACTTGTTGAAAATCCTAGATTGCCTACTATGTATGCATTGCCTAAAATACATAAGAATGCCTCTTTTCCCCCTGGGCGTCCAATTATATCGGGAAATGGATGCCTGACGGAATCAGCTAGTAAGCTTATTGATGACTATCTGAGACTGCATGTCAAGTCGTTGAGCTCATACATCCAGGACACAGCTGATTTGCTGAGATCCCTGGATGGGCTATGTCTACCTGATGAGGCCTGGTTGGTGGCCATAGATGTGGAGGCCCTTTACAACTCGATCCCCCATAAACTGGGGGCTCGAGTTGTGGACGGCTTCCTCTCTGAACGGGGGCCATCAATAATTTCGTTATAGAATTGTTGCTCTTCATTTTGAGCAATAATATCTTTATTTTTGACCGCTCCCACTACCTCCAGGTACAGGGGGTGGCGATGGGGACTAAATGTGCCCCATCGTACGCTTACCTGTATCTGGGGGGGTGGGAGCGGGAGATATTTTCGGCTGTTCAATTCAATCGTTTCTTTGAAAATATTTTAATTTGGAAAAGATTTATCGATGATATCTTTATTGTCTGGACTGGAACTCGAGATGAGCTATCGCAATTCCTATTATGCCTTGAAATTAATTCCTATAATCTCAAATTTACGATGACCTGTGATCAGGTCACTGTGAACTTTCTTGATATTAAGATCTATATTAATGAGGACAAAACCATTGGCTCTTCTCTATACAGAAAGCCTTCTGCAGGCAATACTATTCTTCACGCTGATAGTTCTCATCCCGAGTCCCTCGTCCAGAGCATACCATTTAGTCAGTACCTAAGATTGAAAAGGAACTGTAGCAAGGAGGCTGATTTTGAATTGGAAGCCAAAGCCCTACAAGCCCGCCTTTTGGAACGAGGCTATAGCAAAAATTGCTTTAAGCGTTCGTACAATAGAGCAAAACAGAAGGATAGACATCAATTAATCCACCAAGCGAAGCCACGTAAATCTGAATCCAAAGACCGCCTAATCACTACTTTTGTTGGTGAACACAAAAAAGTACGCCACATTTTTGAAAAATACTGGCATCTTCTTTCTACAGATGATGTCCTTTCAAAATATGTGGGCGCTCACCCACAAATTACCTACCGCAAATCCACTTCTTTAAAAGATCGACTAGTTCATAGTCATCTTACTTTAAGAACTAAGACACATCGAAAAGGTACTTCTCCCTGTGGAAAATGTGAATTCTGTGACTTATTGATTAATTCCACTGAAATAATGCTGCCCTCTGGTCAAACCTTTAAGCCAAATTTCTATGCAACATGCAAGACGATTGGGGTTGTCTACCTCATGACATGTACGTGTCAGGCTTTTTATGTAGGGAAAACTAAACGACCCTTTTTTCACAGAATCAGAGATCACGTATCCCTTATTAAAAAGAAAAAGATGGAGACTCCCATCAGCCGACATATGGGACTCTACCATTCATTCGATGTTTCACAAATGAAGTTTTTTGCGCTAGAATTTGTACCAGACTTTGATCGCGGAGGTGACATTGATAAAGCTCTATTACAAAGAGAATCAAAATGGATTCATAACCTTAGAGCCACAGTCCATCCTGGCCTGAATGAATCTCTGAGCTTCAAACCCTTTTTATAGGGTTAGGTCGCCATTGTCAATCTTTCTTTTGAGATTTTTTCCTCTCATTTAAAATTACAAATTAATTGTGTATTAATTTTCATACTTTTTGAGTATTAATAAAAGGATTTTTCAAATGTTCATCACGTATTGGGTTTGTGCGGTGTTTGATGACCTTGGTGTTGAGGTTGAGGGTTTATGGCAAGATCCACCGCTCCACTGTATTATTGTACAATTACTGGCCATATTTTTGTTATGGTCCCTTTAACCACTTCAGCCCCGGACCAATTGGCAGCCAAAGGACCAGGCCCCTTTTTGCAATTCGGCACTGCGTCGCTTTAACTAACAATTGCGGGGTCATGCGACGTGGCTCCAAAACAAAATTGGCGTCCTTTTTTTCCCACACAAATAGAGCTTTCTTTTGGTGGTATTTGATCGCCCCTGCGGTTTTTATTTTTTGCGCTATAAACAAAAATAGAGCGACAATTTTGAAAAAAAATGCAATATTTTTTACTTTTTGCTATAATAAATATCCCCAAAAAATATATAAAAAAACTTTTTTTTTCCTCAGTTTAGGCCGATACGTATTCTTCTACATATTTTTGGTAAAAAAAATCGCAATTAGCGATTATTGATTAGTTTGCGCAAAAGTTATAGCGTTTACAAAATAGGGGATAGTTTTATAGCATTTTTATTAATATTTTTTTTTTTATTAGTAATGGCGGCGATCAGCGATTTTTATTGTGACTGCGACATTTTGGCGGACACATCGGACATTTTTGACACATTTTTGGGACATTTGTCATTTATACAGCAATCACTGCTATTTAAATAGCACTGATTCCTATGTAAATGACAGTTGTAGTTAGGGGGTTAACCACTAGGGGGCGGGGAGGAGTCAGTGTGACGTGTTGTGTTTTTTTTTTACAGTAGGGGGGCGTGGCTGTACGTCTGACGTCATTGATCGCCGTTCCCGATGACAGGGAACCGCCAATCACTGACAGTCAGTGTAGGAAGCGCGGGGAGAGGTTTGTTTACATAGACCTCTCCCCGTTCTTCAGCTCTGTAAACCGATCGCGGGATACCAGCGGCGATCGGGTCCGCTGGTCCCGCGGCCGTGGTCACGGAGCTCCCGACCGAGTCGCGCGCGCGCCGCTGGCGGTGCGCGCGCGCGCGCCCCCCGGGCAGGCAAATTAAAGGGGACGTACAGGTACGTGCTTTTGCCTGCCCGTGCCATTCTGTTGACGTATATCTACAGGAGGCGGTCGGGAAGCGGTTAAGGAGCAATTTTTGCAGCCTTATATACATGTGAAGCAAAATGTTTTGAAATGGGGCTTGACTGCCTCATATGGACACTAGAGGCGTAACTGGGAGTCTCTAGACCTCACAAGTCTATTGTGACCCCCAATTGGCGCCGCTTTAGTCACTGCGGGGTTAAACGCTTGCGAAAACTGCAGCCGTTTTCTTGGCTACATAACTATGTTCCAAGGGAATAGGGGTAGTTGATATGGATTTGTTTTGTGACCCAAATCAATCCTAAATACTGCTCACATCCAGCTTAGGGATATAGATCTTTTATATCCTTCTGCTGTTTTGTATTGACATTCATTGTCAGTCCATTTCCCCACAACTCCCTTTGCTGACAGTTCATCAGATGTGGCTTTACATCCTGTGATTCCTGTTTGCTATCAGCACTGAGGTCAGTTAGTCTGGCTTCCTGTTGAGAGAAGCACTTCCGGTTTCACGGCCGTCACTTCCTGTGCGCCTGGCGTACCTGCTGTGACACTATCTGTCCTCACCTGACCATTTGGCGCCAAAATTTTGGCGCCAAAACGGCGGTGGAGAGGGTTATTTAAGGGGAATTGTTTGGGCTGTCTAATTGTGCAGCTCAGCGGAGGTTTACTCCCAAAACGATGTTTGATAAAGGTAAGAGATCTCAGCAGACTATTTGCCACCTGCCTCTACCAGGAATTGATCACTAAAATGCTTCTTTTATTCTATTTTAAGGGGTTTAAGTACCTCACTCTGACCTCCTTATCTTCCGGATAGTCTTCTATCCAGGCTGGCACCCTGAGTGGATGCAGACCCTCAACATAGGTAAATATATGTTTAGGGCATGGTGATCTGTTCTTGGTTTGTTGATGGCAATTATATCTGTATGATATTTCCCTGATGGATTAACAGAATCTCCCTTTAAAATATTTTATAGATTCAAATTTGGACTTCCTCTTTGGCAGTCATGAGCATTTTTTCTATATGTTCTCATTACCTTCAAAATAGCATATCAAGCAAATACTTTCCAGGTGGGTTCCCCATTTCTTGGGATAATATATATCTATTTATTTTCTTCAACACCTTAATAACTCAAGCATCTTTACTAATATACCCCATAGATGGATTGCAAAACTGATATAGTTTTGGATATTATTTCCCTCTCTATGATGCACTCATTCCAAACCCATGCATTCAGCATTTATGTGGACTGTGGAATTCTCCCCCGGAACACCCAGGTTAGCATATGAGCTTACAAGCTCCACCCACTCCCCTGTTATGTGATGTTCATTTCTATACTATTCTACCTAGGCAGTGTAAATTTTGTGTGTTCAATGTCTGATTGTATTTCTCTATTTCAGTAAATATTATATGACATTATCTAACTCTCCTGAGGAAGCCCGAATTTGGGTGAAACATGTTGAGAAAAAGAGCAATAAATGAAAACTTCATCTCTGTTCAGTGATGTATTGTTTTTAAATGTTTTCCTAGACATATGATGTCAAAAGTGCAATATCAAGTTATGTTGTGATTTTCAATAAATTATTTTTCATATTCAATATTTTTTGTATTTTTGCGCCCTAAAAGTCCCAAATCTGTTCATTGAACAAAATTTTGGTCTTTTAAGGGACTTTAGCACCTGTTTATCTATCCATTGTTTATTTCATGTACAATTAATAGGTATGCTAGGACATTTCTATTTAGCTAATAATTTATTTAGTAGCATTATGAATCGATCTTCTTTCTTTCTCTGCTACTCTGTGGAAAGTGTCTTAAATCTCCAGCAAATGCCAAATGCATGACAAGGAAAGGGTAAATGGCTTTTATCAATGAATAGAGGCCAAGACTGTCTCACGTTCATATTGATGCCACCCAGCTGTGCCAGTCCTACTCAACTTCATTCCATTAGGCAAATGAGACTATAATTATCACTCTCTACATGAAATATTTCTGCTAATGGAGAGCATCTGTTAATATTAAGAAAGAGACTGAAAGTCCTCAGAGAATATTACATGAGCTAAATCTGTGCTGGTGCATTCAGCTAAACATAATACAAAGATACAATTGTTCAAATTCATAATGAGTTCACTGCTGTGAATACATCTAGCAAATACTATTTATAGCAGGAATGGCTTTCCATGGTAGAGAAAAACCGTACTTAAAAATATGGAGGCTTCCATTGTTGATCTCTATTTCTTAAAATGCTAGTTCACTTGCTGGCAATTTTGATCCAATGGCTTCATTACTTTATGATTTACCACCCCAGAATACATACTGTATGCAGATTAGGTGTTCCTAACATCAGCCTGATTTTCCTGATCTGCATTCTGGTTCTAGAACAATGACTTTTAATTATTAAATAGGAACAAATGGCAAGAGGCAGGACTTTAAATGTGCCAAAACAAATATACAACTTATTTAAAACAGTATATACATTTTTATTAAATATCAATTTCTTTAAAATGACAATAAATGTTCAAGACATATAGTTCATACAACAGTGCAGCCACTTCTGCTCTACATGTTTCACCCAAAGGAGCTTCCTCAGGATCATTAAAAGTATTGCATAAAGTTGATACTATGGAAGAAACAGATAATTGTGAATAATAGATAGTAAATTGTATTGTGACAATATTGTCATAAGAAAACACATAGAAACATAATTACATAAACTTATCGGATAATGAACTGAGAATAAATGCTTCAAAATCAAATGCTTGAATCAATTGAATATTGCAATTCCTCTAGAGCCTAGGTCAAGGGAGCATGTTGCAACCATAGGGAGAAGAGAGATATTCTGGAATATATAGATAAAAAACATATGTGTATTTGAATATATGAACATTTTCATCCATCACAAGACGATTTGGATTATCCATAGGTAAAATAATTTACCTTATTCAAAATAGATTTCAGAGTGTAACCAATTGGTTCCTCATTTCCCTGACACAAGTAATTTGCTGCTGGGATTTGAAAAGAGAGAAACAGCAGATGATGTTGCCTGATGCCCCAGAATTCACTCCCGCAGCACTGGTTCCTCAATACCTAGTCCAGGAATGCAGTCACCGATCCCTCACACATAGCTGGATATCAGGAACACTCTCGGTGACTACATTCCTGGACTAGGTATTGAGGAACCAGTGCTGCAGGAGGGACTTCTGTGCTGCTACTGCTGTGTGAAAAGTTACTATTCATTGCTGTCCTGGAAGTGAGAACATATGGCATACCTGCCTAGGAGGGACCACAGGTTCAATCCATCAGTCTGTCACCATTTCCAACCAATTACCGTATACAACCTTGTCACAAAGGGAAATCACCAGAACTCCATAAAAAAGCATTGACACCATGAAGCGATATCAAGCTATGGGCATCCCTCTCTTCCTTACATATTAATAACTTGGAGGAACGCTAACACCACAAAAGACCAATCTCCCAGGGTGCTACACAGTGGCAAATACTGTGGCCGCATAACACCCCAAGTGGGGTAGGAAGTATCTAGTGAGTGTATTTTGAATAAGAGCAGGGATTAGCCACCTGCACTGCAAGCAAGCACCGTATTGAGAAGAGAAGATATAACGTTTTCTTTCATTTGTGGATAATTAGCACTTTATGAGCACTCATCACTTTATTAATTAAGTATTTTGTAGCAATAATTTTCACTTATGGACTTTATTGGACTGTGACGCTTTATATGGATTTAATTTTAATATTTATTGTGATATTTATTGTGGTATCAATTGCATTATCTATTGGCATTATTTAAACACATTGGCAGGGAATCTAACCCCTCACAGCACTTTATATATTAAATATATTGAGCACATTCATTAAGCCACTACCGATTTAAAGGCACATCAATTTACCAATTTGCACATTAAATTAACACATATATATACATTTTTTTCTCAGCACTTGTCACTTTATATTTATTCATTTTTTGAGTTTAAAGGAACAGCGCCACACCTACACTTTTTATTTTACCCAGTTTTGTCACTTTGCTTTTTCTTCCAATCAGCATGCTTTTTGTCAGCACACAAACTGATTGGCTCCTTGTGTTCCTTCTTCCTCTCACACTTGAGTCCTGCTATTCAGAGACTGCAAGAGAGTAATACAAAGTAATTTCAGGTACTTGTTTGCATTTGTTTATGTCTTTTATATCTGTATGTGGATAAAAACCTATCAATGACATAACCACTTGTGTTGCATTTGATATGGATGTATATAAAGTACCTTGAAAAAGTATTCATACCCCTTGAAATTTTCCACATTTTGCCATGTTAGAAAAAAAAAAAACGTAAATGCATTTTATTGGGATTCAATGTGATAGACCAACACAAAGTGGAACATAATTGTGAAGTGGAAGGAAAATGATAAATGGTTTTCCAAATTTTTTACAAATAAATATCTGAAAAGTGTGGCATGCATTTGTATTCAGTCCCCTTTACTCTGATACCCCTAACTGAAATCTAGTGGAACCAATTGCCTTCAGAAGTCACCTAATTAGTAAATAGTGTCCACCTGTGTGTAATTTAATCCCTCAAAGGTTTGTTAGAGAACCTTAGTGAACAAACAGCATCATGAAGGCCAAGGAACATACCAGACAGGTATGGGATAAAGTTGTGGAAAAGTTTAAAGCAGTGTTAGTGTATCACTAACCCACGAAGGAGCTGCTGGTTTGATTTGGGCTTACCGTTACCTCACCTGCTTGTAGCTTCGTCTTGAGGATCCCGTGGAAAGTGTCCCAAAGAATGTTGAAACTGACACTGAATCCTCTTTTCGGTTATTTATTTAGAACAAAGTCTCTCAATAAAGGGTAGAGAGGTAGGAGTGAGTTCAGGCATGTGGTACTGCGGGTTCAAGTTCTCTTTTAAGGTCTATAAGACAATAGTTCCTCTCACTAGATCCAGCCACTACCGGATAAGTCCCTCTCACTGGACCTAGCAGCCGGTGGGGTATTTAACACAGTCTCTGCCACAGACGCGTGAAGTTAAACTTTAGCGTCACTGAGAGATTGAACAATAATTCCATACAATACCAGTCTCTTTCAGCTGAACCGGCAGAACTGTACTGTACTGTACTGTAGGTAATGTGATCCGGGTTGCATCCTTCAACTCAGTCTCCATTCTCCTCCAGAGAAGCTAGCCTTGTGCACGGTCTTCTCCTGAAAGAGTCCTCCCCTGGATCCTCCAGTTGATGGGTCTCTCCCTTCATATGAGACAGCACCGGACCATCCCTGGATCAATAGGCTCCAAGATCCGCTAGGGCCTATCCTCTCAGTTGCGTTGCCTCGGGCCAGCCAGCCCCGAGACACAGGATGCATAGTCCCGCACCCCAGGCCAGGAGGGCCATGGGACTGGGTCAGGAGGACAACCAGAACCAAAAAGACAGAAAATAATCCCCCACCAACATGGCGTCCTTACCTTAAATACCACCCCCCCAGAATTCACAGCAGGAAGACACTCCCACTGGGCTGGTTCCGAGAGATAAATGCCATTCAATACATCCAGCTAGACTGCGTTTCTACTCGGCGGTGACAGCGACACCTACGGTCAAGGAGAACCCAGTGCAACCCAGCTGGACTGGTACAGAAACCAGTAATTTAGAGAAATTAGCCTGAAACCCAACTGTGGCTTCAGGCAACTTAAATGTGAAAAAACAATAGCACCTGCTCGTCAGGAGCCAGCGCTATATTAGGTTATAAAAAAATATCCCAAGCTTTGGACATCTCTCGGAGCACTGTTCAATCCATCATCTGAAAATTGAAAGAGTATAGCACAGCTGCACACCTACCAAGACATGCCCGTCCACCTAAACTCACAGGCCGGGCAAGGAGAGCATTATTCAGAGAAACAGCCAAGAGGCTCATGGTAACTCAGGAGGAGCTGAAGAGATCCACAGCCCAGGTGGGAGAATCTGTCCACAAGACAACTATTAGTCGCACTCCACAAATCTGGCGTTTATGGAAGAGTGGCAAGAAGAAAGCCATTGTTGAAAGAAAACCATAAGAAGTCCCATTTGCAGTTAGTGGGAAGCCATGTGGGGGACACAGCAAACATTTGGAAGAAGGTGCTCTAGTCAGATGAGACCAAAATTGAACTTTTTGGCCCAAAAGCAAATAGCTATGTGTGGCAGAAAACTAACACTGCACATCACCATGAACACATCATCCCCACGGGGAAACATGGTGGTGGCAGCATCATGTTGTGGGGATGCTTTTCTTCAGCAGGGACAGGGAAGCTGGTCAGAGCTGATGGGAAATGGATGAAGCCAAATACAGGGCAGTCTTTCAAGAAAACCTGTTAGAGTCTGCAAAGGACTTGAGATTGGGGCAGAGGTTCACCTTCCATCAGGACAATGCCCCTAAACATACAGCCAGAGCTAAAATGGAATGGTTTCGATCAAAGCATATTCATGTGTTAAAATGGTCCAGTCAAAGTCCAGACCTAAGTCCAGTTGAGGATCTGTGGCAAGACATGAACATTGCTGTTCACAGATGCTCTCCATCCAATCTGACAGAGCTTGAGCTATTTTGCAAAAAAGAACAAGCAAAAATATCACTCTCGAGATGTGCAAAGCTGGTAGAGACATACCCAAAAAGACTCGCAGCTGTAATTGCAGTGAAAGGTGGTTCTACAAAGTATTGAATACAAATGCACGCCACACTTTTTAGATATTTTTTTGTAAAAAAAAATTGAAAACCATTTATCATTTTCTTACCGCTTCATAATTATGTGTCACTTTGTGTTGGTCTATCACATAAAATCCCAATAAAATACATTTACATTTTTGGTTGTAACATGAAAAATGTGGAAAATTCAAGATGTATGAATACTATTTCAAGGCACTGTATGTGTATGGGTGTGTTTTTTCTGATTCTTATTTTCGGACAGTGCTTATGTGCCAACAGTGCAACAAGTAATGTTCTGAAAAAGCAATACAAAGTGTCCTGTGCTTGTTTAACCCCTTCCCGACCAGCCACCACAGTTATACTGCGGCAAGATGGCTCCCATGCTCGAGCCGTCGTAGCTGTACGTCGGCTCTTTAAGACACTGTAGCAGGTGCGCGTGCAGACCCGCAGCGTGTCCTCTAAGCTGATGCGCATGCCAGGAGGGCGAGATGACCGCCGGGCACCCACGATCGCTCATGACAGAGCGAGAACTGGGATCTGTGTGTGTAAACACACAAATCCCAGCTCTGTCAGGGGAGAGGAGACATAGTGTGTGTTCCTACTAAGTAGGAACAACAATCTCACTCCTCCTCTAGTCAGCCACATTCCCCCCACAGTTAGAACACATCTAAATACACATTTAACCCCTTGATCCCCCCTAGTGTTAACCCCTTCCCTGCCAGTGACATTTATACAGTAATCAGTGGCTATTTTTTAGCTCTGATCGCTGTATAAATGTCCCTGGTCCCAAAAAAGTGTCAAAAGTGTCTGACACAATGTTGCGGTCCTGATAAAAATCGCAGATCAACACCATTACTAGTAAAAAAAAAAAATAATAATAAAAATGCCATAAATCTATACCCTATTTTGTAGATGCAATAACTTTTGTGCAAACCAATCAATATACGCTTATTACGATTTATTTACCAAAAATATGTAGAAGAATACATATCTGCGTAAACTGATGAAGAATTTTTCTTTGGGGGACAAAAAAAGTACTCATAGTGTAAAACCATTAAATCTTTATTTAATAAAAAACTCAACCCCATCCACCTACACAGTAATAACTTGAAAAGCATGCAATCTATTGTTTAAACACACAATGATTGTTGCGCTAAGGTATTTCCAGCAGGCAAAGCTGCGTTGTCTGGGGTGGTGAGGGAATGGTTAAAAAGTCAGGATCCTGAACATATAGTCCAAAGTTCTGACAAATGAGCAGCAAACAGTCAATAAATAAAAATGATGTTAGCAATGACTCCTGATAGGGGTGCAGGGTTTTTAAGGAATCTATTGTTTACCAGCTCGTCTCAGGCCACATCCTCTGACTGGTGGACCTGGCGTGCATAGTGATGTCACATCAAAGGCCCACCTTATGCATTTGGTTGACTGACGTCCTCTGGTGGGTTAAGTTTTTTATAAAATAAAGCTACTGCCCTTCCAGTGGGGTGGCAATATGTGAGGACCTGGATCACCTGCTGGAGGCACTGTGGTTCCCAAAGCTGAATTTCAAGTGTCTCCCAGCAGCTAGCAGATCCCAGTAATTAAGCTCCACTGGATGCTGGCTACTGGAAAGGTATATAACCCTTCCGTTGATTTGCATCAGTGCTTCAGCGTTTTGCCTGATAGCCATATATCTGCTTGCTGATTATCCTGATCTCTTCCTTATTCTGTACCCTACATCCAGTACCCTGTATCCTGTTATCCTGTCTCCCCTTGTTTCCAGTCCCAGTCTTGGTCATGCCCCTCCATTTGTATATTGTGTATTACAATTAGTTTGTTGATTTGGTTTTGCTTCACTATAACATTTATTTTTCACCTTTGCTTTGCTAATGGTTTGTTGGATTGGTGTTGTGTGCATTAATAAACTTTTTTATTTATTTTACCCACCCTACATATGATGGCTGTATTTTTATTTATTTTTTAACCCGGTAATACTACCAATACCTAATTTCCTGTTCTAGGGCAAGAACTGTAGCGAGAAGCGAGGGAGCGAGGGAGCGTATTAGGACTACATAACTGTGTGTCAGGACAACATAAGAACTCCATCTCTTCACTCTATACATGTGGTACCCAAATGAGAGGGAGGTGTTTTGTAGTTCACGGAGATTTGCAGATAACAATGCTAACTGATAACAGTCTGTAGTGCTACCCCCATAGGATTTGCATGTGAATATGGGTATCACCCACCCTGCACAGCCAGGCACACACATTTTCCACACACTCTGAAGACAGGAATCAATCTTTGCAGCTTTGTTTTTGTATCTTCTTCTTATGCCGCGTACACACGGTCGGAATTTCCGATGGAAACAGTCCAATGGGAGCTTTTCATCGGATTTTCCGACCGTGTGTATGCCCTTCGGTCTTTTTCTGTCGGAATTTCCGACGGACTTTGGATTGAGAACCTGTTCTTAATTTTTCAGACGGAAAACCTTTCTATCGGATTTTCCGATCGTGTGTATGCAATTCCGACACGCAAAATTCCGACGCATGCTTGGAAACAATTCGACGCATGCTCAGAAGCATTAATCTTCCCTTTTATAGTGCAGTCGAACGCGTTGTATGCCGTGGTGTTATTGACCATCGGAATTTGGTGTGACCGTGTGTAGGCAAGACAGTTTGAGCGAAATTCCGTCGGAATTCCGATCTGAAAACCATCAGAGCTTTTTCCGACGAGAATTCCGACTGTGTGTACGCTGCTTAGTGGGATTGAACTTGGATGGGGATGGGTTTAATATGGGATGCCCACTTGATCAACAAGGAATTCTTCAGTGACACAACGATATACTGTACATCCCATATATACACACTTCTCTTCTACCTCCAGCACAATCTTGCTGGTAGAACTACATCTCCCAGGACCAGCTAGCACTGACAAATTGATCCAATACAGACTCAGTCAGATCCAGAGCAAATGCCCTTTGAAGGCAGGGACTGTGGGCCCCTTTTGTAGTGTAGAAGAAAAAGAGGTTATTAGTGTTTAGCTGTACTATTTCTGTGGCTACTGATCCCAGTACCACCTCTTCAGGCACTGCCAGCCCACCTGGCTGCAGCTGCTTCTTTACTAGCCCTCCTGGCTACTTCGCCACAGTCCTCCCAGACTGACTCTGCATCCATCCCAAATAGTCCATGGATGGTCAATGACAAGTCACTGCCCTGAATTAACCGTGAAAATATTGGTGTGACTATATGATATAAACATATAAACTCAACAATCTGGTTGCAACAATAAATATATCAAAATATGAATTGCAAAGTGCTATAGTGTTTGATATGAACTATAGTAAACAAATTAGTGCAAATATGTATCACAATACATGTTAATGCGTGAACACAAATGAGTATACAAGTGCAAAATTATACAAAAAATTAGTAAGTGAATGGTCCAAAGGATTGATCCAAAGATATGGCTGCACTAAACGTGTATCGTGAAAAGTCTGTTAAAGTGCTGTAAAATATAATATATGTGACTGTGCAGGTTGTCTGAAGATATCCGCCACCACATGGAATAAGGCTTACCGACTGATGTGGACTCAGATAGGCATATGCCTTATGAGTCTCAAAGGCTTGATGGTGTCACTACACCGAAGGATACAACAGCTCTCAACTCCGAAGCACACCGAGAAAAGCCAGGATCTTTCACTGGATGGGCTTGGTGGAAATCATTCAATGGAGTAATAGATGGTATGCAATGTGGTTCCTCCCCAAATTATTCCATCCTACACATGTTCTGGTCTGGTATGTGGTCTGATACGGTTTCTGACAGTTTGTGCAGAAATTCTTTGATTTTGCAAAACTGATTGTTGCAGCAGCTGTCCAGGTGGCTGGTCTCAGACGATCTTGGAGGTGAAGATGCTGGATGCGGAGGTCCTGGGCTGGTGCGGTTACACGTGGTCTGCGGTTGTGAGACCAGTTGGATGTACTGCCAAATTCTCTGAAACGTCTTTGGAGACGGCTTATGGTAGAGAAATTAATATTCAATTTAAGGGCAAGAGCTCTGGTGGACATTCCTGCAGTCAGCATACCAATTGCATGCTCCCTCAAAACTTGTGACATCTGTGGCATTGTGATAAAACTGCACATTTTATAGTGGCCTTTTAGTATGGCCAGCCTAAGGCACACCTGTGCAATAATCATGCTGTCTAATCAGCATCTTAATATGCCACACCTGGGAGGTGGATGGATTATCTCGGCAAAGGACAATTTCTCACTAACACAGATTTAGACAGATTTGTGAACAATATTTGAGAGAAATAGGCTTTTGTGTACATAGAAAAAGTTGAAGATAGGGGCAAATACAAAAGTGTTGCGTTTATAATTTTGCTCAGTGTGTAATATATATATTATATATACAGTATCTCATAAAAGTGAGTACACCCCTCACATTTTTGTAAATATTTTATTATATCTTTTCAAGTGACAAAGTGAAGAAATTACAATTTGCTACAATGTAGTGAGTAGTGAGTGAACAGCTTGTGTAACAGTGTAAATTTACTGTCCCCTCAAAATAACTCAACACACAGCCATTAATGTCTAAACCGCTGGTAACAAAAGTGAGTACACCCCTAAGTGAAAATGTCCAAATTGAGCCCAAAGTGTCAATATTTTGTGTGGCCACCATTATTTTTCAGCACTGCCTTAACCCTCTTGGGCATGGAGTTTACCAGAGCTGACAACATCATGGAGCTGGTGGATGTTAGAGACCTCCACCTTCTGTTTGAGGATGCCCCACAGATGCTCAATAGCGGCTAGGTCTGGAGACATGCTTGGCAAGTCCATCACCTTTACCAGACATGTGCACAACAAAAAAATTTGTTTTGTTTCTTTACGTTTCTGTAGATTTGTAATGATCCGTAATTTCGTAAGAAGCGAGTTTTGATATTCGGACTCGTTCGTATTTTCGTAACAGTTATACTTTCGTTGATATGAAATGATTCGTAATTCTGTTAGTCTAGCAATTCATAATTTCGTAAGACGTGAGGTTTCATATTCCGACTCGTTTGTATTTTTGTAACAGTTATATTTTCATTGATACGGAATGATTCGTAATTCCGTCTGATTTTCTTTGATTCTAAATTCGTAATTTTCGTTTATTCGGTACACTACTCGTAATTTCGTAATTGTTACTTTTGTGAGATTGCTTTTTCCGTTGATTTGTACTTTCGTAACATTGTTTTGTTTTCATTGATTCGTAATCGGAACACATTTCGTAATTTTACGTAATGTAAATGTACTAATGTCTACTACCGTGCTTCGAATGGATTCGTACTTTTGTAAATACATTGCGGTCATTCGTAATGATTTGCAATCTCGTATTTTAGTTTCTTTTCAACACGTGGCTATATGGTATGAGAGTTGTTGTTGGTAGTGTGACTGAGAGTGGAGGGGAGCGGAGGAGTGGAGGAGGGGACTCAAGGGAGAGGAGGTGTGGAGGGGAAGAGAGGCATGGAGGAGAGGCGTGGATGGGAGGAGAGGCATGGAGGGAAGGGGAGGCATTGAGGGGAGGAGAGGCATGGAGGGGAGGAGACGCATAGAGGGGAGAGGCGTAGAGGGGAGGAGAGGCGTGGAGGGGAGAGTATTGTTGGGGAAAGGAGGAGGGGAGAGGAGTGGAGGTGAACGGAGGCGTGGAGTGGAGCCAAGGCCTAAAAGGGAGTGTGGAGGTGGAGTGGAGCGGAAGCATGGCCAAAAACTGAGACATGTGCTCCTACATCAGAGAGTGCAGACATGCAGAAGCCCCACCAAAGCAAGCAAAAAGATCAAGGGGGCCCGTATATACCCAAGAGGAGAATGCTGCCATTGTTGCTGCAGTTCTAAGAGAAAAAGTGACACTCTTCTGCTAAACCGTGCCAACATCCAAGAAGGCAGCAGGCTGGGGATGAGTCCGAGACTCCGTAAATGCGCTCTCCAAGTTTTGCAGGCCCACCACTGGCGTCAGGTAATTATTCCAATATTCTTTCACTCTTAGAACACACATTTGTTAAAAATACATGGTGTAGTAGTCAACAAAAAGTAACAGTTCTACTTTACAAAAATATTTATTTGGCACAGCCACATACAGAAAAGAACATTAACATACATGGAAATATTGTAAACGTGTATATATAAAACCATCACTGTGTGAAACGACAGGTTGTTATAGAAAAAATAAATCTATTTGGTTTCTAAGTTATGTAACTAATAATGTTTTGTTTTCATGTGCAGACTCTATGATTGTCAGTCGACAGTCAACAAAAAGATGAAGAAGTGTCTACGGGGAGAGTACATTAGAGGAAAGCCTGTTGAGTTCCGAGAGTGGGAGGCAGAGCTGAGAGATGGCCTTGGCCTTCTGGCAGAGGGTGTCCCTGGAGTCAGCAGCAGGGGTCCACATCAAAGAGCTGGTGAGTAAAATGAAATATATCAGTTATATGGTTGTTTAAAGCTCACTATTATATTTTATGACTACGCATGTGAGACTTAAGTTTTTCTTTACATTCATGTTTTCCAGATCGAGCAACATCATCTGCAGAGAAATCAGCTCCAAGTACATCTCATCGACATTCTGGTGAGTACCTAACACAAACACAAAGGATGTATAATGAACTTCTATTTAACATTTAAAGCAGGCATCACTAAATTGCGGACTGTGGGCCAGATGTGGACCGAGATACTGTGCCATCAGGACCGCCACAGTCCAGCCATTTAGGTGCGGGTTCTGTCTGCCTGCCTCTGCCGCTGTCACTATCGCAGAGCTGCTGAAAATAACTTTCCAAGTTAACCAGCAGGTGATTGGTTGCTATTCGGCCCTAGCAACCAATCAATTGCTGGTTAACTTCAGCACCTCCTGCTCCTTCCCATTATTCACTGCTGCTGTGTCTCCCACTGTGTCTCCGACTCTGTGTGCCCAAGTAAGGTAGGATGGGACAGAGCTGCGGGGGATATGAAAGTGTCAGAGGTGTGGAGGCTGTGTAATGTGAAGGGCGCCAGAGGTGCTGGGGCTGTGATGTGAAGGAGGGTCGAGTTGCCTGGGGGTAGGATGTGAAGGGGGGGCAGAGGACACAGCTGTGCTCAGGTGTTATGAAGGTGGGGGAGAAGATACCATTGTGAAGGGGGTTCAGATCAGAACACTACTGTGAAGGGGAAACTGTGATGTGAAAGGGGACTGAGGAAACTGAAGTAAGCATGGGATTGTGTAATAAAAGAGGGGGGTATAGTAGTATGTATATGGGGGCTGTAGTATAGTATATGTAAAAGGCTATTCACAAAAATTAATATAACATCTTAATTAAGAAATATAACATCTGTTTTAACACATCAGAAACTTCAGATTACATTTTTCAGTACCAGTGCAAATTCAAGCCGTAGTAAATCACGGAAGAAAAAAAAAGGAATCTGCAAGACAATTTCATAATGTGCTAGTATGCATCGCATATTAGCACATTATGAAATACCTTAGAACGAGGCCCCAGCAGCCCGACCCAGTCAGCGCTGAGGGGGCTGACACGTTGCTCAGATTTTTTGGCCGGCGTCCAACGGACCTTCAGAGCGCATGTGCCACTGACATCAGCGGCTGCATCTGAGGTGGATATCTCCTAAAGCATACAGGTTTAAGAGATATTAATTTTACCTACAATTAAGCCTTATTATAGGTGTAGCACCCTCTATCTTAGGTAGGTAGGTGTTAGTGTAGGTTTTTGTGTAAGCTGCCAGCGGAGGTAAATTTAAGCAGACCTATGCTGTGAGCTAGGCCTGTTTGTTTTGATCTGGGGGCAGGGGAGTGGTTTAGTATAGCAGTAGGTGACTGACATGTGTTTCAGCTCTTGGGCGCCTCCTCTGTTTCCAAGTAGAAGGTTCAGGAAAAGGGGTAGCTGAAGTGACATGGGGTGCATGTGGGAGCCTTGCCAATCCACAACTAGGAGTGGCAAGGGACGGGCCTCCTTTATATACCCATGGTCAGTCTGCTGTGGGGAGAGTTGTCAGGTGGATGAACTGAATGATGGAGTGTTAGACTGTCGTGGTCTGAGGGAACCCCCTTTCTGGTAGGGGTGTACCTCTGGCCGGGAGCTCGGGAAACCGGAGGGAGCCTCTCCTTACACGGTCATGGAGAGGTGTCCTGGAACAGGAGCTGAAAGGACAGTTGGTCAGCACGTCCGGAGTAAAGTCATTCAGGAATGATCCAGGGCAGGTGTCGGGAGTTGAAAGCACAGTGGAAAGCTCTGCAAGAGACATGCCAGGGGAGCAGGATGTAGAGCCAGAGCCAGACTGTGGGAGTTTTTTGTCAAGTCGCTGCAGCCAGGAGGGCAGGCAGGATTTGCAATCGGACTTTCTGGGATCAGTAGTCCATCTACATTTATTCTTCTCAATTAAATCGGTTGCTGCCACAAAGGGCTACTGCAGACCCCGGTCTATAAAGGGCTATCAAGTAAAGACACTGGGACTTATTCAGAGTGAGGCCTAGTCATGTGCTGATGGTGTGACATGAGTACTTAAGTTGGACAGTGAAGGAGTGTGCTGGAGGAAGTGTGCTGGAGGTAAAAGACTGTCAAGTTTAGAGTCAGCCAACTTGTTCTGCTGAGAAGTGTGACGCAGTTACTTTTATTCTGCCAAACAATATTCATCGTATGGGTATCCCATGTCCATTTTCCCCAACCAAGTTCAATCCCCTAATAAAAACAACAAAAACAAGCAAGAGACTGTTCATTAAGTATGTGTAATGGATGTCTGGCAGCAGGGTGAAATGTGTGAATGCTGTAACACATAGCAACCCTGCGGGGCCATCTCTACATAGGATTACCTGTAGGTAAAAACTGACAAAGCAGGGTATGCAACAGCTTTAATTCACCTCAGTGCACTTTTTGTGAATAGAGAGTATAGCCCGAAGCCAAAAAAAAAAAAAATAGCATAGTGCTAGCATGAAAAGGAGCACAGGGAATCTGGGATTAAAACATGTTGTCAGGCAACATGGGGCTCCGGGGGATTGGGCAGCCATCGTGGAGGAGGGACTGCAAAAAGCCAGGAGTGTGGGAGACAAGGGGAAACCGGACATCGAGGAGGAGAAGCATTCCCGCCCGCCCTCCTTAGACCGCCTTGGTTCATTCTATGCATCCTTTTTTGTTGTGTTGGTTGTTTTTTATTTTACAGGATACGTTCGGTTGGGTCTTTGGAGGCATTTTTAAATAACTTTCTGTGATCAGATGATTGGGACCCATCTAAGGTATGGGTCCCAGGTGAAATGCCAGTTTTGGCGGATTAACTGGTAGTTACAATAGTGTATCTGCAGAATGCGGTTCATCCCGAGTTGGTGCGGTAGGGAGGGGAAGTAGTTTACGCAGATACAAGAGAAACATTTTTGATACTTAGTGCCTCCAAGGATCGTCAATGAAAAGTGTTATGTTTTTGTTTGTTAATATTGGTTTACATAATTGTTAATTTTAATAAAGGGTCCGAAAACAGACATTTTACTCCGACCTTTGTGTCAGTATATTTTTTGGCAATTATAGTTGGGGCAATAAGATGGGGATACAGTAATTTATGATACAAAGAGTCAGGATACATCTGGGGTACCTTTTTCATGACGCTTTGATGTTGTTGTACAACTTATAATAGGCAAAAATAAATAGCGCTGTTGACTAAACTTTATCTTGAACATGACTTTTCTTCCGTCTTTAACAGAAAGCCCGGCCAAATCCCTCCAGAGTCATCTAATGGCAGAAAACAGCGGCCCAATACTCCTCAGGCTAAGTACACAGGCTGCCAATATAAAGAAACAGGACACACCATAATCATCTACACATTACACACAGGCATTATTATCATGTAAAAGATATTACCATCCATTTTCAAATTCATACGCATAACTCATACCTCAATCACTTCTCCATGAAATCATCCAGTGAAGTGTTGTGTTTTAAAGTATGAACCAATGAAATGGATTTACTAAAAATGGCAGTGCAAAATCTGATCTGATCTGCAGCTCTGTATAGAAACCAATCAGCTTCCAGGTTTTATTGTGAAAGCTTAATTGAACAAGCTAAAGTTAGGAGCTGATTGGTTTCTATGCATAGCTTCACCAGAGTTAGCACTGTCCAGTGTTAGTAAATCAACCCTAATGTTTGTAGGTGTAACTTAGAATTGTTTATGAATGCTATCAACATTGGCTATCTCATCTATTTCAGATCAACAAAACCAGCCTGAGGGGAGAGTGCAGTGTAGCCCGCAATCGCCTGTCCTTATTTTCGAGGGTATTGAGCTTCAGAATGAGCCAGAGCTGACCCCTGGAATTCCACAGACTCCTGCCTTCTCCCCATGGCCAGAGGTGGAGGTCAGGGGCCAAGGTTCCGGCATGCTGCCACCATCTAATGCTACCCCCAGTGTGCATGTACTGCAGGAGCCACAGCAGTCGCCACCTCCTGCCCGGATGTCACCTGCTGTACCGCCTGGCCCAACTGTACAACTTGAGAGGCTGCTTAGAGAGGTGAGGAGATTGTCAAGTGACAACAGAAGGCTGTCACGGGACATGAGAAGGCTTACTCGGACCATACAGCTTATAGGCAAACAGCAAACTGACAATTTCAAATTAATGCTGACCCGGGTAAACCAACAGCACAACCAGGCAATGGAGCAATTGAGGATTTCGTTGCTTGAAGCTTTCTCCTGTCACAGTGCTCCACAGTGCCTGGGAGCCCCTCCGCAACTGTAAGCAGCAGAGAACACTCTCCCTCTGAAAGCTGAAGACTTACTCCGCCCCAGGACCCAAGCCAACTCAGTTGACCTTTTCAGGTCAACATCTGTTTTAACGTACATGTAAATAAATAATAATCCTTAATATATACGTGTTGTTTGGTATTTTTGAAAATTCTTGTCACTGTAAATAAAAATATTTTTTGTGTAATACTTTGATAGGTTAATTAATAATTCACACACACAATTGCTGAAATGGATTGGAAATATTAATATTCACCTATTTGAGTATTTATCTTCTCTATTTAGCACAACGGTCTTAACTCCAAAATGAAAAGGACTCTCAAAGATACAGCCTCATACACATTGTACAAATTCCCTCTGTGCTTTTCTCAAAGTAGAAAGAGGGGGAAGGAGATGGGATGGTAGCTCAGCTATCAGTAAGAAACAGGGGGGTTATTTACTAAAGGCAACTCCACTTTGCACAGCAAGTGCACTTGGAAGTGCAGTCGCTGTAGATCTGAGGGGGGACATTCAAGGGAAATAAAAATCAGCATTTTTGCTTGCACATGATTGGATGATAGAAATAAGCAGAGCTTCCCCTCATTTCAATCTTCCCCTCAGTTCTACAGGGACTGCACTTCCAAGTGCACTTGCAGTGCAAAGTGAGATTGTCTTTAGTAAATCAACCCCATACTACCGTAACTCCAAGAAAAAACCTGATTATGCTCAACCATCCCAATATAAAAACTATCGGTCAACTCACTGTACATGTTAGAAAATGTCATATGATTATTAGTAGTATTGAAACATTTAAAAAAAATGAACATTAAAAATTTGTACCATTCATACAACAGCATTCATACTCATAAAAAGCCATGTCCAATTGTCCACCTCTAATGTACATATAATTATGACCACAAGTAGAAAAATATATATATTGATTTCAGTTAGTAGATATTTATAAGCGGGGTCAAAGATATTGGACCAGTACTCCTGCAAGGGGCTCTTTATAGGGAGCTATCCAATAAACAGGACAATATATAAACACCTAAACAGCTCCTTGCAGGAGCACGCGCCAGTCGGGACACCCATGAGTCCGGTCGTGGGTCCCTTGGACTCGATCGTTGCGGAGATACCCCCAATCGTCTCACGGGAAGGCTGAACGGGGAGATGCGGAAGTAAACAGCATCTCCCCGTTCTGCCTAGCAACAAGTGACACTGATCTCTGCTCCCTGTGATTGGAGCAGAGATCAGTGTTCACTAACACACAGCCACGCCCCCCACAGTTAGTAAAACACCCCTAGGAATACTTAACCCCTACACTGCCACACCCTGGTTAACCCCTTCACAGCCAGTGTCATTTACACAGGAATCAGTGCATTTAAATAGCACTGATTGCTGTATAAATGACAATGGTTCCAAAAATGTGTCAAAAATGTCGGATGTGACCACCATAATGTCGCAGTCACAATAAAAATCGCTGATCGCCATTACTAGTAAAAAAAAAATATTAATAAAAATGCTATAAAACTGTCCCCTATTTTGTAAACGCTATAACTTCTGCGCAAACCAATCAATAATCGCTTTTTTTACCAAAAAGATGTAGAAGAATACGTATCGGCCTAAACTGAGGAAAAAAACATTTTTTTTAGATATTTTTGGGGATATTTATTATAGCAAAAAGTAAAAAATAATGCATTTTTTTCAAAATTGTTGCTCTTTTTTTTGTTTATAGCGCAAAAAATAAAAACCAAGGGGCGATCAAATACCACCAAAAGAAAGCTCTATTTGTGGGAAAAAAGGATGTCAATTTTGTTTGGGAGCCACGTCGCACGACCGTGCAATTGTCAGTTAAAGCGACGCAGTGCCGAATCGCAAAAAGTAGTCTGGTCTTAAGCCAGCAAAATGGTCCGGTCTGAAAGCGGTTAAAGAAGTAAAGCCAATGAATAAATAAAAAAAAATGCACCCTGCAAGGCAAAGGCATAATGAGCTAGTATGCATAGCATACTAGCTCATTATGAATAACTTACCTGAGAACGAACCCCCAAAACGGTCTTCCTTCTTCATCTTCACCGCTGCTATGTATCCCAGAGTGACTTCCGGGTCTCGCTGCTCCGGCGCTGTGACTTGCCGGAGCCGTGATGATGTCACTCCCGCGCATGCGCACGGGAGCCGTCACGAGCGACTTATCGCCGGCAGAGGCGTGCTCAGTGCGCCTGCGCACAACTGTCTTTTTGCAAATGTCTCCTAAACCGTGTAGGTTTAGGAGATATTTCTTGAACCTACAGGTAAGCCTTAATCTAGGCTTACCTGTAGGTCAAAGTGGTTTGTAAGGGTTCAGAACCACTTTAAAGATGGACTTATGGCACATAGAATAGAGGTAGAAGTTCAAGACAAAGTAGCATCTCTTGTCTAGCGTTAGTCTTTACTGGACACCTCCACCTACTATCAGATTCCACTGGCACTGCGGTACCTTTAAATATGTTAATAGGCCTCTCGCCGACATGCTGGCTCTGAGACAACCCACTGACCACAGTGCACCCATTAATCACTTCCAGTTAAACCCCTGTTAACTGGAAAACCACCATGGGTCCCAAACTCATCCTTCCGAGGTGTCTTCCTTCTCCAGCAAAGACCAACACTCGCCACTAGGGATGAGCTTTGAGTTTCGAGTCAAAATCATGTTCCACTCGAACATTGCCTGTTCACCGAATAGCAAACAATTTGGGGTGTTCGCAGCAAATTGAAAAGCCGCGGAACACCCTGTAAAAGTCTATGGGAGAAATCTAAAGTGCTAATTTTTAAGGCTTATATGCAAGTTATTGTCATAAAAAGTGTTTGGGGACCTGGGTCCTGCCCCAGGGGACATGTATCAATGCAAAAAAAAAAAAGTTTTTTCGGGAGCAGTGATTTTAATAATGCTTAAAGTGAAACAATAAAAGTGTAATATTCCTTCAAATTTCGAACCTAGGGGGTGTGTATAGTATGCGTGTAAAGGGGCGCATGTTTCCCATGCTTATAACTGTCCCTGCACAAAGTAATTTCTGCAGGAAAAAAGTAATTTAAAAGCACTTGCGGCTAGAATGAATTGTCGGCTCCCCATAATACAGAGAACAGTCATTGATAAAAAAAAAAAAGCGTGGGGTTCCCCCCAAATTTAATTACCAAGCCCTTCAGGTCTGGTATGGATATTAAGGGGAACCCCGGGTCAAATTTTAAAAAAATTGACGTGGGGGTCCCCCCAAATATCCATACCAGACCCTTCAGGTCTGGTATGGATTTTAAGGGGAACTCCACGCCAAATTAAAAAAATAAATGGCGTGGAGTTCCCCCCAAAAATCCATACCAGACCCTTTATCCGAGCACGCAACCTGGCAGGCTGCAGGAAAAGACAGGGGGACAAGAGAGCGCCCCCCTCCTGAACCGTACCAGGCCACATGCCCTCAAAATTTGGAGGATGCTTTGGGGGTCTGTTACCCCTCAAATCACCATGTCCCCATGTTGATGAGGACAAGGGCCTCATCCCCACAACCTTGACCAGTGGTTGTGGGGGTCTGCGGGCGGGGGGCTTATCAGAATCTGGAAGCCTCCTTTAACAAGGGGACCCCCAGATCCCAGCCCCCCCTGTTTGAAATGGTAAAGGGGTACAAAAGTACCCCTACCATTTCACGAAGAAAGTGTAAAAAATTGTAAAAAAAACACACTGACACCGTTGGGAAAAGTCCTTTATTAAAAATAAAAAAAATAACAAAAAGATTCCAGCGGTGGTAATCCACTCTTGCTATCCAGCGATGGCTGATCTCTCCCCCGGGGTCCAGCAATGGGTGATCTCTCCCGATGGTCCAGCAGCACGCATCCTGTCTCCACGGAGACACTGCAGGAATCCCGGTGATGGCCTGATAAGGTCTTAGCTGAGGAGGACGGGGACACCCGTCACCTGACCCCGCCCCCCTCTGATGTAAAGCAGGTTTCCGTTACATCAGAGGGGGGCAGGGGTCACCCGCACGTCACTGGGGAAGCCCAGGGTGTCCCCTTGTGTCAGAGGGGGGCGGGGTCAGAGCCGACAATTCATTATAGCCGAGAGTGCTTTTAAATGACTTTTTTCCTGCAGAAATTACACTTTGTGCAGGGACAGTTCTAAGTACGGGAAACATGCGCCCCTACTATAGACACCCCCCAGGTATGAAATTTAAAGGAATATTACACTTTTATTGTTTCACTTTAAGCATTATTAAAATCAATGCTCCTGAAAAAACGTCCGTTTTTTAAAAGTTTTTTTGCATTGATACATGTCCCCTGGGGCAGGACCCAGGTCCCTAAACACTTTTTTAGGACTTTTTAAAATTAGCCCTTTTGATTTTGAATGTTCGAGTCCCATAGACTTTAATAGGGTTCTAAAGTTCACCAGCGTCACCAACAGCGCAGGAGGAAAAGATTCCCACCCTCCCTCCCTAATTGTGTAATTTTAGGGTACTATGTTTAATTATTCTTTTTTACAGGATGGTGTTGTTGTAGGATGTCGTGGTAGTGGTGGGTAGGGATGAGCCGAACACCCCCGATTCGGTTCGCACCAGAACCTGCGAACAGACCTAAACTGGGGAGGGGCCAGGTTCTTATATCCCCTGAAACCCCTGCCCTTTTTTGTCACCACCAATCCATTACTTTCTCTCAGTTTAATACTCCACTGTTTCCCTTGTCATACCAGCTCTTCACTACCCCTTCGTTCTCGCTCCAGGCTTTGCTGTATCAAAGTTTAGGGCAGGTTATCCCAGTTTTGGTAGGTTTACTTTTAGAAATGCCATCTGTTCCATCAGCTGTGGAGCCAGTTGTGATCGCTGCGGGGAGAGAATATTTCAGTATTGGAAAATACCCACTCGCTTTGGAATGAGGTTGGGGGGGAGGATATAAGCTCTTGGGCTACAATGGAGAGAGCAGGCCAAATCCCCCTCTTTTCATGCCAATATTATAAAGGCTCAGTAGTAGCAGGCAAATGTGGCTTGGAAAGATAAGCCTTTACTGTATCTGAGACACTAATTTGTTTGCTGAGGGGCAGCCTCGTGGGTCCAATCAAACGATCTAATGTCTGTGCCCAAATCTCGTCTTCTCTGGTTGTGTTCGCAGCAGTGGTACTGATAGGTGTTGACACAGTATCATCGGCAGGCTCCTCCAGTTCATCTTCCTCTACCTCTAGCGGCATGAATACAGTGGTGTGAAAAAGTGTTTGCCCCCTTCCTCATTTCCTGTTCCTTTGCATGTTTGTCACACTTCAGTGTTTCGGAACATCAAACCAATTTAAACAATAGTCAAGGACAACACAATTAAACACAAAATGCAATTTGTAAATGAAGGGGTTTATTATTAAAGGTGAAAAAAAATCCAAACCATCATGGCCCTGTGTGAAAAAGTGATTGCCCCCCTTGTTAAAACATACTATAACTGTGGTTGTCCACACCTGAGTTCAATTTCTCTAGCCACACCCAGGCCTGATTATTGCCACACCTGTTCACAATCAAGGCATCACTTAAATAGGAGCTGCTTGACACAGTAAGGTCCACCAGAAGATCCTTAAAAGCTACACATCATGCCGAGACCCAAAGAAATTCAGGAACAATTGAGAAAGAAAGTAATTGAGATCTATCAGTCTGGAAATGGTTATAAAGCCATTTCCAAAGCTTTGGGAATCCAGCGAACCACAGTGAGAGCCATTATCCACAAATGGCGAAGACATGGAACAGTGGTGAACCTTCCCAGGAGTGGCCGGCCGCCCAAAATTACCCCAAGAGCGCAGCGACGACTCATCCAAGAGGTCACAAAAGGCCCCACAACAACGTCCAAGGAACTGCAGGCCTCACTTGCCTCAGTTAAGGTCAGCGTTCATGCCTCCACCATCAGGAAAAGACTGGGCAAAAATGGCCTGCATGGCAGAGTTCCAAGGAGAAAACCACTGCTGAGCAAAAAGAACATCAAAGCTCGTCTCAATTTCTCCACAACACATCTTGATGATCCCCAAGACTTTTGGGACAACATTCTGTGGACCGATGAGACAAAAGTGGAACTCTTTGGAAGGTGTGTGTCCAAGTATATCTGGCGTAGAAGGAACACTGCATTTCAGAAAAAGAACATTATACCAACAGTAAAATATGGTGGTGGTAGTGTGATGGTCTGGGGCTGTTTTGCTGCTTCAGGACCTGGAAGACTTGCCGTGATAAAAGGAACTATGAATTCTGCTGTCTACCAAGAGATCCTGAAGGAGAATGTCCGACCATCTGTTCGTGTACTCAAGCTGAAACGAACTTGGGTTCTGCAGCAGGACAATGATCCTAAACACACCAGCAAGTCCACCACCGAATGGCTGAAGAAAAACAAAATGAAGACTTTGGAGTGGCCCAGCCAAAGTCCTGACCTGAATCCTATTGAGATGTTGTGGTATGACCTTAAAAAGGCCGTTCATGCTCGAAAACCCTCTAATGTAACTGAATTAGGACAATTCTGCAAAGAAGAGTGGGCCAAAATTCCTCCAGGACACTGTAAAAGCCTCATTGCACGTTATCGCAAACGCTTGGTTGCAGTTGTTGCTGCTAAGGGTGGCCCAACCAGTTATTAGGTTTAGGGGGCAATCACTTTTTCACACAGGGCCATGATGGTTTGGATTTTTTTTCACCTTTAATAATAAACCCCTTCATTTACAAATTGCATTTTGTGTTTACTTGTGTTGTCCTTGACTATTGTTTAAATTGGTTTGATGTTCCGAAACACTTAAGTGTGACAAACATGCAAAGGAACAGGAAATGAGGAAGGGGGCAAACACTTTTTCACACCACTGTAATTGTCTTTGCCTGTCACACACCCTCTCAATTAATTTATCCCTCCAGGTGGTTAGTACATTGCTGTGGAGGGGCATGTTGCCCTTTATTCGAGGATCACACACTGAGACAAACATTAGCTCAGGGCAAGCTTCTATGGGGTTGTTAATCCTTCTAGTTAGTTGACCCTTAAGCCTCCTTAGAAGTGCAGCAATGTCTGCAACTAATTTGCCACCAGGTAACAGCTCTCTGTTGCTGAGAAAGTCACCCAGCTTAATGTTAAGGTGTGTGAATAGGGGGATAACTTGAGACAAAATTACATTCTCTCAGCTCAAGCTTTCTGTGATTGTCCACTCCTCCCTGCTTAATGGTCAAGCTATGCCTATAAAATGCTCATGGGGCATGGAATGAATTGCCTTTTGTTGCTCAAGTATTCTCTCAATCATTTCTAATGTAGAGTTCCACTGAGTGCTTATGTCCTGCTTCAAGCGGTGCTGGCTAAGGCCAGCCTTACTTTGCTCAGTTCTGAATATGTGGCTATCTTTGACACTTCTGTGAAAATGGCCTGCTATCTTACGACAGGATTCCAGAACTGCTGACAACTTTTGACTACTGTCCTCGTCCAGAGCAGCCTTAGCCACAAGATGCAGGACATGTGCCGAGCAGTGAACTCCTACAAATCGCCCATCACACAGAGCCTTAATCATATTTGCTGCTCCATCTGTTACCACAAACCCCAACTTTGGCTACATGCCTGCTTTGTCTCCAAGCCACTCCGCCACCATTTTTTGGAGTGCATGCAAAATATTTTGAGCACTGTGTTGCTCGTCTATAACCTCTGCATGCAAGAGGAAGGAACGGTGACCCTGCTTAACAATTACTGCCTCAGCCCCTGTGCTTCTTGCCCCTGGTTTTGGTTTTATAGGTTCTGAGACAGTGGGCTGCCACCGCGGTCAATGAAAAAAAGGCATGCTGGCCACTGGGAGCACTCCACAAGTCGGAGGTAAAATGCACAGACTGGCCAGCAGCTCCGCCCAACTCCTCTTTCAATGCCTGCACATGTGACTTATATAAAGAGGGTACTATATTATGGCTGAATGTAGTACAGGAGGGTACAATATACTGAGGTGCAACTGCCTGCATTTGCTGCTTAAATTGCTTCCCTTCCACCAAATTATAAGGTGCTCCACCAACAGCTATCTATTGACCAATAAGGCGGGTAATTTTGCGTGACTGCTGCCTAGACATCCCCTAGAATGAAAGCCGCTAAATTGCTGCAGGGTAGGCTGATGACTGGGATGCCTAACAGTTGCACAAGAGTTGCCTTGATCCCCTTGCCCCTTGTCATGCCTATCGGTGGAAATGGTAGCACTAGTACTGGTGGTTCCACTCTTTTTAGTAGGTGGAGTTGCCACCCCACTTACCTCTCTCAGTAGCACAGGCTTATGGTGAGAGCGCAAATGATGACTCATCTCAGCATTAGTGAGATGCCCTACAATTCTCCCACGGCTCATTTCCCTGCCACATAGTTTGCATTTGGCTATGTGACCATCCCCAACAGAAACAAAATGCTCTCATACTTTTGACTGTCAGTTGCGGTTACCATTGCCACTGGATGGGGAAGAATATTCTACAATTTGTTCAGGGTGATGGCTTTGAGATTGATAGCTTTAGGAGTTATGGAAGAAGATGGTGGTGGCCTAACACTGGTTACCATGGCACTGGCTTTTGGGGTGATAGAAGAAGATGGTGACCTAGCACTGGTTATTGTGGCAATAGTTAAATCTTCTAAGACAGAAGAGGCAGGTGATGGTGACTGTATTGTGTGTGTAAATAACAGAGGAGACATAGGAGGACCAATATCTGATGCTGGACTACACAATTGATATTGTTGTAGTAATTGCTCTTCTTCTAAACCCAATCCTATTCCTAAATCAAAACCTTCAAAGGTTGTACTTGGTATGTCAATGTCATCATCATGTTGATCAGCAGCAGGTTCAGGTTGTAAAATATTAACTAGCACTTTTGGTGTTGGCACTGGCAGCTATGCTTTTATCTTGAGCAATTGCCTCCCGCTGTTGTAATGGAAATTTGTAAGTTCTGTATATAATTGTATTCCATTTTGTATGTATTGCACACTGCCCTCACTGTGCACACGGCACTCATAATGTTTTTAGTACATGTTTACATTCTTTCGAGTCCTGATTAGAATTAGCCTGCCTATGATACGCCCCTTGTTACCATAAACGTACAATTGTAATATTAATGTGATACCTACGTAATCATGTGTATAAAACCCCTAAATTGCGTCATAATAAAGGAGAACAGTTATTTGGAAAGATGCTGAGCGTATCTTTTGTGTCTGTTCCCTACTGCAGTAGTTATTATTAATTTGGAACCACTAATCAATATGAGGATAGGAGTTGCCTATCTATAAATTTCCAGGACAGGTGGCGAGCTTTGCCCAGGAGGGGTTAAAAGGTGACCCTGAGTATCCGAAACGAAGAGCTTGAGACGATCCGGGAATATCTGATAATCAGCCGGCTGAGGTAAGCCTTTCGCTTACATTTGAGTTATCAGACTTCCTTGATCAGTAAGGCATTTTCGGGACAAAGGGTACCTATCTTACTCCCCTTAATCGAACTGTATTGATTGGTGGTTATATGTTGTCACTGTCTACTGTCCATCAGAGTGTTATAGATAAGAAAGGGAAGAATAGTGCTGTTCACAGGTATATGTAGTACATCTGCTAGAAAAAGTAGTTTAGAGGCAAGAGGGTATAGGCACACGTAGAGAAGACTGGCCAGTCATTATGGGCATTAAATTAAGTAAGAGAATGAAGGGTAAGAGACCCTCAAAAATGCCCAGCGCAAGAGGAGCGCTATATATGAACCGAAGGTGCGGTTCCGCCTATACTGCGCCCCTAGATTAATGGTTAAAGTGGACATGGATCCACAATGGGTAACTGGGTTACCACCGAAGTCCACAGGGACTAAGAATCATGCAGAGTACACAGCTAGAGAAACAGCTAGCTATGTGAGCAGGATGGATGAAGGGTGACAATTAACACTAGACAGAAAGGGACATTTTCATGTTAAGTTGTGGGATGAATTTGGGGTCAGGCACTACAACTAGTAAAGTCAAGAAATAGAGACATGAGAGTTAAAACAGAATATTTTATATGTTGTCAGAGAGGGAAGATGGGATGAGCACTATGGCTGCCTGTCTGATCATAGAAGGTACAGTATGTGAAGTATGGTATTACAATACATTGGATGCAAAGGATATCAGAACAAAATAAGGAAAGCAGAAATTTAGCAAGGAAGTATTTAAAAGAGAGAATGATATGCATGTGTTGTGTACAAATGGTAAAAATGTAAGCGATTTTAGAGAGATATTTGTGTATGTGTGTGAATGCTGGAACCTTTAGTTCTATCGCTTGTGTGTGTCATGTACGCAGATGTGACCCCCTCCTTTGTGCTCTCCTGAAAGAATGTAGCTGGGATGAGAGGTTGGTGATAAGCTGGAAGGACACCGTGCCAATTTCAGTTTTTTAGACAAAACATTTATAACTTTATGTGTCGGGTTAACGAATCTAATGATAAACAATGTGATCACAATTATTTTTGAATCTATTTTCCAAACATGGTAAAATGAAGGTTACATTTAACCGTGTATTACACAAATTGAATATCCTTTGATAGTGGAAACAGTGCATTTAATAGGGAATTAAGTAAAATTAAGTAATATGTCCCCCTTTAAGGAACGTTATCTGTGGATATATATATTAGGGTGTGATATTGAAATTATCATTTGAGTATTAATTTCTAATTGGAGTTTAACAATTTTATTAATAATATAGATATATTGAAACTGGTTTAGACAACCTTTGATTGGAAATGAAATCCAGGTTAATGGGGAATTTATAAAAATGGGATTAGTTTAGTTTAAGATAACAATTTTGTAATTTTACATTTATTGAGTGGAAAGAAAAAAGATTAAGATGAGGTTGTTAATTGGAATACAGCTACCATAATGTTTAACAAAGCCAAGATGGATGGGATACATAAGAAGTTTTTCTACAAAAATTAAATCTTAAAGTCTAATAATAAATTGATGGGCGGTCCATGATGTGAGAGTAATAATAAATAAAATGTAAATATGACAGACCCATCACATCAAGTCCACACACCCTGTTAGGATAGATCCCACCTGTAGCCAGTTGTTTTATAGTTTTTGATGTGGCTGAGCGCTTTGTTTGTTTTTATATATTTTTATTTTTGAATCCAAAGCAGAATGTGTGGATTGTGAAATGATGTGCCCCTTTTCCTTGTAAGTGCCGTGGGTATAAGCAGAATAATATTTTGGATTTATGGACATCTCTGCATGACCGCAGGGTATTGTTATAATTTATTATAATATTGCCAGGAAAAAGTTGTCTTTTTGAAACATGAAACTGGAGTTCTTACACAAACAGCATGATAGAAAACAAGCCATTGTAATATAGTTATGCAAGCTGCACCCAGTAATGAAGGGTTCACCCCAATATATCGGAGCTGTACCTTTATGCAAAGGTGCTATTAGACAAAGTTAGACATTATTTTGGTCAAATATTTAACTTTTAATGGTCTGACATTTTGCGCAGCAAATATACAGCTAACTAAATGTTTGTCTAATGAAAGGTTTAAAATATGAGTTTATTTATGTACAAATCTAACAATGAAAAATGTGTACATTTTAATCCAGCCACCTTATTGCCCCTATTGGAGGAGGCTGTAGACGGGGGAGACCACATGTGTTAAATTGATGACGTAGGAATCAGCTGCTGTGAGCCCAGTGCAGGACACACTCCCTGAAGACCCAGATATTTAATTTTTTTGTAGAGTTATTCCCGGTTTTATACTGAGTATGCAGTTTATCACTGAGAAGGATACTCTGTATATAGAGTCATTGGATCCCTTTTCCCTAGCTCAAGAAGCAGAGCTCCATGTTTTAGCAAAGCCTGTGAGCTATAAAAAGAGTATATATTTATATAGATAGTAGAGATTAGAGAGCTTTTGGTTCCATTTGAAGGGCCAGAAGTTTGTTTTTACTTCGGCAGGTAAACCAATCAAGCATGCTAAGTTAATTTGATCGGCTGTTTTCAGCCTTCCAGGTTCTTGCTGAGGTAGCCATACTAACATTAAAACTCACACATGGAAGCAGACCGACTAAGGATGCTGCATTTACAGCCCCGGACATTTGCTGGGTCTGTGCAACTCACAGATTCCACCCTAGTTCTGGCCCAGTATAGCTGGGATTAATAATTCACTTTTAAGCACCCCAGAACGAGAAGAACAAGTGGTCCACAGTGGGCAACTTCTTATGAAACAAGACATTGGAAAAGGTGATCATTTATGTCTGCCAGCCACTCTTTTCCCTCCAGCTTGACACATGGACCGTGTCATCAGTCACAAGCAGTTATGGCTGCCTTAGTAAATGAGCGTGGGATAGAGCCAGGGTTCTCCACAGTTGTTTTTATAACATACCACTTCTTGTTTTACCTGTTACCAAAGGTGTTACCAAAAGCTGAACATCCCTTCCAGAGATTACAAAAAGATATATCCAGTTTCCCAAGTCAGGATCTTATGAGTATGCATTTTGTCTGTATGGACATGTTTTTGGATGTCCAGTGGCCAATGCTACTGCAAAGGCCACAGTAAAAAGTGTTATCAGAAGTAGTTTGTAAGTACAGAGAGTAACAGAGGAAATCATTTTTATAGGAGAGTCCTTACTAGAAGTTTTGAGGTTTTATTTTTACACTCCCTACTGTCTACAATGTAGCAGACAAAGTAGAGTAAGAAACTTTTGCCTGAGTGTTTTCTTATAATTTATCAAGCCCCTAAGGGGATGATGGACTCTCTCCCTATGGGATTTGGTTTGGGAGTGTGTTACTCACTTGCTTATATTTTGTCTCAGCAGCTGAAGTCCTCCATTCGGATCTCACAGAGAATGTTGCTGATCTTTTAAGGTTTTTGACAAACTCATTTATGTGTTTTCTCCCCAATTCCAGGTCCTAAAAGTTTGGAAGGATCTACAACTAAAGCCAGGTGACTTGTGGATTGTTAAGAGACATTTATATATAAGGAAATGTTTGGAGACTCAATACAACATCTATTTCATGAACAGTTTTGCAAAACTTGAAGGAAAAGTCACCTGGATCCACACCAGACACTGCAAAAATTACTAAATTAAAGAAATCTCTGAGTTTGATTTGTTTCCCTTTTGCAATCACAGTCTAGGGTACTTATTGATTAAATTACTTTAATGTAAGGGCTATATATTTGAAAAGTAGTTTAGCCATGTTGAAGTCATATTTGTCTTTTGTACCTCTTCCATTTTTTGTAGAATTGTCTGTGTTTACATATGCTGATAAGTCAGCATGCCAACAAGTAAGCTAGAAGGCCATTCTGGCCACAGGAGTGTACAGCCAGTACTCTGTAAATATGTCTATCAATCATTTGTTTTTCACAATGAAAAGTCATTTTTTAATGAAAAAAGCTGCTCAGCTATTATTTTCTCCACAATGGAGTTTTTGCCTCTTTGGCCAGGACTACCTCCACCTAAGCGTGTGGAGGTTCCAGGTTAAAGGTGATAGCAGGTATGGTTAGTGATCAAAATATTGATCAAAAGAGGGGGGACTGTAATGGAAATTTGTAAGTTCTGTATATAATTGTATTCCATTTTGTATGTATTGCACACTGCCCTCACTGTGCACACGGCACTCATAATGTTTTTAGTACATGTTTACATTCTTTCGAGTCCTGATTAGAATTAGCCTGCCTATGATACGCCCCTTGTTACCATAAACGTACAATTGTAATATTAATGTGATACCTACGTAATCACGTGTATAAAACCCCTGAATTGCGTCATAATAAAGGAGAACGGTTATTTGGAAAGATGCTGAGCGTATCTTTTGTGTCTGTTCCCTACTGCAGTAGTTATTATTAATTTGGAACCACTAATCAATATGAGGATAGGAGTTGCCTATCTATAAATTTCCAGGACACTGTAAATGAAAAATCTCCAATTTTGGCTGCCTATAACTGTGGCCACTAGCAACAGCCTTTGCAGAAACTGCCCGGCCTATCTTGTAGAAAAGAGCAGGCGTTACAATAGGCCTGTTGCTAGTACCATCTTTTTTTTAAGTTGTTGCTGAAGCTGTATCATAATGAACATGTTCCTCTCTTGCTTCCCACATGGGGAGGAGGAGAAGTATCCATTATAATTATTGTTTTTAAACAAACAGATAAAAAATTGTGTATTGCCCCATCAAAAATGCAACTGCAAAAAAAACAAAAACAGGCAGCACAGCAAGTTATAAAACAGTGCACACACTGTCCCACAAAAAGCACAAAAAATTACAATTGCAGGAAATAAAGAATAATAATCCTATGCTTGCTTTTCTAATAAGTCCTGTACTTACTCCCAGTCCACTCCCTCAGTCACAAGACCTGCCTCGTCTCCCCCAAGACGAGACGAGGCTCTGTGTTGAGGGTCAAGCAGGAATGAATCTTTATTCAAGCACATGTTATACAGATCCCACTTCAAAACAATCCCCCCCACCCTTGGAAAACAGGGCGGGTTAAACTGTCTAATGACAATGGACACACAGGGCAGGTGTGTTTAACTTCTTATCAGTAAACAGTCTTAGCAGGGGGCTGCTGGAGGAATCCCCCCTCCCTCCATAGAGATAAACATCCCATAATATCCAGAGAAGACATACACAATAGAACATTGGAATATAGCCCCACCCCAAACGATCACAGCAAATAGTACTTAACAAAATGAGACAGCACACATTATATATACATATATACAGCATTGAGTCTGACTAGCACAGATCATAGTGGGGTTCTCATTCACCTTGTGCCCCTATTAGTGATTCCCGTCACAATGGCATATGCAGGGTCCCCAGAGTCTGTGTGTCTTGGGGGACATGGACCTGAATCTAAAGTAACAACACCTCCAGGGTCCCCAGGCATACAGCTCACAAAGGACACCGTTCCCCCAAATGCCAGGGCCCATAATCGATCGGCAAGAGGATAGCATTCAGTCCCCTCCAAAAGCCTCTGTCCCGGCTAGGTCTGTCACATTTCTCCCCTTTCAGCAGGAGACTAACACAGGAGGAGACCCCAGACGGGTTGACTCCGAAGTTAGTCAGTGGTTCCAGTCCTCTAATGCTGGTATCCACATAGTACCCAAAATAAATTGTCCCAAACAGAGCATTACTTACCCAGCCAACCTCTGCCTCTCTCAAAGAACATGCCCGCCGCTGGGGAGAGGCCTGGACTGACCCTTCTCCCTGGAGTCTTTTCAGCCGCTGGAGAGAGGACAGGGTGACTGGGCTCACTCCATCAAGCTGTTGGGGATCTGGGCCGACCGCCTAGCATCCCTGGGGTAAACAAGTGGAGACTGAAGTTCCATCCATCAATATCAGCTCAAGTTGCAGTTGTGTGTAGGGGCCAGTAGCATTCTGCCCTGTTAGCACTTCAGCTGAGGACCCCACATCATCCACTCCAGTTGACTGTTGGGGAGTCAGGCCAACCGCCTTAGCTCCCTGGAACTCTGCAGCCGTTGCCCTTGCTGGGCAGAGGTTGGTAGCACTCTGCCCGGTTGCCAGCTCTTCAGCTGGGTTGGTGTCATCATTCTGGGGCGCCGTCTGCTGTTAAAACTCCCTTTCACTGGTATTGTCTCCCAGGTGCATGAACCCTTGTTGAGGAGGGAAAATGTCTGCTTCTCCTCCCTGCATCTCTGAAATCCACTGGGAGAGAGGAACCATCCCCTTCTCACCTCGGGCCTCCGAAACTGCCACGGGTGTGGGGCAGAGGTCTTGGACCCTCTGTCCGGTGACCAGCGCCTCAGCTGGGGAAGTTCCTTGCAACTCCACAGATACTGCTGTTGGTCCTGGGAAGAGCACACTGAAGTTTGGCCCTGATACCAGCTCTTCTGCTGGAGGCTCATCAGGTTGTTCTTCCTTAGCAGAAAAGTCTACCACAAAAGCCAATTAATAAATAAAAAAATATGCACCCTGCAAAGCAAAGGCATAATGAGCTAGTATGCATAGCATACTAGCTCATTATGAATAACTTACCTGAGAACGAAGCCCCCGAAGCGGTCCTCCTTCTTCATCTTCACCGCTGCCATGTATCCCGGAGTGACTTCCGGGTCTCGCTGCTCCGGCGCTGTGAAGCAATGCGCCGGAGCCACAATGACGTCACTCCCACGCATGCGCATGGGAGCCGCCACGAGCTGCATATCGACGCTAGCAGCAGCGTGCTCAGTGTGCCTGCGCGCATGCGCCGTAGACAGCGGTGCCTGTCTTTTTGCAAATATCTCCTAAATCGTGTAGGTTTAGGAGATATTTATTGGACCTACAGGTAAGCCTTTAATCTAGGCTTACCTGTAGGTCAAAGTGGTTTGCAAGGGTTTACAACCACTTTAAGTCTTTAATTTTATTTATTATTATAGACTTTCCTTTTAAGGAAACAACACAATTGTATTTATCTGCACAAAGTCTAATAAAACAACTGTTTAGAATGTTTCCTGTTTCCATTATTCCCTTCCATCTCCCCCTGTTTCTCTAACTAGGACATTAAAATCAATATATCCATTCTTAATGAGTATTGCCTTGCAAGGAATGTCACTTAGGACACTTTCATTGGAAAAATACCCATTAAAATGCAACATATCCATGTCTTAAGCACACTCAAATTCCAATCCCTTCCTGCATTCTCTAAGGGTCACACACGCTCTCATATTTTAACAAACATTCTGCTTCTTTCTCCCTATTATTAAAATGAATCCAGCCATAATTAGAGGAGCCCTGCTCTCAAAAGCAGGATCTGAGCTGAAAGTGAACATCATACAGGTTCTCTGACAAAGTGCGCTCCCAATACGGACGTCACAAAGGCAGAAAAAGTACACATGCATACAAAAAGGATCTAATTAGCGCCAAAGGAACATTAACTGCTTGAGTACATAAAAGGAAAAAGAAGAATAAAAGAGAGGCAAAAATCCATTTACTTCTGTTAATCAAGAAAAGGCAACGTGAGGATGGTTTAAAAGAAACCCTAACAGGTGTGGGAGAAAGATAACAAAATAAATTAAGGCATGCGTTTGTTTTATTTTCAGGCTGAAGAAACACTTTAACTGCACACAGTGGGGTAGCAGGGTATATGATTCACCATTAATAAATGTTTGGTGAAAGTCACATTCACTGCTTAATAGGGATGGGCCCGGTGCTCGATGCGAACCCATGTTCGCATCGAGCACCGGGTGTTCGCTCGCTCGGCGAGCCCAGAACTATTTTGTCCGCTCGCATCACATTCGTGTGATGCGAGCGGCCCCGCAATGCATTGCGGCCGGCGCGGCCGGCGCAGTGCATTGCTGGCTGATGATTGGCCAAGCATGCACTGTGACCCCGCATGCTTGGCCAATCACAGCGCCGGAAACTCGGAGAGCCATAATTGGCTACAGGCAGGACGCCTGTAGCCAATGAAGCAAGACAGGTGCACACAAGGAAGAAGAGGGCAGGCACTTACGTGTCTTGTTGGGGCACATTCTTGCATAATGTCCAGGTTCACCACAGTATAGACACAGGTTGTGGGCCCGTCTGCGCATCTTCTCTTCGGGAGTCAAAGAAGGTCTGAGCAACCCAATCTGCATTGGTTCCGGAGCTCCTGTCGTTAGAGTAGATGAAGCTGAAGGAGCCACACCGGGTGGCCCGGTGACCTTGGGGACCATCCAGAAGGGACGGGAAGGTCCGGAGGATCTTTCGGCCCGTCTTTCCCTGAGACGGCGGTCAATTTGCACCGATAAGTTGATAAGTTCATCTAAAGTTGGAGGAACCCCCACTCGAGCCAGTTCATCTTTCAGAGGGTCTGATAATCCTTTGCGAAATTGATGGCGTAACGCCGCATCATTCCATTCTGTATCAGAGCTCCAACGTTTGAACTCGACGGCATAGTCCTCGGCCGTTCTGCGACCTTGCTGTAAGGACTGTAATGCGACTTCGGCCGTAACGGTGGGTTGAGGGTCCTCATATAGCTGAGACATAGCAGTGAAGAGACTACTAAAGGACTCCAAGGATGCAGCTTTCTGCTCCAGCAGGCGGTGGGCCCAGGTCTGGGGTTCCCCTGTCAGGAGGGAGATGATGAAGCCCACCTTAGTAGCTTCCAGAGAGAAAGTCCGTGGCTGTAGGGCAAAATAAAGCTCACATGCGTTGCGGAAGGCACGGAACTTACTTCGTTCCCCAGAAAACTTCTCAGGTAGGGGTACTTTGGGTTCTGGGGGTAACATAATTACAGAAGGTGGCTGGGGAAGTCCCGTGGAAGACGTTCCTTGAGAGTTAGCGGACAAAGTCTGAACCTGTTCCATCAAACGAGTGTAACCTTCCTGTAGGCCTTTTACTGCATGGGTGAGACCTGCTAGATGTCTGCCTAGTTCCTCCATGGGGGAGACCCCCTGCCCGGACTCGGTCATGGCTGCCTGATACTATCACAATCGGCACGTACCTGACAGATGAGTCCAATTGGGCAGGAGGAGGTCTCCCGTACGGATCCGACTGACGGCCCCTGGAGGTGGGTACAGGAGGCACGGAAGTCAGGAAGGGTAAGGGAGCCTGATGTAGGGGTCCGGAAGTTGGTGATGGCGGTCCGCTGTTGATGAGGTGAAGTGCAGGTAAGCAGGGTTCACAAGTAGTAAGGTAAGGTTCCGGTATGTAGAGTTCACTGACAGCAAGGTGAACTAACGGTAGGTAAACTCACGTCACTCAGCGGGTAAGGGATGGTGATGGGGTTCCCAATACAGGTGGTGAAACTCACTGTAAGCCGGATGTAATACAGGATAAGCAGATACAGGTCCCTTGAGCAGGAGATATAAGAAGTCCAAATCCAAGCAGAAGTCGGCAACGTTCAAACAGCACAGTACAAAGGAGTTGGCAGGAGAATGGTCGGTCAAGCAGAGGTCTGGGGCAGGCGGAAATCCGGATAGTCCAAAGGGTTAAGCCGAGGTCTTTACAGGTAAGCAGGGAATAACACAGGAACAAACAGATCACTGGGAGATCACAGGAACAAGGTAGTGGCTGGTGCAGAGTATCAGGTATACTGAAGATCAGGCAGCACTAGCCAGCAGGTGCTGCTTGATTAAATAGTCTCATTGGCGCCAACAGTCCATACAGGTGTATGTGAATCACAGGGCGCGCGCCCCTGGACGCCAGCGCGCGCGCGCACGCAAGCCCGCGCTCACGGGAACGCGCACACCACCACGCGTCGGCGCGCGTCTGTGCGCGCCAATCAAACGCCTGGAACCACGGTTTTCCTGACACTGCCTATAACTGTGGCCGCTAGCAACAGCCTTTGCAGAAACTGCCCGGCCTCTCTTGTAGAAAAGAGCAGGCGTTACAATAGGCCTGTTGCTAGTACCATCTTTTTTTTAAGTTGTTGCTGAAGCTGTATCATAATGAACATGTTCCTCTCTTGCTTCCCACATGGGGAGGAGGAGAAGTATCCATTATAATTATTGTTTTTAAACAAACAGATAAAAAATTGTGTATTGCCCCATCAAAAATGCAACTGCAAAAAAAACAAAAAAAAAAATCTCAGACAGGCAGCACAGCAAGTTATAAAACAGTGCACACACTGTCCCACAAAAAGCACAAAAAATTACAATTGCAGGAAATAAAGAATAATAATCCTATGCTTGCTTTTCTAATAAGTCCTGTACTTACTCCCAGTCCACTCCCTCAGTCACGAGACCTGCCTCGTCTCCCCCAAGACGAGACGAGGCTCTGTGTTGAGGGTCAAGCAGGAATGAATCTTTATTCAAGCACATGTTATACAGATCCCACTTCAAAACAATCCCCCCCACCCTTGGAAAACAGGGCGGGTTAAACTGTCTAATGACAATGGACACACAGGTCAGGTGTGTTTAACTTCTTATCAGTAAACAGTCTTAGCAGGGGGGCTGTTGGAGGAATCCCCCCCTCCCTCCATAGAGATAAACATCCCATAATATCCAGAGAAGACATACACAATAGAACATTGGAATATAGCCCCACCCCAAACGATCACAGCAAATAGTACTTAACAAAATGAGACAGCACACATTATATATACATATATACAGCATTGAGTCTGACTAGCACAGATCATAGTGGGGTTCTCATTCACCTTGTGCCCCTATTAGTGACTCCCGTCACAATGGCATATCCAGGGTCCCCAGAGTCTGTGTGTCTTGGGGGACATGGACCTGAATCTAAAGTAACAACACCTCCAGGGTCCCCAGGCATACAGCTCACAAAGGACACCGTTCCCCCAAATGCCAGGGCCCATAATCGATCGGCAAGAGGATAGCATTCAGTCCCCTCCAAAAGCCTCTGTCCCGGCTAGGTCTGTCACATTTCTCCCCTTTCGGCAGGAGACTAACACAGGAGGAGACCCCAGACGGGTTGACTCCGAAGTTAGTCAGTGGTTCCAGTCCTCTAATGCTGGTATCCACATAGTACCCGAAATAAATTGTCCCAAACAGAGCATTACTTACCCAGCCAACCTCTGCCTCTCTCAAAGAACATGCCCGCCGCTGGGGAGAGGCCTGGACTGACCCTTCTCCCTGGAGTCTTTTCAGCCGCTGGAGAGAGGACAGGGTGACTGGACTCACTCCATCAAGCTGTTGGGGATCTGGGCCGACCGCCCAGCATCCCTGGGGTAAACAAGTGGAGACTGAAGTTCCATCCATCAATATCAGCTCAAGTTGCAGTTGTGTGTAGGGGCCAGTAGCATTCTGCCCTGTTAGCACTTCAGCTGAGGACCCCACATCATCCACTCCAGTTGACTGTTGGGGAGTAAGGCCAACCGCCTTAGCTCCCTGGAACTCTGCAGCCGTTGCCCATGCTGGGCAGAGGTTGGTAGCACTCTGCCCGGTTGCCAGTTCTTCAGCTGGGTTGGTGTCATCATTCTGGGGCACCGTCTGCTGTTGAAACTCCCTTTCACTGGTATTGTCTCCCAGGTGCATGAACCCTTGTTGAGGAGGGAAAATGTCTGCTTCTCCTCCCTGCATCTCTGAAATCCACTGGGAGAGAGGAACCGTCCCCTTCTCACCTCGGGCCTCCGAAACTGCCACGTGTGTGGGGCAGAGGTCTTGGACCCTCTGTCCGGTGACCAGCGCCTCAGCTGGGGAAGTTCCTTGCAACTCCACAGATACTGCTGTTGGTGCTGGGAAGAGCACACTGAAGTTTGGCCCTGATACCAGCTCTTCTGCTGGAAGCTCATCAGGTTGTTCTTCCTTAGCAGAAAAGTCTACCACAAAAGCCAATTAATAAATAAAAAAATATGCACCCTGCAAAGCAAAGGCATAATGAGCTATTATGCATAGCATACTAGCTCATTATGAATAACTTACCTGAGAACGAAGCCCCCGAAGCGGTCCTCCTTCTTCATCTTCACCGCTTCCATGTATCCCGGAGTGACTTCCGGGTCTCGCTGCTCCGGCGCTGTGAAGCAATGCGCCGGAGCCACAATGACGTCACTCCCACGCATGCGCACGGGAGCCGCCACGAGCTGCATATCGACGCTAGCAGCAGCGTGCTCAGTGTGCCTGCGCGCATGCGCCGTAGACAGCGGTGCCTGTCTTTTTGCAAATATCTCCTAAATCGTGTAGGTTTAGGAGATATTTATTGGACCTACAGGTAAGCCTTAATCTAGGCTTACCTGTAGGTCAAAGTGGTTTGCAAGGGTTTACAACCACTTTAAGTCTTTAATTTTATTTATTATTATAGACTTTCCTTTTAAGGAAACAACACAATTGTATTTATCTGCACAAAGTCTAATAAAACAACTGTTTAGAATGTTTCCTGTTTCCATTATTCCCTTCCATCTCCCCCTGTTTCTCTAACTAGGACATTAAAATCAATATATCCATTCTTAATGACGGTGACGACACGCGTAGGATACGGACCCCGGAAGTGACGCACTGGCTACGAGCTCGGCGCTCGTTTTGAATTCACACTGTAACCGCAATGTCTATGTGAGTAACGTTTTTAAAGAATAAAGCTCATTTACTGTTTTTCTAAAGACTACTACACTATACGAGTCCTTTCTGTTCCTCCCTCCCCCTTACCCACCATACTCTGGTTTATGCTGAGCGGAACCTGGTCCAGAGCACCAGGTAGCAACCACTGTATAGGTTTCAAACATCTCGGACAGGAGATTAGGGCCGGCATATAGACCCCTCGAGCAACATCCCCCAGAGAGACCACTGAAGCACCCCCCAGAGAGATCCCATCTGCCTGGCATCCTCTTATATGCTACATACCTGCAGCATAAAGGTAATTAGGGAGCACACCTACGGGTGCCACCAGCACTGAAGACCCCAGCACTGCTATCACCCTGGGCAAGCTCGATTCACTACCCCCCACCCTCACTTGGCACTTCAGCACCAGAGTGCAGCCCAGATTGGATCACACCTGTCATCTCCAGACTTGTGTTGTTCACAGAACCTTATGTCTTATGGACTGTCATTTATTGTTTTGCACATGTTGATCTTTTAATCGCATTGCAATTCTGATTATTTTAATCACTTCTCTCTCTGTTGCCATTTTTTCCACATTTGTTGTCAATCTTTTTATTCATTGCTATCACTAGCATTATCACCGACTTTTTTTGCCAGATTATTCACCTATATCATATTGTTTTTATTCGCCCCCCCCTTTTTACCCTGATCTCCACTGTGGCATACATGTTTCTATCTATACCAACTTGAACCACTCACCATCACCTCACTACTAATTCATCTCCACTGCCACCTAGTGATTATATTGTTTTTAGTCACTACATCTATTTATGTGGTTTTGCACATTTATTTATTTATGCACTCTAGTGTGTTTTTACTAAGGTTTTTTACACATTAGTCACTTTATATATTTATATACCTATATATTTTAAAGCATTCTTTCTTATTGATGATTGCCCTTTTACAGTTATTAGCGTATTTTATTACATTTACTGTACTGTTTTATTGATGGTTCAGCCAGAGTTGTACCAGTGTACCTGCATATTACCTCTTGTCTGCTGATCTGACACACACAGCCAATTTATGCAGTATCCATACTAGGAGCGCGACACCACATATTGATTTTCTTCATTCTTAATGAGTATTGCCTTGCAAGGAATGTCACTTAGGACACTTTCATTGGAAAAATACCCATTAAAATGCAACATATCCATGTCTTAAGCAAACTCAAATTCCAATCCCTTCCTGCATTCTCTAAGGGTCACACACGCTCTCATATTTTAACAAACATTCTGCTTCTTTCTCCCTATTATTAAAATGAATCCAGCCATAATTAGAGGAGCCCTGCTCTCAAAAGCAGGATCTGAGCTGAAAGTGAACATCATACAGGTTCTCTGACAAAGTGCGCTCCCAATACGGACGTCACAAAGGCAGAAAAAGTACACATGCATACAAAAAGGATCTAATTAGCGCCAAAGGAACATTAACTGCTTGAGTACATAAAAGGAAAAAGAAGAATAAAAGAGAGGCAAAAATCCATTTACTTCTGTTAATCAAGAAAAGGCAACGTGAGGATGGTTTAAAAGGAACCCTAACAGGTGTGGGAGAAAGATAGCAAAATAAATTAAGGCATGCGTTTGTTTTATTTTCAGGCTGAAGAAACACTTTAACTGCACACAGTGGGGTAGCAGGGTATATGATTCACCATTAATAAATGTTTGGTGAAAGTCACATTCACTGCTTAATAAATATATGCTTGATGCAGACCATGGGCTAGGACAGTGTTTCTCAATGTTCCTGTTTGTAAAAGCCAGTACTTATCAAGTACTTCTGGGGAAGTGTGCACACCTCTTGAAAAGCATCAGCTAGAGATGTAGTACACACCCTGTGTGTATGTTGTATAAAAAAATAGTTTTCATAGCGGCTTCACAATACCAATGTACTTTGCTTTGGTCATTCCGCTAACTGCAGTGGACTTTTGATTGGTGGGAGTTTGGAGCAGATGAGGCAGCTTCTCTGGCTCAGACATTGGTAACCCTTTGCGGCATTGTTGTTGTTTCTTTTTTTCCTCTTTCTTTTTTATTTTGACAGATTGTATGTGCAGCTTAACCTGCATTTCTATTTTTTAGCATTTCTGGCATTTAGCATTTTGTCATAATGGTAATACATTGCCCTCAAGCAACCCATGTTGCCCCAGTCCATCATGGTGATATACTGCTTTTAAATAATCCATGCTGCTTCAGCCTGGGATCTTGCCAATCTGTCCACGTGCAATTTTGCCCATCAGTTTACTCTACGATTCGTATGTACTGTACATTGGTCATATACAGTATCTCACAAAAGTGAGTACACCCCTCACATTTTTGTAAATATTTTATTATATCTTTTCAAGTGACAACACTGAAGAAATGACACTTTGCTACAATGTAAAGTAGTGATTGTACAGCTTGTATAACAGTGTAAATTTGCTGTCCCCTCAAAATAACTCAACACAAAGCCCTTAATGTCTAAACCACTGGAAACAAAAGTGAGTACACCCCTAAAATGTCCAAATTACGCTCAAAGTGTCAATATTTTGTGTGGCCACCATTATTTTCCAGCACTGCCTTAACCCTCTTGGGCATGGAGTTCACCAGAGATTCACAGGTTGCCACTGGAGTCCTCTTCCACTCTTCCATGACAACATCACGGAGCTGGTGGATGTTAGAGACCTTGCGTTACTCCACCTTCAGTTTGAGGATGCCCCACAGATGCTCAATAGGGTTTAGGACTGGAGACATGCTTGGCCAGTCCATCACCTTTACCCTCAGCTTCTTTAGAAAGGCAGTGGTTGTCCTGGAGGTGTGTTTGGGGTCATTATCATGTTGGAATACTGCCCTGCGGCCCAGTCTCCGAAGGGAAGGGATCATGGATCATGCTCTGCTTCAGTATGTCACAGTACATTTTGGCATTCATGGTTCCCTCAATGAACTGTAGCTCCCCAGTGCAGGTAGCACTCATGCAGCCCCAGACCATGACACTCCCATCACAGGACATGGTTCCAGTAATCCATGTCCTTAGTCTGCTTTTCTTCAGCAAACTGTTTGCAGGCTTTCTTGTGCATCATCTTTAGAAGAGACTTCCTTCTTCGATGACAGCCATGCAGACCAATTTGATGCAGTGTGCGGCATATAGTCTGAGCACTGACAGGCTGACCCCCCAACCCTTCAACCTCTGCAGCAATGCTGGCAGCACTCATTTATTTTCCAAAGACAACCTCTTAATATGACGCTGAGCACGTGCACTTAACTTCTTTGTTGAACTACGGTAAGGCCTGTTCTGAGTGGAACCTGTCCCTATAAATCGTTGTATGGTCTTGGCCACCGTGCTGCAGCTCAGTTTCAGGGTCTTGGCAATCTTCTTATAGCCTAGGCCATCTTTATGTAAAGCAACAATTATTTTTTTCAGATCCTCAGAGAATTCTTTGCTATGAGGTGCCATGTTGAACTTACAGTGACCAGTATGAGAGAGTGAGAGCGAAAAAAACTAATTTAACACTCCTTCTCCCATTCACACCTGAGACCTTGTAACACGAATGAGTCACATGCCACCGGGGAGGAAAAATAGCTAATTGGGCCCAATTTGGACATTTTCACTTAGGGGTGTACTCACTTTTGTTACCAGCGGTTTAGACAATAATGGCTGTGTGTTGAGTTATTTTGAGGGGACAGCACATTTACACTGTTATACAAGCTGTGCACTGACTACTTTGCAAAGTGTAATTTCTTTAGTGTTGTCATATGAAAAGATGTAATAAAATATTTACAAAAATTTGAGGGGTGTACTCACTTTTGTGAGATACTGTATTTGGCACTTCGCAACTTTTTAGTATTTACCAAGTTTGATGGCCATTTTCCATTTACTATTTATCAATGTTTCCTGATTTGTTTTGTTCATATTTTATCACTTTTATATTGTCTTATCTGCTCCCATGCCCATTCAGTGAGAGTTGTGGCCTCCTATCTCCATGCTCCTAGCCCTCTCCAAAAGCCTGGCTCCTCTGGGTAAGACTGGGTGCCTTTTATCTTGATAGTCTTGGCAACAAAAGGTATAATTTGTCTGGGATATATTTTTATATGTTTGTGTGTACTCACTTTTGTTACCAGCGGTTTAGACAATAATGGCTGTGTGTTGAGTTATTTTGAGGGGACAGCACATTTACACTGTTATACAAGCTGTGCACTGACTACTTTGCAAAGTGTAATTTCTTTAGTGTTGTCATATGAAAAGATGTAATAAAATATTTACAAAAATTTGAGGGGTGTACTCACTTTTGTGAGATACTGTATTTGGCACTTCGCAACTTTTTAGTATTTACCAAGTTTGATGGCCATTTTCCATTTACTATTTATCAATGTTTCCTGATTTGTTTTGTTCATATTTTATCACTTTTATATTGTCTTATCTGCTCCCATGCCCATTCAGTGAGAGTTGTGGCCTCCTATCTCCATGCTCCTAGCCCTCTCCAAAAGCCTGGCTCCTCTGGGTAAGACTGGGTGCCTTTTATCTTGATAGTCTTGGCAACAAAAGGTATAATTTGTCTGGGATATATTTTTATATGTTTGTGTGTACATTATGTATTATTGTATTTTTGTTTGACTTTAAATTCCATTAAGTTGTAAGTCTGAGCCCGATATTTTTAATAATTTTATGTGTATATTCTTGCTTTGTAATACAATTTATGGATTTCTTAAGGCATACTGTATTTGCTAATTGTTGCTGGTTGCAAATTATTTATTCACAGGCCCTTTCAAAAAAATTGAAGGTCTGCACTTTTGAAAGCCCCCCCCCCCCACACCAAAACCAAAACCAAAAATGAAGCTTTTGCTAAATAAAATAAAAAATACTCACTGCTGCCTAGTGGAATAGCCTGACCGGGCTGCAATGGCCCTGTGGACATCCTTGCTGGATTTTGAGTGCCCATCTATCACAGGAAGCATTAGTGAGACTTGGGGAGTAGTGTTGGAAGCAAGGGTAAGTACTATATTACAGGGACTGTTAGGGCAATGGAAGCTGTAGTAGTGAGCTGAAGCTTGGAAACATAAGTCCTACCAGTGGTCGTATAGAGTCTGGTCACAAGCCTTGTTCAGCAGTCAGGCAGACAGGTACAAAGTCAGAATCAGGTTCAAGGTCAGAAACAGGAAGAAGTCAGTAAGGTGCCGGCAGGGGAGTACAAAGTCAGGAGGCGAAAACATAGACAGAAATCCAAGCCGAGGTTGGTAACACAGGTGAGCAGCAGACATAACATGCAGGGGTGACCCAAGAGAGGTGTTAGACATAGCCGGGTCAGGAACAAGGTTGGCAGACTTTCAAGAACCAGGAACACAACATGGCAAAGTTTGACTCGCTGGACATTTGACAAACCTGATAATTTGAGTAGCTGTCCCACTGCACGTAAAGCATAGGGGTCACTTGCTCAGTACCACCTTTTCATGCTTGAGGCCTTTGAATTGCCAAGCTGGGCCATATTTTCTAATGCCAAGAAAATAACTGAATTATGGAATTGGGACATTGGAGGTCATTGGGGATATTTATTTATTCCACTCCAGCAAAAGATACTTTAAAAAAGGCCCACACTGCAAAGTTCTAATGATCTGTGAATAGTAGGGATGAGCCGAACACCCCCCCGTTCGGCTCGCACCAGAACCCGCGAACGGACCTAAAGTCCGTGCGAGCTTTAGAACCCTATTAGTTTTAATGGATGCGAACGTTCGAAATTAAAAGTGCTAATTTTAAAGGCTAATATGCATGTTAATGTCATAAAAAGTGTTTGGTGGCCTGGGTCCTGCCCCAGGGGACATTTTTTTTTTAAAAACGGACGTTTTTTCAGGAGCAGTGATTTTAATAATGCTTAAATTGAAACAATAAAAGTGTAATATTCCTTTAAATTTCGTACCTGGGGGTGTCTATAGTATGCATGTAAAGGGGCGCATGTTTCCCATGTTTAGAACTGTCTCTGCAAAAAGTGTCATTTTTGCAAGTAAAAAAGCTGTTTAAAATCACTCGCGGCTAATGTGAATTGACGGCTCCCGTAATACAGAGAACAGTCATTCATTGAAAGTCATTCATTAAAAAAAAAGTCATTGATAAAAAAGAAAAAAAAAAAAAAAAAAAAAAGCGTGGGGGTCCCCCCAAATTCAATAACCAGGCCCTTCAGGTCTGGGATGGATATTAAGGGGAACCCCAGCCAAAAAAAAAAATGGCGTAGGGTCCCCCTCAAAATCCATACCAGACCCTTGAGGTCTGGGATGGATTTTAAGGGGAACCCTAGCCAAAAAAATGGCGTGGGGTCCCCCTCAAAATCCATACCAGACCCTTATCCGAGCACGCAACCTCGCAGGCCGCAGGGAAAGAGTACCAGGCCACATGCCCTCAACATTGGGAGGATGCTTTTGGGGTCTAAGACCCCCAAAGCACCTTGTCCCCATGTTGATGAGGACAAGGGCCTCTTCCCCACAACCCTGGCCATTGGTTGTGGGGGTCTGCGGGTGGGGGGCTTATCGGAATCTGGAAGCCCCCTTTAACAAGGGGACCCCCAGATCCCGCCCCCTCCCCCTGTGTGAAATGGTAAGGGGGTACAAAAGTACCCCTACCATTTCACCAAAAAAGTGTCAAAAATGGTAAAAATGACAGGAGACGGTCTTTGACAATTTCTTTATTAAAATCTTCTTTCTTCTTTCTTCATCCTTCGGTTTCTTCATCTTCTCCTTCCGTCATCTTCTTCCATCTTCTTCTTCCATTTTTTCTTCTTCCTCCGATCCGCTTCTTCTTGCGCTGGTCTTCTCGTCCTTCTCGTCCGGCATCTTCTTCCATGGCGTCGGCATCTGTTCTTCTGTCGGGCCGCTCCTCGCAATGGAGGCTCCCGCTGTGTGAGGCTCCGCTCCGTCTGACAGGTCTTTTATAACGGAGGGCACCTGGTGACCCCACCCCCTCTGACATCATGGGGAAAGCCATAGTGAATTCCCCATGACGTCCCTGTGCGTCAGAGGGGGCGGGGTCACCAGGTGCCCTCCATTATAAAAGACCTGTCAGACGCAGCGAAGCCTCACACAGCGGGAGCCTCCCATTGCGAGGAGCGGCCCAAGAAGAGACACCGACGCCGACGCCGACGCCATGGAAGAAGATGCCGGACGAGAAGGACGAGAAGACCAGCGCAAGAAGAAGCGGATCGGAGAAAGAAGAAAATGGAAGAAGAAGATGGAAGAAGATATCGGAAGGAGAAGATGAAGAAACCGAAGGATGAAGAAAGAAGAAAGAAGATTTTAATAAAGGAATTGTCAAAGACCGTCTCCTGTCATTTTTACAATTTTTGGTGAAATGGTAGGGGTACTTTTGTACCCCCTTACCATTTCACACAGGGGGGGGCGGGATCTGGGGGGTCCCCTTGTTAAAGGGGGCTTCCAGATTCCGATAAGCCCCCCGCCCGCAGACCCCCACAACCAATGGCCAGGGTTGTGGGGAAGAGGCCCTTGTCCTCATCAACATGGGGACAAGGTGCTTTGGGGGTCTTTGGACCCCCAAAGCATCCTCCCAATGTTGAGGGCATGTGGCCTGGTATGGTTCAGGTGGAAGGGGGGGCACTCTCGTCCCCCCCTCTTTTCCTGCGGCCTGCCAGGTTGCGTGCTTGGATAAGGGTCTGGTATGGATTTTGAGGGGGACCCCACGCCATTTTTTTTGGCTAGGGTTCCCCTTAAAATCCATCCCAGACCTCAAGGGTCTGGTATGGATTTTGAGGGGGACCCTCCACCATTTTTTTTTTTTTGGCTGGGGTTCCCCTTAATATCCATCCCAGACCTGAAGGGCCTGGTTATTGAATTTGGGGGGACCCCACGCTTTTTTTTTTTTTTTTTTTATCAATGAATGACAGTTCTCTGTGTTACAGGAGCCATCAATTCATTAGCTGCGAGCAGGGAAAGTTCTAAGCACAGGAAACCTGCCCCCCTTCACAGGCCACCTATAGACACCCCCCAGATGTGATACTGCAATGCTGTTCTAACAGCACGCACACACAAATCCCCAGAAATAGAGCATATATTGTCAGCAGTCAGCAACACACTGACACGCTGACACTGAAACACAATATGCGAGGCCGCCGCCGCAGCGGCCTCTTATATCGTGGGGCGTGTACTAAAGCCCCTGAGCTATAATTGGCTACAGGCATCCTGCCTGTAGCCAATTATGGCTCTCCTCGCTGCCGGCGCGGTGATTGGCCAAGCATGCGGGGTCACAGTGCATGCTTGGCCAATCATCAGCCAGCATTGCACTGCGACTAGCGCAATGCATTGCGGGCCACTCGCATCACACGAATTTGATGCGAGCGGCCCAAATAGTTCTGGGCTCGCCAAGCGGGCGAACGCCCGATGTTCGATTCGAACATGGGTTCGAATCGAACACCGGGCCCATCCCTAGTGAATAGCAATGACATGTAAATCTGTTGACTCCTCATAATCATTTTGGGCTGGATCTGAAGAAGAAGATGAGTAGGAAAAGGCAGAATTAGCAGTATTTGCAGGCAAGTTGATGTTCTGCAGTAGGAAATGGGCACAATAGCAGCACTTACAGGCAAGTGGCTGCCCTGTGCCTGGGAGGAGTACAAAGAGAAATACTTTTTCAGCCACACCACTACTTCCTGCATGTGTTGTGGCTGAATAGCACCGCTACTCTGACACACAGTAAAATTGCCAGTGTTAAAATCCTGGTGTTAAAGAGGAGTGCCACCTTAAAAAAAAATATTAAAAGTCAGCAGCTACAAATACTGCAGCTGCCGACTTTTAATGAATGGACACTTACCTGTCCAGGGTGCCCGCGATGTCGGCAGCAGATGACGAGCAATCGCTCATCTCTCGACTGCCCCGCCGCCATCCTCTGTCAGGGAATCAGGAAGTGAAGCTTTGCGGCTTTACTGCCCGGTTCCCTACTGCGCATGCACGAGTCGCGCTGCATGTCTTCACTGGTCCCCGTTGTGTCCTGGGAACTGTGTTTTTCCCAGAACACAACGGGGGGGGGCATCTGTGGCTAGCTATCCAGGTATCTGCACCCCCCTGAAGGGTGCCAATTGTGGCACTGGAGGGGGGGAGGAATCCGATGAGCGAAGGTTCCACTTTAGGGTGGAACTCCACTTTAGGTTGTTTAGAGTAAAGTGTTAATATTATGTTGTTGAATTAGAGGGAATTAACACTATTAGTGTAAACAATCCTCTCTATCCAGTGAACAACTTTTATGAGTGTTAATTTAACTCTGAACAGTGTGGATTATATTAACATCAGAAAGTGTTTATATAATCCCACAGAGTTAAATTTAACACTGCTGATTTTACTGTGCATAGAAAAGGTACACATGCTCTAACTGCAAGGTCAGCATTATTGCCAAGCAGGCATTAGGACACTGGTTATGTAGGTCACTGTGGATATTTATTTATTCCCCTCCAGCAAAAGATACTTTAAAAAGGGGCCACACTGCAAAGTTCTAATGAACTGCCCTGTGGATAGCAGTGGCATGTAAATCTGTTGACTCCTCATAGTCATTTTGGGCTGGATATGCAGAGGAGGATGAGGAGGAAAAGGGAGCATTAGCAGTATTTGCAGGCAAGTCGATGTACTTCAGTAGGAAATTGGCACATCAGCAACACTTACTAGCAAGTAGCTGCTCTGTGCCTGGTAGGAGTACGAAGAGAAAGACGTTGTCAGCCACATTACTACTTCCTGTATGTGTTGTGGCTAAAAAGTTCAGCCACTCTAACAAAGGTACATGTTCTCTCAGTGGCATTGAATGGGTTGTTAGCATCCCAGGGCAAGGCAAGTAATTTGCATTCCCTAACACATGGACTTACCTATTCTTGGCGTGCTCAAGTCTGGTCACATGATCCCCTGTATTAGTCAGTGGTGGCTGCAGGGGAAAAGAAAGAGCGCATAACAATGGCTGGTAAATCCTGGAGAGGTGTCATCACCTATACATTCCTATGTCCCATCTGTGGAGAGAGAGAGGGGGGATGAGAAAGACAGGGGGGTAAGATAGAAAGGGGTTGAGAGTGAGAGGGGGTGAGAGACAGGGGAGAGAGAGAGAGGGAGGGGGGTGAGAGAGAGGGGGGCTGAGAGAGAGGGGGTGAGAGAGATGGGGGCTGAGAGAGAAGAGGGGTGAGATAGAGAGACCCCTAGCCCTGTCCCTATCTGCAGTCCCTCCTCTGCCCCTGGTCCCAGTCTCTCTCTGCAGGTAGGTCTGTGTATGATGCCCGGTACCTTCCATGCCAGTCTCCTTCTTGATTCGGGGGTACTCTGCTCCTTCCAGCGGCTCCCTGGCAGCCTGTGTCTCCCACCCATCCTTGTCCTCTGGGCCTCACTGTTCTTGTTGCAGCGAAGAGGAGGTTGGAGGAGTCCAGGCTCTGGGAGGCACTGGGAATGCTGTGCCCACTGCTGCTCGCCTCTTCGGGGGTCAAGGAGGTGGTAGAGCTCTTCTCCCTCCTTGGCTCTCAAGCCTAGCTGCCCTCGCTGTTCACCTTCCCTGCAGCCTCCATCTGCAGGGCTGCCCACTCGCCGTGTGGAGATACAGTAGATGCCTGCACCCCGAGGATGCCTCTGCTTGCTGCCACGCTCCACCCCCATCGAACCTGGACTCTCCATGACAACAAGGGGCTCAAGTTGCAGCTCTTTTGGGCCCCACAATAATGACAGGGTCTGAGGCAGCTGCTCCCGTCCTGGGATCCAGTGCACTCAGGATGGCACCCCTCTAAATATTGCGCCTGGGCCAACTGCTCTGGCTGCCCCCCAATGGCTATGCCACTGCATTCTCTAACTTTATATGATGCAGTCTCACCAACTTTAGATGATGCAGCCCCATCACTGCAGAACCTGCTTTCCCACAACTACCTCCACTTGCAGAACCTCTGCTTCCCATTTAGACCTTTTTTTAATATAGGAGATTCTACATTTAGGCAATCTCATTTATTAAAGTAACAGCAATGGGGGAATAAATATGTGGTGTTTGGGTGCACACTGCTTTACCCACAAGTATGTGGTGACATGCTGCAAACAAATTGCAACCTGGACCCTGCTGGGTGCCTTGTGCAGCACATCCACCACATCAAGACCAAAACATACAATAAAAAAGGACAAAAATTCCAATCCTGATTAGAAAATCACAACTACTACGATTCCAATCCTCTATTCTGAAATTCATATGGGGGTCCAAAGGTAGACACTGCTCCAAGGACATACTCCTAAAAAAATGTTCCAGAACTTGTTTGAGCTTCAGGGGTTTTGGAGCTTCTGGCTTCAGGCGTTTTGGAGTGGAGATGTGAACCATCTCTATAGAGAATAATAGATTTTTTCCCCTCCAGCATTTTGTAGCTTCAGGCTTCAAGCTACAAAACGCTCAGGTGTGAATGGGGCCTTAGACCCCATTCACACCTGAGCGTTTTGTTAGCTTGAAGCCTGAAGCTACAAAACGCTATATAGGGGAAAAAATCCATTATTCTCAATGGAGTTGGTTCACATCTCCACTCCAAGTCATCCTGAAGCAGAACGCCTGAGGCTCAAAACAAGTTCTGTACCCTTTTTAGTCACTTGAATCGGGGCTGATTTGGGCGATTTTGGAGCGTTTGCATTCCCATAGAAACGAATGGAAACGCTTGATTCAAGCGTCTAGGCGTTTTGTCGCTTTTATCTGCTCAAGTCACATAAAGAAAATTACATAAACATACACAGGAAGTGCACAGATCACCATTTTTTGGTTAGCAGACATGGAGGCCAGCAATATGGAGGGCGAAGTGGATGAGACATTATGTCTTTTAGATCAGGAGAGCTTTATCAGAATGGTAAAGGAGCACCCCTGTCTCTATGATTCCAGAGATCCATGCTACAAACTTTGAGCGAGCAAGAGGAAGGCATGGAACCAGATTGCCAGCCAAGTTTTCACAAACTGGGTGGACCTAACTGCTCATGTGAAGGATGATAAAGGTAAGATAAACCCCTGCAAACATAACTAACCACCAAACTGACCATAGGGAGATAATAGGATGATTGTTATTTAGTACATTATAAATAACAGAATCTTAGCACCAGAAAAACAGTACTAGCTTATGCTTATATTCCTATGCATTGCTTACAAGATCATACATATGAGAAAACAGACAATAGATGTGCAATTGCAGTTCACTATGGCCACATATGTGTACACACAAATTGCATGTGTGCAGGAATGTGGCCAGGATGAACTGGAATGGCACATCTATTGCCTCCTTCTTATATAAGTATAAGCATAGGAGTATGAGTATAGTATTGTCAGCATGTCACAAATACACAGTGATGTAAGTAACTGAGTTAAAATAAACTGAGTTACCTAACGCAGTTACTTTAGAGGGTAACGAGTAATCTAACTGATTACTTTTCCCCTCATGGTAACTCAGTTCCCATTACTTTGGCTTAGTTACCCCAATTACATCTACCGCCACTAGATGGCAGTAGTGTAATTCCGGTGTCCTGCCGAAAAACTTCCCCAGCCAGATTAGGACTCCCTGTACTGTGCAGGCGCAGGACTTGCGCAGTACGAAGGACTATGGAGCTTCCGAAAATTGCCGAACCTAAACAGCTCTGAGTGAACTCTACACTGTGCAGGTGCAGTTATCATGTAATTGTACGAGGCGATGCCGCACGCTCCTGATGCTCGTGCTACTCTGCAAGGGGCGTCTATGGTGTAAGTAAGGGACGGGTCTAGTATTACTGTAACCAACGATATAATAATAATAGACCCGCCACTTGCTTACACGCTATAACAGATCTGCCCCTTGGTTAGAGTAATAATAGCAGCCCCTTGCTTACACGATATATAACAATAATAATAAATGCCTCCCTTGGTTACAGTAATACTAGACCCGCCCCTTAGTTACACGTATAGAATATTTTAAAAAAAAGTCACAGTTACTTTGCTGCGTAACTAATTACTTTTCCAATGTAGTAACTGAGTTACTAACGCAATTACTTTTTGGAAGAAGTAATTTGTAACTTAACTAATTACTTTTTTAAAGTAAGATGACCAACACTACATGATGGCACACTCTGACCCCTAGTGGATATTGTATGGATACTGCACACAAAGATAAATATATATTTAAAAAGAAAACACGAGACTTCTTATCAATACATCAAGCATTTTTATTAATTATTCAGTACAGCATAGTATATGGTTGTAGTAATAAACAACTAAAGATTTAAAATTATTCAATTGCCTTAAGCTGCCATTGGACCTGTCCTGCTGGAGATATAAAGTAGGATTCAAATTGATCCCTGACATGTCTGCTTCCACGAACACCAGTCCAATGAGCTCTTTCCATGTTCTGATGTAATGGGTCCTCAAACTCAAATCCATCCCCCTGCCTTATAAAGTTACGCAAGGCACATACAGCTTTAACAGCACAGACTGCATTTTGCATGTTTAGAACAATGGGAGTGTGCATGACCCGCCATTTGTTTGCTAAAATGCCAAATGCACATTCGACAACTCAATGTGCTCTTGTTAGCCGATAATTAAACACACTCTTCTGTGTGTTAGATTGTGCCCCGAATAAGGCCGTAGAAGATGCTCACTCAGAGAAAAGGCCTCATCCCCCACAAAAACACTGGGTAGGGGAGGGCCATTTGTGTCCGGGAGTGGACTGTTTGTCGGAAGGTCCAGACAATTGGTATGCAGCATGAGTCCAAAAGAAGAATTCCCAAAAATAGTAGAGTCAGCGCTGCTGCCATACGACCCAATAATTATATAACGGAAGCAATAATTAGCATCAGCAACTGCCATTAAAACAAAAGAAAAATATTTCTTGTAGTTAAAATACTGGCTTCCACTACCCATGGGCTTTATGATCCCAATATGTTTCCCATCGGTCGCTCCAATGCAATTGGGGAAGTTACAGTGTTGCCAGAAAACTTCAGAGATCTGTGACCATTCTTCTGCTGTAGGTTTGTTAAACACAATATCCTTCAACACATCCCAAATAGCAGAGCAGGTGTCACGGACTATGTAACTTGCTGTCGATTTTCCAACCCGAAAGGCATAGTGTAGACTTGCTAATGATTGTCCGGTTGCTAGGTACCTACAAAGAACAGTTAAACTTCTCAAAATGAAGTGGAAGAGTATACATGACGCCTACACTCGACATCTAAGACTGCTCTGAGTGGATCTGCGGTGTGTGCTCCTAGAGATTATATGCATGCCAAAGAATTGGAGTTCCTTCGGCCATTGCTAGCTTTGGGGCGGTAAGCTATCATCTGTACGAATGTCATTAAACAAAATGTAAAGAGAAAGTTATAATAATTAATTTCTATTTTCAGTACTGAAAACTGCTGGGAGGATAGTACTCCAAATAACGATTTGGACACAGATGCAAACAGTCAGCAAGCAGGCCAAGCATCAGCCAGTGAGCAAGCAAGCCAAGCATCAGGTGATCAAGCAGGCCAAGAGCCGGAGAGCCAATTGTCGACTCCAGCACGGTCTACATCTGCAACACCTGTGGGAGACCCATTTGTGCTCATGTACCTGCTAGAGCAACAAGAAGGAGGGCTCCTGAACCTGATTTCAACCGCATGTTGGACATTATGGCCAGTATGTTGGAAAGAATGAACAGCAACAGGTCTCATGTGCAGGTTTCTGCAAGGTGTCTGGAAGGTCTAATGGAGAAGGTACCATCAGAACTCCGGGCAGACATGTTGGCAGGTACCATCTGTTACTTTTATTACACCAACCACCAACCACCACATATAGGTCCTCAGAACCTCCACCACCTTATGGTTCCTATGCAAGTCTCCCCCTGCCCCATCTGCCAGCACCACATTCTTTACCCCTTCCTTGGTTGTCATCATCACATTCTGCCACCCACCTTCCACTGTCAACACCACCACCTTCTAATTACCTTCCTCTTCCTCTTCTAATTGGCAGCATAATGAGAATCCCTCTACCTCCACCTGGTCACATTATGGCCATGCCATGAATGTGGTGATGTCACCTAATAAGGCAGTCAACTCCTCCCAAACATTCCATCACCTCTAATTTTTTTTGTTTTGTTTTATGAGCTACATTAGCTCTATTTATTTTTTTATATTGTTGAGATGTATATGTGAAGAACAAACAAACGAACAGAAAAATTTATATTTCAAGAATATTTTATATTTTAAAAAAAGTTAAGTGACAACAGGGGCAGACTTACGCTTCCGCCGACGCGACCGGATGTGACGGTCGGACGCGACGATCGGATGTGAGTAGCGTGAGTTTTGAGATCAGCCTGAGTCTCCTACAGAATCCTGACTAGTCCCTGCTACCGAGACCCATATCCCGGAAACGAACGCCTGGTGCGATGAGTAACAGTAAGATGTCGGCGGCCGATCGCCTTAAGGAATTTGCACGAACGGACAAACAAGACGGCGGGCGAAGCCCTCCACAGACACGGAGTGGCGGACCATCAGCGCTGGAGATCCAGAAGCCTAGCATGCCTCAGCCGCAGCCCGGGAAAGTGGAAAAACAGGAGAAGCATCCTAAATTGACCCTGGAGTAGATGAACTCCCAGTTAATGGAGGCCATCCACTCGAGCAATGCAGCCCTGACAGGTAAAATGGATGAGATTAAAAATGATATAGGACTGATCAGGCATGATATGCAGAGCATAAGAGAGAGAATGGCAGAAGTGGAAAACAGGACAGCTCTATTGGAAGATACTGTTACCCCTATGCCTAAAAGGATATCTATGGCAGAAAAACAGATTACCCTGTGGCATCAAAAATCAGACGATTTTGAGAACCGTTTGCGCCGCAATAATTTAAGAATAGTCGGTTTACCAGAAAAAGTGGCGGGGTTTAACCCTGGAGACTGAAAAATGGTTGAAAAATGTATTTCCAGATATGTAGGTATCGGCAGCATATGCAGTGGAGAGAGCACATAGGGTGCCGGCGGTAATACCTAAACCAGGGCTTCTCCCTAGACCCCTATTGGCGCGATTACTAAACTGCAAGGACAGAGATACAATCTTGCGGAAGGCAAGACAAAAGGGAGAGATTCGCTATGAGAACAGTAAAGTATCAATATTTCCAGACTTTTTTCTGGAGCTGCAAAAGCAACGGGCAACATTTTATGAAATAAAACGAAAAATGAGAGAGGCAGGAATCGAATACTCTATGGCATATCCAGCAAGGTTGAGAGTGGAGGAAGGCGGAACGACTATGTACTTCAGCACACCTGGACAAGCCAAAGACTGGCTGCGAACTGTTAAACCTGTACCTTGATAAGAGAAAAGGGGGAAATGAGGGAAGCCCCGAAGGATAATGACACTGGGAGGATCAGGACTTTAGTGGATGGGGTGAGGGGGGGCGGAAGATGGAGGGTGAGAAGGACTCTTTTTTATTTATTTTTTATTTTTTTGGTTAATGGTAGTAATCTACTTAGTTATTTATCCTTTTTTTTTTTTTTTTTTTAGTTTTTTGTGATTAGGTAACTAAGAAGGAAGGGGAAAGAAAGGAAAAAAGAAAAGAAGAATGGAGAATGAAGAGAATGTAATGTTTTATTTGTTGGGGGAGAGGGGGTTGGGGGGTAAATGGAGGGTGACGGGGTGTGAATAAATAGGAAAATAGACATAAAGTCACATTGAGATAAACACTATTTTATATATATTTTTTATTTTTTGTAGCACTGGAAGAAATGAGAGGAATTTTTTATTTTTTTTTTATTTTGTGAAATAGAAGGATATGCACGGAAGCTTTTTTTTTTTTTTGGAGACACTATAGGAAGTGAATATATGAGGGTGAATAAGAAATACAGACACTAAAGATTAAAAATACAATAATACACATTATAAACACAAGTAAACTTAAGAGGGGAGAGAAGGGGATAGAGGGGAGGGGAGGGAGGGGATTGAGGGGGTTTAAGGGGGGTGGAGGGGAGTGAGCAAATAGGAAAATAGAGATAAAAGCACATGGAAATAAATATTTTTTTTTTTTATCTATATAAACTATTTTTATTTTTTTTGATGATTGGAGGAGGGGAGAAGGTTTTTTTTTTTGTTCATTTATTTATTTTTTCTCTTCTTTCTTCCATTTTTTTTTTTTTGGTAATTGGAGGGGAGATTTTTTTTTTGTTTGTGATTGGAGGAGGAGAGAAGTTTTCGCCCCTCCCACCCCTGGTCCCCTATATCTTCAAAGAAAATGAGGGAGAGGGGAAGGAGCAGAAAGGCTGAGATCGAAATAAATTACCTATATAAGGGCAAAACGCAATATGTCGGTAATGCCCTAAAACAAATGGTATGGATGAATGGAGTTGAATGGATGAGTGAGAGGTAGAAAAGAGAATGGTCACGAGGAAAAGAAAGAGACATAGGCCAAGATCATTTGTATGCAAGAAACACATATGACTAAAGATAGATTGGAGTATTAAAAAAAACTTTGGATACAATGGTCAAGTCACTCATGTCATACAACATATTCAAGAGGGGTTTCTCTTCTGGTGCACCGGGTGGTAACATGGGAATGTATTAGAGAAAAAAGAGATCCTGATGGAAGATATGTTTTCGTTTTCGCTTTGATGCATGCACTGCCAGTTGTAATTATGGGGATATATAACCCTCCCCCAGCTACAATGGGAGTATTAAATGAAGCAATGATATTTATGTCAGAATACCCAGAGGCATATGTTGTATGTATGGGAGATTTTAACATGTGTTTAGATCCCAAGATAGATAGGTTTGGGAGAAGTAAGCAAAAAGGAGTAGTAGGATCAAAGGGGTTGGAAAAATTTATGAATGAAGTAGGTTGGGCTGATTTATGAAGGATCAGAAACCCAGGGACTCGGTCCTATTCGTGGCATGCACCAGGGAGAGGGTGCATGTCTAGAATAGACATGGCAATGGGGAACGAAAAAATCCTGCCAATGGTTCAATCCGTAGCCTATATGACGAGAGGGGTGTCTGACCACTCTGGATTAACCTTTGAGCTAAAAAATAGGCCCAAAAAGAAGACGACCGGTTATAGGATACAGGCTCAGTGGTTAACCCATATAGGATCAAATGATAGAATACCGGAGCAATTAGGAATGTTCCTGGAAGCACATGGGGATTGGAAAATAGATGGAGTACTTTGGGATACATTCAAGGCATATCTGAGAGGAATAACAAGGTCAACAGTATCATATATAAAACGTACTAATAGACAGGAAAAATAGGAAATGGAACAGTTATGTGCACAGGCAGAAAATAGGTTCATAGGTGATCCCTCAAATATAAATCAAATAAGATGGGCAGCCTTAGCACGTCAATATAAGAATCAACTAATAATTAATGCTAAACGTAAGAAATTCCAGCACGCACAAACTAATAAGATGCTGAACTTCTTGATAAGGCGGCAAACCCCATCATTGGCAATATCAGAGGTGAAAAATTAGAAAGGGGAGATGGTAAATACACTAGATGAGATACTTGAGACCTTCCAAAAATATTACATTAACATGTATACATCAACATTGATTTGTGCAAAAGAAGAGATAGAGGATTACCTAGACTTTCTTAAATTAACAGAGGAACAAAAAGAGGAGATAGAGAGAGATATAGAGGAAGATGAAGTACGAGAAGCTATCTTCGCTTTGGGAAAGGGTAAATCCCCAGGGCCAGATGGTATACCATTGGAAATGTACCAGCGATATGCAGAGATTATGGTACCAGTTATGACCAAAATGTATGGAGAGGCATTTCGACTGGGAGAAATGCCTGTCTCCATGTGTGATGCTACAGTTATACTAATACCGAAGCCAGACAAAGATAGAACTGAATGTGGGATACAGACCAATTTCTTTATTAAATATAGATTACAAAGTACTGGCAAAAGTACTTGCCAAAAGGCTTAATCAGGTAATTTTATCTATGTATTATCTATACATTATACATTATCTATGTATTATCTATGTTGTATGTATGGGAGATTTTAACATGTGTTTAGATCCCAAGATAGATAGGTTTGGGAGAAGTAAGCAAAAAGGAGTAGTAGGATCAAAGGGGTTGGAAAAATTTATGAATGAAGTAGGTTGGGCTGATTTATGAAGGATCAGAAACCCAGGGACTCGGTCCTATTCGTGGCATGCACCAGGGAGAGGGTGCATGTCTAGAATAGACATGGCAATGGGGAACGAAAAAATCCTGCCAATGGTTCAATCCGTAGCCTATATGACGAGAGGGGTGTCTGACCACTCTGGATTAACCTTTGAGCTAAAAATAGGCCCAAAAAGAAGACGACCGGTTATAGGATACAGGCTCAGTGGTTAACCCATATAGGATCAAATGATAGAATACCGGAGCAATTAGGAATGTTCCTGGAAGCACATGGGGATTGGAAAATAGATGGAGTACTTTGGGATACATTCAAGGCATATCTGAGAGGAATAACAAGGTCAACAGTATCATATATAAAACGTACTAATAGACAGGAAAAATAGGAAATGGAACAGTTATGTGCACAGGCAGAAAATAGGTTCATAGGTGATCCCTCAAATATAAATCAAATAAGATGGGCAGCCTTAGCACGTCAATATAAGAATCAACTAATAATTAATGCTAAACGTAAGAAATTCCAGCACGCACAAACTAATAAGATGCTGAACTTCTTGATAAGGCGGCAAACCCCATCATTGGCAATATCAGAGGTGAAAAATTAGAAAGGGGAGATGGTAAATACACTAGATGAGATACTTGAGACCTTCCAAAAATATTACATTAACATGTATACATCAACATTGATTTGTGCAAAAGAAGAGATAGAGGATTACCTAGACTTTCTTAAATTAACAGAGGAACAAAAAGAGGAGATAGAGAGAGATATAGAGGAAGATGAAGTACGAGAAGCTATCTTCGCTTTGGGAAAGGGTAAATCCCCAGGGCCAGATGGTATACCATTGGAAATGTACCAGCGATATGCAGAGATTATGGTACCAGTTATGACCAAAATGTATGGAGAGGCATTTCGACTGGGAGAAATGCCTGTCTCCATGTGTGATGCTACAGTTATACTAATACCGAAGCCAGACAAAGATAGAACTGAATGTGGGATACAGACCAATTTCTTTATTAAATATAGATTACAAAGTACTGGCAAAAGTACTTGCCAAAAGGCTTAATCAGGTAATTTTATCTATAATAGCGGAGGATCAAACTGGATTTATGCCAGGGAAATCCACCTTAATTAATATCAGAAGAACGCAATTTATGATACAAATGAGAGAGTTTATACCAGAAACAAGTTGTGACAAGCCCCTGCTCGCTCGGTTCCACTCTCCCGACACTCCTATGTCCCCCGACAGATCGCAACAGATCGCAACAGATCTGATGGTTCGGTCATGCGATGCTCCGGGATTCAAACTACAGCTATGTGCTGTTCGAATCCAGTTGTGATGGCTCTGAACAAACACCAGGCAGGCTGTATGTAAGTTCAAACAGGAATATCTTTATTGGATCCACAACACTCTTTTATACACATCAGTTTGAACACCCCGCCCCCAACAACCACTTTCCTTTTTTTTTTTTTTTTTTTTTTTTTTTTTTTTTTAAAGAAATTTTTATTTGTTTAACCAGGCAGTTACAGAGAAAAGTCAACAATAACATAGGTAACATCTTACAGATAATTCAGGTGTACATGAGGATGCCAAAATAAAGAGAGGGCATAAGTAGTCTTTAGAGTCCAGAAGCAGAAGCAAGTCTTCGTGTTTTTAACGGAGTAACATCCTATAAACAACAGCAAACAGTGAGAAATGCATAGCAATATATTTCAGGGAGTATGAGGTGGATAAACACAATTTATAAAGGAGGTAAAAGGGGAGGAAGAGGTATACATCAAGTGGGTGTGTACAAAATGGGGAGTAGTAAATGTAAAAGAGCGACCGAGTGTGGTATTCGCATTAAAGATTGTAACCCGATCCATCCACCCCGTTAGGGATCTTGCTGTGGATGGGCGCAGTCACTTTAAAGAGTAAGTGTGGAACTAGGGTGATAATCAATGGAAGTAGTCGAGCCACCAGGGGGTCATGTACAAATAGCCGGTAAGGTATGGAGGAGCTATTGGGAGTAGGGCATGTATAAGTGCGGGTGATATGTAGTGGGGGAGGCGATGAGCCTGAGGCGGATATCTATCAATATGTAGACAGGTATCAGTGCGGGCTGTGAGTGTCAGGTAGGCAGTAGCATGTATGTAACGGGTGTAAGATACAATAGAACTCAGGGGAGAGTAGATAGATTGGAGGGTTGTTGTCTAAAGTTTTTCCAGCACGCCCAAGTGTGTTCATGCGCAGACGTGTTATCCCTGGTTTGGTGGATCAGGTTTTACCACTTTCCTATTGGTCAATTGTAAAGTAGACTGTTTTCAATTAGGTCCTCTGCCATGCAAATTAGGACTTGAAACAGGGTCAGCAGGGATTGGTCTGATAGCTTGAATAGGAGGACTGATAAGGTGTAATGACACAGAGAAGCCCCAGGAGGTAATTAAAGTACATAAACAAATGGTCAAACACAGAACAATGCATTCCTTCCAGACCACAGAGACGTCTGGAGTGGGTTAGCCTTAAGACATTGCAGAAGACCCCCCCACTGTGTAATAGAATCAAAGGAGAAATACATCAGTGTTTCAAGGTTCATGACAATTCTCCCTCCTGGGAAACAGTCCAACAGCCACAGTGGAACTCTGAACGGGTCAACTCGAGGATGTTGGAAAAGAGAAGTAGTCTTAAGGTTCCAGGTCCCTCTGTCGAGATAACCCATCCGCATTCCCGTTTTGGGGCCCTGGCCGATATTGTATGGTGAAATTGTACGGTTGCAAAGCCAGGCTCCACCTTAGTAATCGGCCGTTCTCTCCCGCCACCCGGTTAAGCCATATCAATGGATTGTGGTCTGTCATGATGGTAAAAGAGCGTCCATACACATAGGGCTGCAATTTCTTTAAAGCCCAGACTAAGGCCAGACACTCTTTTTCCACAGCAGCATATCCAACTTCACGGGGTAACAACTTGCGGCTGAGATACGCCACCGGGTGCTCTTTCCCGTCATCGCCAACTTGACTTAGTACGGCTCCCAGTCCGAACATGGAAGCGTCTGTATGGATGACAAAGCGTTTGTTAGGATCGGGTGCCGCCAGTATGGGAGCTTGCGTTAGGGCGGTTTTTAACTGATGAAACACTGTCTCGCACTCCGGGGACCACAGGACCTGTCTAGGGAGAGTCTTTTTGGTCAGGTCCGTCAGGGGTTTGGCAATGTCACTATAGTGGGGTACAAACTTCCTGTAGTACCCTGCTGTCCCTAAAAATGAAAGTACCTGGGTTTTGGTTCTGGGAACCGGCCAGTTTAGGACGGCCTCGATTTTTGCAGGTTCTGACCTCTGCTTCCCACATCCCACTCTATGTCCCAGATATTGCACCTCAGACATCCCGATATTACATTTGTCTGGCTTCAGGGTCAGGTCAGCGGCTCGGATCCTATCTAGCACTATTCCCAGGTGTCTAAGATGTTCCTCCCATGTCTGGCTATAGATTGCGATGTCGTCAAGATATGCGCATGCAAAATCTTGCAGACCATCGAGGAGTTCATCTATCATCCGCTGGAAGGTAGCTGGAGCATTCTTCATCCCGATTGGCATTACCAGAAACTGGTAAAGGCTGAACGGGGTGATGAAGGCCGACTTTGGAATTGCTTCTGCTTCCAAGGGAATCTGCCAGTAGCCCTTACACAAGTTAATAGTCGTCAGATAATGTCCCTGAGCTATTTTGTCCAGCAATTCGTCCACTCGGGGCATAGGGTAGGCATCTGTCACAGTACAGTCATTCAGTCGCCTATAGTCCACACAAAATCGTGTCGTGCCATCCCGTTTTGGGACTAATACTACAGGGGAAGCCCAGGGGCTTGCTGATGGTTCGATCACCCCTAACTCGAGCATCTCCCTAATCTCCGCTCTCATACCTTCTTGCACTGCTCCGGGAATCCTATAGGCTGGTTGTCTCAGTGGCTTCTGCCCGGGGGTCTCTACCTTGTGCACAGCTATGCGAGTGTACCCAGGGAGTGCCGAGAACATCTCCTGCCGGTCCTGGAGTAATTCTCTGGCTTGTTCTCGTTCTTTGGATCCTAGTCTATCTCCTAGCCTTATATCTTCCACACCCCCGGAACAGTTACTGATTTCGGGAAGCTCCAGCATCGGTAGATATTCAGAGTCCCCGGTGGCAGGAGCACATATGGCGGCTACTGCCTCAGTCCTCTCATGATAGGCCTTCATCATATTAATGTGGAATGTCCTCTTAATATTTGTGTCTGCACAGCTGGCAACCACGTAGGTGGTATCGCACAGCTGTTTTACCACCTGATAGGGGCCCTGCCAGGAGGCCTGTAATTTATTTTGCTTCAGGGGTTTTAGTATCAGGACTTTCTGTCCAATATAAAAGGTGCGATTTCGCGCAGACCGATCATACCAAACCTTCTGCTGACTCTGGGCCGATTGCATGTTCTCATGGACTAGATCGGTAAGTTCCCGCAGTCGCTCCCTGAGTTCCAAGACATAACTAAGGATGGGGAGGCCTTCCGGATCCTCTACCCCCTCCCACTGGGCCCTCACTAAGTCTAAGGGTCCCCTAACCCTTCGCCCATATAACAGCTCAAATGGGGAAAACCCAGTGGACTCTTGGGGTACCTCTCTATAGGCGAACAGTAGATGGGGATTTCTCCCAATCCTTCCTACTTTCCACAAAGGCCCGAAGCAGCTGCTTCAGGGTCCTGTTAAATCTCTCACACAGCCCGTTAGTCTGAGGGTGGTAGGGGGCGCTCTGGAGGAGTTTAATCCCACAGAGACGCCAAAGCTGCTGCGTCAGCTCGGCTGTGAACTGGGTACCCTGATCGGACAATATCTCCTGGGGGAACCCTACCCTAGTGAATACCCGCAGTAAGGCATCTGCTACTGTATCAGCCTGGATATTGGATAAGGGAATGGCCTCCGGGTAGCGGGTGGCGTAATCCACCACCGTAAGAATATACTTCTTCCCAGTGGCACTGGGGCGGGCCAGTGGGCCTATAATATCTACCACTATGCGGCTAAAGGGTTCTCTAATGATCGGCAGGGGTTGCAGTGAGGCTTTTGGGTGATCCCCTGTCTTCCCTACTTTCTGACAAGTCTCACAGGTCCGGCAGTATTCTCGCACCTCAGCATGTAACCTGGGCCAGAATAAAGCATGAGACAACCGACTCCGGGTCTTGGCTATCCCTAAATGTCCGGACAAGGGGATGTCGTGAGCCAGTCGCAATAGCTCCCGTCTGTATTTCTGGGGTACAACTAGCTGTTTGTGGGGACCCTGTCGCTTCCCAGTGCCCATTCCCTCAGTGTAACGATAAAGAAACCCCCCCTCCCACTCTATTCTGTCTTCCCCCAACCCCCTGGATCCTTGCCCGCCCTGTCCCGATAACCAGCTAAAGTTGGGTCACTCTGAGTCTCTTGTCTAATGTCAGAGGGAGAATCCCAGGACACAGGGTTGTCAAGTTGGGGTAACGTAGGAGGATTTGGTCTTACCTGGGTCCCCATAGGAGTGGAGTTGCCTTGAAGTTGGCTCTGACGTCGGGTGGTCACAGCCATGGCAGCCTCTGGGGCATATGAGGAAGTTAAATGCCCCAAATCGTTCCCCAAAAGTACTTCCGCAGGTAACTCACGTAGTAATCCCACTCGCACTTGTCGCTCCCCTGAGCCCCAATCCAAGAGAACTTGGGCGGTGGATAAACGTACCACCTTGCCCCCTGCTACCCTGACTGCAACAGTCTGACCGGTCTGGGCCGACTGAGGAATCATATGAGGCTGGATGAGGGTAATCGTAGCCCCGGAATCGCGGAGTCCCTGGGCCGGCTGCCCATTAACCCATACTGCCTGACGATGGTGCTGTCGATTATCTCTGGCAGCAGCTTGGACGGGATCAGCCTCGAAAAGTTCACCGCACTCTTCCTGAACATCTCGATGGTTGGGCTCATTCTGGAAGCAATGAACCGCTGGTCTGGATGGATGAGCATTCTCTCGGTACCTCGTGGATCGGGTAGGGCAATATCGCTGCAGATGACCGGTTTGGTTACAGATATAGCACTTAGGTCCGGTAGGAGGGTTGGGTCGGGCTGGGGGTCTAGAGGCAGACCACTGAGGTACTGAAGCTGGGTTAGAGGCTGGTAAACTTGGCCGAGATAGTGGATAGCGCTCGCTTTCACCTGACCTTCGAGAGTCCAGATATTCATCAGCCAAAGTAGCCGCTTGCTGTACAGTCCGTGGTTGCTTATCTCGCACCCAATCCCGTACTACCAGAGGGGTGTGGTTAAAGAATTGTTCTAAGAGTACTAGCTGGGTGATGTCCTCTATGGTATGAGCGTGGCTTCCCTGGAACCAGCCCTTAAGGTTCCGCTGCAGACGATGTGCCCACTCCACGTATGTTATGTTGGTTTGTTTCCGGGATTCTCTAAACTTAATCCGGCTGGCTTCGGGTGTAATGGCAAATCGGGCTAGCAGAGCTTCTTTTACCCGGTCATAATCTTTAGCGTCCTGGTCCTCCAGGGCCCGATACGCATCCGCCGCTTGGCCAGTTAAATTACTCGCCAGTAAGGCGACCCAATCTTGGGACAGTACTTCATGTATCTGGCATAGTCTCTCAAAGTCCTGCAGGAACGCTTCAATTTCCTCCTCTCCTTCCTTAAATAGTTTGAATGCCCGAAAGGGCAACTTACGGAAAGGCGCTGTATCTTTGGGTGTTGTCCCCGATTGCCGTATTTCCGCCATTCTTCGCTCATGTTGCCGCTCTAGTTCTCTCTCTTGTCGCTCATCCTGCTGCTGGATGTCTCTAATGACATTCTGTATGGCGGTCTCTGATGGGTTAGCACCATATAATGCCAACTGCTCTCGAACTCGTTGCTGAAACAAGTCTTCAACTGACCAGGGTCCCGCACCACCATCCCTCTGATCCATCTTGGCTAGCTCACTGATCAGGGTGGCCTTGTTCTTTGTCCCACCGGTTCCTCCACGGCTCTCAAGTAAGTCTTTCAGCGTGGCTCTCCTGCAGGCTGCATAGCTGGTCATTCACTGTGGTGGTTTGGAGTGTCCCAGTAACTGGAGAGCAAATCCCACCGCTGCCAACCAATTGTGATGAGCCCCTGCTTCGCTCGGTTCCACTCTCCCGACACTCCTATGTCCCCCGACAGATCGCAACATCTGATGGTTCGGTCATGCGATGCTCCGGGATTCAAACTACAGCTATGTGCTGTTCGAATCCAGTTGTGATGGCTCTGAACAAACACCAGGCAGGCTGTATGTAAGTTCAAACAGGAATATCTTTATTGGATCCACAACACTCTTTTATACACATCAGTTTGAACACCCCGCCCCCAACAACCACTTTCCTATTGGTCAATTGTAAAGTAGACTGTTTTCAATTAGGTCCTCTGCCATGCAAATTAGGACTTGAAACAGGGTCAGCAGGGATTGGTCTGATAGCTTGAATAGGAGGACTGATAAGGTGTAATGACACAGAGAATCCCCAGGAGGTAATTAAAGTACATAAACAAATGGTCAAACACAGAACAATGCATTCCTTCCAGACCACAGAGACGTCTGGAGTGGGTTAGCCTTAAGACATTGCAGAAGACCCCCCACTGTGTAATAGAATCAAAGGAGAAATACATCAGTGTTTCAAGGTTCATGACACAAGTGCCTTGGCATCGTTGGATACGGCCAAGGCATTTGATTCTATAGAATGGGAATTCCTACAGACAGTGCTGGAAAAGAACGGATTTGGGGAAAAGTTTAGAAAATGGGTGAGAATAATTTATAAACAACCATGCTCCAATCTGTTAATAAATGGTATATTATCTCCCACAATAAAATTACATAGGGGAACAAGACAGGGCTGTCCAATGTCACCGCAAATATTTGCCTTGGCAATTGAGGCACTGGCAAATAGATTTAGGCAATCAGATTAATACAAAGGGATTAAAGTAGGGAAAAAAACATATAGGCCTATATGCGGACGATATCATATTATATATGGGAGATGCGCAAGCATCTCTGATGGAAGCAATGAGAATAATAGAAATATATGGAATGTTTTAAGGGTTAAAAATAAATTGGCAAAAATCCGCACTGATGCTGCTAGGTACAGGTAATGAAAGGAGAGTCCAGACTCCATTAAAAATAGTTGAAGTGTTCAAATATTTAGGAGTAAATATTACTCTGAAATCTGAAGGAAATATGGAAGCCAATATACTCCCATTAGTAGAGCAAGTAAAGAGAAAATTGGAAATATGGATAAAGCTACCAATATCAATGGCAGGTAGAATTCAGCTGATAAAATCTATTGTACTACCCAAGTGTTTATATGTATTTGCACACTCCCCGGTAAAAATACCAGGACAGATATTTAAAAAATTAAATTCACAGATGACTCAGTTCATCTGGGCATATGGAAGATGCAAACTAAAATTTTATAAACTACAAAGACCTAAGACAGAAGCTGGGCTGGCTCTCCCGGACCTATATTTATATTATTTGGCAGGGCAACTGAAACATTTAAGATCATGGGTAGGACAGGAAAAAATAACAAGGATAGAGGAATACCTACTGAGTAAAATGCAAAAAGATGATTAAATGATGGGATTAGAAATAAAAGACCTGAGGAGAGTGGGAGCAAAAATTCCCCTACTGAAAGTGGCAAGGACAGTATGGAGGGAGGCTAAGAAATTGATGGGATTTGTTGATATCCCAACAGAAACTGCCCTTTGGAATAACCCAAAATTTGAACACCTGGAAATATTTGAAGACAGTAAATTTTGGAAGCAGAATAAGATATTAACTATTGGCCAGCTTTATGATAAAAATTTTATATTAACTTATGAAAACCTATGTAAACAATATAATTTACAGAGTAAACAGTTTTATAGATACCTTCAGTTGAGACAGGTGCTACAGGCACAGTTCAGAAGGGAGGAATTAAAAATATCTAAATATCCCCTTATAGGCATTTTGAGATCGCAAGGACCAAAGGGATTAATATCCAAAATCTATACACATTTGCTACAGAAGAAAATAGAAGGTGAACCATTGAAAATAAGGGACAAATGGCAGGCGGCTATCCCAGACATGAGCGATCATGAATGGGACGAAGTCTGCACCTCCCACTTGAAAGTATCCCCTGCAATGAACAACAGGATAATACAGATAAATATAATACATCAGACGTATTTGGCTCCAAATAGATCGTATAAAATGGGGAGGATGGCTGAACCAAGATGTACTAGATGTGGGCAGGGGGGAGCAGACTCTCTTCATGTAATGTGGTACTGTGGTAAAATACGGAAATATTGGCAACAGGTAGCTCGAACACTAGGGAAAGTTCTGAATAAATCTTTTATGGCTACGATGGAACTGTGTCTGCTGGGGATACTAAGGGAAGAGAGAGACAATAGAGATAATAAGATCTTTTTAAGGGAGGTACTATTTTTGGCAAGAAAACAAATAGAAAAATGGATTCAGCCACATCCTCCGACAGTAACTCAATGGGTGAGAGCAGTAAACCAGGTTCTACCTTATGAAAAAATAATGTATGAACAAAGGGGAAATGGGCGGAGATATGAAAACATATGGGCAAAGTGGAATAGATCATGGTTAACAGTGGACATAGGAACACCTGAAAACGTAGTATAAGGTGACCATAGATGGTGAGAGAAAGTGGGATGAATGAGAGGAGAAAATGTAAATGTAATTAGTATTAAATAAAGAATTGTAAAAGGATATAAAATGTACAATGTAAATTATTATGTAAGGAAAAATATTTTGTAATAAAGAGTTTTGAAAAAAAAAAAAAAAGTTAAGTTTTTTTTTTTTTGCTTTAAAAGCGTGTGTTTGATGTTTATTTTATGCATATAAAAAAATTGTAATATTGGGTTCTTCATGTATCAGTCTTTAAAAAATTACAAAAAATAAGAAAAAATTCACTCAGTGTGATCATTAGTCGTTCCACAGGTGGTATACTGTTACGGAAATATGTGTCCATTCGTTGCAACCGACTGCTGAGTAAACCCATTAACTCATCAAAGCTGTGATAAAAAAAAGTGGGGTTTATTAGTGGACATGATAAGAAAGGAACAATGTCAAACATCATGAATCCAAATAAGTTTGACTAACCTTTTTATGGACATCTGTAGTGATATCATATATCGTGGGTAGATGATTTAATAGTTATTAAAAAGTACTCCTCCGCAGCAACCCAATTATTCCAGAGAGAGATGCACTTTATTGGCTTCCAACACAGAACAAAGTCTTGCAACAGATGACAAAATCCAACAGGGTATAATTATGACAATACTAGTAAATATCTAGAGCCCCATATTTCCTAGATCTTGGTGTCTTCATAACCACACACCCTCCTCAGTCAGAATAGACTGAATGCCAGCCTGAATGTCCCCTCAAATACTGGTCTGACACTGGGGGGGGGGGGGGGGGGTTCTGCTAAGTCAACCGAATGTTTACCCCCTCAAGTCTAATTACCATCAATAAATACTTCTTCTATGGTCCTGCATTATCCTTAAGTTAGAACAATGTATCCTTTGAAATGTTCAATTAGGTTAAAAGGCCATACTTCACACACCTAGGTAGACTTGCATAAGATTTACACATCAAAGGGTCTTCAGCTGTCCCTTTGATATGTGTAAATTCAGTTGGCTTGGACAACTCAACTGAATTTCTGGTCAATATGTTACTTTAATACAATATCCTACATAAATTGGCCAACACATTACAACAACATCCTAGTGTAGTCCAAAAATGTATCATCATGATCACATTTGCCTCTATCTTCTCCATCAGCAATTACGGGGTGGATCCAGTATCTACATGCCCTCTTCTTTCTTCTCTTTCTTTCATGCAGAAAATATGACGTAGCAGTGGCTGCTGCCACAAAACACACCATCTCATCATCACTCATCTTTGCAGAGGACAATACAAACACATGGAGCAGGAAGCACAATGATGAAGAATATTCATCCAGGAAGCAGATGAAAAAAATCTAAAAACATAGCAACAAATGATGAAAGAGATGATCATTTTTCCTATTGGCTAAAAAGAAATGACCAAGCTCAAAAACCCAAGAAAATGCTGTATGCAAACGTGCAAATATGCGCGACAAAACGTGTGACAAAACGCCAGAACAAAAACCTCAAAAACGCTACGCTTTTTTTTTTATATACAGACTGGAACTCTGCTTTAAAGCTTAATTGTATAAACATTGTTGTATCAGTTGCAGGCAGCCCATTCTATTTCAGAATGTCATCTTGCAGTCTAGAAAGTTACCCTTCTGAGAACTTTACATTATGTAGATTTTAGCTTTGTCTTAATTGATAATACATTGATATGGAAAGGTCAAACTTATTTTACTCTTTCAACCAATTATATGGCTGCCACAAAACACACCATCTCATCATCACTCATCTTTGCAGAGGACAATACAAACACATGGAGCAGGAAGCACAATGATGAAGAATATTCATCCAGGAAGCAGATGAAAAAAATCTAAAAACATAGCAACAAATGATGAAAGAGATGATCATTTTTCCTATTGGCTAAAAAGAAATGACCAAGCTCAAAAACCCAAGAAAATGCTGTATGCAAACGTGCAAATATGCGCGACAAAACGTGTGACAAAACGCCAGAACAAAAACCTCAAAAACGCTACGCTTTTTTTTTATATACAGACTGGAACTCTGCTTTAAAGCTTAATTGTATAAACATTGTTGTATCAGTTGCAGGCAGCCCATTCTATTTCAGAATGTCATCTTGCAGTCTAGAAAGTTACCCTTCTGAGAACTTTACATTATGTAGATTTTAGCTTTGTCTTAATTGATAATACATTGATATGGAAAGGTCAAACTTATTTTACTCTTTCAACCAATTATATGGCTGTTACTGAGAGTCTGCAAAAAAAGATAACTTGTTATTGTTAAAGCCCAACTCTTTGTTAAATAGAATGAGGAAGGTTTAGCACCTCTTGTAGGGTTTAAATGTTACCTATATCCCCATTAGGCAGAAACCAGCTTCTTGCTCTGATAACTGGTCCTTGACGGAAATGAAAGAAAAAACCAAGGCAGTAATATAAATCTTATGTTTTTTAAGAGGATGTCGATGTTAGATGCTGGTATTTAAAATTGATTGATTGTTGCTGTATACACTGTACACATATACCACCATCCTTGTACCCACAAAATACTCCTAATTATTGTGCCACAACTGACAGCCTCACAGACACAAATAAACTTCAGGACAAAGGATAATTTTTAAAAAATACATGGTTTTATTACATATATTTTTCTTCTCATAAACATGTATCTTTTTATCTGGTCGAGCCTACCTTAACCACTGGCAGTCCGGTACAAAATAAAAGTGCTCTTAGCGGCGAATTTGCCATAAGATCACTTTTATCTGTGGCGGAAGAGGGCCCCCCTCCCGCCACGATCCGGTGCCCTCCGCCGCTTACTGGAGTCGTCGGCAGCGGCAGAGGCAATCGGATCCTTCCCGTGGCTGTGCATGGAGACGAGTGTGGGGAAGATGGCCCCCACCCGTCTCCATGAAACTGCAAGGCGGAAGCGACGTCAAGACGCCACTTTCACCTAGCTCTTAAAAGGCCTTTTTTTTTTTTTTAAATTACAAAAATATATATTTTTTTTATTGCATTTTATTGTAAATATGAGATCTGAGGTTTTTTTGACCCCAGATCTCATATTTAAGAGGTCCTGTCATGCTTTTTTTCTAGTACAAGGGATGTTTACATCCCTTGTAATAGGAATAAAAGTGACCCAATTTTTTAAAAGAACAGTGTACAAATAAAAAAGCAAAGGTAAAATAAATAAGAAAAAAATATATATATACTTTAAACATGCCCCGTCCCGCCGAGCTCCTGTGCAGAAGCGAACGCATACATGAGTAGCGTCTGCATATGAAAATGGTGTTCAAACCACACATGTGAGGTATCGCCATGATCGGTAGAGCGAGAGCAATAATTCTAGCCCTAGACCTTCTCTGTGATGCAAAACATGCAACCTGTAGAATTTTTCAAATGTCGCCTATGGAGATTTTTAAGGGTAAAAGTTTGTCGCCATTCCACGAGCGGGTGCAATTTTGAAGCGTGACATGTTGGGTATCAATTTACTCTGCGTAACATTATCTTTTACAATATAAAAAAAAATGGCTAACTTTACTGTTGTCTTATTTTTTAATTCAAAAAAGTGTATTTTAAAAGTCTGCTTGTAAGACCGCTGCGCAAATACGGTGTGGCAGAAAGTATTGCAACGACCGCCATTTTATTCTCTAGGGTGTAATTTAATTAATAAATTTTTCTAGCAAAAATATTTTTTTTTTTAACTTGTAAACAACACATCTAAAAAAGAGGCCCGATCCTTAATTACAGTGGTCAGGGGTAAGAAGAAAACTAAACACCATATAGAGTAAAGCAGCAAGGACAAGCTACCCCATTCACATCAGTCCCCACATCAGTCCCCCTTATATCAAAGTCCCAAGACTCCCTCTTTACACCAGAAACCCCAGCATCCCCCGACACATCAGGGTTCACAGAGTTCCTCTTAACATTAGAATCCACAGAGTCCCCACTTACATCACATTTCCCAAAGTCCCCCCTTACATCAGAGTCCCCAGCATTCCCCCTTACATCAAGGTTCCCTGAGGGGGTTACATCAGAGTGCCCCCCTGGCATCAGAGTTCTCAGTGTCCCCTCTTAAATCACTGTTGCCAGAGACGTCTTACATAAGAAACCTCTACTTATATCAGAGTCCCCCTTATATTTGTACACCCCCACTCATTCTTAAATCAATGTCTCACTTTGCCCCTGCATCAGTTTTACATTAGTACCCCACCTTATTTCAGTGTGCGCACTCCCACCTTAAATCAGTGCCCCCTCTTACCTCAGTGTCTCCACTACCCCCTTGCATCAGTATTTTTGGTACTCGGAAATACTGGTTTTTGGTTTTCTCAGAATCCCATTCTCATCAGGGCAGTAGCTGGAAGGTAGAACACTAGAAGTAGGTCTGGAAGAGGAAGTTCCATCATCCTCCTTTGAATACTGGGGCCTGGAGAAGCATGTAATTGGTTGCTAGTATGCCAGGCTGTCCTATCAACCAATAACCTTGACAGTGATGGACAGCAGTGGTGGGAGTGTAACTGCACTGGAGTCCTGGAGACTACAGGGGGCGCCAGCCAAGGTATTTTCACAGAAAGATTCTCTCTTTCATGGACATTTACAGATGGGAGAAATGGTGGTGTTTTTACAAACTATCAGTGAAAATGGGGATGGCTGGCAACCCTGTTTATGTATGTGTAAAGAATATATGTAGTCATGTACAGTATAATTATAAAAAAAGAAACATATATATATATACTGTATGTATAAAAAAAGAAAGAAAATATATAAAACTATACTGTACATGAAATGGAGATCTATACGCATAGAAAGACTATATGGGTAAAGTTTGTCAGAAGAGACCCTTTATATGTACAGATAAATGTCCTAATAGGTGCGATAATGAACCCTTATCAAACTTCAAACTAAATATACTGTTTTATATATGTTGCAACAAAAGTAGAGGAGGGGGGTATTGAATGTTGTATTGGAAACGGACTAAGGAAAAACTCCTAGAGTCATACTGATTATATTTTGACACCTATTTTGAATGGTGCATGTCAACTTACAACCTAAAACATTTCAAATATTTAAATCCAGCCTAACAGCTGAGGCAGTGAAAACAATTGACAAATTTTAATTACATGTTTTTACCACGTTTATGAATTCTACACATTAATTTTGATTTATTTTTAAAATATTTGACAGATTTCTGATTATCTGCACTAAAAGCCAAAAATATTTTGTAATTGGCAATTATAGGACTTCACTCAAGAATATCTACACTTCTTCACATCCCAGTGACAGATAATGGTAACGTGTTAGATGTGTTCATGTGGAAAATATGCTTTGTTTTTAGTAATTAGTATTATATTATCAGTAAAACAATACTACTACCGTAAGAGGTCATGTAATTTATTCTATAGGCAAGAGTGACTTTTATCAGGGGTGCAATACAAGCTAAAGATCTACAGATCAGTAGATCACCAATGCAAAGTGTTTGGGTACAGCACCGAAAGGTTGTAGTAAGGTCCCACCTAAACATTTTTGAGGACCACATGTTAGTCACACTTCTGTTCAGTTACATCATCCAACTCACTGTCCTGACTAAGGAATATCAATCACTCTGTTGCAGTTTTCTGTCCTCGTATTCCAATTTCTGGTTGTTCTTGAGATGGAAATTGCCTTTAGGCCAGCAAGGGACTAGTCTATGAGTACATCAAGAATGCTAGACTATGAATCCTCATCTATTCACTCCACTGCCTTGGTGTAGATGGGGTTTTTATTACTGACCTCAAGGCCAGTGCTTATATTCCTTGCAGGTGTATAGTATGAGTAGCCTTGAGTGTTCAAAGATTATGAATCAGGCAGGGCTGAGCAATCAAATATATTCACTCAAAATTGGTAATGTTGGAAAATTAAATGCCACAGCTTCAATAACACATTCGGCTAATTAAAGTAGTTCTCAAGGCTTAAAGCGGAGTTCCACCCAAAAGTGGAACTTCCGCTCATTTGTCTCCTCTCCCCTTCTGGTGGTACAATTGGCACCTTTCGGGGAGGGGGGACAGGATACCTCTTTCAGGTATCCTGTTCCCACTTCCGGAAGTCTGGGCCCCAGCCGTTTCATCACCCCAGGGCTCCCTCCTCCTCCCTCTTCCTCTCCCTGTCGCCAGGCCAGTAGGAGAGAGGAGCGGGGCCTTGTGCATCCGCAGTAGGATTCCCGGCGTGAAGCCATAAGGCTACACTGCCGGGTACCCTTACCCGCAGTGTACCCGGCAGCCCGGTACTGAATTGTTTAAAGTAAAACACATTCTGTGCTGCAGGATCCCCCCAGTCCCCCCTTATACTTACCTGAGACCGATCCTGAGCTAGCGATGTGCATGAGAGCAGCAGCTCTCCCTCCTCACTGAGCAGATTGCTGCTATGACAATAGAGCAGGGGGTGAGGGGTGAGGGGTGGGGGCGAGGGGTGGGGCCGGCCACCCAGTCTGTGTCAATGGGGCGGCTTGGAAGCAAGCCTGCACAACTGCCCCCATAGAAGGCGGCTTTCTATAGGGGCACTCACCGAAGGGGTGGAGCCTGAAGATCCGGCGGGGGATCCCAGAGGAGGAGGATTAGATCAAAACCATTGCACAGAGAAGGTAAATATAACATGTTTATTATTTAAGCAAAAAAAAAAAACTGACGGTTTAATGTTACTTTAACCGCTTGCCTACTGGGCACTTAAACCCCCCTCCTGACCAGACCAATTTCAGCTTTTGGTGCTCTCACATTTTGAATGAAAATTACGCAGTCATGTAAAATTTAATTTTGGTCCTTTTTTTCACACAAATATAGCTTTCTTTTGGTGGTATTTGATCACCTCTGGGTTTTTTATTTTTTGCGCTATAAATTAAAAAAGACCAGAAATTCGTTTCTGTGATAAAATTTTGCAAATGATAAATTTTTCTTCATAAATGTTGGCCACAATTTATACTGCTACATATCTTGGGTAAAAATAACCCAAGTTAGTGGATATTATTTGGTCTTTGTGAAAGTTATAGAGTCTACAAGATGTGGTGCAAATCATAAAAAATTGATCACAGCTGATGTACTGGTGGCCTATCTTATTTCTTGCGACCCTAACAAGCCAGGAAAGTACAAATGACTCCTTTTTTGAAAGTAGACATTCCAAGGTATTTAGTAAGATGCATGCATTTTTGATGTTGTAATTTTTTCCCATAATCATTTGCAATATTAAGATTTATTTTTTTCACAAAATTGTCATTGTAATAGATTATTTCTCTCACATGACATGTGTATGCCACAAATAACACCCCAAAATACATTCTGCTACTCCTCCTGAGTATTACGATACCACATGTGTCTGACTTTTTTACAGCCTAGCCACAAAGAGAAGCCCAACATGCAGGGAGCGCCATCACGTGTTCTAGGAGCATAAATTACACATCTAACTTATTGACTACCTATTACACTTTTGAAGGCCCTGGAGCACCAGGACAATGACACGTGACACTGACGTGGCACTGATGACAGATGGCACTGATAAATGGCACTGATGGCACGTGACACTGATGTGGCACTGATGACAGAAGGCACTAATACGTGGCACTGATGACACGTGACACCGATGTGGCACTGATGACAGATGGCATTAATACGTGACACTGATGACAGATGCACTAATACGTGGCACTGATGACACGTGACACTGATGTGGTACTGATGACAGATGGCACTGATACGTGGCACTGATGACACATGACACTGATAACAGATGGCACGTGACACTGACAGGTGGCACTGGGAACAGGTGGCAATAGGAAAAGGTGGCACTGGGGGCAGGTGGCACTGATAAGTGGCACTGGGGACAGATGGCACTGACAGGTGGCACTGGGGACAGATGGCACTGACAGGTGGCACTGGAGACAGGTGGCACTGACAGGTGGCACTGGGGACAGGTGACACTGACGGGTGGCACTGGGGACAGGTGGCACTGGGGACAGATGGCACTGTGGGCATCTGTGTTTGTGTGTGTGGGCACTGTGTGGGCTCCCTCCTCACACGCAGTCTCTGTGCAAGGAGGGAGAGCCGGCGATGAGAGATGATCTCATATGTTTACATATGAGATCATCTTTCATTGGACACTCAGATCGAGTGCTAAATGGCCGTTGTAAATTGCCATTTAGCACGATCTGTGGATCTGTGATTGGCTGTGTCCAAGGGACATGGCCAACACAGATTTCCCCCCATGCGTGCCCGCGGCGGCACACAGGGAGGATGTAAACAGGAGGACGTCCAGGGACGCCCTCCTGGCAATTGAGCGCTGCGCTGTAGATGTCTTTCATCTATAGCGCAGGTGCGAGGTCGTTAAGTAATTTCATTACAGTGCCTTGAAAAAGTATTCATACCCCTTGAAATTTTTCAAATTTTTTCATGTTACAAACAAAACGTAAATGTATTTTATAGGGATTTTAGCTGATAGACCAATACAAAGTGGCACATAATTGTGAAGTCGAAGGAAAATGATAAATGGTTTTCAAACTTTTTTTACAAATAAATATGTGAAAAGTGTGACGTGCATTTGTATTCAGCCCTCTTTACTCTGATACCCCTAACTACAATCTAGTGGAACCAATTGCCTTCAGAATTTACCTAAATAGTAAATAGAGTCCACCTGTGTGTAATTTAATCTCAGTATAAATACAGCTGGTCTGTAAAGCCCTCAGAGGTTTGTTGGAGAACCTTAGTGAACAAACAGGATCATGAAGACCAAGGAACACACCAGACAGGTCAGGGATAAAGTTGTGGAGAAGTTTAACCACTTGCCGACCGCCCCATGTAGATATACGTCGGCAGAATGGCACGTACAGGCAGAACCACGTACCTGTACGTGCCATTCTTCAGGCGGTTGGGGGGTCCGATCGGACCCCCCTCCGCCGGCGGGGACGGTCGGCATCGCTTCAGGAGCGATCCGGGACGAGGGGACGGCCAGTGGTTTCTGGCCACCCCCTCGCGATTGCTCCTGGCGAATGAAAAGCTTCCCCTTCCTGTCTATTGTATAGACAGGAAGGCGGAAGTGATGTCACGCTCGGTGCGCCGGTCTATGTGACCGGAACGCCGAGCAGAGAAGATGTAAAGGTTAGTGCACAAACAGTACACTGACACCAGTACACATAGGCACACAATCCACCCCCCTGTCACCCCCAGATCACCCCCCAGATCACCCCCCTCCCCCCCCAGTCACAGTGTCACTAATTGCAGTGATCATTTATTTACTGATCACTGCATTTAGTGTCAGTGTGACTGTAATAACTGTCAGGGCAGTTAGTTTTAGGTCCTAGGTAGCCCCCTACCCCCCCCCTAATAAAGGTTTAACCCCCTGATTGCCCCTAGTTAACCCCTTCACCCCCTTTTGCCAGTGTCACTAAGCGATCGTTTTTCTGATCGCTGCATTGCGTCGCTAGGTAACCATTTTTTTTTTTTATTTTAACCGCCATGTTTTATATAGGTTCATAAATAGTTTTATAGGTCAGGTACCCCCATATTACAACCTAAATAAAGGTTTTAACCCCCTGATTGCCCCTAGAGTTAACCCTTTCACCAGTAATCACCGTATAACTGTCACTGGTGACGCTGGTTAGCCAGTTAGTTATTTCGTTATTTAGGTTCCCCGTCAGGTTTTTATATAGCGTCAGGTACCCCCATATATTACCTAATAAAGGTTTAACCCCCTGATTGCCCCTAGTTAACCCTTTCACCCCCTTTTGCCAGTGTCACTAAGCGATCGTTTTTCTGATCGCTGCATTAGTGTCGCTAGGTAACCAGTTTTTTTTTAGGTTAACCGCCATGTTTATATAGGTTCATAAATAGGTTTATAGGTCAGGTACCCCCATATTACAACCTAAATAAAGGTTTTAACCCCCTGATTGCCCCTAGAGTTAACCCTTTCACCAGTGATCACCGTATAAAATGTCACTGGTGACGCTGGTTAGCCAGTTAGTTATTTTGTTATTTAGGTTCCCCGTCAGGTTTTTATATAGCGTCAGGTACCCCCATATATTACCTAATAAAGGTTTAAACCCCCTGATTGCCCCTAGTTAACCCTTTCACCCCCTTTTGCCAGTGTCACTAAGCGATCGTTTTTCTGATCGCTGCATTAGTGTCGCTAGGTAACCAGTTTTTTTTTGTATTACTGTTACGGGTGACGCTGGTTAGTTAGCTTGTTTTTTATACTGTCAGGGCACCCGCCATTTATTACCCAATAACGGTTTAACCCCCTGATCGCCCGGCGGGTGATATCAATTAGGTTTTAGGGTCAAATAAGGTCTGCGTCGCCCCAGGTTAGTGCCAGTACCGCAAACACCCACGCGCAAAGCATACACCTCCCTTAGTGGTATAGTATCTGAACAGATCAATATCTGATCTGATCAGATCTATACTAGCGTCCCAGCAGTTTAGGGTTCCAAAAAAACGCATTGTTAGCGGGATCAGCCCAGATACCTGCTAGCACCTGCGTTTTCCCCCTCCGCCCAGCCCAGCCCAGCCCACCCAAGTGCAGTATCGATCGATCACTGTCACTTACAAAACACTAAGCACACATAACTGCAGTGTTCGCAGAGTCAGGCCTGATCCCTGCGATCGCTAACATTTTTTTTGTGGTAGCGTTTTGATTCAGTCGCTAACAGTCAGGAGCTTTTTTACCTGTGAATCTCAAAAAAATAAAAAAAACAAAAATAGTTGTCGTTTTATTGTTCTCTCTCTCTCTCTATTGTTGCTCTTTTTTTACTCCATTCTATTCTGCAATGTTTTATTATGTTTTATCATGTTTTATCATGCTTGCTTTTCAGGTATGTAATTTTGTTTACTGTGTTTTAGTGTTAAGCATTTTTTTGTTTTCAGGTGCGCCATTCAGTTGCAGCGCGGATTTATTTATCTTGACAGCAACAGCGTTTGCTCCCACGATACATAAAGCCGCGACTCCAACGCTGTAGGAGGTGATTTCACCACCACAGTTAAAAAAAAGAGCATATATGCCGAAGCATGGGGGCAGGGGGGGGGCGGAGGAGCGATTGGCTCCTAATGCCACGTACATACGGTCGAAATTCCGACCGTGTGTACACGGCATAACTTTTGCGGGAGGATGCCCCCATGCATCGGCATATATAAATGGTGCATGTATGCCCATCATTAGAAGTGGGTGGATGAAGGGAGGTATTCTAATGGTGGGCATACCCACCAATCAATCTCTTTTTTTCGTTCAGCCAAGAGGCTGCATGAAAAAAAAAAAGATTACAATATATGTCCAGTATGTTGCTGGACTTTGAATGGTTATACCAGAATGATGCCTGCAGGTTTAGGTATCATCTTGGTATCATTCTTTTCAGCCAGTGATCGGCTTTCATGTAAAAGCAATTCTAGCGGGTAATTAGCCTCTAGACTGCTTTTACAAGCAGTAGGAGGGAATGTCCCCCCTCCCGGATATAAACCGCGCCATTGGGAAATTGGGAAAGCATTTTATCACACCAATCTTGGTGTGGTCAGATGCTTTGAGGGCAGAGGAAAGATCTAGGGTCTAATAGACCCCAATTTTTTCAAAAAAAGAGTACCTGTCACTGCCTATTGCTATCATAGGGGATATTTACATTCCCTGAGATAACAATAAAAATCATAACAAAGAAAAAAAATGGAAGGAACAGTTTAAAAATAGAATAAAAAAGCTAAATAAATAAAAAAAAAACTAAAAAAAAAAAAAAAAAAAAAAAGCACCCCTGCCCCCCCTTCTCTTGCGCAAAGGCGTACACAAGCGTTGGTCTGGCGTCATATGTAAACAGCAATTGCACCATGCATGTGAGGTATCACCGCGAAGGTCAGATCGAGGGCAGTAATTTTAGCAGTAGACCTCCTCCGTGAATCTAATGTGGTATCATGTAAAGGCTTTTAAAGGCTTTTAAAAATGTATGTAGTTTGTCGCCACTGCGTGTTTGTGCGCAATTTTAAAGCATGTCGTGTTTGGTATCCATGTACTCGGCCTAAGATCATATTTTTTATTTCATCAAAAATTTGAGCAATATAGTGTGTTTTAGTGCATTAAAATAAAAAAAAGTGTATTTTTTCCACAAAAAATGCGTTTGAAAAATCGCTGCGCAAATACTGTGTGGAAAAAAAAAATGCAACACCCACCATTTTAATCTGTAGGGCCTTTGCTTTAACAATATATATAGTGTTTGGGGGTTCAACGTAATTTTCTTGCAAAAAAAAAATATGTTTTCATGTAAACAAAAAGTGTCAGAAAGGGCTTTGTCTTCAAGTGGTTAGAAGAGTGGGTGACGTGTGACATAGGCTTCTAAATGTTGTGCATAAAATGCCAGGACAGTTCAAACCCCCCCCAAATGACCCCATTTTGGAAAGTAGACACCCCAAGCTATTTGCTGAGAGCAATGTTGAGCCCATTAAATATTTTTTTTTTTTTGTCCTAAGAGATTGAATAATGAAAAAAAAAAAAATATATATATTTTTTTTTACAAAAAGTTGTCACTAAATGATATATTGCTCAAACATGTCATGGGCATATGTGGAAATACACCCCAAAATACATTCTGTTGCTTCTCCTGAGTACGGGGATACCACATGTGTGGGACTTTTTGGGAGCCTAGCTGCGTACGGAACCCCAAAAACCAAGCACCGCCTTCAGGCTTTCTAAGGGAGTAATTTTTTTATTTCACTTCTCACTGCCAATCACAGTTTCGGAGGCCATGGAATGCCCAGATGGCATAAAACCCCCCAAAATGACCCCATTTTGGAAAGTAGACACCCCAAGCTATTTGCTGAGAGGTATTGTGAGTATTTTGCAGATGTCGCTTTTTGTCACAAAGTTTTGAAAATTGAAAAAAGAAAAAAAAAATTTTTTTTTCTTTACTTTCTTCATTTTCAAAAACAAATGAGAGCTGTAAAATACTCACCATGCCTCTCAACAAATAGCTTGGGGTGTCTACTTTCCAAAATGGGGTCATTTGGGGGGGTTTTGTGCTATTTTGGCATTTTATGGCCTTCGAAACTGTGATAGGTAGTGAGGAGTGAAATCAAAAATTTGCACCCTTAGAAATCCTGAAGGCGGTGCTTGGGTTTCGGGGCCCCGTACGCGGCTAGGCTCCCAAAAAGTCCCACACATGTGGTATCCCCATACTCAGGAGAAGCAGCAAAATGTATTTTGGGGTGCAATTCCACATATAACTATGGCATGTGTGAGCAATATATCATTTAGTGACAACTTTTTGAAGAAAAAAAAAATTATTTTTTTTTTTTGTCTTTATTCAATCACTTGGGACTAAAAAAAAAAATATTCAATGGGCTCAACATGCCTCTCAGCAAATAGCTTGGGGTGTCTACTTTCCAAAATGGGGTCATTTGGGGGGGTTTTGTACTTCTCTGCCATTTTAGCACCTCAAGAAATGAAATAGGCAGTCATAAATTAAAAGCGGTGTAAATTCCAGAAAATGTACTCTAGTTTGTAGACGCTATAACTTTTGCGCAAACCAATAAATATACGCTTATTGGCATTTTTTTTACTAAAGACATGTGGCTGAATACATTTTGGCCCAAATGTTTGACTAAAATTGAGTTTATTAGATTTTTCTTATAACAAAAAGTAGAAAATCTCTCTTTTTTTTTTTTTTTTTTTCAAAATTTTCGCTCTTTTTCCGTTTATATCGCAAAAATTTTTTTTTATATTTTTTTTTTTTTTTTTTTTTTTTTTTTTTTTTTTTTTTTTTTTTTTTTTTTTTTTTTTTAATTTTTTTTTTTTTTTTATTTTTTTTTTTTTTTTTTTTTTTTTTTTTTTTTTTTTTTTTTTTTTTTTTTTTTTTTTTTTTTTGGTTTTTTTTTTTTTTTTTTTATTTCTTTTTTTTTTTTTCTTTTATATCTCAAAAAATAAAAATCACAGAGGCAATCAAATACCATCAAAAGAAAGCTCTATTTGTGGGAAGAAAAGGACGCAAATTTCGTTTCGTTACAAAATTGCATGACCGCACAATTACCAGTTAAAGTAGTGCAGTGCGAAATTGAAAAAAGACCTCTGGTCCTTAAGCTGACAATTGGTCCGGGGCTGAAGTGGTTAAAGCAAGGTTAGGTTATAAAAAAAATGCCAAGGTTTTAACAGCTCACGTAGCACTGTTCAATCCTTCATTTGAAAATGGAAAACGTATGGCACAACTGCAAACCAAGACATGACCGTCCACTAAGGATGGGCCCGGTGCTCGATTCGAACCCACGTTCGAATCGAGCACCGGGCGTTCGCTCGCTCGGCGAGCCCAGAACTATTTGGGCCGTTCGCATCACATTCGTGTGATGCGAGCGGCCCCGCAATGCATTGCGGCCGGCACGGCCGGCGCAGTGCATTGCTGGCTGATGATTGGCCAAGCATGCACTGTGACCCCGCATGCTTGGCCAATCACAGCGCCGGAAACTCGGAGAGCAATAATTGGCTACAGGCAGGACGCCTGTAGCCAATTAAAGCTCAGGGGCTTTAGTACACGCCCCACCATTTAAAAGGCCGCCACGCCGTCGGCCCCGGTCACATGAGTTCCGGCTTTAGGAGAGATCAGTCTGCTGATTCTGTCTTTGCTTGATTCATTGCTACAGAAAGATTTGCTCTTCTTTGCTAAACCATTGGCTTTTTCTTTGCTAAACCATTGCTACCTGTCATTGATCGTCCATTGCTGCTGATTGCACAGTTAGTGTGTTATTAGCTGCTGCTGGGGATTAGTCTGGTGCGTGCTTCCTGTTAGTACAGTATTGCAGTAGTACCAACCGCAGTGCTGTTAGCACAGCATTGCACCCCAACAGCACCCATAGGACTTCTAGTGTGTTAGTGGCAGCAAACAGAGCTCCTATATTTTCTTCTCAGCAGCACCCATAGGACTTCTAGTGTGTTAGTGGCATCACACAGAGCTCCCATATTTTCTTCCCAGAAGCACCCATAGGACTTCTAGTGTGTTAGTGGCATCACACAGAGCTCCCATATTTTCTTCCCAGAAGCACCCATAGGACTTCTAGTGTGTTAGTGGCATCACACAGAGCTCCTATATTTTCTTCCCAGAAGCACCCATAGGACTTCTAGTGTGTTAGTGGCATCACACAGAGCTCCCATAATTTCTTCCCAGAAGCACCCATAGGACTTCTAGTGTGTTAGTGGCATCACACAGAGCTCCTATATTTTTTCCCAGAAGCACCCATAGGTCTTCTAGTGTGTTAGTGGCATCACACAGAGCTCCCATATTTTCTTCCCAGAAGCACCCATAGGACTTCTAGTGTGTTAGTGGCATCACACAGAGCTCCCATATTTTCTTCCCAGAAGCACCCATAGGACTTCTAGTGTGTTAGTGGCATCACACAGAGCTCCCATATTTTCTTTCCAGAAGCACCCATAGGACTTCTAGTGTGTTAGTGGCATCACACAGAGCTCCCATATTTCTTCCCAGAAGCACCCATAGGACTTCTAGTGTGTTAGTGGCATCACACAGAGCTCCTATATTTTCTTCTCAGCAGCACCCATAGGACTTCTAGTGTGTTAGTGGCATCACACAGAGCTCCCATATTTTCTTCCCAGAAGCACCCATAGGACTTCTAGTGTGTTAGTGGCATCACACAGAGCTCCTATATTTTCTTCCCAGAAGCACCCATAGGACTTCTAGTGTGTTAGTGGCATCACACAGAGCTCCCATATTTTCTTTCCAGAAGCACCCATAGGACTTCTAGTGTGTTAGTGGCATCACACAGAGCTCCCATATTTTCTTCCCAGAAGCACCCATAGGACTTCTAGTGTGTTAGTGGCATCACACAGAGCTCCTATATTTTGTTCTCAGCAGCACCCATAGGACTTCTAGTGTGTTAGTGGCATCACACAGAGCTCCTATATTTTCTTCCCAGAAGCACCCATAGGACTTCTAGTGTGTTAGTGGCATCACACAGAGCTCCTATATTTTGTTCTCAGCAGCACCCATAGGACTTCTAGTGTGTTAGTGCCATCACACAGAGCTCCCATATTTTCTTCCCAGAAGCACCCATAGGACTTCTAGTGTGTTAGTGGCATCACACAGAGCTCCCATATTTTCTTCCCAGAAGCACCCATAGGACTTCTAGTGTGTTAGTGGCATCACACAGAGCTCCCATATTTTCTTCCCAGAAGCACCCATAGGACTTCTAGTGTGTTAGTGGCATCACACAGAGCTCCTATATTTTCTTCCCAGTAGCACCCATAGGACTTCTAGTGTGTTAGTGGCATCACACAGAGCTCCTATATTTTCTTCTCAGCAGCACCCATAGGACTTCTAGTGTGTTAGTGGCATCACAAAGAGCTCCTATATTTTCTTCTCAGCAGCACCCATAGGACTTCTAGTGTGTTAGTGGCATCACACAGAGCTCCCATATTTTCCTTCCAGAAGCACCCATAGGACTTCTAGTGTGTTAGTGGCATCACACAGAGCTCCTATATTTTCTTCCCAGAAGCACCCATAGGATTTCTAGTGTGTTAGTGGCATCACACAGAGCTCCCATATTTTCTTCCCAGAAGCACCCATAGGACTTCTAGTGTGTTAGTGGCATCACACAGAGCTCCTATATTTTCTTCCCAGAAGCACCCATAGGACTTCTAGTGTGTTAGTGGCATCACACAGAGCTCCTATATTTTCTTCTCAGCAGCACCCATAGGACTTCTAGTGTGTTAGTGGCATCACACAGAGCTCCTATATTTTCTTCCCAGAAGCACCCATAGGACTTCTAGTGTGTTAGTGGCATCACACAGAGCTCCTATATTTTCTTCTCAGCAGCACCCATAGGACTTCTAGTGTGTTAGTGGCATCACACAGAGCTCCCATATTTTCTTCCCAGAAGCACCCATAGGACTTCTAGTGTGTTAGTGGCATCACACAGAGCTCCTATATTTTCTTCCCAGAAGCACCCATAGGACTTCTAGTGTGTTAGTGGCATCACACAAAGCTCCCATATTTTCTTCCCAGAAGCACCCATAGGACTTCTAGTGTGTTAGTGGCATTACACAGAGCTCCTATATTTTCTTCCCAGAAGCACCCATAGGACTTCTAGTGTGTTAGTGGCATCACACAGAGCTCCTGTATTTTCTTCTCAGCAGCACCCATAGGACTTCTAGTGTGTTAGTGGCATCACACAGAGCTCCTGTATTTTCTTCCCAGAAGCACCCATAGGACTTCTAGTGTGTTAGTGGCATCACACAGAGCTCCTATATTTTCTTCCCAGAAGCACCCATAGGACTTCTAGTGTGTTAGTGGCATCACACAGAGCTCCTATATTTTCTTCCCAGAAGCACCCATAGGACTTCTAGTGTGTTAGTGGCATCACACAGAGCTCCTATATTTTCTTCCCAGAAGCACCCATAGGACTTCTAGTGTGTTAGTGGCATCACACAGAGCTCCTATATTTTCTTCCCAGAAGCACCCATAGGACTTCTAGTGTGTTAGTGGCAGCACACAGAGCTCCTATATTTTCTTCTCAGCAGCACCCATTTTTTATACTATATACACTACCGACTACAATGGCTGGAAGACCGCCAAGGAGAGGCAGAGCGTGCCGAGGCAAGAACACAGGGCAGGCAGGCTCTGTTTCTAGAGACAACAGTGCTGGCCATGGACGTGGTCGTGCATCGCCATCAGCACGTGGCCATGGGACACGCTTGTCTTTGTTTTCGGCAGCTGGACATGTGGAGCCGCATCATGCCGAAGGCTTGGTAGAATGGATGACCAAGCCCTCCTCATCCTCCTCATCCTCTCTCACCCAGGCTCAGGGTACTGGCAGAGCAGCTGCCAACGCATACTCAATGGCATCATCAGCCACCCCTTCCCTAGACCCACCACGTCCTCCTGAGGAGTCCCCCGAACTCTTTGAGCACAGTGTTGGGTACATGCTCCAGGAGGATGCCCAACGATTCGAAGGCTTGGATGATGATACCCAGCTTGAGGAAGGCAGTAGTGTGCGCGCAGAGAGAGGGGATGCTGAAGGACAGCAATCTTGCAGTACTGTTCCACCAGCTGCAGCCTACTGCCAGGTTTGCTCTAGTGGTGAAGAGGGAGGGGATGATGAGGTCACTGACTCCACGTGGGTGCCTGAAGGGAGAGAGGAGGAGGAGGAGGAGGAGGAGGATGCGGCGTCACATGTCCAACGAGGCAGGATGCCCCCTGGAGGCCAGCTAGAGGCCAGCACAGCAACTGTACCACACCACAGAGCTCCGCCTGTGCAGGGTGCTGCCTCTGCACGTTATCACAAAAGTTCTTTGGTGTGGGCCTTTTTTGAGACGAGTGCATCAGATCGCACCACTGCTATTTGCAATATTTGTCTCAAGCGTATCTCGCGTGGCCAAAACATCAGCCGCTTGGGCACCACAAGCATGAGCAGACATATGTCGACCTGCCATGCAGCTCGTTGGCAAGCACACATAAAAGACCCACACCAAAGAACAAAGCGGACCTCTCCTTGCTCCTCATCAGCTGGGATCTCCATCCCCACTATATCTTCAGTCCTCTCTGAAAGCTGCTCTGAGAGGACTGAAGGTGTAGAATTAGGTGTGTCACAACCAAGTACTTGCAGTACACCGACGTCCGATTGTAGCAGGCAAATTTCCCTGCCCCAGCTGCTGGACCGTCGAAAGAAGTATACTCCCAGCCATCCACATGCCCAGCGGTTGAATGCTAGCTTGGCTAAATTGCTAGCACTTCAACTGCTGCCTTTTCAGTTGGTAGACTCGGCCCCCTTCCGTGAGTTTGCCAGCAAAGTCTGTGTGCATTTCCGCCGATCTTATAATGCCAGTGCTCGGCTGACTAAGCAGCAAAAGGAGCTGAACCTTCCCAAGAACCGCCTAATATGTGACATGCCCACCAGGTGGAACTCAACGATGGCCATGCTGCAGCGACTGCACACGCAGCAGAGGGCCATCAATGAGTACCTTTGCGACTACGGCACCAGGACAGGGTCAGGGGAGCTTGGCTTTTTTTCCCCACGCCAGTGGAGCATGATCAGGGATGCATGCACTGTCCTCTCACCATTTGAGGAGGCCACGAGGATGGTGAGCAGTGACAGTGCATGCATCAGTGACACTGTACCTCTTGTCCACCTGTTGGAGCATACGCTGCGTGGGATAATGGACAGGGCACTTGAGGCAGAACAGAGGCAGGAAGAGGAGGACTTCCTTGCTTCTCAAGGCCCCTTTTATCCAGACAGTGTTCCTTCCCATCACACAGGAAGAGGATGAGGATGAGGAGGAGGAGGAGGAGGAGGATTGTGTGAGCATGGAGGTGGAGCCTGGCACTCAGCATCAGCAGCAGCAGTCTTTTAGGGATGATGTACAGTCCCAACAAACCAGTGGACTTGTACGTGGCTGGGAGGAGGTGGCTGGCGATCATGTCATCCTCAGTGACCCAGAAGACTCCGGACCGAATGCCTCAGCTAACCTACGCTGCATGGCCTCCCTGATCCTGCAAAGCCTGCGGAAGGATCCTCGTGTTCTTCGGATCAAGGAGAGGCACCATTACTGGCTGGCCACTCTCCTTGATCCACGGTACAAGGGTAAGGTTGCGGACCTTATCTTGCCGTCGCAGAGGGAGCAGAGGATGAGACATCTCAGGGAGGCTTTGCAGAAAGGTCTGTGCAACGCGTTCCCAGAAACTGGGAGGTTACAAACTCCTGGTCCTGGACGACGAGTTGCTGAGGCTTCGGTCAGTAGCAGAAGGAGCCGTGGGGAAGGTGGACGTCTGACCGATGTGTTCAGACAATTTTTTAGTCCGCAGCCCCAAGGTATGATCGGTTCCAGCAACCATCGCCAGCGTCTGATATACATGGTGCAGGAATACCTAGGGGCAAGGTCAGACTTGGACACCTTTCCCACCGAAAATCCTCTGGCTTACCGGGTCCTGAGGATGGATCACTGGCCAGAGCTTGCACAGTATGCAATTGAGCTACTGGCCTGTCCTGCATCCAGCGTTCTTTCGAACGCACATTCAGTGCTGCTGGAGGATTTGTCACCGATCATAGGGTGCGCCTGTCCACCGACTTGGTTGATCGACTGACCTTATTAAAAATGAATCAGTCTTGGATCACCACCAGCTACCAGGCACCTGAAGTGGATATAACGGAATAATTTATAATGTCACATCCCTTCAAGACTGCCTATGCTGATGCTGAGTGACTGTCCTGTTATGTTCACTGACTATCCTCTTCCTCCTCCTCAATGATCCATGCCACCACACCAGTGCCTAAGGCACAATTTTTCAGCCCCTGTATAACAGGGGCGTGTACTTAGAATTTTTTAAAAAGATGCTTCGCAACAGGTGTGACTGCTGTGCTCCAAGTACAGTATCTGTGAGGGGTTGCAGTGTTGTGGCACCAGCACCAGTGCCTAAGGCACAATTTTTCAGCCTCTATTGGGGCGTGTAATTACAATTTTTAGGCAATGCTTTGCAACAGGTCTCATTGCTGTGCTCAGAGTACAGTATCTGTGAGGGGTTGCAGTGTTGTGGCACCAGCACCAGTGCCTAAGGCACATTTTTTCAGCCCCTGTATAACAGGGGCGTGTAATTACAATTTTTTAAAAAGATGCTTCGCAACAGGTGTGACTGCTGTGCTCCAAGTACAGTATCTGTGAGGGGTTGCAGTGTTGTGGCACCAGCACCAGTGCCTAAGGCACAATTTTTCAGCCCCTGTTGGGGCGTGTAATTACAATTTTTAGGCAATGCTTTGCAACAGGTCTCATTGCTGTGCTCAGAGTACAGTATCTGTGAGGGGTTGCAGTGTTGTGGTACCAGCACCAGTGCCTAAGGCACAATTTTTCAGCCCCTGTATAACAGGGGCGTGTAATTAAATTTTTTTAAAAAGATGCTTCGCAACAGGTGTGACTGCTGTGCTCCAAGTACAGTATCTGTGAGGGGTTGCAGTGTTGTGGCACCAGCACCAGTGCCTAAGGCACAATTTTTCAGCCCCTGTATAGCAGGGGCGTGTAATTACAATTTTTTAAAAAGATGCTTCGCAACAGGTGTGACTGCTGTGCTCCAAGTACAGTATCTCTGAGGGGTTGCAGTGTTGTGGCACCAGCACCAGTGCCTAAGGCACAATTTTTCAGCCCCTGTTGGGGCGTGTAATTACAATTTTTAGGCAAAGCTTTGCAACAGGTCTCATTGCTGTGCTAAGAGTACAGTATCTGTGAGGGGTTGCAGTGTTGTGGCACCAGCACCAATGCCTAAGGCACAATTTTTCAGCCCCTGTTTAACAGGGGCGTGTAATTACAAATCTTGATCTAATAGTTCACAGCAGGGCCCATTCCTGCGCCCACCAAGAGTAACTATGAGGGCCTACAGGCTTGTGGCAACACCGTCCACCACCACCACCAAAGGCCCAATTTTTCTGCCCTGTTCAACAGGTGCATGCAATTACAAATCTTGATCTAATAACTCACAGCAGGGCCCATTCCTGCACCCACCAAGAGTAACTGTGAGGGCTTACAGTCTTGTGGCAACACCGTCCACCACCACCACCAAAGGCCCAATTTTTCTGCCCGGTTCAACAGGTGCATGCAAGTACAAATCTTGATCTATTAACTCACAGCAGGGCCCATTCCTGTGCCCACCAGTCTTGTGGCTACACCAACATCTAATAGGGCAAATTTCTGCAGAGTATATACGGCAGGCCCCTACTTTCAAACATCCAACTTACAAACGACTCCTACTTGCAAACGGAAAGAGAAAACAGGAAGTGAGAGGAAATCTACCCCAAGGAAGGGAAATTCTATCCTGTTAGATTTAATTTGGGAAAAAGGTATCTCCTCTCTACTGATGCTTTATCACCAATCCTTGTTTCAATTAAAAACCCACTTTTCCAAAAACATTTGTCATTGGGATGGAAAGTGAGGTGACATGTTCTGAACAGATGTGCAAAGACAGCAAATGTGATAACCCCTCCCTATGTTCTCCAAAAAGCTTAAAAATTTATTTTTTTGGGATGGAGCTACACTTCATAATGTACCTGTTCAGATTCTACTTAAGAACAAACCTACAGTCCGTGTCTTGTTTGCACCACCTATATACTGCTGTTCAGAGTATATAGGGTTGTAGGTATAGGGTTTTATTTTGGGTGCGGGGTCCCCCTTAATATCCATACAAGACCCAAAGGGGCTGGTGGGGGGGGGGGGGGTGATGGGGTAGCCATGCCATTTTTCTCAAGGATTTTAAGCCATATGGCGGCCAGGACAAGTCATGACATTAAAGCCGCAAGTGGTTTTAAATGGCTTCTTTTTTTCCTTTACAAATGTCATTTTGTGCAAGGACAGTTCTAAACACGGGAAACACATGCCACTTCACAGGCATACTTTAGACACCCCCCAGGTACCATATTTAAAGGAAAATTTCACTTTTTTTTTTTCACTTTATGCATCATTAAAATGACTGCTCCCGAAAAAACGTTAGTTTTTAAAAGTTCTTTTTGCATTGATATATGTCCCCTGGGGCAGGACCCGGGTCCCCAAACCTGTTTTATGACATTAACATGCATATTGGCCGTTGTAATTAGCAATTTTGATTTTGAACGTTCGCGTCCATTATAACGAATAGGGTTCGAAAATTCGCGCAAACTTTCGGTCCGTTCAAAGGTTCTGGTGCGAACCGAACCCGGGGGTGTTCGGCTCATCCCTACCGTCCACCTAAACTGACAGGCTGGGCAAGAAGAGCATTACTCAGAGAAGCAGCCAAGAGGCCCATGGTAACTCTGAAGGAGCTGCAAAGATCCACAGCTCAGGTGGGAGAATCTGTCCACAGGACAACTATTAGTCGTGCACACCACAAATCTAGCCTTTATGGAAGAGTGGCAAGAAGAAAGCAATTGTTAAAAGAAAGCTATGAGAAGTCCTGTTTGCAGTTTGCGAGAAGCCATATGGGGAACACAGCAAACATATGGAAGAAGGTGCTCTGCTCAGATGAGACCAAAACTGAACTTTTTGGTCTAAAAGCAAAACGCTATGTGTGGCAGAAAACTAACACTACACATCACCCTGAACACACCAACCATGTTATGGGGATGCTTTTCTTCAGCAGGGACAGGGAAGCTGATCATATTTGATGGGAAGATGAATGGAGCCAAATACAGGACAATCTTAGAAGAAGACCTGTTAGAGTCTGCAAAAGACTTGAGACTGGGGTTTCGGTCGCGAGCGCAGGGAGGCGGGACTACGGGCGGAGCCGAACAGTCGGCTCTGCCTTTTTTGGCGGCGCTTCGTTCTTTTTCCAGCAGGACAATGACCCTAAACATACAGCCATATCTACAATGCAATGGTTTAGTTTAAAGCATATTCATGTGCTAGAATGACCCAGTCAAAGTCCAAACTGAAATCCAATTGAGAATCTGTAGCAAGACTTGAAAATTGCTGTTCACAGATGCTCTCCATCCAATCAGACAGAACTTGAGCTATTTTGCAAAGAAGAATGGGCAACAATGTCAATCTCTAGATGTGCAAAGCTGTTAGAGAAATCCTCAAAAAGACTTGCAGCTGTAATTTCAGCGAAAGGTGGTCCTACAAAGTATTGACTCAGGGGGACTGAATACAAATGCACGTCACACTTTTCAGATATTTATTTAAAAAAAAAATTGAAAACTATTTATCAGTTTCCTTCCACTTCATAATTATGTGCCACTTTGTGTTGGTCTATCACATAAAATCCCAATAAAATACATTTACGTTTTTGGTTGTAACATGACAAAATGTGGAAAATTTCAAGAGATATGAATACTTCTTCAAGGCACTGTATATATATATATATATATATATATATATATATATATATATATATATATATATATACAGTCTATATATATATATATATATATATATATATATATATATATATATATATATATATATATATATATATATACAGTGATGTAAGTAACTGAGTTAAAATAAACAGAGTTACTTAACACAGTTACTTTAGAGGTTAACGAGTAATCTAACTGATTACTTTCCCCCTCATGGTAACGCAGTTCCCATTACTTGGGCGGCATTACTGCAATTACATCTACCGCCACTAGATGGCAGTAGTGTAATTCCGGTGTCCTATTGAAAAAGTTTACCCGCCGGATAAGGACCCCCTGTACTGCGCAGGCGCAGCGATTGCGCAGTACGTAGGACTACGGAGCTTAGAAAATTGCTGAACCTAAACAGCTCTGAGTGAACTCTACACCGCGCAGGCGCAGTTAACATGTTATTGTACGAGGCGATGTCGCAAGCTCCCAATGCTCGCGCTACACTGACTAACTAAGGGGCGGGTCTAGTATTACTATAACCAAGGGGCGCATTTATTATTATTGTTATATATCCAGCTCTGCCCATTAATTTAACATTCATCCTCTTCTGTAGCCATCCGCCCCTTACACGATATAATAATAATAGACCCGCCCCTTGCTTACAAGCTAGCCTATAACAGATCTGCCCCTAGGTTAGAGTAATAATAGAGCAGCCCCTTGGTTACACGATATATAACAATAATAATAAATGCGCCCCTTGCTTACAGTAATACTAGGCCCGCCCCTTAGTTACACGTATAGAATATTAAAAAAAAGTCACAGTTACTTTGCTGCGTAACTAATTACCGTATTTATCGGCGTATAACACGCACCGGCATATAACACGCACCCCAAGTTTAGGAGGGTATTTTAAGGAAATAACGTTTTAGGAGGGAAGTTTAGGGGGAAAAAAAAGCGTAATTTGCAGCTTGCCCAGCGTCATTTGCAGCTTGCCTAGCATCATTTGCAGCTTGCCCAGCATCATTTGCAGCTTGCCCAGTGTCATTTTTAGCTTGCCCAGTGTCATTTGTAGCTTGCCCAGTGTCATTTGCAGCTTGTCAGTGTCATTTGTAGCCTGCCCAGTGTCATTTGCAGCTTGCCAGCCTCATTTGCAGCTTGCCAGCGTCATTTGCAGGCTTGCCCACGTTTAAATTTGCCGCCGCCGAGACAGACCGTGCGAGCGCCGCCAAAAAAGACTGAATCGCTGCCGAAAAAGACCGAAGCGCCGCAGAAAAATACCGAGCCGACTGTTCGGCTCTGCTCGGAGTCCCGCCTCCCTGCTGTTTTGGGAGCGAGCGCAGGGAGGCGGGACTACGAGCGGAGCCGAACAGTCAGCTCGTTCTTTTTCGCCGGCACTTCGGTCTTTTTCTGCAGCGATTCGGTCTTTTTCGGCCACACTTCGGTCTTTTTCGGCGGCGCTCACTATTTTTTGGCGCCGCTCGCTATTTTTGTCATTTTTTTGGGGGGGATCGGCGTATAACACGCACCCACGACTTTTCCCCGATTTTAAGGGAGAAAAAGTGCGTGTTATACGCCGATAAATACGGTACTTTTCCAATGTAGTAACTGAGTTACTAACACGATTACTTTTTTGGGAGAAGTAATTTGTAACTTAACTAATTACTTTTTTAAAGTAAGATGACCAACACTGTATATATATATTTACACAGTATCTCACAAAGGTGAGTACACCCCTCACATTTCTGTAAATATTTTATTATATCTTTTCATGTGACAACACTGAAGAAATTACACTTTGCTACAATGTAACAGTGAGTGTACAACCATTGGCAACCTGTTAAGCTCTGGTGAACTCCATGCCTAAGAGGGTTAAGGCAGTGCTGGAAAATAATGGTGGCCACGCACAATATTGGTACTTTGGGCCCAATTTGAACATTTTCACTTAGGGGTGTACTCACTTTTGTTGCCAGCAGTTTGGACAATAATGTGAATTGTGTGAATTATTTTTAAGCAGTACAGTCTCTGGCAAAGTCTTTAGTCCTTGACACTTCCTGCAGTGTTGAATGCCTGAGTCCCCTTTCCTGCTTAAAGGTTCCGCCTACTGGTGGCTACATCATTACTAGGTCTTACAATGACCCAGGGGAAGGGTGGAAAAACTGCAGCACACAGAGGGGGACACAAACATTCTTCTCTCCTTTAATTGTTACATGATAAACATTTTTCCAGAGGCTGTACTACTTGAAGAAAATTCAAGTTCGGTCCTACCAATAGCCAGATTCATTATGTGTCTATTTTTGTTGGAGCAATGCTTGTTTTTTTTTTGTTTTTTTATAAGCGACAGGGTTACTTTAAAGGGGATATGTATTATTTACTAAATGCAAGGGTTCACAGACTTATTCTTAATTTGGGCTGTGAATGTTTCAGTAAAGACAAAACTATTTATTTTCTGTGTGCTATTAGTTTAAGTGGATTGCGTGTCTGTTACTGTGGCTTAGCTGTAGGTCAGACCAAGGAGCCATTCATGCAAAAACACAAATTTCAAAGGATGAAAAAACAAACCTGTAGGATCCTTATAATAGCCATAGGCGAGGAATTTACCATAACTGAAAATATGCTAAATAATAATAATAATATGACTTTAAAGTGTTCTATCTTTCTTACAAAACTGAACACTGAACAGAAATGATAAACGACCACTTATTCTTCTTCCTGTCCTTTTAAATGATCAAATCCTCTTCTCTGGAATTTGCATGCCAGTCTGATATTTTATATTAACCTTGCTTCTGTGTGCTGTTATTGAAGGCTTAGATATTGGCAGGCTTATCAAGGAATTATATGAACATGCTGCATTGGTGAAACTTTACTGCTGTTCTCCTTGAAATTTGTAGTCTGACCTCATACACCTGTTTCCTCAGTTTTAAACATACAGTCATTGTATTAATAATCTTTTACTCTCTGCCCAGATTCTGATGGGGGGTGATTAGACTAGAAGACAGACACTTGTTATTTAAAAAAAAATGGCTTATTCAAGTTACTTTTTGTCCAGTGTGGTTACTTGACCACTTAGTAACTGAGTCATGGTGGAAACATCTTCTTTTCACTAAGCATGCTGTGTTCTAGAATAGAGTTGAGTGGACACCTGGATGTTCAGGTTCGAAGGGTTCGGCCGAACTTCGCAAAAAAGTTTGAGTTCGGGACCCAAACTTTACCCGAACTTGACCCCGAACCCCATTGAAGTCAATGGGGACACAAACTTTTGAGGACTAAAATGGCTCTAAAAAAGTAATGGAAAGGGCTAGAGGGCTGCAAATGGTAGCATTGTTGTTAAGAGCATGGCAAGTGCTTTGCAAACAAATGTGGATAGGGAAATAAATTAAAATAACATAAAATACATAAAAATAAAAAATAATAATCTTGACCTAGGAGGACGAGGTCCATATGGAGTAGGAGGTTGAGGTGGCGGTGGAAGTGGCGGTGTAGGTGGAAGCGGCGGTGGAGGAGGACGAGGTAGGCAACACTGGTTTTTGTTTTATTTTTATTTTTTTTAAGTTAGGGTACACCCCAAAAGAGTGAGAAAGATCAAAAATACAACAATGGCTGGGTAAGGCCGGTATACATGTCTATTCTGCACAAGGTACAGACAAGTCCTATGGGATCCATGCCTGGTTCATTTTAATGAAGTCCACATTGGCTCTGAACAGGCGGCTGCGCTTGTCTGTGATAACGCCCCCTGCCATGCTAAATACACGTTCAGATAATACACTGGCTGCAGGGCAGGCCAGCACCTCCAAGGCGTAAAGGGCAAGCTTAGGCCATGTGCCCAATTTGGAGACCCAGAAGTTGAAGGGGACATACCCATCATTCAGTACGTGTAGGCATGTGCACACATACTGCTCCACCATGTTGGTGAAATTCTGCCTCCTACTAAGACGTTGCACATCAGCTGGTGGTGCTGGTTGTTGTGGCGTGCTGACAAAGCTTTTCCACGTTTCGGCCATGATAAACCTGCCTTCTGAGGTGCTGGCAGTGCCCCGGCTGCATTGGCGACCTCTTCCTCCTCCTCTGCCTTTGCTTTGTGCTTCCACTGTGCCACCGCTGTCAGGTGTGAATGCCACCAGTAGCGCGTCTACCAGCGTACGCTTGTACTCGTGCATCTTACGATCACGCTCCAGTGGGGGAATTAAGGACAGTACGTTGTCCTTGCAACGGGGATCCAGCAGTGTGGCCACCCAGTAATCAGCACCAGTTAGAATGTGGGCAACTCAGCGGTCATTGCGGAGACACTGCAGAATGTAATCGCTCATGTGTGCCAGGCTGCCCAGAGGCAACGAAAAGCTGTCCTCTGTGGGAGGTGTATCATCTGTGTCCTCTGTATCCCCCCAGCCATGCACCAGTGATGGCCATGACCTGGTCTGGGTGCCACACTGCTGTGAACATGGTTCCTCCTCCTCCATCTCCTCCTCCTCATCCTCTACCTCGTCATCCTCCAGAATTGTGCCCTTGCTGGACAATTGTGTACCTGGGGTTTGTTGGTGCAGGAACCCACCCTCGGAGCCACTTGTGAATGACATGCATTGAAAGCCTTGGAAATGATCCCTCCTCCTGTGCCACATCCTCTTCCATCATCACCCGAAGCGTTTTTTCAAGGAGGCATAGAACTGTGATAGTAACGCTGAGAACGGCGTCATCGGCACTGGCCATGTTGGTGGAGTACTCAAAACAGTGCAACAAGGCACACAGGTCTCGCACGGAGGCCCAGTTATTGGTGATGAAGTGGTGCTGTTCCACAGAGTGACTCACGCGTGCGTGCGTGCTGCAGCTGAAACTCTACTATTGCCTGCTGCTGCTCGCACAGTCTGGCCAGCATGTGCAAGGTGGAGTTCCACCTTGTGGGCACGTCACATATAAGGCGGTGAGCGGGAAGGCCGAAGTTACGCTGCATCGCTGACAGGCGAGCAGCAGCAGGGTAAGAACGCCGAAAGTGCGTACAGCCGGTCCGCACTTTCTGCAGCAGCTCTGACATATCGGGGTCATTTTTAAGGAACCCCTGCACAACCAAATTCAGCACATGCGCCAGGCAAGGGATGTGGGTTAAACCGGCTAGGCCCAGAGCTGCTACGAGATTTTGCCCATTATCGCACACCACCAGGTCGGGCTTGAGGCTCACTGCCACCAACCACTCATCGGTCTGTTGTTCCATGTCCCTCCACAACTCCTGCGTGGTGTGGGGTTTTTCCCCCAAACAGGAAAGTTTTAAAACTGCCTGCTGTCGTTTACCCCTGGCTGTGCTGAAGTTGGTGGTGAAGGTGTTACGCTGACCGGATGAGGAGGCGGTAGAGGATGAGGAAGCAGAGTAGGAGGAGTTAGCAACAGGAGGCAAACTTAAGCGCCCTGCAATCCTTGGTGGTGGAAGGACAAGCACCAAACTGCTATCCCCCTCAGGCCCAGCCGCCACTGCATTTACCCAGTGTGCTGTTAGGGAGATATAACGTCCCTGACCGTTCTTACTGGTCCACATATCCGTAGTTAGGTGGACCTTGCCACAGATGGCGTTGCGCAGTGCACACCTTATTTTGTCTTCCCACTTGGTTGTGCAGGGAAGGGATGGCTCGCCTGGAAAAGTAGTGGCGGCTGGGCACAACGTACTGGGGGACAGCCAATGCCATCAGGCTTTTAAAACTCTGCGTCTCCACCAGACGGAATGACCAGGAATTTTGAAATTCTGGCATTCAGGGCCAGGGATCGCGGGTGGGTAGGGGGGTACTTCCTCTTCCGCTCCAGTGTTTGGGAGATAGAGAGCTGAACGCTTCCATGGGACATTGTGGAGATGGTTGGTGACCCAGGTGGTAGTGTTGCTGGCAGATCCTCTGTTTGCAGGGTGGCAGGTGCCACTGTCACTACAGAGGTGGATGAAGAGGCTGAGACTGCAGCAGAAGAGGAAGCAGGAGGAGCCAGAGACCTTTCTTGGTTTTTGAGGTGTCTACTCCACTGCAGCTCTTGCTTTGCCCTTAGATGCCTGGTCATGCAGGTTGTGCTCAGGTTGAGACCATTTATGCCTCGCTTCAGGCTCTGATTGCACAGCGTGCAAACCACTCGTGTCTTGTCATCAGCACATTGTCTGAAGAACTGCCATGCTAGGGAACTCCTTGGACCTGGCTTTGGTGTGCTCGGTCCCTTGCTGCGTTGGGCAGTAGCAGGCGTACTGTCTAGGGGACAGACGCTCCGCTTTTGCACCCTGCTCCCTCTTCTGCTGTGCTGGTTGCTCTGTGCGACAACCGCCTCTTCCTCCGAACTACACAGGTCACCTGCATGACGTTGATTCCATGTGGGGTCGAGGACCTCATTGTCCTCCACATCATCTTCCACCCAGTCTTCACCCCTGCCCTCCTTGTCGGTCTGTACAATTGCGAAAGTAGCAGCAGTTGGCACCTGTGTTTTGTAATCATCTGAGACATGCTGCGATGGTCCTCCCAAGAGACTGCTGCATGATTTTGGGCTCAGACTGCTTGGCTGATTTGCAAGGGGGTGAGGTGAAAGACTGATGGACATCGGCTGCAGGTTCCAACTCTGATCTTTCAGCAGGAGACTGAGTGGGAGACAATGTGAAGGAACTGGAGGCACTGTCAGCAACCCAATCTACTATCACCTGTACTTGTCCTGGCCTCAACATTCGTAGAGCCGCATTAGGCCCGACCAAATACCGCTGCAGGCTCTGTCGCCTACTCGCACCTGAGGAAGGTGTTTCACTTGTGCATGTAGCTGGCATAGATCGACCATGTCCTCTCCCTGCAACAGAAGCTCCACCAGCAGCACCATGACCGGGGCCACGTCCCTTCTTTGACATTCTCCTCATATTTCTCAAATTTAGGATCTTGCCCTAAATGGGTGTTTTTAGAATAGCAGAATAGAACAACAGTATCTAAAGGGTGTATCTCACACGTAGAGATACAGACTAGGCCGCAATTTAAGATTTTTCACCTAAATGTGTTTTTTTTTAGCAAAATAGAGCAACAGTATCTAAAGTGTGTATCTCACATGTACAGATATGCAGGAACCACTGCACAATATATGTTTTTGCCCTAAATGGGTGTTTTTAGAATAGCAGAATAGAACAACAGTATCTAAAGGGTGTATCTCGCACGTACAGATATGCAGAAAACACACCAAAAAATGTTTTTGCCCTAAATTATTATTTTTTTGAATAGCAGAATAGAAGAACAATATCTAAAGTGTGTATCTCACATGTACATATATGCAGGAAACATTGAATTTTTTATTTTTTTTGCCCTAAATGGGTGTTTTTAGAATAGCAGAATAGAGCAACAGTATCTATAGGGTGTATCTCACAGTAACATATGCAGTGCTGGTGCACTGAGCTTGCATAAAATGCCCGCCGACGCCAACCTAACTAACAGATGGATATAAGTTATCTTTTCTCTGGCACTGGGCTCAGGGCAGGGTAAAAAGATTGTGCACTGCACCCACACAACAAAATCAAGGTAGATGGGGGCGTGGCTTGCGCGCGGACTTGAATGGACGCCTGAGCAGTGAGCTCCGCCATCCAGACCGGCCGGGAAGCTACGATCGGGCCACAAAGCGACGAATCTCGGCTCCCCACGCTCACCGGAGAACCCCAAAGACCCGCAGACCACAATGTCCCGAAAACGGAACCAAGACAAAGGACCAAGGCGGCTGGAATCGTTTTCGTTCCAGCCGCGCCGTCAGTACAACAAGGCCCAAGATGGCGCCGACGGGGAATCCTTACACCAGGCCCTGGGACACTCTACAGGGCCCGGACAACACCATCCTCAGCCGATTCACCCAGGAATGGGACCAGCCACATCCCCGGACCTGTTCCCCACCACTCCGGAGATACGCAGCCCATCGAAATCCAGGATGAAGCTGGATTTGCAACAGCAGGCCCCAGGCGCAGTGAGTACAGCACTACATGATATATCCACCATCTCCTCACTGCAGTCATCCATTGCCCAATTCCCCACAACTGGCCAACCAGTGTTAGACACCACTATGAAGGACATGCTATTATCCCTGCAATCCTCCCTTATGTCTAACTTCACTACTCTGATCAACCAGTTCTCCCTGGAATTGAAGCATGTTGACAATAGAGTAGCCTTTATGGAACACAAAATGGAGGACTGCACAGACACCATTAATGACCTTGTTGATGCCTACACTGAACAAAGGGAGGACTCTCTCTGGGTAAAAGCGAAGCTCGCTGACCTTGAAGATCGCTCCAGGAGAAACAACATCAAAATTAGGGGTATCCCCGAATCTGTGCAACCCAAAGAACTCCACGGTTATGCCAGCACCATGTTTTCCAGTATGCTCCCTGATCTTTCTCCTATCGAGCTCACCATAGACAGAATCCACCGCCTGCCCAAGCCCCGCCATCTTGAAGCAGACATACCTAGAGATGTACTCCTGAGGGTGCACTTTTATCAGGCAAAAGAGCAGATTCTCCTAAAAGCCAGAGAATTGTCGCCCCTACCCCCACCTTACTCAGACATCCAACTATATGCTGACCTATCCCAATACACCCTCCAAATGCGAAGACAACTCAAAACGATCACCAAGGCTCTCAACAATCACAAAATAACATACAAATGGCGCCACCCGGCTACAATCCTAATCACCTACAATGGTATACCCCATACCGTCTCAACACTGGAAGGCGGATTGAAACTGCTGCGCTCGTGGGATATCATCCCTGACCCCCCTCTCAACTCGCAACAACCCCACAACAAGAGGAACCCCTTCTCCTTTGGATCTGAACGGGCACCACTAAAGAACAAAATGACTTAAACCACTTGCCCACCTGCATCGGCAAACTTCTAACCCGGACCGGTCTGGGTATGGCCACTGTCACCTGCTTGCCTGACTTTCCCCACACTCTAGTCAGCTGACCAGTTGGGAATACCCCACACTGACCTACCTGGCTACCAGTAACCAGTTACCAGCAACTGGTCTCAAAATTTTTTTTTTGTTCCTTTTCTCCTTCTAATTTTTATTTTTTGCTCAAATCCATTCTCTTCCCACCGAGGCACTCTATTTCGCTCCAAGTTAGCGGACAAACACATCGCAATTGTTGACTGATTTATTGCACTAACCTATATTCTCTCCTAGCAGACTCCCACAGCCCTGTGGACCAAAGCCTCCACCATTCAACCAACCTTCTCATCCAACATCGTCTAAAAAACCGGAACAGCAATCCAGGCATCTACCTCCACCCGACTGTCCCCAATCCGGAAGAACCCACCGGACGCCTCACCCGACCTTCTCATCCAACATCACTAAGATTCCCAGCACCTACGAACGATCCTACGAACCGTGAGTAACTTCTGCACTTACACCCACCACCACCGCACCAAAGATGAGTATCACAATACTCTCCCTCAATGCCAAGGGCCTCAACCACCCAGCTAAACGGGCATCACTTTGGAAAACTGCACTCTCCCAGAACTGTGATATTCTTTGCATTCAAGAAACCCACTTTGCTACTGATGCCTCACCCAAATGCCTAAATAGGCACTTCCCCCACATCTACCAATCTACCTACCATAAGAAACAAAGGGGAGTAATGATTGCCATCAGGGACACTGTATCTTTCCAACCAATTCACTGCGAACTGGACCCCGAAGGCCGCTTCATCATACTAATTTGCTCTGTGAACAATGTCCAATACACCCTGGTCTCTGTATATGCCCCTAATGCAGGCCAAATGCCATTTATCAGGAAGACGCTCCGAATAGCACGTAAGATCCAAAAAGGCCAACTACTAATGTGTGGTGACTTTAACCTGGTACCAAACAACTCTCTTGACTCTACCGCTAGCACTAAACGTCATGCGTCCCCTCTGGACAAATTTATCACTGATAATGAACTGTATGATGTATGGAGGTGTTGTCACGCGAGCGAGAGAGACTTTACTTTCCTCTCCCCGCGTCACAACACCTACTCAAGAATAGATCTTTTTTTGGCAGACAAAAAACTGCTACACTCTGTCTCACAATCCACTATCCACGCCACCACCTGGTCAGACCATGCACCTGTCAGCATCACGATATCGGGAGCATTACCCCGAACAGCCACATATATCTGGAGGGTAAATAACTACCTCCTCAATACCCCATGCTATCAAACCCCCATTACCCAAAGCTTAAAAGAATTCTTCTCTCACAACCAAGGCTCAGTGTCTGACCCGCTGGTGATATGGAACGCCCACAAGGCAGTAATCAGGGGGGTTTTTCTACAAATGGGAGCTAGAGCAAAAAAGAATAGAACTAAAAAACTAGACGACCTAACGACCGACATAGCCATGACTGAATCTCTAAACAAAACACACCCCTCCCCTACCCTACAAGCTAAAATATTTACCCTACGCCACGAACTAAGAGCTTTCCTTTTGGAGAAATATGAAAAATCATACAAAATTCTCAAAGCCACCTCATACACCACGGGCAACAAAGCCGGTAAAGCCATGTCCCTGAAAATCAAAGGATTCAGATCTAAAACCAAAATACCCTTCATATATCACCCACATTCCAATGACAAACTCCTCAAACCACAACAAATCGCTGATGCATTCAGTACATACTATGCCGACCTGTACAATCTCAATACTGACCCAGGCACCCCACAACCCTCTACTGACGCAATACAATCCTTTCTAGACCAACAAAAACTCCCATCCCTGACAAAAGACCAGCTTTCCTCCCTAAATGAACCCTTCACTTTAGAAGAAACACTTAAAGTAATCGGAAAACTACCCAGCTCCAAATCCCCGGGCCCAGATGGTTTCACGGGGGAATACTACAAACAATTCCAACATATACTAGCCCCTACCCTCTGCCAAGTCTTCAACTCAGCAACCTCAACCGCCTCCTTCCCGAAAGAAATGCTTAATGCCATGATTGTCACATTGCCCAAGCCGGGCAAAGAACCCACAACCCCCAAAAATTTTCGCCCCATATCTCTCCTCAACACAGATGTCAAAATTTACGCTAGAATTCTCGCCCATAGACTTGAAACTATCCTGCCCTCCCTTATTGCCCCAGACCAATCTGGATTCACTAGAGGACGCCAAGCTTCAGACGCCACCAGACGCATGATTAACATAATCCACCACCTAGACTCCTCCAACACCCCATCCCTCCTCATATCCCTAGACGCCGAAAAGGCATTTGATAGGGTACATTGGGGTTACCTATCTGCAGTACTACATAAATTTGGATTCACCGGCCCTATCCACAATGCCATTATGGCCCTATACTCCAACCCCTCAGCCCAGGTATACTCCGCGGACACTTTGTCCACGCCATTCCTCATATCCAACGGCACGAGACAGGGGTGCCCCCTCTCCCCTCTCATATTTAATATGGTCATGGAACCCCTAGCCGAATCCATCAGATCCAACCCACTAATATCGGGCATCCCATTGGGGGGTATAGAGCACAAAATTAGCTTGTTTGCAGATGACGTGATCCTTATGATCACACATCCGGAACAGTCCCTACCTGAAATTCAACGAACTCTTACATCCTTCAGCGACATATCCTACTACAAAGTAAACGATACTAAATCGAATATTCTAGATATAAACATAACTGACACCACCCGCACACAGCTCCAACAACGTCTTCCTTACGCCTGGGCAACCACTAGCATAACGTATCTCGGTATCCAATTAACAAGATCAACCAAAGAACTGTTCTCAGCTAACTACCTCCCACTTAAGCTCAAACTTCAACACCAACTGACTAAACTCGCACTCACTGAACTCTCCTGGCTAGGACGCTTAGCAGCATTTAAAATGATACATCTACCGCAAATACTTTATTTCTTTCGCACTGTACCCGTCCCCTTGCCAATACACTATTTTAGAGCGCTACAATCACTACTTTCCTCGTACATTTGGCAAGGGAAAAAATCCAGATGCAAACACCACCAGCTTATTAAACAAAGACACACTGGAGGGGTGGGATACGTAGACTTCCAGGACTACTACATGTCCTCCCTACTATCGCAAGCTAAGGAATGGTTCCTTCCTTTCCCTCTACCCTCGATCTGGGGCAAGATCGAATCAACAATGGTCCAAGCGGGTAATCTCCCAGCCTGGCTTCATGCTACCTCGCTAGGAGCAAAGATTCCACCCCACATATCCCCCACATTGGTAGCTACATACAGAGCCTGGTCCAAACTCACACAAACCCTGTCGGTAAACTCGACCCCTGCCAAACTTCAGGTCCCAATAGAATCTCTCCAATACCTAATGGAGTACACCTCCTTCACATCCTGGAAAAAACATGGCATTACCCATGTCACAGATCTTACAGACGATAACAAACTGAAAACCTTCCCAACCCTCCAAAAAGAATTCCAACTACCCAACTCGGATATATTTTTATATATTCGCACCCAGCACTGCATGAAATCACTGAAATTCTGGTCATGTTCACTTCCCCAAGAAGCATGGATCTTCTATAGAGCCCCGTCTCCTCATCGCAAGGGCATCTCACTTTTCTATAATTTACTACAACACAAAAACATGTTCACCAAGACGTCACCTATACTTAAATGGGAGGAAGAACTAAATAAAACATACACGACAGACCACTGGGAGGCAGCATGTAAATCTATATACAAAGCTACCTGCTGCTCGACACTATGGGAGCTAGCGTACAAAATCACATACCGCTGGTACCTGACACCTGATCGAATATCCAAATTTGATAGGAACACGAAACACACTTGCTGGAGAAACTGTGGAATGAAAGGCGACCTTTTCCACATACTTTGGGACTGTCCCAAAATCAAACCTTATTGGACACAAATCTTCCATATCCTAAACAGAATCACCAACATTCTCACCCCCGTTACCCCCTCTTTAGCTCTCCTATCCCTAGACATTAACCTTTACCCACCCCACTTGAAACCCATTGTGACCCACATACTACTAGCAGCGAGACTATCCATCACCAGAAGGTGGAAAAACACAGACCCCCCCACAACGCAGGAAGTGCTACACACAGTACAAACTCACTTTGTACACGAAACCACCCTGCAACTCAGAAAAGATCGAAAACTCACATCTCAAACCTGGTCCCCCTGGATTGACTGGACCAAAACCTCACACTTTACAGAATACTTTGACATCTCTGACAGCTCGTAATAAGGAGCCTAATACCTATGTACTGCCAGGTTATCACTCTTTGATGGACTAAGACTCCCCTCCTCCGACTTTATATCAAGTCATCATCTACACGGGCACAGAATTGATCCCTAATAGGGGTGCCCGGACAGAATAAACACCACACTCCCCCCCTGATTATCATTAACGCTACCTATGTTCGTACATATTTTAAACAATGGTTAAGTGACGAAGTTAGAAGCCACCACGAGATAGTTCACAATAGCTTTATTTTCTCAAGTTATATAAGATGTGTTTGTCATACGCTCAAATACCTGTGCCTAGATTTGTTTATCTCTCTACCACTATATGTAGTAATACGCATTTACTGATGCAATCTGTTACTGTACAGCATTTCGTAATGTTTGTATTTTCTTGAAAACTTAATAAAAATTTATTGTTTAAAAAAAAAAAAAAAAATCAAGGTAGATCGCTGAGTAATTTGATTTCTGAATCAGGACTCCTATCTAATTCTCTCCCTCAAAGCAGCAGCAGCAACCTTTCCCTATACTACACTACACTAAAGCAGAGTGACGTGCTGTGCTATGTGCCTCTAGCTTATATAGAGGCTGGGTCACATGCTGCACTGGCCAATCACAGCCATGCCATTAGTGTGGCTGTGATGGCTTCTAAGGACACACAAGTTAAACAAATGTTGATTGGCTGCCCTGCAGCTTTTTAAAATGCGCCATTACATTGCCGAACACCGAACTCGAACCCGAACATACAGTTAATTGTTCGGGTTCGGGTCCGGATACCAAAAACCCAAAAGTCCGGTACGAACCTGAACTTTACAGTTTGGGTTCACTCAACCCTATTCTTGAATGTAAAGCTTATCATACATGATAGATTTGACTGTACAAAACTATGTATTATGAGATCCCACCTAAACTATACTAACATGAATACTATCAAAATACAACTGAGCAGTCCATCAGAATACATAGTTTTTGTAAGATCTAAATTATATTGTATTGTGTAATACTGATTTAATTAATGAATTTGTTTCTACAATTAACAATGTTATCTAGTAATTTTCACATGGATGGATTATTGGCTGTTAGTATTTATATATTTAGCTAAATTATTTTAGTATTTTCATGTGAAATGTTAATATGAAAATGTTTGTCTTGGTAACAACTGATTTTTTTTTTTTTTAGATACATGGTGACTGATTTTTTTTAAATATTTAACGTATGTACTGTATGTACTATCTTGCTAGCTACAAGATGTAAAACACATAAGATCTGGATCTCTTTACAGGCTGTTGTGTTTTGAAAAATATGCAACAGTAAATCTTTTAAAGTGCAGTTGAATTTTCATCATTATTATACATTGTCATTTATCACCTACATATTTTGATCTGTTACTGTAATGTTCCCCATAGCATAATTTTTGATGTGACTGTCACATTCTTTCTTGCTTTCTGTGGCTCAATGTCATGAGTATTTGGATTCTCACAGTTGCAGTTGGCACTCATATAACATAATAATATTTTTGTATATTCTGTCTATGTTCCCTCTCTGCCAGGTGACCAGAGTCACTGAGAAAGAAGTGAATGGAAAAGAGTTGTCAATAGAATAAGAGGTAAGGGTAAATATTACAGTAAACAACAGTTATGCTGACATCTGTCTAAGAAGGGAATCCTTGAACTTTGAAGAGATCTCCTCTCCCTTCCAGTTGTGCTGTTGTGGGACACAAACAGCAAAAGCAAACTTACAAAAGATCTAATGCTTCCCCACTCTAAAATTAAAAACAAAAGGTTTGACTGTAAATATACTTATAAATAAGCAGAGGAACCTCTAGTTACCTATTTCAGCACTATTTCAGGATCAATTGCTCCAGGAATTTACTTCAGTCCACAGTAGTCCTGCCATGAGGCTAAAGAAGATTTGGGCATTGTCCCTATTATGTATCTTACAGGTCACAAGTGATTCTTGATTATTCGTAATCATTATTATTCAATTTCATTATTATTATCATTCCTTTATTATTTTATTCTTTATCGATCACAGCTGACAGAAAATTAGGTCATTTTCCAATCACGATTGATTAAAACAAGGTAATAAAATGGTTGTATAACCCATACTGCTGGACAAGATATACTAATGCGGCGTACACACGTGCAGACTTTTGCCGGCGGACCTAGTCCAGCGGACAATCCGCCGGACTTTCCAGCTGGCTTCGCCGGACTTTCCGAGCGTGTGGACTTGCCCACACACGCGCGGACTTGCCCACAAACGCGTGGACTTCTCCGGCGGATTGTCCGCCGGACTTTTAAAAATGAACGGACTTGCCCACACACGGAGCAGTCCGTTCATTTAGAACGTAACTTCAGGTTACGTAGCTAGCGTAGGCAGTAAATGCCGCCGCGCTAGCTCCGTAACCTGGCATGGATTTAATAAGGGGGCCCCCAGATACCGGCCCCCCACCCTATGTGAATGAACGCTCGGTAAAAGAGCTTGGTAAATGGCGGAGGAGTCCGGCGAGAAGACCCCCAAGACGAAGAAGACCCCCGGAGCAGTGCAATAAAATATTTTTTCAAAAGTGTGTTTGTTTTTACACCTTAGGTGAATGGGTAGGGGTACATCGTACCCCATACTCATTCACATAGGGGGGGGGGCCGGTATCTGGGGGCCCCCTTATTAAAGGGGGCTCCCAGATTCTGATAAGCCCCCGCCCGCAGACCCCGACAACCAACGGCCAGGGTTGTCGGGAAGAGGCCTTTGTCCTCATCAACATGGGGACAAGGTGCTTTGGGGTGGGGGGGCCGCACGCACGGCCCCCCTTTCCCCAGGGCACCCCCCATGTTGAGGGCACGCGGCCTGGTACGGCTCGGGGGGGGGGCGCTCGTTCGTCCCCACCCCTTTCCTGGCCTGCCGGGCTGCGTGCTCGGATAAGGGTCTGAGATGGATTTGGGGGGAACCCCCACGCCGTTTTTCAGCGCGGGGATTCCCTTTAAATCCATGCCAGGTCACGGAGCTAGCGCGGCGGCATTTACTGCCTACGCTAGCTACGTAACCTGAAGTCACGTGCTAAATGAACGGACTTGCCGATGAGCGGCAAGTCCGTTAATTTTCAAAAGTCCGGCGGACTAGCCTACTAACGGCGGGATTGTCCGCCGGACTGCCAAGTCCAGCGGATAATTTTAAAACCAAACTTAAAACTTTGGTCCGCCGGACTTTGGCGCCAAAAAGTCCGCCGGCGCCCACACACGAGGGGATTGTCCACTGGACTTGAGTCCAGAGGATAATCCCGCGGGATTGTCCCTTCGTGTGTACGCCGCATAAGTGTGACTAAGCATGTTTGCCTGCTTTATTTATTATAGACTTTAGACCATTTTTTCTTTTGGATGTTATAACGTACCTGGTAGAGACTGAGTAGATGAGTGTTCTCCTCTTGAACCTCCAGCCCAACACTGTGGAAGGTTGTGACATAGAGTGTAAGGGAATGGAGGGGCAAAAGTGTCAGAGTTGCAGGTCCAGATCTGTGTTACAACCAGATGCGTAGAGCAGGGAACAAAGGATCATGGAGCAGAAACAAGGCACAGAAGCAGAATCGGGACAGGTCAGGAGCAGCTAAACAGCATATTAACACATCAAGAGGTAAAGAAAGAGTCCAGGAAACTAGGCAAGGTCATTAACAGGCAGACAGGAGGCAGTAAGCAGAGTCCAGTCTGAGATCACAACGAAGAAGCAAAAGTTCAGAGGCAGGTTGGGAGGCAAGTATGGTAAGGCAGAATCAGCAGATCTCAGGTATATAAGGACAAACTAAAGACCACTCAGCAACTTCCTTTTGTAATGCTTCATTTTATATAGGCCACTGGATGCCAATACCACAGGATGGCAAATGTACACACTAAATTGTGTGCACACTCATCCTAATTTGCTCACGATATTGCACATCTGGCACTTACCCTGAGCACAGATTTATGAGCAGAGTTATGCACATACACCCACACTGGTTTCCTCATACAGACGTAAACCTGTCCTTCCATACAGATGAGGGAGGGAGGAATCATGGCTTTGACTCATTTAATCATCTGCATAAATATCAGTCAAAAGTAGACATGTGCACAACAAAAAAATTAGTTTATTTTCGTTTCGTTTTTTTTCGTTTCCGTTGATTCGTAACGATTCGTAAATTTGTAAGTTGTCGGTGTTCGTATTCGTAACGATTCGTATTTTCGTTTATTCGAAATTCAGACGCATTCGTATTTATTCGTACTTTCGTAACATTCGTAGATTCGTAATCGGAGCATAATTCATAATTTTATGTAATGTGTATGCTATTATTACATTTTAAGAGACACAGAAAATTACGAATCGAAAAAAAAAGTTACGAATGTTCGAATTTTTTCGTTCAATCCATTCGAAGCACGTTAAGCAGCGCCATTGTAAGAGACATGGAAAATTACGAATCGAAAAAAAAAAAAAAAAGTTACGAATGTACACATTTTTTCATTCAATCTATTCGAGGCACGTTAAGCAGCACCATTGTAAGGGACATGGAAAATTACCAATTCAACAAAAAAAAGTTACGAATGTACGAATTTTTTCGTTCATTTTGATTTTCGTTGTTCCTGTTTTCGTTTTTCGGATTTTCTTCTTTCGTAGATTCATTGTTTCTAATAGTTTTTTTTCTGTTTTTCGTTGTTTTTGGATTCGTTCGATTCGAACGATTTGTTATTCGTTAAAATTTTTAGCGAATCGTTCGTCCATTCGTACGATAACATATGAACGAAAATATCGAAAAAAAAAAAATGAAACGAATTGCACATGTCTGGTCAAAAGTGGTCCTAAAGGCAGAATTATTTTTTATCTTAATCTATTCTTTGCATTAAGGTAAAAAACCTTCTGTGTGCAGCAGCCCCCTTCAGCCCCCTAATACTTACCTGAGCCCCATCTCGATCCAGCGATGTTGCATGAGAGCCCCCATAGCAAGCTGCTTGCTGTGGGGGCACTCGGCAGAAGGGAGGGGCCAGGAGTACAGACGAGGAACCCGAGAAGACAAGGATCTGGGCTGCTCTGTGCAAAATGAAATGCACAGAGCAGGTAAGTAGAATATGTTTGCTATTTTTAAACAATAAAAACAAGACTTTAGTATCATTCAACTCATGCTGTTCTAGCTCCCTTGTTGTAAGCTTAAGCTCTGTGAACAACAGACTTTTTACAATTAAGGAGCTAGAACAACATGAGGTTTAGTTTAAAGTTTCACCTGCTGGCTGGATGTAAGAATACAAAGCAGCGATATGTAATATTCTATATTTGCCTAGAAAACTAGTAACAGGAAGTATTTACTGAATTCTTGTAACGTCTACATCTTCACCTCAACGTTTTTGTCCTCATGTCATTTATGTATAAGAGAGGCAGCACATTTCAGAGATGTTTTGTCAATAGTGAAAGCTTCTTTGTGATAGAATGTTCTGCTTGTCTTGATGCTTAGCCCTTAGTGATGAAGAAATGAATTGTAAAGAGCCATGTATGAAGCCAGTCATCCAGTAAATGGTGAAAAATGAAACCCCAAGCAGGAATGAATCATTTGCTTCCTTTTGTAAGTGAAGTCATGTAGTCAAAGGTTAAACCTTGGAACTAAAATAATATAGATACACCAAGGACAAGCTGTGGAGAAATTGTTGGGCATTTAACCACTTCAGCTCTCACACCTGTTTACCCCCTATGGACCAGACCATATTTCACAATTCTGCTATGTGTCTGTTTATGAGTCTATAACTTTGTAATTACTTATGATAAAGAATTGATACATATTTCTCCATCTTGAGGATAATCCGGTGTTTCTGTTGCAGTAGCTCAAGAGTTCCAGTGTCCACTCCCATTGGTCATACCAAATGATACAAGCCCGTTTGACCCTCAGAACATATGTTCTTGTGGGTTCAAACGTTCCGATAAGCCTCGCAACTTTCGGTGGCGGTACCCTTCACTTCAAGTTATACATCCTGGTTCACTGTTTGGACGTTCATATGGCTGAGTATGGCTGAGTATGGCTGGATATGGCTGAATATGACTGGGAATGGCTGAGTATGGCTTGGTATGGCTGAGTATGGCTTGGTATGGCTGGGCATGGATGGATGGGTATGGGCACAGATCAGTGCTGTGGGCACTACAGATCCAGCCCACAGCACTGCTACACCTGATCTCTTTAACTATCTCCTCGCACTTTACCAATCGGTACGGAGAGGGGAGAGAGGAACCGGACATGAGACCGGTTTGTTTACAAGTGATTGCTCCGTCATTTGACGGAGTAATCACATGGTAAACGGCCGCTGTCAGCGGCCGTTTACCATGATCCGTGATGCGCCGGGTCATCTGTAGCCAGTGGTCATGGATATTTCACCCGGTCTGTTATTTTTCGACTTACTTTAATAGACCAAACTGTTCTGCAAAAGTGGCAGTTAGAGTGCTGAGAAAAAACATTTACCACTGACAGGGATGCTCACAATGGTCAGCTTTTATTCATATATGTAAAACCTTTATCCCAAAAAGAAAAAAAAAAAAAACAGCTTGCTGTTACTGCTTCTAAAGTACCAGCTGGAGTTTTGATTTAATTTATTAGCCAAGTCCATCTAAATCTGCTAGTATGTCTTATGCGGCGTACACACGAAGGGACTATCCCGCGGGATTATCCTCTGGACTCAAGTCCAGCGGACAATCCCCTCGTGTGTGGGCACCGGCGGACTTTTTGGCGCCAAAGTCCGGCGGACCAAAGTTTTAAGTTTGGTTTTAAAATTATCCGCTGGACTTGGCAGTCCGGCGGACAATCCCGCCGTTAGTAGGCTAGTCCGCCGGACTTTTGAAAATGAACGGACTTGCCGCTCATCGGCAAGTCCGTTCATTTAGCACGTGACTTCAGGTACGTAGCTAGCGTAGGCAGTAAATGCCGCCGTGCTAGCTCCGTGACCTGGCATGGATTTAAAGGGACTCCCCACGCCGAAAAACGGCGTGGGGGTTCCCCCCAAATCCATCTCAGACCCTCATCCGAGCACGCAGCCGGCCGGCCAGGAAAGGGGTGGGGACGAACGAGCGCCCCCCCCTCCTGAGCCGTACCAGGCCGCGTGCCCTCAACATGGGGGGTGCCCTGGGGAACCCCAAAGCACCCCAAAGCACCTTGTCCCCATGTTGATGAGGACAAGGGCCTCTTCCCGACAACCCTGGCCGTTGGTTGTCGGGGTCTGCGGGCGGGGGCTTATCGGAATCTGGGAGCCCCCTTTTATAAGGGGGCCCCCAGATCCCGGCCCCCCACCCTATGTGAATGAGTATGGGGTACGATGTACCCCTACCCATTCACCTAAAGTGTAAAATGTAAAGTAAAGAAACCACACTTTTGAAAAAATAATTTATTGCACTGCTCCGGGGGTCTTCTTCCGTCTTGGGGGGTCTTCTCGCCGGACTCCTCCGCCATTTACGTTGCTCTTTTACCGAGCGGAGAAGTCCGGCTACCTTCTTCGTCGTCGCCGCCGTCGTCTGGGGGTCTCGATCCGCCTTCGGGGGTCTTCGGGGGTCTTTCGGTGTCTTCCGGGGTCTCTTCTGTTCTTGCCGCTGTCGTCGCTGTCGTCGCGCCGCCTTCTTCTTCCGCCTTCTTCTTCTTCTTCTTCTTCTTCCTCCGATGTTGACACGTCGCTCCCTCTGGCCGGAATGCCAGAGCCGCGCTGTGCTGGGACTTATATAGTGACAAGGGGACAGGGTCACATGCTCATGTCACATGGTGACCCCGCTCCCTGTGATGTCACAGTCCCAGCATCCTCCGGGACTGTGACATCACAAGGGGGCGGGGTCACCATGTGACATGAGCATGTGACCCTGTCCCCTTGTCCCTATATAAGTCCCAGCACAGCGCGGCTCTGGCATTCCGGGTGTCAACATCAGAGGAAGTAGAAGAAGAAGAAGAAGAAGAAGAAGAAGGCGGAGGAAGAAGGCGGCGCGACGACAGCGACGACAGCGGCAAGAACAGAAGAGACCCCGGAAGACCCCCGAAGGCGGATCGAGACCCCCAGATGACGGCGGCGACGACAAAGAAGGTAGCCGGACTTCTCCGCTCGGTAAAAGAGCTACGTAAATGGCGGAGGAGTCCGGCGAGAAGACCCCCCAAGACGGAAGAAGACCCCCGGAGCAGTGCAATAAATTATTTTTTCAAAAGTGTGGTTTCTTTACTTTACATTTTACACTTTAGGTGAATGGGTAGGGGTACATCGTACCCCATACTCATTCACATAGGGTGGGGGGCCGGTATCTGGGGGCCCCCTTATTAAAGGGGGCTCCCAGATTCCGATAAGCCCCCGCCCGCAGACCCCGACAACCAACGGCCAGGGTTGTCGGGAAGAGGCCCTTGTCCTCATCAACATGGGAACAAGGTGCTTTGGGGTGGGGGGGCCGCACGGCCCCCCTTTCCCCAGGGCACCCCCCATGTTGAGGGCACGCGGCCTGGTACGGCTCAGGAGGGGGGGCGCTCGCTCGTCCCCACCCCTTTCCTGGCCTGCCGGGCTGCATGCTCGGATAAGGGTCTGAGATGGATTTGGGGGGGACCCCCACGCCGTTTTTCGGCGTGGGGATTCCCTTTAAATCCATGCCAGGTGACGGAGCTAGCGCGCTGGCATTTACTGCCTATGCTAGCTACGTACCTGAAGTTACATTCGAAATGAACGGACTGCTCCGTGTGTGGGCAAGTCCGTTCATTTTCAAAAGTCCCGCGGACTTTGTTCAGCGGACTGTCCGCCGGAGAAGTCCGGGCGTGTGTGGGCAAGTCCACGCGCTCGGAAAGTCCGGCGAAGCTCCGCTGGAAAGTTCGGCGGATTGTCCGCTGGACTAGGTCCGCCGGGAAAAGTCTGCATGTGTGTACGCGGCATTACACTACCCTCTACAGATTAAAAATGCTGTTGTTTATAGTGTTTCTGTTTCTGTTGCTACACCATACAGACTGGAGAGACCCCAAGACAGGAATTATGTTACTGGTTGGCCCACCAGGTGAAAATAAAGGACAAAAAAGCCTAACAAAATGCAGCTTAACACATTTGGTACTCAAGATTTGGTAAACTGCTGGACAAGCTGAAGTTAAAAGCTGATTTGCTACCATGTACAGCTTCACCAGATTTTGTACTCTCCAGTTTTAGTATACCCCAAACATGGGCGTCCGCAGAACTTTTTTCAGGAGGGGGGCGGGATGGGCGCTTCGGCAGCGGCGATGCACATTCGCATTTAACCCTTTCTTTGACCGCTAGCGGGGGTTAAAAGCGCCCTGATAGCGGCCAAATAGCGAAGCTAAAATGATGGTAAAGCGCCGCTAAAATTAACGGCGCTTTACCAATAACACGGCCAGATGGCAGTGTGAAAAAGCTCTTGAGATAATTCAGCTTCACTTTGTATGGAAGTTACTCAGTCTCAGGCATACCATATACAAATTGTCTAGAAAATTTACATCTTTCTCTATTGTAATACAGTATAGGTTGTTTTCATCAAGATCAAAATATGGCCACAGCAGATGTATTGCAATACATTGCAAATAAAAAGATGCAAATTTTCTAGGCTATATTTATATGGGCATGGTATGCCTGAGACTGAGTAACTTCCATACAAAGTGAAGAAGATTATATAACACAAATATCTTTCCCAGCAATAGCTTAGCTGTCCAACTTTCCAAGATATATATATAAATAAATTCTCCTCCTAACTCCTCCTAACTGGCACTGCTGTTACCTGTGGTTCTTCAGGATTTCCTCCTGTGATGCGATAGGCCCAGGCACTGGCAGCGTATTCTTGGCCACTGACTGATTGCACGCACCTGTGGGAGGAGCCAGCGTAGCATAGCGACGTACATACACAGGCAGGAACACGGAACAGCGGAGATGTCAAGCAGAGGTCCGAGCGGCAGAGCCAATCTGATGTTCGGGCCGGGGGGAAGGGAGGAAGGGACGGATGTCTATAACTGTGATAAGTCGGAAAAGAGAGCAACTCCAGGTCAGCAGACTCAGAAAAAAAGTCCACAGTGGCCGCGATGGCTGCCGTGGCTGCCATTGCAACACAGGGCAACTGTCTTCAACACCTTGTTACGATTCCAGGGGGGGCAATTGCCCCCCCTTGCCCGATGCTGCGGACGCCCATGACCCCAAAGCACCCCTCAACCCCAAAGCATCCCTCTTTCTCAAGTTCTCAATCATCTCTACTACTACTACTACTGTGGCTACATGGGTTTTTCTTTCCTTTCATCAGGTGATCTTGTCAGTAACACACTTTCTGTCCTAGGGTGGCAATGCTCACTGACTGCACTCTTAACTATTGAGAAGCAGTGCCGTCACCCTTGACTGCTCTCCTAGTTTGAACTGCTGAACACTTCCCTCTCTCCTCATCTTAATTACATAGGATGTGGGGGTATTGTAGTTCACAGAAGTTAACTGGAAAGGCTGATAACATTGTTTTAGATTTCAGTTCAGTACACAGGAAGTTAGAAGGACACTTGATTTCTATTAGGTTTGTTAAGGAGCAGTGGTTTTAAAGATGCTTAAAGTGCAACAATAAAAACTAAATATTTATTTAAATATAGTGCCTGGGGGTCCCCTTAGTGTGCTTTTAAAGTGGCACATCTGTAGCATGCATAGAACATGCTGTTGCAAAAATGGCATGGGGGGGGGGGGGGCTATGCTGTTTTTTTTTTTCTCTTTTTTTTATAACTAGAATTCGTTTTTTTATTTAGCTGTCAGCCGGGAAACATATTGACAGCTGATGACTCATCGGTTGTTAAGGATGCTGCGGCCAGCTTCCCGACCCCACTCCTTAACAACAAGCTTATACTGTGCCCTGATTGGGCAAAGCTTTGCCCATCACGGAGCAAAATACACTGTGCAGTGCATTGCAGGGCGTTCGCGGGGGAAACATCCGCCCAACACCCTGTAAATTTGGGTGTTGTCTGGCAGGCCAAACAGCCAAGGTTCGTCTTGAACTCATGCTCAGACCAAACCGTTCGCCCAACATTATTCTTGAGTTTAGATTGCTTTAATGGGAAAAAATGTATCCGATTCTAGGTCCATTTTCAAATGATTTAGCTGAAGCCGGGCTCTTAGCTAAAATAAAAATGTGTTTTTTTACCCTGTAGACCTTTTCAAATGTCTTTGCAGGATAAGGGCTTATGCAGACAGGACGTTTTGCAAACTCCCCTAGAAGCCTTTCCTCCTGGCAGCAGCTTTGGCAGAAAAAAACACCTGTACTTGTGAAAGTGTCTAACATTTTTTTTAAGCGATTGGGCGCATTTAAAGGTGTCAAGCATTTGGGCATTAATTCATTTCATTGGCCAGAGTAATAATTTATTCTGGCCATTGAAATGAATTAACACTCAAGTGCTAAACGCACCTAGCATTTACAAGCATCAACATTTTTTCTGCCAAAACTCTGCTTCTCCTGGATGCACTGGTAGTGTTTTTTTTTTTTTTTGCTGCCCTTAAAAGCCCCTGTTTACACTGCTAAAAGCCAATGTTTGCATGGACACATAGGATAACATGCAGATGAGTTTATAGACAGGTAAAAAAAAACACCTGACACCCCCAAGACGCATCTGTACAAACGTCCAATGCGCATAAGGCCTGAACGTCAAAGGTTTTTACAGGTTCACAGGTCTCAAATGTCAATATCTGATACACTTTCAAGCAGGAGACAATGATATTGATGTGATGTTACTATGAATATGTACTTTAACATATACTTTAATGTTATCTACAAAAAAACAAACACAAAAGGGCGCCTCCATCTAGGTGTTGAAATTGATTAAAAAGCATAAAAGACAATTAAAATGCACTCACTAGATAAAAGTAGATCAAGGCTTGTCAAAGACCTACCATATATAGACCTCCATAGAATCACTGTGAGGCTCCAGAGCTCTGTAGGCATGTGGCTGGTGAAAGCAGAGTTCTTTAAGGAAGTGCAGCTGGCAGAATTCAGGCTGAGACATAAGCATCAGCAGCTTTCAGAAGTGGCAAGATGGCTGTGGCCAGGGCTGGACTGGGGCATAAATTTGGCCCTGGACTTTACCCAGACCGGCCCACTTTTTTTTTTTAATTTTGCAAACACGCACAAAAACAATATATAAACTATACGCAATTGTGCGATATGTAAACATATATGGATATGGATTGAGCCGCGCATCCATTACGTTGACAGGCTGTCTGTCACTGAAACTGGACCACTGAGCCATCGGTCCATCGGGAAACTCCCGTTAGTCCCGATGGCCAGTACATGCCTGGCTGCGGCTCCAAACAGCACCTCTCTCGGCTGGGTGAAGACAGGAAGTGGAGGGGATGTGGCTACATGTTTCAGGGCAGACAGGAGGGCCCCTTTATCAAACCAGACTAGACTTTCTATGGATTGATAAAGGGCCCCCCCCCCTGTCTGCCTAGAAACATGTAGCCACATCCCCTCCACTTCCTGTCTTCACCCAGCCGAGAGAGGTGCTGTTTGGAGCCGCAGCCCTATCACAAGCCTTGATCTACTTTTATCTAGTGAGTGCATTTTAATAGTTTTTTATGCTTTTTTTTAAGTCACTACACCTAGGTAGAGACGTCCTTTTGTGCTTGTTTTTTATATGTGCATTAGGATCTCAAGACCTAATTGAGAGGAGCTGCATCCATTTTATCTGGTTTTCCTTACCACTCTGCTGATCCTTTTATGTGCCCCATTTAAAGACGGTTGGGTTTCAGTTAGCGCAATAGTTTATTCTTTTTCTTTAATGTTATGTACTACTGAGATGGAACTACATTTACAAATATCTATGATTGTGCAACTACAGCCAAATCTTTGCAATGTCAATATAATCTTGACTGTTTCCTTTAAAAACGTAATAAAGATGAGATTCAATATAAAATGCATTTTTGACTCAGGCTTTCTCACAAAAGAGTAATCATGCAACAGTTGGCAATAGGCAAACATATTTTTTCAGAAGATTTGCGTATGCAGGCAGTGAGGGGAAAAAAGTCAGTGTTTCGGCTTTGCATGACTGTGAATAATGTTGCATTTGAAAGCAGTTTTCTTTGTACCTAAGGCCTTATTATAGGTCAATGGGGCCATGATGGCTCCCCCGCAGGTCCTTGTTGCACTTTTAACAATGAGCTCTCTGCAGCTTTTTTATTATTAGTACAGGTGAGGAAGCTAATAATAATTTCAGGGCTACACATGCTAGGGAGCATGTAGCAGAAGACACACGGAACATTTCCCAGTCTCTAGATGTAAACGCTCTTCAAAAACAACAAGCATTGAGGAGAAAGTCATTTGTTGCCTTCTTACAGTAATTGAACAAAGCTCAGAGCAGTCACATTTGAGGCTGTGAAGTGCTTATTGTAGAATTTAAAGGCATTTGTTCTCTGCATGTGTGTAAGCGTCGTTATCATGGGTTCTCTGTGTCCCTGGTTACTTACATTGTTTTGACATTGGCGCAATCAATATCCCAAAATATGTGTCTATTTATGCATTCTGAGATTTAGCAGCTTTCCAATTATATGTTAATGTTAATTACGGTACACATTAATTTTTGAGAGTGAATAAATGTAAAAACAATTAACAAACATAATATACTAAGGGCTAACTCATTCAAATTATAATGCGTGTTATAACATGAGACATGGCACATGTACCGTAATAACGTGCGTTACTAAAACTCCTGCAAATGTACTGTCAATGATTGTTGTAGTGCATCCTATGCTCATATTGATCAGTGGTTCCAAATTAATAATAACTAATGCAGTAGGAAACAAAAAATACACTCAGCATCTTTTCAAATCACTGTTCTGTTTATTCGGCGCAACTGAAGATTTTCTTAAGTTATTAATATTACAATTGTGCTTTTATGGTAACAAGGGGTGTTATTAGTGCACAATCTGTGCAGTGTGCAATACATAGGCAAAGCATACAAGATAGAATACATTTATATACAGAATCAGTGGTGGCTGGTGAAGTTTTAGGATGGGGGGGCACTAGACCCCGCCCATCCTTTTTGACCCCTCCCACTTGGTGAAAATGGGTGGTTTGAGTGAAATAGTGGACGTGGCTCTAAAGTGGTGAGGTTAGCGTCTGAGATGAACGAGGGATGGAGGGAGAGGGAGAGAGGAATGTAGGGACAGCAGGCCCAGATCCATCACAACAATAGAAATGTGTATTCTAGAAAGTTTAACAATCAGCAGATAAAGATACTCCAAACACCTGGTGTTAGCACTTCAATCATCCTGGCACCATGGTTGTTATGGTGTCAGGATAATTGAAGCGCATAATTTCTATTATTACATTGTAATATAAGATTAAATCATTCAACTCTCCATAATGCAGAATCAGTGGGAGCCATGAGCGTGTCACTATCCACGTCGCCTACAACCAGATGCCATCAGGCGTCCCCAGCAGAGTCCGTCCTTACATCAGGTGCCCCCAGCAGAGTCCCTCCTTACATGCAGGCCTCTGTCACACTAAATGCAGCCTCTGGCCCCCCCAAATGCAGCCTCTGCCCCCCTCCCAAATGCAGCCTGCCTGTGTCCCATTAAATGCAGCCTGCCTGTGTCCCATTAAATGCAGCCTCTGTCCCCCCCCAAATGCAGCCTGTGCCCCCCAAATGCAGCCTGTGCCCCCCCAAATGCAGCCTGCCTGTGTCCCATTAAATGCAGCCTGTCCCCCCCCCCCCCCCCCCCCCCCCCCCCCAAATGCAGCCTGCCTGTGTCCCATTAAATGCAGCCTGTGCCCCCCCCAAATGCACCCTGTGTCCCCCCAAATGCAGCCTGTGTCCCCCCAAATGCAGCCTGCCCCCCCCCCCCCCAAATGCAGCCTGCCTGTGTCCCATTAAATGCAGTCTGTGTCCCCCCCAAATGCACCATTTCCCCCCCCAATGCAGCCTGTGCCCCCCCCCCAATGCAGCCTGCCTGTGTCCCATTAAATGCAGCCTCTGCCCCCCCAAAATGCAGCCTGTGCCCCCCCCCCAATGCAGCCTGCCTGTGTCCCATTAAATGCAGCCTGTGCCCCCCACCAAAATGCAGCCTGTGCCCCCCCCCAAATGCAGCCTGCCTGTGCCCCCCCAAATGCAGCCTCTGTACTTACCCTGCTGTTGTCCTCTCCTGCGGTGTCTCATTCCACTGGCAGCGCTGATGGAGCGGCATACTTCCTGGTTCCTCTCCCGGGTGCAATGGGAGAGAGAGACAGGAAGTGACATCTAACTGAGGTCAGATGTCAATCAAATCTGAATCGCCGAAGTAGCTTCCGCCCGGAGCCTGTAGTATATGTTACTATGGCCGGGCGGATGCTACTCGGCGCTTCAGAATACGCTGCAATGTGGGCTAAACGCCCGCAAATGCAGCACCACGTCTGCAATCTCGTGATTGCATAGACGTGGCACTTCCCATAAGGGCACTGTGTCCGGCGTCGGACTGTGTCCAGCGTCTGAACACAGTGCACTTAAGGAACTTTTTTTGTATTTTTTTTTAAAGGGCCAGTAATAAAAAATGTTTTTTATTTATTTTTGGATATTTTTTTTTCCGTGGCTGCCTGGAGGGGAGGGGGGGGGGCGGCGCCCAGGCGCCACTGTCAGAATTTACAATTTATTTCACACCATTAAAAGTTAAAGTGATTGTAAAGCCTGAATGTTTCTAAGGTAAAAAAACTTTAGTACGCAGCCCCCCTAATACTTACCTGAGCCCGATCCAGCGATGTGCACAAGAGTGACTGCTCTCCCCGCTCTCTGCCTCCTAATTGGCTGAGAGACAGCAGCAGGGGTAAGGCCGAGCCCCTTTTTGTGTGTCTTATGGGCACACAGAGCAGGGCTCGGGAGCGAACACGCACGAGTGCCCCCCCCCCATAGCAAGTGGCTTGCTATGGGGGCACTCAGAGAAGAGAAGAGGAGGAGCCAGGAGCACTGACGCAAAACTCTTGCACAGAGCAGGTAAGTATAACATGATTTTTATTTAAAAAAAATAAACCTTTAATATCACTTTAACCACTTCAGCCCCGGAAGAATTTACCCCCTTCCTGACCAGAGCACTTTTTGAGATTCGGCACTGCGTCGCTTTAACTGACAATCGCGCGGCCATGCGACGTGGCTCCCAAACAAACTTGACATCCTTTTTTCCCCACAAATAGAGCTTATTTTTGGTGGTATTTAATCACCTCTGCGGTTTTTATTTTTTGCGCTCTAAACAAAAAAATAGCGACAAATTTGAAAAAAACGCATTATTTTTTACATTTTGTTATAATAAATATCCCCCAAAAATATATATAAAAAATATTTTTTTCCTCAGTTTAGGCGGATACATCCAATAAGTGTTTATTCATTGGTTTGCGCAAATGTTATAGCATTTACAAAATAAGGGGTTAGTTTTATGGCATTTTTATTAATACATTTTTTTTTTACTAGTAATGGCGATCAGTGATTTTTATCATGACTGCGACATTATGGTGGACACGTTGGACATTTTTGACACATTTTGGGGACCATTGTCATTTATACAGCAATCAATGCTATACAAATGAACTGATTCCTGTGTAAATTACACTGGCAGTGAAGTGGTTAACCACTAGGGGGCAGTGTATGGGCTAAGTGTTTCTAACAGTGGGGGGTGCGTGGCTATGTGTGACACGTCACTGATCTCTGCTCCCGATCACAGGGAGAAGAGATCAGTGACACTGTCACTAGGAAGAACGAGGAGATGCTTGTTTACATTAGCATCTTCCTGTTCTTCCTCCCCATGAGACGGTCGCGGGTATCCCCACGGCGATCGAGTGCGCGCACCCGCAGGCCACCTCTTAAAGGGCAACGTACGGGTACGTTAGTTTCCTTTCGACCAAAGTATATCGGCGTGAGGCGGTCGGTAATGGTTAATTCCATCCCAACACACATATACAGAGCGCTGTAACGTGTCTGCCCAATAGTGCACTACAATAGTGCAGTACAGCACACAATCCCATTTGTTATGTGTGTCGCTGCAAAAAAATGATGCTGAATATTTTTTTCATGTGTGTTCTTTGTGTAGGTTGCTGCAAAAATGCAGAACATTTTAATTACATGTTGAGGTTCAATAATACCTAATTAAAAATATATGGGCTGCCTAACTGCTTAATGCAACATACCTCAACACACTTTTGCTTGTTGCAGTGCATTGCATTATGGTGCGAATGGGCCCTACATTATACAATTAAAGTGTTACTAAACTCACTACAGTAAAATCAGTCCATATATGCAGTAAAGCATGCTTGTTATATTCACTGTGGAACCTAAGGGGTTAATCTTCCATATTGTGTAAAAAGGCTGTTTGAACCTGGTTTCTCTGATCGTCCCCTTCTTCCACTGTCCCCTAATAATTTCCTGATAACTAGACATGTGCACAATAGAAAAATTTGTTTAGTTTAGTTTAGTTTCTGTTCCTTTCCGTTGATTCGTAACGATTTGTAATTTCGTAAGTCGTCGGTGTTCGTATTCGGACTTGTTCGTATTTTCGTAAGAGTTATTTTTTCGTTGATTCGTTTTTCCGTTAGTCTCATTTTCGTTCATTCAAAATTCATATTTTCGTATTTTCATTATATTTCGTATTCAGACGCATTCGTATTTTTGGAAGAGCTATATTTTCGTTGATTTAAAAAGATTCGTATTTCCGTTAATCTAATTTTCGTTGATTCGAAATTCGTATTTTCGTAGATTTAGTTACATTCGTACTTTCGTAAGATTGATTTATTCGTACTTTCGTAACATTGTTTTCGTAGATTCGTAATCAGAGCATAATTCATAATTTTATGTAATGTGTGTATGCTATTTACATGTTTAAGAAACAAAGAATTTATCTCTCACAAGTCAGAACTTAACTCAAAAATCCACCAAAACAGTGCCTCCGACCCAACCACACCCTATCTGGACTCTGGATGGAATATTTCAGAATAAGAACTAATAATCGTTCTTTCGAATTCTCGATCAGCAGAATTTTTGTTATTTCGTATTTTCGTTGTTTTGATGTCCTTTTTCAGAATATTCGTAATTTCGATTTTTTTCGTTCATTTTGATTTTCGTTACTTTTGAATCTTTGTTCGGTATTTTCGTTGTTTCTGTTTTCGATTTTCGGATTTTCATTCTTTCGTAGTTTCGTTGTTTCTAATTTAATTATTTGTATTTTCGTTGTTTTTCATATTCGTTCTTTTCGATAGTTCATTATTCGTTAGAATTTTTAGTAAACCATTCGTTCATTCGTACAATAACGAATGAACGAATATAACGAATTTGAACGGAAAACAAAATTCGTAACTAAACGAATTGCACATGTCTACTGATAACACAGAGTCTATGGAGTCAGGCTGCACATGCTCAGTTTGGTGTGTATTGCTAGAGAGTTTTTTCTCTTTCTTGGGAGGATGCATGTGATTGGTACAGGGCCATTCAGCACTGTCCAGACAGAGGGTCAGGGGTCTTGCAGTCTCATAGAACAGTCAGAAAACTCCTCCTGCAAGCTTTATCCAGTGCTTGGCTGAATGCTGATAGAGGTCACAAGACTGCTATATACTGCTGATGAGAAAAGGTATTTAGGAGTTTATATTTACTAAAATAATTGCATTTCCATGTTCTGTGTACTGTGGGAAACCAGATATATTAAATGCAGAATCTTGGGTTTAGTAACACTTTAAGTAATTTAGGATCTGTACAATCAAGAATAATATATATGTACAGGCACTGGATGGCTGGATTGTGGACGATGTGTATATGAAACCTGGGTTTCTCACATATATGAGGTGAGGGGCTGCAGAGTCTATGGCTTTTGTTTTTCTCTGCAAGCAGTAATTGCAACTACCAAACTACCAGCAAAGAGGGGGGGGGGGGTTGCAACAAGGCACTGTGTACCCTTTATTTTTCTGAATTTTAATAGAACGTCACAAAGTTTCTATGCTGTCTACAAAATAGGTGCACTGTTACTTTAGGGGCTAGTCATATCAATATACATAGTAATGCAATACAATTGCAATGGTAATAACAATGCACAATAAGTCAATAAGTAAATAGTACAATATTATTATCAACCAAGAATCAGTAAAAAGGTCCATAAAAGTAAAATAAATGTGATAAAATATTTAGTGCAAATAGTCCTGGGAATGACAACTGCAGCTTGTGAATCAGTCCAGATAATATGTGCTTGTCACGTGAATGCCATCAGTGCTAATACAATCTTAATCAGATAGTAGGTTCTCAACAAACCAAAATCAATTGCGCTTTGCTGTCACACAGCCACAATATCCCCAAAGGCAACTCGGGTCCGCTATGGCTCCAATCAGATGGTACATGAGGCAAAAGAAGAACATAGGGTAAGACTCCTGGGGGTTATTTACTAAAGGTAAATCCACTTTGCACTGCAAGTGCACTTGGAAGTAAAGTCGCTGTAGAGGGGGACATGCAAGGAAAATAAAAAACAGCATTTTAGCTTGCACATGATTGGATGATAAAATCAGCAGAGCTTACACTCATCTACCACTTAGATTGAAAGCAACTGCATTTCCAGGTGCACTTGCAGTGCAAAGTGGATTTGCCTTTCGTAAATAACACCCATAGTGTAGTATATTTAAAAACATATAGAAATCAGTGTTGCCAACCGCCCGTAGATTTACGGGCAGTCCGTAAAAACTGTCTCTTTTTCCCCTGCCCGTAAATGCCCGTAGAAGCGGAAATCTGCCAGTAAAAATGTCTGCGATCATCACGGGTGTGAACTGCGCATGCGCAGCTCCGAATTTCCTTGAGACGATCCGATCCTGTGTGAGTCTGTGCCGCCCGTCCCGCCCCCTCCTGATGATGATGTTATGCGCAAGCCGCATTTCCCGCTACACAGCGCCGGCTGGAAAATTAAAAAAGCCAGGAGTCAGGACATGAGCCGAGTGGAGCGGGCTAATGGTGGAGGAGCCTGTGCACTGCACTATGTGGACAGTACAGTGGAGCCGGAGGACGTGCGGCACCACCAATGCACCATCACCATGAGAGAGAGATGGATGGACAGAGCTGCCCCGGACGGACACAGAAGGCCTCCTGACAGGTGCCCTGGCTGCAGCCCCCTGCCTGGCTGGTGAGTGTTGTGAGTGGAGTGCAAATACACACACACACACACACACACTAACTTGAACTTAGAGAGTGTCCCACCACCGGACCCCTGGCCTGACCGCAACATCCATCCATCCATCACTTGGGGTTTGCGCAAAAGTTATAGCGTCTACAAAATAGGGAATAGACCCTCCCGATCCACCATATGACATAGCAGAAATGTTTGCAAGGTTCTCAGACATGCTAAGCAGTGGTCTGGCCCAAACATCTGCTAAAATTACAGGGGACATTAAGGCAGAACTTCAGAATCTAGGATCTCGCATAGAGACTATTGAATCAAACTTGGATGTAACAATCACCAGAACGAATCAAAAACACAGATCACATACAGGATTTAGATCACATACAGGATTTACAGCATCAGCTTGAGACAGCTATATCCAAAATAGATGACCTCGAGAACAGGTCAAAAAGATATAATTTTACGATACGAGTCTTCCGGGAACAGCTAATGATGTTCACGCAGCAGAACGCTCCCTTATCCAGGAACTCATACTAGACATCCCTCCACGCAAGATGGAGCTGGATTGAGATCATAGAACACTGGGACCCCCGCGATCAGATGGTCTGCCGAGGGACATTGTGGTGAAACCCCACTATTACGCCGTTAAGGAGGAGGTCATGAAATGGACTCGCTCTGCCACACAACTCAAACTCCAAGATCACCCTATCCAAGTCTTTGTAGATTTATCCCCGTCCACCATCCAAAAAAGGAGAGCACTTAGACCACTTCTCTCAGTACTGTCTCAAAAAGACATAAAATACTGGTGGCTATTCCCATTCAATCTTAAATTCTCCTTTAAGAACAAGTCATACACATTTCCAATTCCTCAGAAGGCTAAAAACGCCTCCACCTGGGACTCATCACTCAGATACCTGCATCCCCACCTTCTGGATCCAACGTGGGAGCCTCAAAACAACAGATGCCCACAAGCCCGATTGCACCAACCTGGTAGAAACCTAAACCCAAAAGGTCCAAAGAATCCGGACCTACCTGAAAGGACTATGAGTTCACGGGAATCCTTTGGCTCGGCGAGCCCACTTATGACTGAGCCCAGTACTCTAATACTCTAGTGCCTATTTAGGCAACCATCACACTTTAGATGAGGCCTAACTATCCAATTCCCCCCCCCCCCCCCCAACAGGTGGGCATTAACATTGTTAAGGAAGGACACCAGGGTCTAAAAAGCCCTAACCCCAGGCTGCAGCACTTTACAAACGCTGCCACCTAAAATGGCAAATCCTCAGAGTCCCTGTTAGGAGAGGTGAGGAAGTAGGGGAAGAAACAGAAACTATAATACAAGCCAATATAATGGGTTTGGCCCCGGAGGGCCCCTCAGCTTATTTCCAGACTCCTGAACCATTTATTCCCTCATGTCTAACTCCAGTCCCAACCAGCTCCCCTCTTCCTCCTCTAACCTAACCCCCCACCCACTCACAGGGCCCCCCATGATTCCACCCACATTCTGGTACCTGCACCCTTACTACCATAGGCCTTCATTGCTCCTCTTACAACTTACCCCCCCCCCCCCCACTGGTTCGTTGCTAACAAATACTTAAGTGGTGTTGTTTTTTTATGATGTTACAGTAATGTTTTATCATTTGCCTTTTCTTATATATAACAAAAGGGCGCTGCGGTCGGAGCAGCCCATATGTGCCTCCACTTGACCAGGAAATACAGCTTCCCCTTATCCTCTGGCCAGGATTCCTTCTTCTCTGGCAGAAGAAGATTCTACACAAATGTTAGAGGGATTGTTGGGACATGGCTCCCCCTTCCCTCTGGAAATTGCTATATTCCTCATCCCTAGTTCTTTGATTCTTCTTTTTCACTTCTTTGGTTATAGTTTCCTCTTCTCTAGATGTCCTACCAGAAGCTCTCAAAATGTCCATTTTACCTGATACGAGACCAGGTCATCAGGGCACTATACCACACTCCCTCTCAAGAAGCCTGAAGGTGTGTGACTGTATATCGCTTGTGTTCCCCCCCTATATGCTCCATGGCTGACACTGAAAGACCGCCCCCATTTAAGTTCATCCATCCTAAATTCCCAAATTTTTCCTAGTTGACGCAGAGGATAAAACAACGGGGGTTGCAATCCTCTTTTCACACAAGTGCAAGTTTGCACTTAATTCAGAACATAAGGACCCTGACCACAGATTCCTCCTTGTCAAGGCAGTGTTGCACTATCAACTCTATTAATTTCTTTCCTACTATGCACCTAATGGGGGCCAGGCACAACTTTGTATTTCCATGTTCCAGAAACTGGGGCCCTTACTCGAGGGTACAATTGTTTTCAGGGGGGAATCTAATGTTGCCTTTGACTCAGGACTTGACAAAAAGCGCCCGCCGGGAGCTCAATCACCCCCCCCCCCCAAGCAAAGCCTCTGCATTGCTATACTAATCAAAATCGCCAAATACAGGACTTCACTCACTCACATGCATCAATCCTTTGCTAGAATCGATCGTATCTTTTTGTCAACAACCCAAATACCTTTAGCAAGCAAATCCTTCATCAGAGACTCAGTCTGGTAGGACCACTCCCTGTTTTTTCTTGTTTTACAAAGACCCTAAGAGGAAACGGTCACTGGATGCTTAATTTTGTTTGGGAGCCACGTCGCACGACCGCGCAATTGTCAGTTAAAGCGACGCAGTGCCGAATCGCAAAAAGGGGCCTGGTCTTTTGGCTGCCAATTGGTCCGGGGCTGAAGTGGTTAATAAATCCTTAGTGATCCCATGAGAACTATTGAAATTGAGAGAGCCATCAATGACTATTACCTCTTAAATGTAAAAGTAACTCTCTAGTCAGCACATAAAGCCACCATCAGAAGAAAACTCATACAGATCTCATCCCAAATCCAACGGGCTCAAAGGACTAACATAGATCGCCTAGAAAAATAATTCTTGGCCATCAGTAAGCAACATAAAAGGGACCCTAAGGCTCCAATCACACTAGCGCGTTTTTTGATGCATTTTGCATTTTGCAGAAATGCAGGGAAATTTTTTAAAATGGGTTCCTATGGAACATGTTCACATCAATGCATTTTTGTGCCTCTACATTTTTGGAAAGGGTCGGGGACTTTTTTTCATGCAAAATGCAGCGTTTTTCATGTAATAGAAGTCAATGAACCCGCATCGAAAACACAAGTACCGCGTTTTTACAGCGTTTTTACAGCAATTTTGCCGCGATTTTGCAGCAATTTGCGTTTTGTGTTTTTTTTTTTTTTTTTTTTTTTTTTTACACTGTATATAGCTGGTTGCTAAGCAACCACAGTGTAAAAAAAAAAAATGTAAAAAAAATATAAAAATACAAAAACGCAAATCGCGGCAAAAGCAAAATGCATAGATGTGAATCGAGCCAAAATCCATATCTGCAGACAAACTAGGTGCAGCCAGACTAGCCCTAAACCTTGGCCTTACTTCAAAGGCAGAAAATAGTTTAAGGTGGTGTGGAGTCTGGTTCTATCACCTGAGAGACATATTGGACTCATTGCTAGCAGCTGGACTAACTTCCAAACCCTGCTCCCATACACTACCAAAAATACGCTTCCCAAATTGCTCTGGAACACAGAATTCACAGAAAATTATGGGCGTCTTTCACAATTATTATAAAAATCTTTAAAGCGGAGGGGTGCGGGAGGACCAAGATAGGCTTAACTATTTTCTAGATTCTCTGCCTATACCCAAACTGGCAGACCATCATATAAGCAAATTAGAAGCCCCTATAACGGAAGCAGAGATTGCCTTGGTCATTAAAACCTTGAAACGGGGTTCTGCCCCTGGACCTGGTGGCTTCTCAAGCCCCTACTATGAAGCCTTCGCTCCCATTTTATCCCCATACTTAGCACATTTCTTTAATGCCCTGTGGACGGGAGCCACCCTGGAACTATCACTCAACTCGTCCTTTATTACTTTTATCCCAAAACCAGGGAAAGCCCCCGGAGAGGTCAACAACTTCCAGCCAATCTCAATGATAAATAATGACATGAAGAACTTGACTAAGATACTAGCTGATCAGGTTTCCTCATTCATATGCCTATATGTTCATAAGGATCAGGTAGGTTTTATACCAGGCAGACAGAGTTCTTACCAGATTAGAAGCGCGATAGACATCATCTCACTGCTGCCATCAGGGTGGGATGGAGGGCAACCACAAGAAGGACTACTTTTATCTATAGACTTACAGAAAGCTTTTGACTCTGTCTCTTGGCCTCATTTATTCACTATTTTAAAGCGTTTATTCGTATATTCAACTCCCGGAGCCCGGGTGCGACTTCAGGGTTATTACTCAGAGCCTTTCTTGATTTCCAAGACAGGCACAAGAACGAGTTGCCCTCTATCCCCACTGATTTTCGCAATAGCGATCTAAGCCCTAGCAATAGCCATCAGGAATCACCCAGATATCCACAGCGTATGTTGTGGCCCTCAAATGCACAAATGTGAACTTTTTGCAGATGATCTGCTTCTTTTTATTACATCGCCACTCATTTCCTTACCAAATGTCTGTCGACTGTTAGATGACTTTGGCAGCATCTCTGGTCTTCGTGTCAACATGTCCAAGTCAAAAGCCCTTAATATTAATGTTCCAGACTCTCCAGTCTCTCGGTTGAAGGAACACTTTATATTCTCCTGGAGCGAATCCACCATACCTTACTTGGGAACCTCCCATCCAGGATAAATCACATATAGCCTACAAATTTTCCTCCAATTTATAAATAGCTGGAAACAGATCTGGGTCACTGGTTTCAACTAAACCTGCTGTGGTTGGGAAGGGTGCAGTCTATTAAGATGACATTACTTCCACAAATTCTCTACCTCTTTTGTTGCTTACCCATATCCATTAATAAGGATCAAATGCGACACTTCCAGGTGACGATTAAAGATTTTGTCTGGGGCGCAAAGGGTACCGATTAGCAGAAGGGGCCCTTTTTCGAGCCCAGAAAAAAGGCGGACTAGGACTGCCAAACTTACTCTGGTACTACCAAGTGGCTCAGTTGGCCCAGATGTCCGTTATATATTCTCATGCTGCTAAACCCGATTGGGTGCACATGGAAAAACAGGTGGTACCACAATTCTCACTGGATTACCTGATGTGGTGTCACCCAAGAAAGTGCCCTGCGATTCTTGCTCCAACACTCTCTCACTCTTTGTCCTCGTGGGATGGATTCAAAGATCATCCAGAGTTCGCCCTCTAGACCACCTCTTCCATGAACCCCAATTTCCCCCAGGTATGAACATCAGGGCCTTCGAATGGTGGCTGAACAAGGGGTTGTACAGGATCGGTCACTTCTTTACACTTCTTACAACAGGACTATTCACCCTAAGCCACTGTATCAATAAACTTGAAATGCCAATGACTGCAAAGTTTATATTTCAAAAAATTTCACACGTTTTACAGTCCATATGGAGATTCAAACCTTTATCACCCATCATTACACCATACGAACAAAGGTGTGGTCAGAGTGCGGAGTCACTCTCCACAGTTCACATTAAATCTAGCTATATGGTGGCCTGGGAAAAGGACCTTCACCAGGAATAGGAGTTGGGTGACTGGCATAGAGTGGTCACATGTGCATATCAAGGAATCCTCAATACGTCTCTAATGGTACCTAGTGTTGGTACCTAGTGTTGGTACCTAGTTTCTACCAAATTAGCAAAATTGTACCCATCGGCCTCTCCTCTCTGTTTTAGAGGATGTTTACACATGGGATCAATGTTACACATATGGTGGGAATGTCCAAAACTCAGAAGGTTCTGGAACAGGGGTGTGTAAACTTTTTATATAAACTGTATTGCATTTTTGGTTTAACCACTTCCAACCCGGCCTATAACAAAATGACGGCCGGGCGGTGGTTACGTTATCCTGACTGGACATCATATGACGTCTTTCGGGATAACGGACAACAGACTTGGTGGGCACACCCTCAAAATGCATTTACATTCAAGATGGTGCTGCTATAAGACCACAAACAGAACAAAATAGATTACAGCGCACACATACAAAAATGACATTTAAATCCTGCAAGGCTATTTAAAACACCTGAACATATTCAAAATATGGGGATTGGTACACCATATGGCCATATAGTGCTAAGCCCACTACTGCGTCAAAGTACCCCATTATCAGTGGGTCCTACACTATTCATAGAATGAAAGGTCCTGCATCTCAACCATGGCAGACAAATTCCTCTTTATGGGAGATCTATAAGGACTCCTCCTATAACACAGGTAGACACTAATAAGAGGTAATGAAGGGGTGATGGGGTGCTCCGGCCCAAGGAATCTGGTTAGGTTATACAAACAACAGACTTGGGGGGGGGGGGCACACCCTAAAAATGTGTTTACATTCCATATAGTACTGCTATCAGACTGCAAACGGAACAAAATTTATTACAGCGAACACATACAAAAATGACATTTATATCCTACAAGGCTATTTAAAACACCTGAACATATTAAAAAATATGGGGATTTGGTTACACCATATGGCCATATAGTGCCAACATTTTAAAAGGGGTGTGTAGACTTTTTATATCCACTGTATTGCATTTTGGTTTTGGGTTTAATACCGCTTTACCCAACCATATTATATCATATCATAATCAGTCAAGACCACTGAGAAAACACTATTTTAATTTTGGTTGGAGTGCAGTTTTTCATTGTTGTATCACCAGGTGTATTTGAAGTCTACACTGGTTTATTGAAAAAAGGTTATGTTTTTTCATAATCACAGTTTTTTTTTTTTTTGCATTTGTTCCTGGAGTATAGTGCATACGATTTTTCTTCTATGTGTTTTTTGTTTTACAGCACTGTTGAGAATACCATTTTTAAGAGTGTTTTGCACTTTATGAGAGCAGCTAATTTCCCCAAGGACGGCTACTGTTTATATTTTTCAACCTCCGTCAGTTTCTTTTCTAATTATCTGTGTGATGAGATAGATATCATTATAATGAGACACTCTACACCACGCACTTCTTGAAAAGGAAATTCAGCTTCCCTAATGAGTGAGCCTTTCATTTAGTCTTCTTCAGAGGTGTGTCAGATATAGAATACATTAGCATTCTGTTCCATGTGACTATTCTTTATAAAACAGATCTGCTTATTAATGATATTACAATATTATTAAAAAGTGTAATATTGAACTGATTCATATTTTATATTAAATTACATCTTATTGCACAATAGGACTTTAATTTTATAAAGTCTAACTTCATACCTTGCTACATGCTCATCATCTGAGGTAGAGGAATAAAAAATAAAGAAAAATAGGCAACTGAATGACCCCAATAAATTTGTTTTATTATTACAAAATATCAATTTGGAATATTTCTAGAAAAATGCAGAAAAATACATCCCTCCCTGGTAAAAAAAAAAGACACATTTGTCCAACGCTTCTCCCGTCCATACATCCTTCACTACCTCTAATTGTCTAATACAATATTACCTATTTTCTGCAGCTGCTTGAAAGCTGTATAAAATTCAACAAATTGTGTTAGTCCAGGCAGAAAAAAATGTCATCCACTTCAACTTAAAAAGGAGGCTTCCACTTAGACTGCAGCTCAAAACGATATATTACACATATTTATGTCACTGTTAGGGATGAGCCGAACACCCCCGGGTTCGGTTCGAACCAGAACCTTCGAACGGACCGAAAGTTCGCGCGAATTTTCGAACCCTATACGTTATAATGGACGCGACGTTCGAAATCAAAAGTGCTAATTACAACGGCCAAATGCATGTTAATGTCATAAAACAGGTTTGGGGACCCGGGTCCTGCCCAGGGGACATATATCAATGCAGAACTTTTAAAAACTAACGTTTTTTCGGGAGCAGTCATTTTAATGATGCATAAAGTGAAAAAAAAAAAGTGACATTAAGTAGAATCTGAACAGGTACATTATGAAGTGTAGCTCCATCCCAAAAAAATCTATTTTTAAGCTTTTTGGAGAACATAGGGAGGGGTTATCACCCCTGTAACATTTGCTGTCTTTGCACATCTGTTCAGAACATGTCACCTCACTTTCCGTCCCAATGATAAATGTTTTTGGAAAAGTGGGGTTTTAATTGAAACAAGGATTGGTGATAAAGTATCAGTAGAGAGGAGATACCTTTTTCCCAAATTAAATCTAACAGGATAGAATTTCCCTTCCTAGGGGTAGATTTCCTCTCACTTCCTGTTTTCTCTTTCCATTTGCAAGTAGGAGTCGTTTGTAAGTTGGATGTTTGAAAGTAGGGGCCTGGCGTATATACTCTGCAGAAATTTGCCCTATTAGATGTTGGTGTAGCCACAAGACTGGTGGGCACAGGAATGGGCCCTGCTGTGAGTTAATAGATCAAGATTTGTAATTGCATGCACCTGTTGAACAGGGCAGAAAAATTGGGGGTGGTGGTGGTGGTGGTGGTGGTGGACGGTTTTGCCACAAGACTGTAAGCTCTCACAGTTACTCTTGGTGGGCGCAGGAATGGGCCCTGCTGTGAGTTATTAGATCAAGATTTGTAATTGCAAGCACCTGATGAACAGGGCAGAAAAATTGGGCCTTTGGCGGTGGTGGTGGACGGTGTTGCCACAAGACTGTAGGCCCTCATAGTTACTCTTGGTGGGCGCAGGAATGGGCCCTGCTGTGAACTATTAGATCAAGATTTGTAATTACCCGCCCCTGTTAAACAGGGGCTGAAAAATTGTGCCTTAGGCACTGGTGCTGGTGCCACAACACTGCAACCCCTCACAGAGACTGTACTTGGAGCACAGCAGTCACACGTGTTGCGAAGCATTTTTTTAAAAAATTGTAAGTACACGCCCCTGTTAAACAGGGGCTGAAAAATTGTGCCTTAGGCACTGGTGCTGGTGCCACAACACTGCAACACGGCCCTCACAGAGACTGTACTTGGAGCACAGCAGTCACACGTGTTGCGAAGCATTTTTTTAAAAAATTGTAAGTACACGCCCCTGTTAAACAGGGGCTGAAAAATTGTGCTTAGGCACTGGTGCTGGTGCCACAACACTGCAACACGGCCCTCACAGAGACTGTACTTGGAGCACAGCAGTCACACGTGTTGCGAAGCATTTTTTTAAAAAATTGTAAGTACACGCCCCTGTTAAACAGGGGCTGAAAAATTGTGCCTTAGGCACTGGTGCTGGTGCCACAACACTGCAACACGGCCCTCACAGAGACTGTACTTGGAGCACAGCAGTCACACGTGTTGCGAAGCATTTTTTTAAAAAATTGTAAGTACACGCCCCTGTTAAACAGGGGCTGAAAAATTGTGCCTTAGGCACTGGTGCTGGTGCCACAACACTGCAACACGGCCCTCACAGAGACTGTACTTGGAGCACAGCAGTCACACGTGTTGCGAAGCATTTTTTTAAAAAATTGTAAGTACACGCCCCTGTTAAACAGGGGCTGAAAAAATTGTGCCTTAGGCACTGGTGCTGTGGCATGGATCATTGAGGAGGAGGAAGAGGATAGTCAGTGAACATAAGAGGACAGTCACTCAGCATCAGCATAGGCAGTCTTGAAGGGATGTGACATTAAAAAATTATTCGGTTATATCCGCCTCAGGTGCCTGGTAGCTGGTGGTGATCCAAGACTGATTCATTTTGATGAATGTCAGTCGATCAACCGAGGCGGTGGACAGGCGCACCCTATGATCAGTCACAAATCCTCCAGCAGCACTGAATGTGCGTTCGGAAAGAACGCTGGAGGCAGGACAGGCCAGTAGCTCAATTGCATACTGTGCAAGCTCTGGCCAGTGATCCATCCTCAGGACCCAGTAAGCCAGAGGATTTTCGGTGGGAAAGGTGTCCAAGTCTGACCTTGCCCCAAGGTATTCCTGCACCATGTATATCAGACGCTGGCGATGGTTGCTGGAACCGATCATACCTTGGGGCTGCGGACTAAAAAATTGTCTGAACGCATCGTCAGACGTCCACCTTCCCCACCGCTCCTTCTGCCACTGACCGAAGCCTCAGCAACTCGTCGCCCAGGACCAGGAGTTTGTAGCCTCCCAGTTTCTGGGAACGCGTTGCACAGACCTTTCTGCAAGGCCTCCCTGAGATGTCTCATCCTCTGCTCCCTCTGCGACGGCAAGATAAGGTCCGCAACCTTACCCTTGTACCGCGGATCAAGGAGAGTGGCCAGCCAGTAATGGTCCCTCTCCTTGATCCGAAGAACACGAGGATCCTTCCGCAGGCTTTGCAGGATCAGGGAGGCCATGCAGCGTAGGTTAGCTGAGGCATTCGGTCCGGAGTCTTCTGGGTCACTGAGGATGACATGATCGCCAGCCACCTCCTCCCAGCCACGTACAAGTCCACTGGCTTGTTGGGACTGTACATCATCCCTAAAAGACTGCTGCTGCTGATGCTGAGTGCCAGGCTCCACCTCCATGCTCACACAATCCTCCTCCTCCTCCTCCTCCTCCTCCTCCTCATCCTCTTCCTGTGTGATGGGTGGGACAGAAGGAACACTGTCCGGATAAAGGGGGCCTTGAGAGGCAAGGAAGTCCTCCTCTTCCTGCCTCTGTTCTGCCTCAAGTGCCCTGTCCATTATCCCACGCAGCGTATGCTCCAACAGGTGGACAAGAGGGACAGTGTCACTGATGCATGCACTGTCACTGCTCACCATCCTCGTGGCCTCCTCAAATGGTGAGAGGACAGTGCATGCATCCCTGATCATGCTCCACTGACGTGGGGAAAAAAACCCAAGCTCCCCTGACCCTGTCCTGGTGCCGTAGTCGCAAAGGTACTCATTGATGGCCCTCTGCTGCGTGTGCAGTCGCTGCAGCATGGCCAACGTTGAGTTCCACCTGGTGGGCATGTCAGATATTAGGCGGTTCTTGGGCAGGTTCAGCTCCTTTTGCAGCTCAGTCAGCCGAGCACTGGCATTATAAGATCGGCGGAAATGCACACAGACTTTCCTGGCCTGCCTCAGGACATCCTGTAAGCCTGGGAACCTGCCCAAGAACCGCTGCACCACCAGGTTGAGGACGTGAGCCATGCAGGGCACATGGGTGAGCTGCCCCTGTCGCAGGGCGGAGAGGAGGTTGGTGCCATTGTCAGAAACGACCATTCCTGGCTTAAGCTGACGTGGCGTCAACCACCTCTCGGCCTGCCCCTGCAGAGCTGCCAGAACCTCTGGCCCAGTGTGGCTCCTGTCCCCCAAACACACCAGCGCAAGCACGGCATGGCATCTTTTTGCCTGCGTACTTGCGTAGCCCCTTGTACGCCTACGGAGCACCGCTGGTTCCAAGGACAGAGCACTGGAGGAAGAAGAAGAGGAGGGGGTGGAGGAGAGAGGTGTGTCACAACCAGTAGCAGTAGTCGCGTTTTGGAGGCGTGGTGGCGGAACAACCTCCAACACTACTGCACCTTGTCCTGCATCCCTCCCAGCTGCCAATAGAGTGACCCAATGGGCCGTGAAAGAAAGGTACCGTCCCTGTCCATGCCTGCTGGACCATGAGTCAGCGGTAATATGCACCTTACCGCTGACCGCCCTGTCCAGCGAGGCATGGACATTGCCCTCCACATGCCGGTAGAGAGACGGAATCGCCTTCCGCGAGAAAAAAGTGGCGTTTGGGAACCTGCCACTGAGGAACCGCACATTGAACAAACTCACGGAAGGGGGCCGAGTCTACCAACTGAAAAGGCAGCAGTTGAAGTGCTAGCAATTTAGCAAGGCTAGCATTCAACCGCTGGGCATGTGGATGGCTGGGAGTGTACTTCTTTCTACGGTCCAGCAGCTGGGGCAGGGAAATTTGCCTGCTGCATTCGGACGTCGGTGTACTGCAAGTACTTGGTTGTGACACACCGAATTCTACACCTTCAGTCCTCTCAGAGCAGCTTTCAGAGAGGACTGAAGGTGTAGTGGGGATGGAGATCCCAGCTGAGGAGGAGCAAGGAGAGGTCCGCTTAGTTCTTTGGTGTGGGTCTTTTATGTGTGCCTGCCAACGAGCTGCATGGCAGGTCGCCATATGTCTGGTCATGCTTGTCGTGCCCAAGCGGCTGATGTTTTGGCCACGCGAGATACGCTTGAGACAAATATTGCAAATAGCAGTGGTGCGATCTGCTGCACTCGTCTCAAAAAAGGCCCACACCAAAGAACTTTTCTGATAACGTGCAGAGGCAGCGCCCTGCACAGGCGGAGCTCTGCGGTGTTGTACAGTTGCTGTGCTGGCCTCTACCTGGCCTCCAGGGGCATCCTGCCTCGTTGGACATGTGACGCCGCATCCTCCTCCTCCTCGTCCTCCTCCTCATCCTCTCTCCCTTGAGGCACCCACGTGGAGTCAGTGACCTCATCATCCCTCCCTCTTCACCACTAGAGCAAACCTGGCAGTAAGCTGCAGCTGGTGGAACTGTACTGCCAGATTCCTCAAGCTGGGTATCGTCATCCGAGCCTTCGAATCGTTGGGCATCCTCCTGGAGCATGTACCCAACACTGTGCTCAAAGAGTTCGGGGGGACTCCTCAGGAGGACATGGTGGGTCTAGGGAAGGGGTGGCTGATGATGCTCTGTCAGTACCCTGAGCCTGGGTGAGAGAGGATGAGGAGGATGAGGAGGGCTTGGTCATCCATTCTACCAAGCCTTCAGCATGATGCGGCTCCACATGTCCAGCTGCCGAAAACAAAGACGCGCGTGTCCCATGGCCACGTGCTGATGACGATGCACGACCACGTCCACGTCCACGGCCACGTCCACTAGAAACAGAGCCTGCCTGCCCTGAGTTCTTGGCTCTGCACGCTCTGCCTCCCCTTGGCGGTCTTTCCAGCCATTGTAGTCGGTAGTCCTGTGGGTGCTGCTGAGAAGAAAATATAGGAGCTCTGTGTGATGCCACTAACACACTAGAAGTCCTATGGGTGCTTCTGCAAAGAAAATAGAGGAGCTCTGTGTGATGCCACTAACACACTAGAAGTCCTGTGGGTGCTTCTGCAAAGAAAATAGAGGAGCTCTGTGTGATGCCACTAACACACTAGCAGTCCTATAGGTGCTTCTGCAAAGAAAATATAGGAGCTCTGTGTGATGCCACTAACACACTAGAAGTCCTGTGGGTGCTGCTGAGAAGAATATATAGGAGCTCTGTGTGATGCCACTAACACACTAGAAGTCCTATGGGTGCTTCTGCAAAGAAAATAGAGGAGCTCTGTGTGATGCCACTAAACACACTAGAAGTCCTGTGGGTGCTTCTGCAAAGAAAATAGAGGAGCTCTGTGTGATGCCACTAACACACTAGAAGTCCTGTGGGTGCTGCTGAGAAGAATATATAGGAGCTCTGTGTGATGCCACTAACACACTAGAAGTCCTATGGGTGCTTCTGCAAAGAAAATAGAGGAGCTCTGTGTGATGCCACTAACACACTAGAAGTCCTGTGGGTGCTTCTGCAAAGAAAATAGAGGAGCTCTGTGTGATGCCACTAACACACTAGAAGTCCTGTGGGTGCTTCTGCAAAGAAAATAGAGGAGCTCTGTGTGATGCCACTAACACACTAGAAGTCCTATGGGTGCTTCTGCAAAGAAAATAGAGGAGCTCTGTGTGATGCCACTAACACACTAGAAGTCCTGTGGGTGCTTCTGCAAAGAAAATAGAGGAGCTCTGTGTGATGCCACTAACACACTAGAAGTCCTATAGGTGCTTCTGCAAAGAAAATATAGGAGCTCTGTGTGATGCCACTAACACACTAGAAGTCCTGTGGGTGCTGCTGAGAAGAATATATAGGAGCTCTGTGTGATGCCACTAACACACTAGAAGTCCTATGGGTGCTTCTGCAAAGAAAATAGAGGAGCTCTGTGTGATGCCACTAACACACTAGAAGTCCTGTGGGTGCTTCTGCAAAGAAAATAGAGGAGCTCTGTGTGATGCCACTAACACACTAGAAGTCCTGTGGGTGCTGCTGAGAAGAATATATAGGAGCTCTGTGTGATGCCACTAACACACTAGAAGTCCTATGGGTGCTTCTGCAAAGAAAATAGAGGAGCTCTGTGTGATGCCACTAACACACTAGAAGTCCTGTGGGTGCTTCTGCAAAGAAAATAGAGGAGCTCTGTGTGATGCCACTAACACACTAGAAGTCCTGTGGGTGCTTCTGCAAAGAAAATAGAGGAGCTCTGTGTGATGCCACTAACACACTAGAAGTCCTGTGGGTGCTGCTGAGAAGAATATATAGGAGCTCTGTGTGATGCCACTAACACACTAGAAGTCCTATGGGTGCTTCTGCAAAGAAATAGAGGAGCTCTGTGTGATGCCACTAACACACTAGAAGTCCTGTGGGTGCTTCTGCAAAGAAAATAGAGGAGCTCTGTGTGATGCCACTAACACACTAGAAGTCCTGTGGGTGCTTCTGCAAAGAAAATAGAGGAGCTCTGTGTGATGCCACTAACACACTAGAAGTCCTATGGGTGCTTCTGCAAAGAAAATAGAGGAGCTCTGTGTGATGCCACTAACACACTAGAAGTCCTGTGGGTGCTTCTGCAAAGAAAATAGAGGAGCTCTGTGTGATGCCACTAACACACTAGAAGTCCTGTGGGTGCTTCTGCAAAGAAAATAGAGGAGCTCTGTGTGATGCCACTAACACACTAGAAGTCCTGTGGGTGCTTCTGCAAAGAAAATAGAGGAGCTCTGTGTGATGCCACTAACACACTAGAAGTCCTGTGGGTGCTGCTGAGAAGAATATATAGGAGCTCTGTGTGATGCCACTAACACACTAGAAGTCCTGTGGGTGCTTATGCAAAGAAAATAGAGGAGCTCTGTGTGATGGGACTAACACACTTCAAGTCCTATAGGTGCTTCTGGGAAGAAAATATTGCTCTGTGTGTGTAATGGGACTAACACACTTCAAGTCCTATAGGTGCTTCTGGGAAGAAAATATAGCTCTGTGTGTGTAATGGGACTAACACACTTCAAGTCCTATAGGTGCCTCTGGAACAAAATATAGGAGCTCTGCCTGCCTGCCACGAACACACTACAAGTCCTATAGGTGCTTCTGGTAACAAAATATAGGAGCTCTGCCTGCCTGCCACTAACACACTACAAGTCCTATAGGTGCTTCTGGGAAGAAAATATAGCTCTGTGTGTGTAATGGGACTAACACACTTCAAGTCCTATAAGTGCTTCTGGGAACAAAATATAGGAGCTCTGCCTGCCTGCCACGAACACACTACAAGTCCTATAGGTGCTTCTGGGAAGAAAATATAGCTCTGTGTGTGTAATGGGACTAACACACTTCAAGTCCTATAGGTGCTTCTGGGAAGAAAATATAGCTCTGTGTGTGTAATGGGACTAACACACTTCAAGTCCTATAGGTGCTTCTGGGAACAAAATATAGCTCTGTGTGTGTAATGGGACTAACACACTTCAAGTCCTATAGGTGCTTCTGGGAAGAAAATATAGCTCTGTGTGTGTAATGGGACTAACACACTTCAAGTCCTATAGGTGCTTCTGGGAACAAAGTATAGCTCTTTGTGTGTAATGGGACTAACACACTTCAAGTCCTATAGGTGCTTCTGGGAAGAAAATATAGCTCTGTGTGTGTGATGGGACTAACACACTTCAAGTCCTATAGGTGCTTCTGGGAACAAAATATAGCTCTGTGTGTAATGGGACTAACACACTTCAAGTCCTATAGGTGCTTCTGGGAACAAAATATAGCTCTGTGTGTGTGATGGGACTAACACACTTCAAGTCCTATAGGTGCTTCTGGGAAGAAAATATAGCTCTGTGTGTGTAATGGGACTAACACACTTCAAGTCCTATAGGTGCTTCTGGGAAGAAAATATAGCTCTGTGTGTGTAATGGGACTAACACACTTCAAGTCCTATAGGTGCTTCTGGGAAGAAAATATAGCTCTGTGTGTGTGATGGACTAACACACTTCAAGTCCTATAGGTGCTTCTGGGAAGAAAATATAGCTCTGTGTGTGTGATGGGACTAACACACTTCAAGTCCTATAGGTGCTTCTGGGAACAAAATATAGCTCTGTGTGTGTAATGGGACTAACACACTTCAAGTCCTATAGGTGCTTCTGGGAAGAAAATATAGCTCTGTGTGTGTAATGGGACTAACACACTTCAAGTCCTATAGGTGCTTCTGGGAACAAAATATAGGAGCTCTGCCTGCCTGCCACGAACACACTACAAGTCCTATAGGTGCTTCTGGGAAGAAAATATAGCTCTGTGTGTGTAATGGGACTAACACACTTCAAGTCCTATAGGTGCTTCTGGGAACAAAGTATAGCTCTTTGTGTGTAATGGGACTAACACACTTCAAGTCCTATAGGTGCTTCTGGGAAGAAAATATAGCTCTGTGTGTGTGATGGGACTAACACACTTCAAGTCCTATAGGTGCTTCTGGGAAGAAAATATAGCTCTGTGTGTGTAATGGGACTAACACACTTCAAGTCCTATAGGTGCTTCTGGGAACAAAGTATAGCTCTTTGTGTGTAATGGGACTAACACACTTCAAGTCCTATAGGTGCTTCTGGGAAGAAAATATAGCTCTGTGTGTGTGATGGGACTAACACACTTCAAGTCCTATAGGTGCTTCTGGGAACAAAATATAGCTCTGTGTGTGTAATGGGACTAACACACTTCAAGTCCTATAGGTGCTTCTGGGAACAAAATATAGCTCTGTGTGTGTGATGGGACTAACACACTTCAAGTCCTATAGGTGCTTCTGGGAACAAAATATAGCTCTGTGTGTGTAATGGGACTAACACACTTCAAGTCCTATAGGTGCTTCTGGGAACAAAATATAGCTCTGTGTGTGTGATGGGACTAACACACTTCAAGTCCTATAGGTGCTTCTGGGAAGAAAATATAGCTCTGTGTGTGTAATGGGACTAACACACTTCAAGTCCTATAGGTGCTTCTGGGAAGAAAATATAGCTCTGTGTGTGTAATGGGACTAACACACTTCAAGTCCTATAGGTGCTTCTGGGAAGAAAATATAGCTCTGTGTGTGTAATGGGACTAACACACTTCAAGTCCTATAGGTGCTTCTGGGAAGAAAATATAGCTCTGTGTGTGTGATGGGACTAACACACTTCAAGTCCTATAGGTGCTTCTGGGAACAAAATATAGGAGCTCTGCCTGCCTGCCACGAACACACTACAAGTCCTATAGGTGCTTCTGGTAACAAAATATAGGAGCTCTGCCTGCCTGCCACTAACACACTACAAGTCCTATAGGTGCTTCTGGTAACAAAATATAGGAGCTCTGCCTGCCTGTCACTAACACACTACAAGTCCTATAGGTGCTTCTGGTAACAAAATATAGGAGCTCTGCCTGCCTGCCACTAACACACTACAAGTCCTATAGGTGCTTCTGGTAACAAAATATAGGAGCTCTGCCTGCCTGTCACTAACACACTACAAGTCCTATAGGTGCTTCTGGTAACAAAATATAGGAGCTCTGCCTGCCTGTCACTAACACACTACAAGTCCTATAGGTGCTTCTGGTAACAAAATATAGGAGCTCTGCCTGCCTGCCACTAACACACTACAAGTCCTATAGGTGCTTCTGGTAACAAAATATAGGAGCTCTGCCTGCCTGTCACTAACACACTACAAGTCCTATAGGTGCTTCTGGTAACAAAATATAGGAGCTCTGCCTGCCTGCCACTAACACACTACAAGTCCTATAGGTGCTTCTGGTAACAAAATATAGGAGCTCTGCCTGCCTGCCACGAACACACTACAAGTCCTATAGGTGCTTCTGGTAACAAAATATAGGAGCTCTGCCTGCCTGCCACGAGCACACTACAAGCCCCTCTTTGTCAATCAATCTTTGTAACTGAATCTATCTAACTCAATCTCTGCAAGTGAATCTCTCTCTCTATCTATCTAAATGCAGCAGAGTGTCACAGGAACAGCCTGCTCAATCTGCGCCGGAACAGCATGTGACCGGCGCAGACGGCGTGGCGGCGTTTTATAGGGGGGGGCGTGTACTACAGCCCCTGAGCTGTAATTGGCTACAGGCGTCCTGCCTGTAGCCAATTATGGCTCTTCGAGTTTCCGGGGCTGTGATTGGCCAAGCATGCGGGGTCACAGTGCATGCTTGGCCAATCATCAGCCAGCAATGCACTGCGTCGGCCGCGCCGGCCGCAATGCATTGCGGGGCCGCTCGCATCACACGAACGTGATGCGAGCGGCCAAAATAGTTCTGGGCTCGCCGAGCGAGCGAACGCCCGGTGCTCGATGCGAACGTGGGTTCGCATCGAGCACCGGGCCCATCCTTAGTCACTGTCACTTATAGGTGTGCGCAGCTTATTGCATTATGGTGTGCACCCCAAAGCTCAAACACACTGAGGCATAGTAAACTGTGTACAAATAAAGACAGTGAGTGTGTTCACTGTGTTCATTTAGAAAGGAAAGGGGCCAATAAATGACATATTGACTAGCCCTTTCCCCCGCTCTCCATCCTGAAACATCCTCCACAGCAGCCTAGGAGAGAGGAGAGAAGAGGAGAGAAGAGGAGAGAAGAGGAGAGAAGTTAGCAGCACTGAAGGGAGGGGGCAACACGGGAGGAAGCTCGGGCAGTAGAGGGATTTGGCACCACCCAGTAATTAGGGGGTGCACAGGCACACCTGGTACGCCCCTTGTGCATGCCTATGCTGTCACTTATCATGTATTTTAAACACAAAAACATAATATATTGCAGCCTATCTGTTTTTAGATGTGGTGGCTGCATTCGTTTTTACGTTTTAGTCTCAGAATATTTCAGCAACTACAGAAATACTTGTTGATCTTGCCAGAGCTGCAGTGACCTTGTCATTTCCTGTAGGCTTAAAATAAAGCCCAGAGAACCTTATCTTTATTGTGCAAATGACTAGTCTCAGCAATCCATCATGTAATGTAGGTGAACAAATGCAGGCATGCGAGTCCAATCTGTGTGATGACCATTGCTGCCTGCCATCATAGACACAGTGGAGGAAAGCTTTTTTCCTTTATTTTGCCTGGTAACCCTGCGAACAACACACTTCCTGTCCCTTCAGTCATACACTCCCTCCCCCCCCCCCCCTATTCATTCACGTGGAGTAGGGGAAGGTGTATTTGAGGGCATTGATATTGCAATAAGCCCCAAATCCACAGACCCCCAAAACCACAATCTTAGCCTGCCAAGCTGCAAGCTCAATTAATGGTCTGGTGTAGATTTTGGGGAAAAGGGGCATGCTTTTTTTTCTTGTTTTTTGCATGGTGCCCTCCCATACATTCATACCAGACCCAAAGGTCCTGCTATGAATTTTGGGGGGACCACAAGCCAATTTTTTCACAACATCCCTACGCTTTTATTTACATTCACCTTTTAATTGGGATTCCCCAGATGACCCCTGAATGGGCCAGGTAGGGATGAGTCACTGGTTGTTAGGAACCCAGTGTCTGCCAGCTTCCTAATAGACATGAGTCCTGACCATATGTGTCATGCTGGCAGCTGGCAGTATTGGCATAACTTAAATGGTTTGAGGTCAATTATTATATGCAAGCCAGGTAAGCTATTGGTTTCTTTCTTACCTAAAGAATTTTAGAAAGTATACAATAAAGTCAATACACAACTGCAACATACAGCATGTATATGTATATATATATATATATTTCCTCAAAGCACCCTTTTCCTCAAAACCAGTTGCTTCATAAAGGAGTTCCTTGGAAGAAAAGATCTCAGTGGAAAGACACAATATACTGTAAAATATCCAAACCCCAGTAATAGTAGGTAATTCGCACACACCATGTCTAGCAATAATTGGTGTAAATATATCACTTACCACTCCATTGGCATATTCTGATAAACTATCATCACCGTATTCAACTCTGTGATAAACTCAGTTCTCAAGTTCACGCAGTCTCTCTGTTCTCTTAAACCAGCCTTAGATGGATTGAAATTCATTCAGTTCAGTATAGATCGTTGTCAGAATACAATAGCTTCGTAGGATGGATTCTCCCATCAACACTGAGTGTGTTGATGAGGGAATCAAATCTTTTTTTTTTATTTAAGCACCTGGTTGAATAAAAAAAAATACAGTATCATCTTTGGCCTTCCTTACTCCAAAAAGCTTCTGTGTCGGAGCACTAAGGGCAGATGACAAAGAACAGACCCAAAGAACTCCAACAATTTATCATACTAGCGTGAGTGTGAAGAATGATACAAATATCTCTGCAGTGGCTGACTAATGTCTGAAGAAACAACACTGGGCCAGAGAATAAATAACTGGGAGAAAATGGATCTCACTTCACTGGAGGAGGAAATAGTAAGTGGTAAGCACATTGCATAAGCATAAGGTAAACAGCAAACACATTATATTCTGCATACAGTTTATACATTTCTAAAATTGTTTGTGCCATGTTTTTACAGATACTCCTCATTTAACAACTTGTTTAACGACCACTCGGACTTACGACCAGCTCTCCCCACCCAAACAACGTGCTAAACATCATTGTATTGTACAGTAAAGTACAGAATTTTGGTTTGTGTTCTGTGCTTATGCAAATGAACTTCTTGGTGACCGAGCCATAGTCAAAAAACGGCTGCAGCGCGGTTGGATAACTCTGGGAGGGCGTACTATGACATTCTCCCAGAATCGCGCCCCCCTGGGACGCGCACCGGGAATATCCGTGACCGGATCACAATAAAGGGCAGATGACAGCGACCCTTTACATTGTGAACACTCTGTCAAATGACGGAGCGATCAGTTGTAAACATGCCAGGGCTAACCTGGTTCATCTCTCCCCTCTCCGTACAGATTAGTACAGTGTGAGAGGAGAGGGGGAGAGATCAGGTGCAGCAGCACTGTTGGCTGGATCTGTAGTGCCCACAGCACAGCTCTGTGCCCATTCTTGCACTCATCCATCCATCCATACTCAGCCGTGCCATCCATACTCAGCCATACCATCCATACTCAGCCAATTCCCATCCATACTCAGCCATGCCCATCCATACTCAGTCATCTCATCCATACTCAGTCATCCCCATCCATGCTCAGCCATCACCCTCCATGCTCAGCCATCACATCCATGCTCAGCCATCCCCATCCATGCTCAGCCATCCCATCCATGCTCAGCCATCCCCATCCTCGGCTCATCCATCCCCATCCACGGCTCATCCATCCACATCCATGGCTAATTTATGCCTCATTCATGCTCATCCATTCTTCATCTATGCCTCATCAGTTTTCATCCATGCCACATCCATGCCACTACAGTGCCTCACAAAAGTGTAATAGGTAGTCAAATTAGATTTGAAATTGATGTTTCTTGAACACCTGATAGTTCTCCCCGCATGTTGGGCCTCTGTATGTGGCCAGGCTGTGTAAAATCGTTATACTTAGGCGGAGTAGCAGAACAGATTTATGGGGTGTAATTTTGGCTACGTGCATGCTATGTGTTAGAAATATTGTATAAATGCACAACTTTGTGTAAAAAAAATGCGTTTTCATTTTCTTTCCTGCATTTTCAGAAACAATGTGGAATAAAAATAACATGTTCAAAAGACTCATTATGCCTCATAGAATATATGTTGGGGTGTTTACTTTCGAAAATGGGGTAATTTTTTGGGTGTTTCCATTGTCCTGGTGCTCCAGGGCCTTCAAAAGGTAGTCAAGAAATTGTATGTGTAATTTATGCTCCTAGAACGCCTGATGGTGCTCCCTGCATGTTGGGTCTCTGTATGTGGCCAGGCTGTGAAAAAGTCTCACACATGTGGTATTGCTATACTCAGGAGGAGGAGTAGAATATGTTTTGGGGTGTAATTTGTGGTATGCATATGCTGTGTGTGATAAATAACCTGTTATTATGACAATTTTAGTGGGGAAAAAAAAGGAAAAGAATCTTCACTTTGCAAAGAATTGTGGGAAAATATTACAACTTCAAAAAACTCACCATGCCTCTTAATAAATACTTTGGAATGTCTACTTTTCAAAAAAGGGTCATTTGGGGGGCATTTGTACTTTCCTGGCTTGTTATGCCGTGTACACACGGTCAGAATTTCTGATGGAAACAGTCCAATAGGAGCTTTTCATCGGATTTTCTGACCGTGTGTATGCACAACAGTCTTTTTCTGTCGGAATTTCCAAAGGACTTTGGATTGAGAGCCTGTTCTTAATTTTTTCCGACGGAAAACCTTTCTATCGGATTTTTCGATCATGTGTATGCAATTCCGACACGCAAAATTCCAACGCATGCTCGGAAACAATTTGACACATGATCGGAAGCATTAAACTTCCCTTTTATAGTGCCGTTGAAGGTGTTGTATGTCGTGGTGTTATTGACCATCGGAATTTGGTGTGACCGTGTGTAGGTAAGACAGTTTGAGCGAAATTCCGTCGGAATTCTGGCGGGAAAACCATCAGAGCTTTTTGCGCCGAAAATTCCGACTGTGTGTGAGCAGCATTAGTGTCTCAAGAAATGAGATAGGCTGTCAGTACATCAGATGCGATCAATTTTCAATGATTGGCACCATAGATTGTAGACTTTATAAATTTCACAGAGACCAAATAATATACACAGATTTGGGTTATTTTAACTAAAGATATATAGCATTATAAATTTTGGCCAAAATTTATGAAGAAAAATTACTAAGTTGCTACATTTTATAACAGAAGTTAAGAAAAATTCATTTTTTTACAGAATTTTTGGTCTTTGTTCATTTATAGTGCAAAAAATAAAAAACCCAGAGGTGACTAAATACCACCAAAAGCTCTATTTGTGTGCAAAGAGGACAACAATTTCATATGGGTACAGTGCTGCATGACTAATTGGCATTCAAAATGTGATTACCTGTGGCTCCTTATATAACTACCAATTAGTTTAAGGACCTGGTCGTTGGAACAGAACCTGGTCGTTAAGTCAGGACGCGTACCTGTATTTAAATACATCTATAAAATCTATTGACACAGGGTACACCAATCACAAAAGATTTACAGAACAGTATACGTTTTCTAAAGAGGGAGCACAGCTCAAGTTATCTGCCTTCAATTTGACTCTCTCTAATTGAAACTTTATATAGCCATTGTCTCAACACTGCAAGCAGGGCAAAGGAGGAATTAAAACAGATCACTTTTCTCATTCCATTCTGTATGTAAATTTCAGATTGAGCTACTGATCTCTGTATAGCTCAACTTCCTGGCATAGATGCAAGTATTATATATTATAAATATGCATTAATATTTACTTACAGTAAAGAATTAAGTAAGAAACTATTCAATAAAAATGGACTACTTGCTTTCTATACCTCCCTATTGGGCGTTATTTACTAAAAGTTGTGTATCCGATAGATAAATGTCTCCTGACAGAAATCATTACAAAAATGTTTATTCAACCAAATATAAAAACACAAATAAAACATGCACATTTAAAATCCACCAGCTGCCCTCATTATCTAGTAAACATCATACCATGACCATGAAAGGTCCTTACTCATTATACTGCATCTGGGGAGCAGGGGTGACCACTACTATTTTGTGTTGGCAAGAAAAGAGTGTGGCCATATGCATGCTGAACTGACTTACCTTTTGACGGTTGACGGTTTGAAGCTGCCTCTCCTGGTGGATTGGTGGCTTAAGCTTGGAGGCACACCTGAGGCTGAAGAGTCGCTGTATATATCTCGTTGTGCACTTTTCTGAAAGCGGACAATATATGTGACTATATTATTTACTAGATTGCAGCTGAATACTGGCGCCCCTGCATCAAACCCTGTCTATGGCTGAGCTTTGTGAGTGTAGTGGAGGCTGTGTTAGCCCACAAGTGGGACACATATGTTTTGTGTTCAGTAAATAATGGGAATTGGGATGTTACTATTATTTGTGTTTTTGTAGCCTGGTCCCTTTGTTTCCCCCCTGTGATCGCAGTGAGCCTCCCCTCCAACTTTCTGTGGACCCATTGTCAGAAACCATAAATCAGACTGAGACAGAAGTACAGTTAAATCACACTTGTTTAATAATAATAAAAAAAGGTAAACAGAGTAAACGTAGTCAAAACATAGCCAGAGTTCAGGAACCGGAACGGATAGTCAGACAAGCCAAAACGTCAGGGAGCCAGAGATGAGCGTAGTAGAACAGCAAGCAGGATCTGGAGACAGAAGGAATGTCAGCCAAGCAAGTCTTTAACATGAACACAGGAGAGCGTCTCTAGAGATGTGACCAAGGCGAAGGCAGAGATCATCTGGATTGGATGGCTTAAGTAGGCAGGACTGATGAGCAGGATATCATCAACAGGTGAGTCACTGTGGAGAGATAGGAGCTGGCAAATAGCTGACAGCTGAGTGGCCAGCTTTGAGAAGAAAGGGCTGAGCCCAGCCCTGACACCCATCTGGTGACTTCTCTTGATGTCTCCTTGAGCTATATGAAAACTGGTGGTCTGTAGAAAACCCCTGAAGAAGCCAATGTTGGCGAAACATGTAGGGATATGTCATCAAGCACTGATTACTTTCATTACATGTATACCAGTGATCGACAGTACTAACTGTATTTTGCTTTGCCATTAGTTTTTATCGTATGTTTTATTTGCTTTGTGTAATAACATTTATATTTTTATATAAACTTTGTATAGTTCTTTGATATAGGCACTGCCATAATACCAATCATCCAACTATTTAATCTCCTCAGTGGTGATTCCAATGTGGAATTCCAAATGACCCAAAAAACAAAAACACTCCAATAGTGTAAAATCACTTAAAATGTACCAAACATATTTGTTTAGATCACTTCCCGTACCGATAAAAAGGACACACTTGAACAAATGTACAATTCATCTGAGGTAAAATAGGCCATCGATGTCCTAAGTCTGTTCTCTATCATCTACGAGGACTCGCCCTTCTGAACCTGTGGTGGTACTACCAAGCAGCTCAGTTAGCACAATTTTCCATGATCTATTCTCGAGGTCCCAACCCTGACTGGGTCTCTATGGAATGACAAGCGGCCCCTCAATATACAGTAGACTTTCTAGCCTGGGTCCCCTCTAAGAACCTAGCACCTACCCTATCCCACTCTTACGCCTTAAGTGACAAACTCCATAAACACCCCTCACTAGTCTCTGTGCTTTTAAACCCCTTGCAAGCCTATCTTATAACCCCAAATTCCCTCCAGGTTTGAACATTAAAGCTTTTTAATGGTGGTTATATAAAGGACTGTATCACATTGGACACATTTTTAATTCAATGGGGCCACTATCTGTGAGCTATTGCACCAGTGGATTGAAAATGCCTCCTGTAGAAAAATGTTGTCTCACCCAAAATTCACACTTTTTACATTAAATTTGGATCAACAAAACAGACCCCCCCCCCCCCAGTTTTTCCACATATGAACATTGGTGTTAAGAGATTCTGGGTCAAAGGGGAGGTATTTCAATAATTTACTCATTATTAGCTGAAAACATGGATAAGTCGGCCTACGCATGGATCTGGGAACAGGATTTAGAAGAAGAATGGGATCTAGCACATGGCACCAGAGCTTTCAGCGCTCCTTTAAGGGAGTTGTAAATGTCTCATTAATAGAGGGCAACGTCAAAATTCTTATGCGCTGGTATCTAGTGCCAACACGCCTGGCTAAAATGTACCCTGAATCCTCTCCTCTCTCTTTCCCGAGGTTGCGACCATGTGGGCAATCTGTTCCATACGTGGTGGTCTTGTCCTCAAATTCGTAGTTTCTGGAATAAAATCTTCCAGATTTTGTGCAAGGTCACAGGATGTGTTATTCCCCAGACCCCATATAGCCTTGTTAAACAATAGAGTGGAGAGGATTACCAAACATACCCAGACACTCCTGTTCTGTATGCTCCTCGGAGCTAAAATCACGATAGCCCGTGCTTAGAAACAATCTACAATCTCAGTTAGTGCAACTAAATGTAAAATCTCATGGATCGTAATGCAAGAAAAACTGGTTGGTGTATTACAGGAAAAGACTGAGAAATTTTAATGTATTTGGGAGCCTTGGGCAGCATACGTTAATACCCCTTTGAGGCCTTAGCCACGACCTGTATGCAGTTGCCCTTCTCCTGGTGACTATCTTCTCTCCCCTTTTTCATTTGATTTATGTTCTTTACCCTCACAGTTTCCCTCTTTTTCCATTGTTTTCTCCTTCCCTCTCCTTGCTAGATTTCAAATTTTTCTTATGATAAGCTTGGCTGCCTCTAACCACCAATTAGGTTAGGCTCCTTTGCCTCACCGACCCCCAGGGGTTTCATGTTCTCAAGTTCAGGGAAGGAGTGGTCGGACTCCACCCCAGTTATACCCTAAGCCTGCGAAAGTTGGGGGAGGCAGATAAGCTTGGTGACAGCGCATTGGAACAGTGGTTAAGCTTTTGACGGTCCCAGGTGACCTTGACAACTTTGAGCCCGTTGGTCTCTCTGTCCTCCAGGACGATTGGCTCCGAAGGACCGAATGTGTCGCAACCATTTAATTGGTGCACAGTCCCTCTGGATCTGTGTCCTCCCTTCGACACAGAGACCATTGTAATAGCTTACAATCATGGCTGTGATAGTAATATGTTTCACTCGTTGATAGTCCTCCGGTTAGGTGGACAACTTGGTTATAGTAGACCATATGTTTCTTATTTTCTATGTTTTGAGATTTATTCTACATGTTCAATGACATTCTGATGGTTTTTTGTTTTTGTTTTAATTTATCTGAAAATTTTCAATAAAAAAAGATTGACAGTAAAATGTACTAAACATGTGAAAAAAACACTCATATTAGATATTCATACCCCGTGTATATCCCTTTAATTCCGTGAGAATTCACCAAAATGCAACATGATGCACAAAATCCCTCTATGCTTCTTACCAGATTTTCAAATAAATGCATTTAAAAATCCTTCTATCTACTTTCTGCAGCTTGACTCCAACTGTGGATGTTGATTCCGTCGGAAAAAAAAAACACCCTAATAAAGTGTAATAGCACTTTAAAATTTATAATTTAAATAAAAAAGCCACTAACATCAAACATGGGAAAAACAGTATATTGTATAGAGAAAATTGCGCTATCTGTAACAAAAATTAAAGCTGCTGCTCAAGATGTTATACTACACCAATGTAAATGTAAAAAAGGGGAGCTGCGCTAAATTAGTGACCACACAGAATATATAGCCAAACATAGGCTATACATGTGACTTGTATATCAATCTAGTGATGTATAAAAATAATGATATATAACAAATATGAATGACCACATTGTTATCAAATAAATACAGTGACGTAATGAAAAGTAACCACAGTTACCAATAAAAACATATAATGGTGATATATGTCAAAAAAACTATTACATAAGTGCTAAATTATAGAAAATTTCAGCAAAATATGTGAAAAAATAAAAATAAATAAAAAAAATTGAAAATAATGAAAAGTGAAAAAAATCTAAAATACGTATATATGTCCTTCAAAGTCTGTGATGGCAAATAAAGTTACTTCCACACACACTGATAGGTGAGAGACCTCCACCACATGAACACTGCGGCTTACCAGAACATGGTGGTCCCTTATTACAGGGGACCACACAGGGCAATTGGCTATATACCCAGCCTCAGGTAGTAATGGCGGAACCCGGAACTCCTCAACCACAGAATGGACGGTATGACAGCTTATGACAGACTGGTACCAAGAGATATTCACCAACTCAGGAAAGTCCACGATAGCCAATTATATACCGGATAACCCAAAAGGCAAGTAAAACTCACATAGCATAAAACCTTTTAAAATTTATTGTTTTAAAAAAACAGACAAATTGACACTTACAATGTGACGTTCATCTATCAGCATGTAACAGCATGTAGCGAGCTGGCTGGCCTCGCAGAAAGCCCGTAGCTTCCGGGACTAAGCGTGCAGCGGTGACGTCAGTACGTCGCTCCTCCTCCCTACGCGTTTTGTCATCTACAGGACGTCGTCACGGGGTTATGTAAAAAACAGTGTATAGCCATTCAACCCAGTGATGAACACAGCAAGTGCAGATGCCTGTGAGCTCACTCCATGCACCTTACCAAATATATACTTTCTTAAAGCCTTTGGTATCTTTAAAAAGCCCCCAATCTTTAGTTCCAGTATTCCTCCAGGTTCCCCATGCAAAAACATCAATAATAAGTGTAGTAATTTCCAATGCAAAAAAAATTATTCAAGCTCCAATGCACTTACAAACAAATGACATTAAAAACACATTCAGACCACTTCCAAGATGGCTACTGTGGCACTTCCGGTGTGGGTGATTGTCACTTCTTGCATCTGATGTCACTTCCGATGCGTTTGTCATAATAACTTCATCAAAGGATGTGATGCCAGTCAATAGCTCCTCTATACATTATATACCTGATCACTTCAAACAGAAGATTGATAGAATTTGCGAGGAGATCTCTACTGATACCCTCCATGCTTTACACTTCATGCCCACAGGTACAATCATTACCCTACCACTATAGATGAGGTTGCTAAACTACTTGCTAACGTCCACCTTACCACCTGCCCTCTGGATACTATTTCCTCGCAAATGCTTTGTTCACCCTCTGGCTCTATGCTGCACTCTCTAACCCACATCTTAAACCTCTCTTCTGGCATCTTCCCCGACTCTCTAAAACATGCACTTGTCAGACCCATACTTAAAAAGCCCTCACTGGACCCATCCAATCTTAACAACCTACACCCCATCTCCTTGCTCCCCTTCTTATCCAAACTCCTTGAATGTCTGGTTTACAACCAACTGAGCGTCCACCTTGCTGATAATAGCCTTCTTGATCCCCCTCAGTCTGGATTTTCGGAGCCACAAAGCCCGGAAGACACGCCGAGGCAAAATGTCAGCTCCCTCGGCGTGGAACGGGTGAGTTTCCGACGTCTTGTTCTAAGGTAAGTATTTCATAATGAGCTAGTATGCAGTGCATACTAGCTCATTAGGCCTTTTTACTTACAGGTGTAGAAAAAAAAGTCAGCGGGTTTACTACCACTTTTAGCACCACGTCCAATCACTGTCCAAATCTTGCCACCTCAACCTCCGCAACATATCCAAAATACGCCCCTTGATACAACAAAACTCTTAATTCACTCGCTGGTCATCTCTCGCCTCGACTACTGCACCTCCCTTCTCATTGGCTTACCTCTACATAGTCTATCACCTCTTCAATCCATAATGAATGCTGCCTCCAGACTCATCCACCTTACCAATCACTCTGTATCTGCTACCCCTCTCTGTCAATCCCTCCACTGGCTTCCGCTCACCCAACAAATTCTTAGATAAAGGTGAGGTAGGTGTCCCTGAATAAATACGTTTTCAAGGATTGCCTAAAGGCGGACAGGGTAGGAGCTGGCTGGACATACTGGGGCAGGGAGTTCCAGAGGATGGGAGAGGCTCTGGAGAAGTCCTGGATGCAAGTATGGGAGGAGGCAACAAGAGAGCTAGAGAGTAGGAGGACTTGGGAGGAGCAGAGAGGATGATTTGGGCAATATCTGCAGATGAGGTGGGTGATATAGCTGGGGGTGATGTTGTGGATAGCCTTGTGTGTTGTGGTTAGTATTTGAATTTTATAGAATGGGGTAGGGGAAGCCAGTGAAGAGATTATCAGAGAGAAGCAGCAGTCACGGATCGGTTAGGAGGGTGTATTAGTCTAGCAGCAGCATTCATAATAGACTGAAGGTGGGATAGCCTTTGTAAAGGTAGGCCAGTGAGGAGAGAGATGCAGTAGTCAAAGTGAGAAATAACCAAGGCGTGAATAAGTTGTTTTGTGGTGTATTTAATTCAGGAGGGGGCGAATTCTGTAAATGTTGATTTTGAAGTTAAGGTGGAAAGATTTAGCCAGTGATTGGACGTGGGGGCTGGAGGAGAGCTCAGAATCTAGGATTACACCCAGCACCTGGCATGTGTGGAAGGACCAATAGTTGTGCTGTTAATGTCAATGGTAAAGTCATGGGGGGAGGCCAGGGAGAAGGAAATATTACAAGCTCAGTTTTAGAAAGAGTGAGTTTAAGGAAATGGTGTGACGTCCATAATGATATGCTCAGTTAATTTAAGATACGTGAGGAGATTGAGGGGGTGAGTTGAGGAGTCAAGATAATGATTTAACATAATCCATTGGTATTGAACATACTACACTATATTGTGTTCTTTTTCCTTTGTTCAAGCACATCATCGATGCAGAGGAAGATCAGCCTGTGACCAACTGTATATTGAATTTCTCTTATGGGTTATTATTCAAGAGCACGACATACAGTATCTCACAAAAGTGAGTACACCCCTCACATTTTTGTAAATATTTTATTATATCTTTTCATGTGACAACACTGAAGAAATGACACTTTTCTACAATGTAAAGTAGTGAGTGTACAGCCTGTATTACAATGAAAATTTGCTGTCCCCTCAAAATAATTTAACACACAGCCATTAATGTCTAAATTGCTGGCAGCAAAAGTGAGTACACCCCAAGTGAAAATGTCCAAATTGGGCCTAATTAGCCATTTTCCCTCCCTGGTGTCATGTGACTCACTAGTGTTACAAGGTCTCAGGTGTGAATGGGGAGCAGGTGTGTTAAATTTGGTGTTATTGCTCTCACTCTATCATACTGGTCACTGGAAGCTCAACATGAAACCTCATGGCAAAGAACTCTCTGAGGATCTGAAAATAAGAATTGTTGCTCTACATAACGATGGCCTAGACCAGTGGTGGCGAACCTTGGCACCCCAGATTTTTTGGAACTACATTTTCCATGATGCTCACCTACACTGCAGAGTTCATGAGCATCATGGGAAATGTAGTTCCAAAACATCTGGGGTGCCAAGGTTCGCCATCACTGGCCTAGACTATAAGAAGATTGCCAAGACCCTGAAACTGAGCCTCAGCACGGTGGCCAAGACCATACAGCGGTTTAACAGGACAGGTTCCACTCAGAACAGGCCTCGCCATGGTCGTCGATCATGTGTATGCAATTCCGACACGCAAAATTCCAACGCATGCTCGGAAACAATTTGACACATGATCGGAAGCATTAAACTTCCCTTTTATAGTGCCGTTGAAGGTGTTGTATGTCGTGGTGTTATTGACCATCGGAATTTGGTGTGACCGTGTGTAGGTAAGACAGTTTGAGCGAAATTCCGTCGGAATTCTGGCGGGAAAACCATCAGAGCTTTTTGCGCCGAAAATTCCGACTGTGTGTGAGCAGCATTAGTGTCTCAAGAAATGAGATAGGCTGTCAGTACATCAGATGCGATCAATTTTCAATGATTGGCACCATAGATTGTAGACTTTATAAATTTCACAGAGACCAAATAATATACACAGATTTGGGTTATTTTAACTAAAGATATATAGCATTATAAATTTTGGCCAAAATTTATGAAGAAAAATTACTAAGTTGCTACATTTTATAACAGAAGTTAAGAAAAATTCATTTTTTTACAGAATTTTTGGTCTTTGTTCATTTATAGTGCAAAAAAATAAAAAACCCAGAGGTGACTAAATACCACCAAAAGCTCTATTTGTGTGCAAAGAGGACAACAATTTCATATGGGTACAGTGCTGCATGACTAATTGGCATTCAAAATGTGAATGCACTGAAAGCTGAAAATTGGTCTGGTTAGGAAGGAGGTTTAAGTGCCCAGTGGTTAAAACAACGTTATTGAGCTGGAGTTTTGTGTTTTAGACCCCTTTTTCACAATAAAATACAGTACAGTAGTTAAGAATGCCTAAAATATTAATTACCTGTGGCTCCTTATATAACTACCAATTAGTTTAAGGACCTGGTCGTTGGAACAGAACCTGGTCGTTAAGTCAGGACGCGTACCTGTATTTAAATACATCTATAAAATCTATTGACACAGGGTACACCAATCACAAAAGATTTACAGAACAGTATACGTTTTCTAAAGAGGGAGCACAGCTCAAGTTATCTGCCTTCAATTTGACTCTCTCTAATTGAAACTTTATATAGCCATTGTCTCAACACTGCAAGCAGGGCAAAGGAGGAATTAAAACAGATCACTTTTCTCATTCCATTCTGTATGTAAATTTCAGATTGAGCTACTGATCTCTGTATAGCTCAACTTCCTGGCATAGATGCAAGTATTATATATTATAAATATGCATTAATATTTACTTACAGTAAAGAATTAAGTAAGAAACTATTCAATAAAAATGGACTACTTGCTTTCTATACCTCCCTATTGGGCGTTATTTACTAAAAGTTGTGTATCCGATAGATAAATGTCTCCTGACAGAAATCATTACAAAAATGTTTATTCAACCAAATATAAAAACACAAATAAATCATGCACATTTAAAATCCACCAGCTGCCCTCATTATCTAGTAAACATCATACCATGACCATGAAAGGTCCTTACTCATTATACTGCATCTGGGGAGCAGGGGTGACCACTACTATTTTGTGTTGGCAAGAAAAGAGTGTGGCTATATGCATGCTGAACTGACTTACCTTTTGACGGTTGACGGTTTGAAGCTGCCTCTCCTGGTGGATTGGTGGCTTAAGCTTGGAGGCACACCTGAGGCTGAAGAGTCGCTGTATATATCTCGTTGTGCACTTTTCTGAAAGCGGACAATATATGTGACTATATTATTTACTAGATTGCAGCTGAATACTGGCGCCCCTGCATCAAACCCTGTCTATGGCTGAGCTTTGTGAGTGTAGTGGAGGCTGTGTTAGCCCACAAGTGGGACACATATGTTTTGTGTTCAGTAAATAATGGGAATTGGGATGTTACTATTATTTGTGTTTTTGTAGCCTGGTCCCTTTGTTTCCCCCCTGTGATCGCAGTGAGCCTCCCCTCCAACTTTCTGTGGACCCATTGTCAGAAACCATAAATCAGACTGAGACAGAAGTACAGTTAAATCACACTTGTTTAATAATAATAAAAAAAGGTAAACAGAGTAAACGTAGTCAAAACATAGCCAGAGTTCAGGAACCGGAACGGATAGTCAGACAAGCCAAAACATCAGGGAGCCAGAGATGAGCATAGTAGAACAGCAAGCAGGATCTGGAGACAGAAGGAATGTCAGCCAAGCAAGTCTTTAACATGAACACAGGATAGCGTCTCTAGAGATGTGACCAAGGCGAAGGCAGAGATCATCTGGATTGGATGGCTTAAGTAGGCAGGACTGATGAGCAGGATATCATCAACAGGTGAGTCACTGTGGAGAGATAGGAGCTGGCAAATAGCTGACAGCTGAGTGGCCAGCTTTGAGAAGAAAGGGCTGAGCCCAGCCCTGACACCCATCTGGTGACTTCTCTTGATGTCTCCTTGAGCTATATGAAAACTGGTGGTCTGTAGAAAACCCCTGAAGAAGCCAATGTTGGCAAAACATGTAGGGATATGTCATCAAGCACTGATTACTTTCATTACATGTATACCAGTGATCGACAGTACTAACTGTATTTTGCTTTGCCATTAGTTTTTATCGTATGTTTTATTTGCTTTGTGTAATAACATTTATATTTTTATATAAACTTTGTATAGTTCTTTGATATAGGCACTGCCATAATACCAATCATCCAACTATTTAATCTCCTCAGTGGTGATTCCAATGTGGAATTCCAAATGACCCAAAAAACAAAAACACTCCAATAGTGTAAAATCACTTAAAATGTACCAAACATATTTGTTTAGATCACTTCCCGTACCGATAAAAAGGACACACTTGAACGAATCCAAAATTGTACAATTCATCTGAGGTAAAAAAGGCCATCGATGTCCTAAGTCTGTTCTCTATCATCTACGAGAACTCGCCCTTCTGAACCTGTGGTGGTACTACCAAGCAGCTCAGTTAGCACAATTTTCCATGATCTATTCTCGAGGTCCCAACCCTGACTGGGTCTCTATGGAATGACAAGGGGCCCCTCAATATACAGTAGACTTTCTAGCCTGGGTCCCCTCTAAGAACCTAGCACCTACCCTATCCCACTCTTACGCCTTAAGTGACAAACTCCATAAACACCCCTCACTAGTCTCTGTGCTTTTAAACCCCTTGCAAGCCTATCTTATAACCCCAAATTCCCTCCAGGTTTGAACATTAAAGCTTTTTAATGGTGGTTATATAAAGGACTGTATCACATTGGACACATTTTAATTCAATGGGGCCACTATCTGTGAGCTATTGCACCAGTGGATTGAAAATGCCTCCTGTAGAAAAATGTTGTCTCACCCAAAATTCACACTTTTTACATTAAATTTGGATCAACAAAACAGACCCCCCCCCCCCAGTTTTTCCACATATGAACATTGGTGTTAAGAGATTCTGGGTCAAAGGGGAGGTATTTCAATAATTTACTCATTATTAGCTGAAAACATGGATAAGTCGGCCTACGCATGGATCTGGGAACAGGATTTAGAAGAAGAATGGGATCTAGCACATGGCACCAGAGCTTTCAGCGCTCCTTTAAGGGAGTTGTAAATGTCTCATTAATAGAGGGCAACGTCAAAATTCTTATGCGCTGGTATCTAGTGCCAACACGCCTGGCTAAAATGTACCCTGAATCCTCTCCTCTCTCTTTCCCGAGGTTGCGACCATGTGGGCAATCTGTTCCATACGTGGTGGTCTTGTCCTCAAATTCGTAGTTTCTGGAATAAAATCTTCCAGATTTTGTGCAAGGTCACAGGATGTGTTATTCCCCAGACCCCATATAGCCTTGTTAAACAATAGAGTGGAGAGGATTACCAAACATACCCAGACACTCCTGTTCTGTATGCTCCTCGGAGCTAAAATCACGATAGCCCGTGCTTAGAAACAATCTACAATCTCAGTTAGTGCAACTAAATGTAAAATCTCATGGATCGTAATGCAAGAAAAACTGGTTGGTGTATTACAGGAAAAGACTGAGAAATTTTAATGTATTTGGGAGCCTTGGGCAGCATACGTTAATACCCCTTTGAGGCCTTAGCCACGACCTGTATGCAGTTGCCCTTCTCCTGGTGACTATCTTCTCTCCCCTTTTTCATTTGATTTATGTTCTTTACCCTCACAGTTTCCCTCTTTTTCCATTGTTTTCTCCTTCCCTCTCCTTGCTAGATTTCAAATTTTTCTTATGATAAGCTTGGCTGCCTCTAACCACCAATTAGGTTAGGCTCCTTTGCCTCACCGACCCCCAGGGGTTTCATGTTCTCAAGTTCAGGGAAGGAGTGGTCGGACTCCACCCCAGTTATACCCTAAGCCTGCGAAAGTTGGGGGAGGCAGATAAGCTTGGTGACAGCGCATTGGAACAGTGGTTAAGCTTTTGACGGTCCCAGGTGACCTTGACAACTTTGAGCCCTTTGGTCTCTCTGTCCTCCAGGACGATTGGCTCCGAAGGACCGAATGTGTCGCAACCATTTAATTGGTGCACAGTCCCTCTGGATCTGTGTCCTCCCTTCGACACAGAGACCATTGTAATAGCTTACAATCATGGCTGTGATAGTAATATGTTTCACTCGTTGATAGTCCTCCGGTTAGGTGGACAACTTGGTTATAGTAGACCATATGTTTCTTATTTTCTATGTTTTGAGATTTATTCTACATGTTCAATGACATTCTGATGGTTTTTTGTTTTTGTTTTAATTTATCGGAAAATTTTCAATAAAAAAAGATTGACAGTAAAATGTACTAAACATGTGAAAAAAACACTCATATTAGATATTCATACCCCGTGTATATCCCTTTAATTCCGTGAGAATTCACCAAAATGCAACATGATGCACAAAATCCCTCTATGCTTCTTACCAGATTTTCAAATAAATGCATTTAAAAATCCTTCTATCTACTTTCTGCAGCTTGACTCCAACTGTGGATGTTGATTCCGTCGGAAAAAAAAAACACCCTAATAAAGTGTAATAGCACTTTAAAATGTATAATTTAAATAAAAAAGCCACTAACATCAAACATGGGAAAAACAGTATATTGTATAGAGAAAATTGCGCTATCTGTAACAAAAATTAAAGCTGCTGCTCAAGATGTTATACTACACCAATGTAAATGTAAAAAAGGGGAGCTGCGCTAAATTAGTGACCACACAGAATATATAGCCAAACATAGGCTATACATGTGACTTGTATATCAATCTAGTGATGTATAAAAATAATGATATATAACAAATATGAATGACCACATTGTTATCAAATAAATACAGTGACGTAATGAAAAGTAACCAGAGTTACCAATAAAAACATATAATGGTGATATATGTCAAAAAAACTATTACATAAGTGCTAAATTATAGAAAATTTCAGCAAAATATGTGAAAAAATAAAAATAAATAAAAAAAATTGAAAATAATGAAAAGTGAAAAAAATCTAAAATACGTATATATGTCCTTCAAAGTCTGTGATGGCAAATAAAGTTACTTCCACACACACTGATAGGTGAGAGACCTCCACCACATGAACACTGCGGCTTACCAGAACATGGTGGTCCCTTATTACAGGGGACCACACAGGGCAATTGGCTATATACCCAGCCTCAGGTAGTAATGGCGGAACCCGGAACTCCTCAACCACAGAATGGACGGTATGACAGCTTATGACAGACTGGTACCAAGAGATATTCACCAACTCAGGAAAGTCCACGATAGCCAATTATATACCGGATAACCCAAAAGGCAAGTAAAACTCACATAGCATAAAACCTTTTAAAATTTATTGTTTTAAAAAAACAGACAAATTGACACTTACAATGTGACGTTCATCTATCAGCATGTAACAGCATGTAGCGAGCTGGCTGGCCTCGCAGAAAGCCCGTAGCTTCCGGGACTAAGCGTGCAGCGGTGACGTCAGTACGTCGCTCCTCCTCCCTGCGCGTTTTGTCATCTACAGGACGTCGTCACGGGGTTATGTAAAAAACAGTGTATAGCCATTCAACCCAGTGATGAACACAGCAAGTGCAGATGCCTGTGAGCTCACTCCATGCACCTTACCAAATATATACTTTCTTAAAGCCTTTGGTATCTTTAAAAAGCCCCCAATCTTTAGTTCCAGTATTCCTCCAGGTTCCCCATGCAAAAACATCAATAATAAGTGTAGTAATTTCCAATGCAAAAAAAATTATTCAAGCTCCAATGCACTTACAAACAAATGACATTAAAAACACATTCAGACCACTTCCAAGATGGCTACTGTGGCACTTCCGGTGTGGGTGATTGTCACTTCTTGCATCTGATGTCACTTCCGATGCGTTTGTCATAATAACTTCATCAAAGGATGTGATGCCAGTCAATAGCTCCTCTATACATTATATACCTGATCACTTCAAACAGAAGATTGATAGAATTTGCGAGGAGATCTCTACTGATACCCTCCATGCTTTACACTTCATGCCCACAGGTACAATCATTACCCTACCACTATAGATGAGGTTGCTAAACTACTTGCTAACGTCCACCTTACCACCTGCCCTCTGGATACTATTTCCTCGCAAATGCTTTGTTCACCCTCTGGCTCTATGCTGCACTCTCTAACCCACATCTTAAACCTCTCTTCTGGCATCTTCCCCAACTCTCTAAAACATGCACTTGTCAGACCCATACTTAAAAAGCCCTCACTGGACCCATCCAATCTTAACAACCTACACCCCATCTCCTTGCTCCCCTTCTTATCCAAACTCCTTGAATGTCTGGTTTACAACCAACTGAGCGTCCACCTTGCTGATAATAGCCTTCTTGATCCCCCTCAGTCTGGATTTTCGGAGCCACAAAGCCCGGAAGACACGCCGAGGCAAAATGTCAGCTCCCTCGGCGTGGAACGGGTGAGTTTCCGACGTCTTGTTCTAAGGTAAGTATTTCATAATGAGCTAGTATGCAGTGCATACTAGCTCATTAGGCCTTTTTACTTACAGGTGTAGAAAAAAAAAGTCAGCGGGTTTACTACCACTTTTAGCACCACGTCCAATCACTGTCCAAATCTTGCCACCTCAACCTCCGCAACATATCCAAAATACGCCCCTTGATACAACAAAACTCTTAATTCACTCGCTGGTCATCTCTCGCCTCGACTACTGCACCTCCCTTCTCATTGGCTTACCTCTACATAGTCTATCACCTCTTCAATCCATAATGAATGCTGCCTCCAGACTCATCCACCTTACCAATCACTCTGTATCTGCTACCCCTCTCTGTCAATCCCTCCACTGGCTTCCGCTCACCCAACAAATTCTTAGATAAAGGTGAGGTAGGTGTCCCTGAATAAATACGTTTTCAAGGATTGCCTAAAGGCGGACAGGGTAGGAGCTGGCTGGACATACTGGGGCAGGGAGTTCCAGAGGATGGGAGAGGCTCTGGAGAAGTCCTGGATGCAAGTATGGGAGGAGGCAACAAGAGAGCTAGAGAGTAGGAGGACTTGGGAGGAGCAGAGAGGATGATTTGGGCAATATCTGCAGATGAGGTGGGTGATATAGCTGGGGGTGATGTTGTGGATAGCCTTGTGTGTTGTGGTTAGTATTTGAATTTTATAGAATGGGGTAGGGGAAGCCAGTGAAGAGATTATCAGAGAGAAGCAGCAGTCACGGATCGGTTAGGAGGGTGTATTAGTCTAGCAGCAGCATTCATAATAGACTGAAGGTAGGATAGCCTTTGTAAAGGTAGGCCAGTGAGGAGAGAGATGCAGTAGTCAAAGTGAGAAATAACCAAGGCGTGAATAAGTTGTTTTGTGGTGTATTTAATTCAGGAGGGGGCGAATTCTGTAAATGTTGATTTTGAAGTTAAGGTGGAAAGATTTAGCCAGTGATTGGACGTGGGGGCTGGAGGAGAGCTCAGAATCTAGGATTACACCCAGCACCTGGCATGTGTGGAAGGACCAATAGTTGTGCTGTTAATGTCAATGGTAAAGTCATGGGGGGAGGCCAAGGAGAAGGAAATATTACAAGCTCAGTTTTAGAAAGAGTGAGTTTAAGGAAATGGTGTGACGTCCATAATGATATGCTCAGTTAATTTAAGATACGTGAGGAGATTGAGGGGGTGAGTTGAGGAGTCAAGATTATGATTTAACATAATCCATTGGTATTGAACATACTACACTATATTGTGTTCTTTTTCCTTTGTTCAAGCACATCATCGATGCAGAGGAAGATCAGCCTGTGACCAACTGTATATTGAATTTCTCTTATGGGTTATTATTCAAGAGCACGACATACAGTATCTCACAAAAGTGAGTACACCCCTCACATTTTTGTAAATATTTTATTATATCTTTTCATGTGACAACACTGAAGAAATGACACTTTTCTACAATGTAAAGTAGTGAGTGTACAGCTTGTATTACAATGAAAATTTGCTGTCCCCTCAAAATAATTTAACACACAGTCATTAATGTCTAAATTGCTGGCAGCAAAAGTGAGTACACCCCAAGTGAAAATGTCCAAATTGGGCCTAATTAGCCATTTCCCTCCCTGGTGTCATGTGACTCACTAGTGTTACAAGGTCTCAGGTGTGAATGGGGAGCAGGTGTGTTAAATTTGGTGTTATTGCTCTCACTCTATCATACTGGTCACTGGAAGCTCAACATGAAACCTCATGGCAAAGAACTCTCTGAGGATCTGAAAATAAGAATTGTTGCTCTACATAACGATGGCCTAGACCAGTGATGGCGAACCTTGGCACCCCAGATTTTTTGGAACTACATTTTCCATGATGCTCACCTACACTGCAGAGTTCATGAGCATCATGGGAAATGTAGTTCCAAAACATCTGGGGTGCCAAGGTTCGCCATCACTGGCCTAGACTATAAGAAGATTGCCAAGACCCTGAAACTGAGCCTCAGCACGGTGGCCAAGACCATACAGCGGTTTAACAGGACAGGTTCCACTCAGAACAGGCCTCGCCATGGTCGACCAAAGGAGTTGAGTGCACATGCTCAGCGTCATATCCAGAGGTTGTCTTTGGGAAATAGACGTATGAGTGCTGCCAGAATTGCTGCAGAGGTTGAAGGGGTGGAGGTGTTAGCCTGCCAGTGCTCAGACCATACGCCACACACTGCATCAAATATGTCTGCATGGCTGTCATCCCAGAAGGAAGCCTCTTCCAAAGATGATGCACAATAAAGCCCACAAACAGTTTGCTGAAGACCACATGGAACCATGTCCTGTGGTCTGATGAGACCAAGATAAACTTATTTGATTCAGATGGTGTCAAGTGTGTGTGGCGGCAACTAGGTGAGGAGTACAAAGACAAGTGTGTCTTGCCTACACTCAAGTATGGTGGTGGGAGTGTCATGGCCTTAGGCTGCATGAGTGCTACTGGCACTGGGGAGCTACAGTTCATTGAGGGAGCCAACATGTACTGTGACATACTGAAGCAGAGTATAATCCCCTCCCTTCAGAGACTGGGCCACAGGGCAATATTCCAACATGATAACGATCCAAACACACCTCCAAGACGACCAGTGCCTTGCTAAAGAAGCTGAGGGTAAAGGTGATGGACTGGCCAAGCATGTCTCCAGACCTAAACCCTATTGTGTATCTGTGGGGCATCCTCAAACAGAAGGTGGAGGAGCCCAAGGTCTCTAACATCCACCAGCTCTGTGATGTTGTCGTGGAGGAGTGGAAGAGGACTCCAGTGGCAACCTGTGAAGCTCTGGTGAACTCCTTGGCCAAGAGTGTTAAGGCAGTGCTGGAAGATAATGGTGGCCATACAAAATATTGACACTTTGGGGCCAATGTGGACATTTTCACTTAGGGGTGTACTCACTTTTGTTGCTAGCGGTTTAGACATTAAGGGCTGTGTGTCGAGTTATTTTGAGGGGACAGCAAATTTACACTGTTATATAAGCTGTATACTCACTACTTTACATTGTAGCAAAGTGTCACTTCTTCAGTGTTGTCACATTAAAAGATATAATAAAATATTTACAAAAATGTGAGGGGTGTACTCATGTTTGTGAGATACTGTATTGACAATTGAGACCCATGTGTTTTACCTAATATATTGTATGGATTGTTTTTGGGACTACTGCCTCTACCAAGCGTTGTTTTTGTATTCAACTTTGTCATTTTCTCTGATGGGGGGCAGAATATATCCAGCTGCTGGGGATTTATTATTTATTGGTTATTTCCAGTGCGCTGATAACTTACCTTTTATTCCTATAGGGCTGAGAATTTTACACAGCACTTAACATTTACATCAGTCCCTTTCCTTAACCACTTCAATACCGGGCACTTATACACCTTCCTGCCCAGACCAATTTGCAGCTTTCATCGCTGTCGCACTTTGAATGACACTGTGCTACACTGTACCCAAACTAAATTTTTATAATTTTGTTCCCACAAATAGAGCTTTCTTTTGGTGGTATTTGATCACCTCTAGGATTTTTATTTTCTGCTAAACAAATAACAAAAGTTGTAAATACGTAAGTAAAACTTTGTAAATAAGTACGTTTTTTCCTTCACTGATGGGCACTGATGGGGCTGCACTGACAGGCACTGATAAGGTGGCACTGATGGGCACTGATGAGGTGGCACCAATGAGGTGGCACTGATGAGGTGGCATTGATGGGCACTGATGATGGGCACTAATATGCGGCACTGATGTGGCACTGATAGGCAGCACTGATGGGCACTGATAGGTGGCACTGATATGCGGCACGGATGGGCACTGATAGGCAGCTAGGATGGGCACTGATAGGCACTGATAGGCGGCACGGATGGGCACTGATAGGTGGCACGGATGGGCATGGATGGGCACTGATAGGTGGCACTGATGTACTGTAATGTATGTCACTGGATGCCAATCAGTGCCAAACAATAATGCCTGCCAATCAGTGATGCCCATTGTGGGCACTGATTGACATCCATTGTGGAACTGATTGGCATCCATGGTGGTCTAGGGTGGTATACCTGGTAGTGACATCCCTGATGGTCCTAGTGGCGTCCCTGGTGGTCTTAGTAGCATCCCTGGTGGTTCAGTGTGGGCATCCTCGGGGGGGGGGGGGGCTGCGCTAATAATCGATCAGCACAGACCCCCCCTGTCAGAGGAGCAGCCGATCAACTCTCTTCTCTACACGTCTGACAGACGCGAGTGAGGAAAAGCCGCTCACTGGCTCTTCCTGTTTACACTGTGATCAGCCATGATTGGACAGGGCTGATTTCTCTGACGGAGACTCTTTACCTAGATCAGTGTTGCAGGGTGTCAGACTGACACCCCGCAACAACGATCACCAAAGATGCGTCTGGTCAGGATATTGAAACTACTTTGCCGCCATCATTTTGCTATATGGCGAGCGGCAAGTGGTTAAGCAGCTGTAGGGATCTTCTGCCCTTTACTATCTGTATTTGTAAATAGCTGTCATTTGTTATTTACCCCATACCACTTCCTGTCACTGCCAGCTGGGTCGGAAACTCTGGTTGAAGGACTGTGATATTTTAAAAAGGGGATTTTCCAAGAAGTTGAGACAAAATTAGACCACCCATATATGCAGGCGCTGATGCTGTATTTTATCCAGGACAAAAGCAGAGACTATTAGGCAAGTGTTCCTATTTTAAAAGTTTACTATTAGGGATCAGCCTGATGTTCATGTCGAACGTAAGTCGAATAATATGCAGCAAATTCAAAAGCCGCGGAACACCGTTAAAGTCTGTGGGACACTAACATGAAAAAACTGCAAGTTATTGCTATAAAAAGTGTGACATGTATCAATGCAAAAAAAAGTTTTAAAAAAGGAAGTTTTTTCGGGAGCAGTGATTTTAATAATGCTTAAAGTGAAACAATAAAAATGAAATATTCCTTTAAATATCGTGCCTGGGAGGTGACCTTAGTATGCCTGTAAAGTAGTGCGATTTTCCCATGTTTAGAACAATACCACAGCAAAATGACATTTCTAAAGGAAAAAATTCCATTTAAAACTACTTGTAGCTGTAATGTATTGTCAGGTCCCGGCAATATAGATGAAAATCATTGAAAAAAATGGCATGGGTCCCCCCCCCCCCCAGTCCATTACCAGGCCCTTTGGGTCTGGTATGGATATTAAGGGGAACCCCCTCCCCCAAATCCATACCAGACCCTTATCTGAGCATGCATTCTGGCAGGCTACAGGAAAAGGGGGGATCCCCCCTCCTGAACCATACCAGGCCACATGCTCTCAACATGGGGAGGATGCTTTGGGGTCCCCCCCAAAGCACCTTGTCCCCATGTTGATGGGGACAAGGGCCTCATTCCCTACAACCCTTGCCCGGTGGTTGTGAGGGTCTGCGGGCAGGGGCGCTTATCGGAATATGGAAGCCCCCTTTAACAAGAGGACACCCAGATCCCACCCCCCCATGTAAATGGGTATCGGGTACATTGTACCCCTACTAATTCCCCCAAAAAAGTGTCAAAATGTTAAAAAGGACAGTAGACAATTTGGGACAGGTCCTGTATTAAAAAAAAAAAACTGTCCCGTGATGTCCATTCATCTTCAAACAGTGTCCGTCGTCCCGATAAAAAAAAAAAAAAACACTGAAAAAACTCTGCCTCCATGGGAGGCTCCCGCTGACTGAAGCCTCTTCGCGATGACAGCTGTTATATAGCTGAGGGCTGGGCCACCCTGTGATGTAAATGGGTGACCCTGCCCCCCTCTGACATCACGTGACATACCAAATAGAGTCTATACCAGACTATACCAGGTAGAGTCTGTGATACCGTGTGAGTGTGTAGTGGTCACCTTGCTGTATGTTGGTAGGTGAACCTATTTATTACAATAGAGTTTTTACAGTATGAAGCTTCTGTTATTTTAGTTACCCTGTTCCTTCTGGTCTGGAATTCTACAGCTAATTTTAGCTCAGGGCTCAATATGACCAGTATAGGCTAGAGCCAGGTTAGGCATCTGTCAGCCACTTGATAGTTAGAGCTCTGGTTGCATGGCAGATTAGTCCCTACTGTTATTCTCTTTGTATTCTAAATTGTGTTATTACCATTGTTAATCCATTTTATGCTTGCCTAGTTACCAACTATATTGGGTGACAATATATTAAGTTTGCTTTTACTACCTGATTTGGTGCCTGTTTTCTTTAAAATAGAGTAACACTGGGGGGCGCATGCGCGAGGCTCTACATGGCGGACGTATCCCACTAGAGCTCCGCACTTCCCGCCGCAACATCGGGACCATACAGCGCGCCTGAGCCACCCTGCAACCCCGCTCTTCTTGGACACAGCCTCCGGAACGGCCACACCGTCATCCGGGATGGTTTTAACCGGCCACCGCGGTAAAGCTAAACCGAAGCCCATCAAAGAAGCCCTGGCCCGCGCCTCATCCAAGATGGCGGCGAAGGCCCTGGCCAAACAACACGCTGCTTCACCTGACAGACCGGCACAAACTACTGCTGAGAGTGACGATGAGGACAATACCGATTACACAGTCAGCGGATCTCCCTTCCTACCTCCCTCAGGTATGTCTCAGGGCGATTTCCTACAACTAATGGAAACAATGCTACATAAAGCCCTGAAAACTACATCTGACCAGATAACTGGCAGGCTATCACGTGAAATTAGGGAACTAGGCCAGCGCACAGCAGACCTGGAAACCAGGGTTGATGATATGGAGATCACCCTGCAAGAACAGGCCCAAGATCAGGCAGCCCTCCGAGATGAGAACGCCATGCTGCTCTCTCGCCTCGAGGACGCTGAAAATCGCTCCCGTAGGTCCAACATACGCCTGAGGGGTATCCCAGAAAACGTGGACGACCTACAGTCATTTTCCACAGCCCTATTCCAAGAACTGTCACCCTCCATTCCCATAGAGCGCCTGGAATTCGACAGAATACACAGGGCCCTGACCCGTCGCCAGCAAGATGGGCCACCACGAGACATTATCATTAAATTACACTTCTTCCGCACGAAGGAACAGCTCCTGGCTGCTGCTCGCAACAAGGACGCTCTCCTGTTCCAAGGCCACACATACCAGCTTTTCTCTGACCTAGCCCCATCCACAATTGCTAAACGTCGGGCCATGAAGCCGCAGCTCCAGATCCTCTTACAGCACCAACTAAAGTACACCTGGCGTTTCCCCTTTGCCCTGCAATTTTCCTACCAGGGCCAACAACACTCCTGTACATCGCCAGAATCTCTCCAGCGCCTTCTTGAATCCCTACGCCTAACCACCCCGGAACAACCTGCGGAGACATCTCTACCTCGCACCCCTGCCCGTGCGACAGCGCACCCCTATACGGCCACTCCAAGGAGGCCCAACCCGGGCCCTCCATCTATCCGCAAAGGCACTCCAGCTCGCTCACCCAGGGACAACTTGCCGGATCGACAAAGGTTCTCACCACGCTGATCTTGAACCTGCTGTCTACTTTGTCCACCAAATGATTGCCACCGGAGGCCTCTTGACTGAACCTACTTTAATTTCTACCACCTGATGTTTTTGCCAACTATTCAGTCAAGATAAAGGAGGACTGTCCTGCCATGAGCTACCCCCTACTGGTAAAAGGGGAGCTTATGCAGTCCACCTAATCCCTCCGGGGTTGCAGGGGCTCAGACCCCACATTACTGTTCTATCCCCTTTCTCACCAGCAAACACAAAGAAACATTTTTTTTTTTTTGCGTTTTTTTCATCCTGTTTTATTTTCTTTTTTTTTTTATTTTTTTATTTTTTTCCCCCTATTTTTTCCCTTTTTTTTTAGGGAAAGCAACGTTTTATTTTATTTTTTTTTTCCCCTAAAGGTTATCCTCCCTTTTTTTTCCCTTCCCCTTTTTATTTCTTCCCCCCCCCTTTTTTTTTTTTTTTTTATTATTTTTTTTCTCTCCTCTTAGGAAGAGATACTATGTCATATATGCACAAAATCTTACCATGTTACACATTACTTGGCACAGATTGTCTGGCTCACCGCACGCGCCCTGGTTTACCCCTGGGCGTCTGTGGCGACCCGGACACTGCTGCCTATTTACTGCCCGCTAACATATGACTTGGGTATTTTGAAATGTTATATATGATTGTGCTCTGTTTTTGCATTTTTCCCTGTGTGCTCCCCACCTTAAACCTATGTAACGGAGCACATATACATGGATACGCTACTCATGAGTACCTGAGTATCCCTGGCTATGTTCCCTTAATGTCACCCTGGAGGTCGGTACGACCCCAGGTAGGTATGGGTTATATCTAAATATTAATACACCCAGAGAATTTACTTCTTACGTTTTACACCCTGTTGCCCACACATGGCGGACACACTCGCAAGTCGGCTGGCCGGCTGGCGAGTCTGCCTGTTACTTGGTCGGGCGACCAACTTTAACTTCCACCTACACTATCTATCCACTCACTTGCCTTACAACCACTACCCACCCCATCTCTCCCTGTTCCTCTCCTTCCCTTCTCACCCCCTCTCTCCCCTTGATCCTTGTCGGCGGGGCTGCGGGGTCCTCGGGACCCCCCGCTCTAATATATTATCCCTCTCCCCATGGCCCCCCCTGAATATTCTTTCCCTTAATGTAAAGGGACTTAACTCACCACATAAAAGAGTGAAGGCCTTCCACTCGTTCATAGCATTGAAAGCTAGCATTGTAGCTCTCCAAGAAACCCACTATACGGCACAGTCAACCCCAAAATTTTTTAGCCACCGCTACCCCCAATTGTACACTGCCTCAGCCAATGTTAAAAAAACGTGGGGTACTAATAGCTCTCCACCAATCCCTTCCCTTCGTATTAACCAACGAAATCAAAGACCCGGAAGGACGTTACATAATTCTTGTAGGCACACTCCAAGAAGTAGAAACCACATTAGTCTCCTACTATGCTCCAAACGACAACCCGAACCCCTTCTTCTCTCACCTATTACAAACTGTACGAACACACTGTAAGGGCACGGTGATCCTCTGTGGCGACTCCAACTCAGTGCTACAGCCACATATGGATAAATCCCCATACGCTCCAGACCAGTATACTCCCTCCACACGCTTTAGGAAGCTATTGCAGCAAGCTGCACTACTTGATACTTGGCGAGAATGCAACCCAACAAAGAGGAACTACACATTCTACTCATATCCTCATAAATCCTTCTCTAGGATTGATCACATACTCCTCTCGGTTGCATCCTCCCCAACACTTGTCAAATCTTATATTCAACCCATACCATGGTCGGACCACTGTGCAGTAATCACTACAATCTCCTCCCTGATTCCCCAAACCAGTGACCGCTCCTGGTGCATGAACGAAGCTCATCTCACCAACCCATCTTACTGCCTGGATATCCAAGTAGCCCTCACAGACTACCTACGACACAATAACACTCCTGATATCTCCCCTGTTCTCCTTTGGGAGGCGCACAAACCGGTAATACGGGGCACATGCATTTCGGTATCCACACACCTAAAGAGAGACAAGAAGCTTCAACTAGCTAACCTGGAAAGAGAATACCAACAAAATTTCCTCCAATTCCAGGCGGCCCCATCCGAACCCCATAGGATAGCAATGGAAAAATCCAGAACCGAACTGGATCTGCTGCTGGCTGAATCCGCCGATAAGGCCATCCGCAGATCTAGTCACACTATTTACACCAAAGCTAACAAGCCCGATACCTTCCTGGCAATGCGTCTACGACGACCTGACAGAAACCATATCCCTATTAGACTAAGGACTGGTAAAAACACCTACACTAGTAACCCCACCAAAATTTTAAGTGAATTCCGTAAACGATTGGAGGACCTCTACAAAGCTAAGACTACATTCTCCCACCCTACTGCTGACTCACTCCTACAAGACACCCCTCTCCCCAAATTATCGGACTCAGACCGTGAGACCCTAGAAGCACCTGTCACCACAGAGGAAGTGCTCGCAGCGATAAAAACCCTTAAACCCCACAAAAGACCTGGCCCAGACGGACTCACCGCCACATACTTTAAAAAATTTGCCTCAACTCTCGCCCCCCTTTTATGCAAGTCATTTAACTCCCTACTGCAGAATCATGCCTTTGGCCGAGACACGCTGACAGCCACCATAACGATGATACCCAAACCAAACACTGACAACTCCCTCTGGTCCAACTTTAGGCCCATCTCCCTACTCAATCTGGATATCAAAATCCTGGCTAAAATATTGGCACTCCGCCTTAACCCGCTTATTGGCAAATTAATAGACAGAGACCAGGTTGGCTTTATCCCCCAAAGACAAGCTAGCGACAATATCAGGCGAGTGATACTCCTCCAACATATTGCAAAAACCCGCAACATCCCAATGCACTTGCTGTCTCTTGATATACGGAAGGCATTTGACACGGTGTCCTGGCCTTACTTAGATTACATCCTTAAACGCTGGGGCTTCGGCCCACATTTTTTACAATGGGTAAACTCCCTCTACAATCAACCACAAGCATATATCAGGTACTCAGGATTCCGTTCGGACTCTTTCCCTATAGCAAGAGGTACTAGACAGGGATGCCCCCTCTCCCCTCTAATTTTTGCACTGGCCATTGAACCACTGGCAGCCTTGATCCGTTCAAACGCTGACATCAAAGGACTAGAAGTAGCCTCCACCTCACATAAAATTTGCCTGTTCGCGGACGATGCACTCCTCTTCGTAACATCGCCCCACATCACCCTCCCCAACCTTATCCACACTCTAGATAAATTTGCCTCCATCTCAGGCCTAGAAGTCAACCAAGCAAAATCCAAAGCCCTCAACGTGTCTCTCTCACCCCAAGAAATCTCTCATCTCCAACTAAATTTTCCCTTCACTTGGTCTACCACTTCACTCCCATACCTAGGTATAAAACTAACGGGAAACCCAACTTCGCTATACCAGGCCAACTATCTTCCCATGTTGACACAACTGTCGTCCCTGCTAGACACCTGGAAACCCCTTTGTGTCTCTTGGTTAGGCCGGGTAGCAGCTGTTAAGATGTCTCTGCTCCCTAAGCTCTTATACCTGTACAGAGTCCTTCCGGTTAGCGTTCCCCCTCACTACCACAGAATTATACAATCCAGAGTCTTCAAATATATTTGGGGCGCCACCAAACCCAGAGTCCCGAAAACCATCCTTCTCCGACACAAACTGCACGGAGGCCTGGGTATCCCAAATTTCTCTAAATACTACCAAGCAGCCCAACTAGCCCAGCTTACACTACTACACGCACTCACAGAAGTCCCAAAATGGGTCTCCCTCGAAGCTATAGATCTTTACCCACTGACAGTTGACAATGTACTATGGTTACCCCCCCTGTCCGAGGCACTATAGTCAACCCCATTACCAGTCACTCCTTAAAAATCTGGGACAAACTAAGTAAACGCTTCAAACTGATCTCTCCACATAGCCCACTCCTATCCTTCTTACACCATCCCTCTTTCTACCCAGCCTACTCTGAACCTGGCACTTTTTTCAACTGGCAGCAGGCAGGTATAACTAGGATTTCTGACCTTACCACTAACTCCACTTTTAAGACATTCAAGGACCTCCAGACCAGTGCCAAACTCCCGCCCTCGGAATATTTCCGATACCTCCAAGTGACCCACTTCGCCAAAACTATAGTCGGTCCCAGAACGAACTTTAATTCTCGATCTCTATATGAAAAAATCTGCACGACCGACCCACATGCTCCTGGCATTATATCCGAACTATATAACCACTTTTCCACACCACCCGCTGGCCTTCCTCTCTACGCTACACAGTGGTCCAAAGACCTACACATATCTCTTACCCCCGAAGAGTGGTCCGACATATGGGCCACTACCAAATCCTCCTCCCAAAATGTGGTAGCACTTGAAACAAACTATAAAGTTTTAATGCGCTGGTACCTGGTTCCAGCGAGAATATCTAAATTCATCCCGAACTACCCATCACACTGTTTCCGAGGTTGCAATGAACATGGCACCCACCTACATATCTGGTGGTCCTGTCAGATAGCCCAACAATTTTGGGCGATTGTCTTCCAAATGATCTCCACAATACTCCATGAGACAGTGCTTCCAGACCCTGCCCTGGCCCTACTCAACCATGTTCAAGGAGAATACACTAGACATCAGATCAACCTCCTCCTCCAGCTGACCACCGCGGCCAAGCAAACCATCGCCAAAGCATGGAAAACCCCAAAACTCCACATTGCAGAAATGAAAAATAGAGTAACCCAAGCCATGATCCACAGTAAAATTGAGGCCACAATACTAGACCGGGTCCCCCGGCACACTAAAATATGGACCCCCTGGGTGGACAATTTCCTGCCCCCAGATTTTGATCCCAATCTCCTGATCCCATGATCTCTGACCCATCCTTACCACTTTATACAGCGGTCCCCTGGGCCTCACCGTGGCCTCGCCGACACTGATCCTCTCCCACCCTCTATGCCCCAGCCCCTCCTTCTCTACTCTATTCCTCTCCCCCCCTTTTCCCTCCTTCCCTCCCCCACAAACTCTACTTGACCCTATGTTCCCTTACTTCGCCAACAAGAACAAGCCCTCATGGCTAAGTTTTCAAAAAGTAGATACCCTAGGAATTAATACCAAGACTGGTACACCATGTTGACATAATCCTAGGAACCCCTCCTGCTGATACAAGTCGACCTCTTTGTTATAACCTACCTCCCTATGCTTATCAGCAACCAGTGATAGCACTTACCTTACTTGTTTTCTGATGTTTTTGTAATGAATACGTTTTGTATGCAACGTGAATAATGTTTAGTCACCGTTTTTGTCTACTTCTTGTTGTACCCTGTATTCTGTTCTAAATAAAAATCTTTGAAAGTGAAAATAGAGTAACACTACAATTGGGTACTATGTATTACTTTTAGTGAATTATTTTGATATTGAATGTTTGTACACTCAGCCTGGTGTGTCAGAGGGGCTGAGGTTTGAAGCAAAGAACAGAGGACACATCCTAATCAGTGGCTCCTACCGGGGTAGTGCTACACATGCATCAAATAATAAAAAGTGCAACCATTATAAATAGTGCATAACAAATCCACATGTAACACTCTCCTAGTCAGGTGCTAGGCTGTGAGGTAAATGTGGTTCTTTTTTGTGCTCCTCTATAATCAGTGAAGCAGTGGCTGATTGATTCGGATGGTCAGGGCCACACGTGCTGTGCACTAAGATTGCTTTTCCCTGCTTTCTGGAAAGCTCCAGAACATAGGAGAGAAGCAGGCTGAGTGGGCAGTCTGAATATTTATGAGGTCCCAGACAATCCAAGGGAGGCGAGCTCAGAAGGTGGCTGGAGATATCATAGATAGCCTGGGGCTGGAACAGTCTTGATCCTGTTCCAGGAGGAGAGACACCCAGCCTGGGGGGCTATTGCCCTCCCAGGCTACTTAGTACTTTCAGTGTCACTTACAACTCCATCTCCTCCACTCCCCTTCCTCTTTATGTTGGGGTACCCCTAGGCTCTGTCCTTGGGCGGCTCCTATTCTCACTCTATACCTCTTCCTTGGGCCAGTTGATAACCTCACATGGCTTCCAATACCACCTCTATGCCGACAACACCCAGATCTATCTCTCCACTCCTCAACTCACCCCCTCAATCTCCTCACGGATCTCAAACTTACTGAATGACATATTAATATGGATATCACACCACTTCCTCAAACTCAATCTTTCTAAAACTGAGCTTCTTATATTTCCTCCTTCACTGCCCCCCCTGTGACATCACCATTAATATCAACAACACAACCATTGGTCCCTCCACACATGCCAGGGTCCTGGGTGTAATCCTTGACTCTGACCTCTCCTTCAGCCCCCATATCCAATCACTGGCTAAATCCTGCTGCCTTAACCTCCACAACATCTCCAGAATTCGACCCTTCCTGACTAATGACACCGCAAAGCAACTTATTCACTCCTTGATTATTTCCCGCCTTGACTACTGCAACTCTCTCCTTAATGGCCTACCCTTAAGCAGGCTATCCCCCCTTCAGTCTATTATGAATTCTGCTGCTAGATTAATATACCTCACTAACCGATCTGTGACTGCTGCTCCTCTCTGCCAATCCCTTCACTGGCTTCCCCTACCCCACCGTGTAAAATTCAAAATGCTAACCATAACATACAAGGCCATTCACAACATCGCCCCCATCTACATCACCTTATCTGCAGATATCGCCCAAATCGTCCCCCCGGCTCCTCCCAGGACCTTCTGCTCTATAGCTCCCTTGTTACCTCCTCCCATGCTTGCCTTCAGGACTTCTCCAGAGCCTCTCCCATCCTCTGGAACTCCCTGTCCCAGTATGTCTGTCCACCTTTAGGAGATCCCTGAAAACTCATTTATTCAGGGAAGCCTATCCCACACCCACCTAACTGTCCCTGAGCCACCCCCATCAAATCATTCTCTGCAGCTATTACCTTTTGTACCACCACCCCCTACCTTTAGAATTTAAGCTCTATGAGCAGGGCCCTCCTGCACCTTTTGTATTGTACTGTAATTGTGTTGTCCCCCCCCCCCCCCCCCTATACATTGTAAAGCGCTGCGTAAACTGTTGGCGCTATATAAATCATGAATGATAATAATAACACTGCACATGTAATGATGTGTCCATTGGGTGTTCTACCACGTGACTGCACACCAGCTCCTTACCAGATTCAAATGATTTACCAAACATGAGGGGCTGTGCCTCTAGGACCTTTAAAGCGCCTTCACTGATATCCAACCAGAGCTCAAGTCATTTTAAGGTGTTTTTTGAAAACTTTATTTCCTTCAATTTCTACTTTTTTTCAAACCATGCTCATTTACAGGGAGGGAATTGGAGAACATGTGTCACTACTTTAAAAATAATCAAAGCAGTAAGATCATTTGAAAGGTTAACCTCAATCTGTGGCTTTTTCTGGCTCACAGCACAGCAGGAATCCACATCCAGATCAGAGCACTTGATGGACAAAACATTACAACTTGTCAAAAAAAAAGTGGATGTCTGAATCATAATCAAACTGCTGAAAAATGTCTAAATCCATGAAGAATAAACTAGTATTAAGGCAATAAAAAATAAATCTCATCCATAGAGGTGATTGGAAATGAATGTGTAAAGGGGGTTCAAACCCCTCACCACCCACACTACCAGAGTGTATTAAGATTTAAACTTCTGTTATTTTTTATTTTTTGCTGTCTGTGTCCCTATTTTGAACAATCTCTTAATTTCCTTGGTGATGGGTGTCAGCAACAAAAGTGAGGTGAAATCTTTTTAGGAACTGAGGATATTGAAAACATGACAGAGGTTCCAACGTTTCTGTACTGAAAAAAAAAAAAAAAAGATTGGCTGCAGTGAGGTGAATTGTAGTTACGTACAGTATGTATTATTAAAAATGATTAACTGTATTTTAAAAATAAATTAGGATAAGTGCCTAAAGTTGATGGGGAATCACCTCTTTCAATCAGCTGCACTCAGGACTATAAGCAGCACAAGGAGCCAGTGTTCATGCACTAGCAAAGAGCTTGATGACAGGGTGAAAAAGGAGAGTGACAGAGTAGGAGGAGCTCACCAATCTTCTGCCTCTCCTTCACTGTCCAATCACAGGCTGGGGAGGGGACAACATCTAGCTGTACTGTTAACCACTTCAGCCCCGGAAGGATTTGCCCCTTAATGACCAGGTCATTTTTTGCGATACGGCACTGCGTCGCTTTAACTGACAAATACGTCCAACGTTGTACCCAAACAAAATTGACATCTTTTTATTCCAAAAAAATTGCTTTCTTTTGGTGGCATTTGATCACCTCTGTGTTTTTTTATTTTTTGCGCTATAAACAGAGCAAAAGTTCGAAAAAAATATAATTCTTTTAACTTTTTGCTATAATACATATCCAAAAAAAAAAATATATAAAAAACGAATTTATTCATCAGTTTAGGCTGATATATATTCTTCTACATATTTTTGGTAAATTAAATTGCACGGGGAGGGGCTAGGCTTAGCATGTGAGAGAAGTTGTGTGCTGTCTCCCGGAGCTCCGCCGAAGATCAGCTGGGAAGTAGGGATATGATATGTGAAGTTTATTAGTGGATTTCTGCCCTGTGATACAACGGGACTGCGGACAATTCTGTAGCTTGTACTGTGGCTTTCCCTCAAAATCTACTAACTCTACTACCACTCCGCTGCTAGATACCACTGCCAGATACCTGCAAGATACCAGCCCGACCCTTGCTAGATATTTACGCTGTATTAATTACCTGCTAATTGCAGGTGGATCTGCAGGGAGGTCAGCTGGCGGGACTACTGCCTGGATAGCCTGGATAGCTGGCTGGTTAATCGGCAACAAGCACCAAGGAACACCCGCTCACCTATTGATTGTGCACCGCTTACTGTCCCCTAACCTCACAGCTTTACAGTGCTACCTTTGATACTGGGCTAGCAGTGACAGCGGTGTCAGCTGTGTCAGCAGTGTCAGAATTCAGCTAGGAGCGGTGACAAGAGCGATGGGAAAGAAGGTTAAAGCTGTTGAAGCTGGAGCTGGAGCAGGAAAGTCCGGTGGAGCAGGGGGGTCTGGAACAGAGAGAGAGACTGGAGAGGCTGGAGCAGTGAATCTGAAAAGCGTAATGGCCGGAGAAAAGACAGACACAGGCTCATATGCTGGAGGTGAGGAATGCCTGCCAAGTAAGTTGCTCTGTAAACGGACAATAGAGAGAGACATGCGGCGGGATGGGATGGATGCAGTTGCTGCTAAACTGGAGCATTTCGCATGGAGCTCCGCTAGAGATACTAAGGTCATGGACTCTGGTAATGATATTTTTTCTAAACACAGTAGCATATCCATAGGAGTGGAGAGGTCATTGCTGGAGATAGGACCAGAGATAAAGAGTCGGGAGGAACAGGAGACTGCAGGGAACCAGACACAGATTTTCTCTGCACGGGAGATAATGGAGGTATCTGAAGTGGGGGACGGAGGAAAGCCAGCAAAGGATGGTGGGGAGCTGGATATGACTGAGAGAGGTGGATGCGATACATTATGCGCTTCGGTTCCAGAGGTCCCAGAAGTTTCAGAAGCTTCAGATGGTATCTGTAAAAATAAATTACTTGCCTTACCTGCTTTACCTTTTGTACCTGTGGAACCTGCAGTATCTGTACCTGCAGCTGCTCTGAGGGGGGAGCTGACACTTAAGGATGTATTCCATGCTATACAGATCTGCAACTATACATTAAATATACTATCTACACAGTTTAACTGTTTAAGGGAGGAGGTTTCTATTATGCACCTAGATATACAAAAGGTGCGTGAACGTACATCAGTGCTAGAGAACCAGGTTACCATTATAGAGAAAGACTCGGGCTGCATGAAACAAGAACTTAAAGCAGTAGGGCTTCAATCTAAATACCATGATAATCGTATTGATGAAATCGAAAATAGATTAAGAAGGAATAATGTACGTATCCTTGGAATTCCAGAACGCATGGAAGGTGGCAATACTGCTGCGTTTATTGAGAAATGGTTGCTGGACATTTTTGAAAAGCAAAATTTTACCTCCTTTTTCGCTGTAGATTAGATCCATTCCAGCTAGATCTCCTCCTCTGGGTAATTTCCCCGACCAATTATCTTAAAAATGCTCCATTTTAGAGATAGAGACAAAATCCTCTCCCTAGCACGTACTAAAGGAAATATAGAGGTGAATGGATCAAGAGTTTCTTTCTTCCCAGACTTTTCTGCGACAGTTCAAAAACAAAGAGCCCAATTTACAGATATTAATAGGCGCCTCCGAACCCTCCAAATTCAATGCGCAATGCTTTATCCTGCTAAACTTCGGATCGTGGCTAAGGGAGAAACTATATTTTTTGCTGACCCTAAAGAGGCCAATAGTTGGCTGGACAGAACTGAACAATCCTTGTCTATCCCTACTTCCAATAAGAATACAGCTTGAAGGATGGAGGACTGGATCTAGGGGAAGAGGGAAAGAAAAGAGAAGAGAGAAAATCTCCCCCTTTTATTTTATTTTTATTTTTTTTTCTCTTCTCCTTTTCTCTCTTTTTCACTTTTTTTTTTGCCTCTTGCTATATTTTTGTTACATTCTAAATGGATCTGACTAGTAAAAATGCTGGTCTAATTATCAGGATGTAATTGCCACTATATAAATATATATGGTTACCCTAGAGTTTTTTTTTCTTTTTTTCTTCTTCCATTTTTTGTCTTCCCTCCTGCTGGCTATAGGCTGTAGGTGGAGATGCAGTGGAGTATAGTCAGACAAACTTGTCTTCCTACTAGTAGGCTAGTGGCCCATTAGTAAGCCTGGATGAACTATTTTTTGCTCCCCTTTTTTACATCTTCCTGTGGGAATTTGTGTGGCATTCAAAAAAGGAATTTTATTTTTCCTTTTTTTTCAGCCTACCCTTTTTTTTTGCTCTATTTCTTCCCCCCTTCTTTCTCAGCTATATCCACCTTTTACCGTTCAAACATAATTTAACAGGTTATATACTTGTGGATCAAGTCTTCCTTATAGGATTTTGCTTAATATATATATGGATAAAAGTTTAGGCCTTGATTTGCATATAGGTCCTAGGTACTCCTTATTCCTTTTATTTTTGCTTGTTAAAACTTTAAATAATATTGATGTGTACATATATACATATAGAGAAATATGGCAAATGAAATTTTGATTCTATCATGGAACATAAGAGGAATAAAGGATCGTACTAAGAAGAGGGCTATGTTTGATACACCGGGGCAATATTCACCATCGATAGTTTGCCTGCAGGAAACACATCTAACCTGAGATACAGTTAATTTACTGCAAAATAAAATGTACCCAATTCAGTATCACGCTGTATATTCTACATATGCTAGAGTTACAAGTATATTAATTTCTTCTAAAATACAGTTTTCCTGCAGGCAAGTGATGCTGGATCCACAAGGGAGATACATATTGTTAGTGTGTAAATTATTTTCCATAGAATTTATACTGGGATCAATATACATCCCTCCACCATATAATGGTGAGGTAATTCGCCAGATAGGTGAATTCCTGATAGATAATCCAGGGATACCTCTTTTGATTGTGGGAGATTTTAACAGTGTTTGTGATCCTAGCAGAGATAGATATCCAGCTGGCCCTCAAGGGGATACTCCTTTTTTTAGATATTGTAGAGAATTGGGTCTACAGGATATCTTGCAACTTAAAAATCCACTGTCTTATACCTACTCTTGCTGCTCTAGTACGTATAAGACTCTATCAAGAATAGATCTAACATTGGGCACGGAATTAGCTTTACCATGGGTGTCTAATATATAATATTTGACTATGGGCCCGTCAGATCATTCCCCCATTTTGGTCTCCTTAAATAAAATAAAGCCTAGGTTGAAGCCTAATTGGCGGGTCCCTGCTTTTTGGTTAAAGGAAATGTCACAGGGAGATTCAACGAGTCGAGCTCTAGGGGAGTTCTTCTCCATTAATGAGAACTCTGCTTCAAGCCAGGTGGTTTGGGACACCATGAAGGCTTTTTTGAGGGGGGTCCTATTGAAGGCAATAAGTGTGCAGAAAAAAATGAATTTAGAAAGTGAATCTTTATTAGCAGCAGAGGTCAGTAAAAGGAAGCTCAATATATACAAGACCCCACGATCCCCAACCGCTGCGCCTGGAGGGATACACAACAATTATATAGACGATTGGTATTGGATAAGGCTGATAAGGCCTGCTTTCTCTCCAGATGTCGCAGCTGGGAGGAAGGGGAGAGACCAGGGCATATGCTAGCTGTAGTGGCAAAATCTCAGAAGAAAATTAATTGTATTTCCGCTATTTGTAAAATAGGGGGTGAGATTACAAATGATCAAAATGGAATTAGAGAATCTTTTTTTTCTTTCTATAGTGATCTGTATCAGAGCAAGGCTGAATATTCTATGACAATTCTTAGAGATTTTTTGGACCCTTTAAATCTGCCTTCGCTCTCTAGTGTGGCTAGAGAGGAACTCAATGCCCCTCTGACTCTGGAGGAGTTAAGACGGGCAGTGTTAGAAGCCCCAAACAATAAAGCTCCAGGTTTAGACGGGTTACCGTCAGAAGAAATACTATGGAGATATTCTGTTACCGGAATTACTGAAGGTATTTAACCATGCATGGGAAACCTTTAAACTTCCAGACTCTATGAATGAATCTTGTATTATAGTGTTACTAAAGTCAGATAAGGACCCTTTGGCTCTGGAATCTTATCGCCCAATATCATTATTAAATTCGGACGCTAAGATCCTGGCCAGGATCCTGGCAGATAGATTGGGTAGAGTCATGCAGGGATTGATCTATCCAGATCAATCTGGTTTTATACATACTAGGTCTACATCGATCAATTTGAGTTGACTTTTTTTAAATATGCAGTTACCAGCAGATAACTTGGGGAGGAGGGCTATTCTGTCACTCGACGCTGTGAAAGCATTCGACAGCGTCGAGTGGACATACATGTGGGAGGTATTAGATAGGTTTGGCCTGGGACAGAACTTTATACAATGGATCAAGCTTCTATACTCTGACCCAAGGGCTTGTATGCAAATTAATGGGGTAGTGACAGAGTGCTTTTCATTATCAAGAGGCACCAGACAAGGGTGCCCATTAGCCCCATTATTGTTTACACTGGCTGTGTAGCCGCTAGCAGAAGCGGTTCGACAATCGTAGGATAGTTGTGGGTTTATTAGAGGGGCAAGGAACAGAAAGATATCATTATATGCGGACGACGCACTGTTGTTCCTTGGTAATACGGATAACTCCTTGATATCCTTAATGACACTTATAAAAAAAAAATTGTCTCATTCTCAGGCTTTACTATTAATTGGGCCAAATTGGTCCTATTCCCACTTGATGAATTCAGTTTTAATATACCGAAGGAGGCCGATCAATTTAAAGTAGTGACGTTTTTTAAATATTTAGGAATATGGATATACCCAAGGTTGAAAGATTATTTGCAGTATAATTTAACTCCCATCTTGGAGAAATTTAAACAAAAGAGTATAGCATGGTCCAAATTACCCCTATCAGTTGTAGGCTGAGCAAACCTGATAAAAATGATGTGGGCCCCCCAATTATTATATGCTCTACATAATTCACCTATATGGATTCCATTAAAATGGGTCAAAAAAATTGATTCTCTGTTCCGTAAGCTATTATGGAAAGGTAAGAGCTCTAGGATTAGATTGTCTACCCTTCAGAGAACTAAAGAAGGGGGGGGGGGTCTGGCAGTGCCACAGCCAAGAGTGTATGTTATAGCTTCTCAATTGCAGAATTTTGCGGGGTGGGGACGATGGATTGGAGAGACCCAATACAGGCTGTGCTATTAAGTCAGTGTTCAAGCTATAATCTTATGGCCCAACTAGAATAAGGATCATTTGCCTGCACTCACTCTAGCCCAACATTGGTGCTAATGAATAAAGTATGGCAGGAAATGAGGCGTATAATGAAATATGAAGGGGTGTCCGAATTCTCTCCAATATGGGGGAATAGGTACTATGGAGAACTAGAGGGGTTTGAATACTGGCACTTCAAAGGAATACAATATATCTCTCAGCTTTATGATTAAAGCGATTTTTATAAATATCTACAACTGCGACATGCAGCCTATTCCCAGTTTAAAGGAGGAGGGATGAATATAAGACCAATGCCATTGATATCTTTATTAGCAGGGGCAGGTAAAAAAAAAAAGGTTTAATCTCGCTAATATATAGCCAACTTATGGCGAATTATCAAGATATTTTGGATAGCCCAGGCAGAAAGGGTTGGGAGCTAGACCTGGGGGTTATACTGGAGGAGGAATGGCAAAATATTCTGAAGAGGGCACCAATGGTCTCTTTATCATCTACACAATGTTTAACACAACTGTTTATTATTTATAGGACATATAGGACTCCAGTAAAATTATATAAGTGGAGGCGGAGGGAAACTTCAGATTGCCCAAGATGTAAGCAATCCCAGACAGATTTGCTTCATATGCTTTGGAAATGTCCTAAACTGGTCAGATACTGGCGAGAAGTGGTGTCAACAATTAATGGGGTTTATAATAGCCAAATGGAACTGGACCCCAAAATATGTTTACTGGATTATCGTAATGAAGAGTTATATCTGAGGGAAATGTCCATTTCAATTGGTAGATTATTATTTATAGCCCGTAAGTTAATAGCAAGAAAATGGATGTCCTCCAGTGTTCCAGTATTTGAGGAATGGCGCTCCCAGGTAAATGAGGCAATTATTAATGGAGCGACAGGCTTATCAGAATAGGGGTACAATGGATACATTAATTAAGCTGTGGGGTCCCTGGTTAATAACACCAGGTTTGGCCTCATTCTATTGGATTCCAAATTTAATAGTAAAGAATGTAAGAAGAGAGAGTTGATAGGGGAAAAATATGGGCTGTATGGGAAGTGATGAGTGGTATGGGAGGAGAGGGTGGAAGAGGGAAGGGAGAGGGAGGGGTACCCCTTTTTTTTTGGTTATTTATTTATTTATTTATTTATTTATATATATATTTTTTTATTTATTTCTTTTTTTGTTTTGTTTTGTTATGAATGGTTTTGTGTAGGTAATTCTATTTGGGGTATAAAGTCACTGCTGGGGATCTATGGAAATAAGTAATAAGAAGTTTAAAAATATATACTCTGTAAAATCATTGTTAAAATTGGTGTATGTATAGATATTGTAAAACTGGTAAATAAGAAAATGTTGAATAAAGAGGTAATGTTTAAAAAAAAAATCGCAATAGGCGTATATTGATTGGTTTGCGCAAAAGTTATAGCTTATATTGTTATACTGTGACATTTCAGTGGACAGATGGGACACTTTTGACACTTTTGTGGGACCATTGGCATTTATACAGTGATCAGTGCTTCAGTGCTATAAATAGCCACTGATTACTGTGTAAATGTCACTGGCAGGGGAGGGGCTAAAACTAGGGGTGATCAAAGGGGTTCAATTTGTTCCTTAGGTGTGTTCTAACTGTAGGGGGATGGGCTGCCAGGGACATGACAGAGATTACTGTTCCTGATCACTGGGAACAGTAGATCCCTGTCGTGTCCCCTGTCAGAATGGGGAATCGCCTTGTTTACAAAGGCAGTTCCCCGTTCTGCCTCTGTAATAGGCGGTTGCGGGTTGCCGGAGGACATCGAGTCGGCCCAACCCACGGGCACACTCCCACGCCTGCGCGAGCCACCGTACAGCTACAGCGATTTGCGCAGGAGAGCAGACCTCGTAAAATGAGCCATGGTCTCTCTGCAGAGGTCCAACACATTCCCTGCTCGGTCAGTGCTAGGGCTTTCTAATTAGCAAAGAGCACAAGCTAATTACATAACATGTATGTAAAAGTAAAGGTAAAGGTAGAGCTGGGGCTACATTCCCTGTCCCTCATAGTAAACATTTTAGATCCTTTTGCTTTTAAAATAAGTGCAAATACTTCTGATTTTGGCAGTCCCCTAATGTTCAATCTTCTTGGTTGATACTGAGCATGCTTTAAAGCCCAACTCCAGACTCAGAATTCCCACACACACATCCACCCCCCCATGAAGTATCAGTGTATAGAAGAAAATCTGTATACATACCCTTACCCCTGGTGTATGCAGTCCATTTCATTGACATGACAGGTCCTCCTCACTCTCATCTTCCTTCAACAGTAGGCAGGGGCTGTGCTAGGTCTACACAAGATCTGGGGCTAGAACCCATAGCAGCAAAGTAAAGAAAGTTACTTATTTGATGGGGGGGGGGGGGGGGTGAGAGAGAGAGAGAGGGAGAGAGAAAGAGAGAGGGGGGGGAGAGGGAGACACCAGAAGCACTAGAGGCACCTTAATACCATTAATCTTCTCTTCTGTCCCAGGTCCAGCCACTACGGCCGTTAGTCTATTTTCCTGCTGGCTGCTGCCCTTAGGCATAAACACAGCGTGACTCTGGAGGGAGAAGGGGGCATCGCCGCGCCGACTCCATACAAGGAGAAATCAAGCACCGCCGCCGTTCTCCTGATCTCCTGCTGATTTCCTCAGGCGGCATATCACTCCGCTGGTAACAGTGCAGTGTGCGGCGCCGCAACGGCCAGATCACACAGAAGGTAAAATGCTGTCCGTCCTGTCTTCCTTTCTTTTTACACAAAAAGCTGGACCCGCTTAGACACTCGGGGCTATTGACCCCACATTCGGGGCTCCAGCCTCAATAGCCACCCCGTAATGACGCCTAAACATCCTAGATGCTGCAGAAATTGGCATCACTTAATGATAGAGTATCTTTCTGCAACATCCATCTGTGTGTCCAGGATGAGGTGATGAAACGTTCACAACCTGGGCTCACATGAAGTGGGCTGTAAATAGTTGGGCATCATTCAGTGCAGAAGAGAAGTGAGTTGGATTGGTAAACAGGTAAGTCTGAGGCGGACAGCCCTTGGGTGAGCATAGCAGCTGGAACTGCTCTTTTATTTTTTCAAAGAAGCAGATTATATTTTTGTTCAGATTGAAGTTGGGCTATAGCACCAGGGGTAATGAACACACTTAACCTCTGGCTTACTGATTTGTCTTTATCACATGTATTTCATTGCAACGTTTTTTTCCCAATAACTGTTGTGTTTGTTTAACAGCTTTTCTTTTGCAACTAACCAAGCATATTCTCAGAGTTAAAGTATGACTAAAGGCATTTTTTTTTACTCCCAAAAAACATGCAAAAAAAGGTATTTATCTCTTACACTCACATGTAAATAGTAGTAACTTGCATAGACAAAAATTAAGATGGGGCTCCTGGAACTTGTGCACAATGACCTCACTGGCCACAAACTCCACCCAATGTGTTTCTACACAACTGTCATTGTCAGAAAGGTGTTGGGAAGAGTTTGTGGCTAGTGATATATGCCCTTAGGCATAAACACAGCGTGACTCTGGAGGGAGAAGGGGGCATCGCCGCGCCGACTCCATACAAGGAGAAATCAAGCACCGCCGCCGTTCTCCTGATCTCCTGCTGATTTCCTCAGGCGGCATATCACTCCGCTGGTAACAGTGCAGTGTGCGGCGCCGCAACGGCCAGATCACACAGAAGGTAAAATGCTGTCCGTCCTGTCTTCCTTTCTTTTTACACAAAAAGCTGGACCCGCTTAGACACTCGGGGCTATTGACCCCACATTCGGGGCTCCAGCCTCAATAGCCACCCCGTAATGACGCCTAAACATCCTAGATGCTGCAGAAATTGGCATCACTTAATGATAGAGTATCTTTCTGCAACATCCATCTGTGTGTCCAGGATGAGGTGATGAAACGTTCACAACCTGGGCTCACATGAAGTGGGCTGTAAATAGTTGGGCATCATTCAGTGCAGAAGAGAAGTGAGTTGGATTGGTAAACAGGTAAGTCTGAGGCGGACAGCCCTTGGGTGAGCATAGCAGCTGGAACTGCTCTTTTATTTTTTCAAAGAAGCAGATTATATTTTTGTTCAGATTGAAGTTGGGCTATAGCACCAGGGGTAATTAACACACTTAACCTCTGGCTTACTGATTTGTCTTTATCACATGTATTTCATTGCAACGTTTTTTTCCCAATAACTGTTGTGTTTGTTTAACAGCTTTTCTTTTGCAACTAACCAAGCATATTCTCAGAGTTAAAGTATGACTAAAGGCATTTTTTTTTACTCCCAAAAAACATGCAAAAAAAGGTATTTATCTCTTACACTCACATGTAAATAGTAGTAACTTGCATAGACAAAAATTAAGATGGGGCTCCTGGAACTTCTGCACAATGACCTCACTGGCCACAAACTCCACCCAATGTGTTTCTACACAACTGTCATTGTCAGAAAGGTGTTGGGAAGAGTTTGTGGCTAGTGATATTTTGTATTCAAGAATAGCTTGTATGCAGCTGTCATTTGTACATCTTTTATTTGTTATACACTTGACACATGATTTTTTTTTTCTTTAAATTTTTTTCTTTTTTGACAAAAATGGATTCGAACACCTGCCAGGGTTTTATAGCTACCTGTGCTCCCATTAGGGAGATCCACTGTCTCAATTTGTCCTGTTTACTGTTATCATAAAAAGTTAAACAAAATCACAACTTTTGTGTTGTCCCTAGAACAGTAATAGAGGGGAAATCTTCCAATGGGGGCACTAGTCCTGGTGACCTGGAAAGCTTCAAATGATTCCCATAATTTACAAGGATTGCTGTTCTGGCTATGGGGCAGGAGGTAAAAATAAATCTCCCCAATGGTACACAGTTGGCAAAAAAAAAAAACTGACAGGAATTATAATCCTCCCTTACTCTATTCAAAATGTAAAAAAAAGGTTTTGCCTAGAGGTTTTTTTTAAAGTTAGATTTAGTCACAATCCTTACAGGAAAACATACAACTTGTTTCTGTCATTAAGTCTCAGAGTACCTGTACACCTCTGTTGGGGGTAACATATGCAGGGCTATGCTTGGAGCAGCCCCTGGTATGGATGCTTCAGCCTCAGTGCTGCCCCCCACTGTGCCTCCAGCCTGAAGCTACCTAAATTTGCTTCATTGACAGCATGGCCCTGATCATATATAATATATATAATATCATAACAGTATTCAATTTATATTCCAGCCTCAAATGGGGAGGGTAGCGTCCAAGCTTTAAACCATAAATACCCCACTTTCTTTATTGTTCCTGTTTAATATGTTCAATTAAGTGATGATATTGTAAGGCAGAATAACCTGATGCTCAGGGACTATCTACAACTTTTTTTTTTTTTACTGAATATCTGTTTAATGAAAGAAGAGGTCCAGGTATATATATTTTTACATAGTTACATTGGTCAAGCTTGGGACAATGTAACTATGGATATACCATATATTTAAGCAAGGGGTGGGATGCCATTCACAAAACATTTATAAAGTTCTCATTAGCATCATCCCAAACATGTACGTACTCAAATAATTCTGTCAAAATGATAAAGGGACTTTAAATATGCATTTGAGAACTGAATTCACACCAGATTGTATAAAAAAACACACATTATATATATATATATATATATATATATATATATATATATATATATATATATATATATATTTATATAGAGACATTAAAAACATATTTATATATACCATACAATACAGAGTATAATTGCCAAACTGGTATGGAATTTTAGTTCAAATGGTCAATGATCTGATACTTAGGTGGTCTAAGCATTTTATGGGAACCTCCGCTTCTTCAGGACCGCATGATATAAATTTGTTTTTACTGCCTCTTTTAAAAAGATGTAAATTAATAAAATGTGTGTATTTTTTATACAATCTGTTGTGAATTCAGTTCTCAAAGGCATATTTAAAGTTCCTTTTATCATTTTGATTATGCATACACAATACCAATGGGATCCCTCTAGAAGCTGGAAATCACTGTAATAGGCACCACTGCTCCGGTTATTTCCACTGGGTTCCGTGCTGCATTGTGAATACAGGAGGTCCAGCTCTTGGCACGAGCACCATTTAGAGATTGCTTTGCGTTTTCTCAATGAATGAAAAGTGTTCTCTAATTGCACAAGTCACGCTCTCTACCTCATCCATTTAGAGAATGCTGGTCACATTGCAGCAGGGCAGTTGCTTGGCACGGGACCCAGAAGCTGGTGAAGATCACTGGAGTAGCCATTTCTACTCCAGCAACTTCCAGCTTTTAGAGGAATGCCACAAGTATGGTATATGCACAGTTATGTTAGTCCAAACGGGACCATGTATTTATGTAAAAATATCCCTATCTGGAATTCTCCTTTAAAAATAAATATATAACTGTCTTACATCATGGTCATATTCAACAGAGAAGTACCTGAGCAAGAACAATGCCCTGTAACAAACACTCAGGGATCTACGCAGACTCATCCCCTTCATCCCGGAAAAAAGGAAATTCAAGACCCTCTGCCTCACCCACAAATGTACACAAGGAAATGCGCCTCAATACCTTTGTGAGAAAATAGAAAAATACATACCGAATCGCAGACTTCGATCAACAAACCAAAATCGCCTTCTCATCCCCAAAGCCCGCTACAAATCGAAGGGAGAACGAAGATTTGCAGTACAGGGACCCCGGCTATGGAATGCTCTACCAAACAACATCCGCATGGAAGAAAACCATCAGGCCTTCAGGAAAAAACTCAAGACCCACCTCTTCTAATACATGGCATCCCAACATGAGCAGTCAAGCGCCTCGAGGCGATTCAGTTCGCAGTTGCAGCGCTATACAAATCATTCATTCATTCATTCATTCATTCAAAGAGTTTAATGGAGCTTGCTGGTTATAATTGGTCAATTTTTGCAGGATGTGTTTAAAGTAAACTTTTCAAAGAGGTTTAATGAAAATAAAATGGAACTTTGGTATATGATGCTCATAGTGTAATTTTACAGGGTTCCATTTAAAAAAAAAAAAAAAAAACTGTATATAAAAGATTGACTAATAGTTTAATCACAATAATTTATTTCAATGTGAGCTTGAAATGCAATTACCAGACAGCAGAAATTACAAGCTTGCTAAGGTATATACACAGGAGGGCACTCTGCATTTTAATCCTGAACCTTTAATTTACATAATACAATAAAACCTCAGGGATAAGCCACATGCTCTGCCTGCTGTATTTGTTTTTACCATTTTTATGTTTTTAGGATCAGTGGATCAGCAGAATGAATGAATCAATTGCTCTCATGTGGTATATTTATTTGGGTCACATAAGGTAAAAAATTTAATACTTATGACTAAAATGGGCCTGAACACAAAAAGTGAAGATATTGTATGTTATGAATGGGGAAAAGGGCAGTGGGACTTTAAATGAAGCACATAGGTATATGAAGATAAATTTATTGATGATAATAATGATAACAGCAATATTCTGATATATAATAGTGATCATAATGCATGATGGAATCAATATAGTTGATATATATATATATATATATATATATATATATATATATATATATATATATACACATTCAAATGTATTAAAATAAAAACAGATCATCACATAAAATAGGCAGTTGATATTGCATAATGCATATATGAAGAGTATGACAAGTATTGATCCAATCTTCAGGGGCATGCACGTGACTTGGAGTATGTGATATATGATAGTAGAAGAAATATCTATATGGTCTGACCCTGCCAAGGAAAGGGGATTGGTAATGAAAGGTAAGAATAAAAAGTTAAACCCATAAGGGCCCCCACAGTCTAAAGTACTTACAGACGTAGCTATATGATGAAAGTGTGGCACTGCAGATCGGAGACCCACTAAGGGCATCGCCACCGGGAGCTGAGGTGGTGTGGATCTTTCAGATAATTGGTTTCTTTCAAATTTTTTTCATGATTTTACTTTATCACTTTCAACACTTCACCACCCCTGCAGCCTATCTGCACCCACTCAGATTTTACTGACACTTACATAACATTATTTGTCCTGCCCCCTACCTAGTGCAGGACACATTGCACACTATATTAATTGTATTATGCTGCGTAAACATGAGCGGAATGTCCATCAGAAAAAGTCAGATGGGAGCTTTTCATCGTATCTTCCGACCGCGTGTATGCCCCATCTGACTTTTTCCATCGAAAATTCAGACGGACTTAGATAGAGAACATGTTCTATATTTTTCCGATGGAACTAATTACTATCGGACAAACCACTCGTCTGTATGCTGTTCCGACGCACCAAAAACGATGCATGCTCTGAAGCAAGTACGAGATGGAAGCTGTTGGCTACTGGCTATTGAACTTCCGTTTTCTAGTCCCGTCGTACGCGTTGTACGTCACCACGTTCTTGACGATCGGACTTTGGTGTGACCTTGTGTATGCAAGCAGCTTGAGCGGAATTCCGTTGTGTGTGCGCGGCATTACTCTCATAGTAGTCCTTGTCTAGTTTCAGCATCTTGGTTACCCATGACCTATTTTTACCTTTTGGAAATCTACCTCCTTTGATGTTGTCCTTGCCAGGCAATGAGCCGTTACACACTACCTCAGCTCCCAGTGGATCTGTGTATATACAGTATATCAACTATATTGATTCCATCATACATTATGATCACTATATATCAGAATATTGCTGTTATTATTATCATCAATAAATGTATCTACAAATGCCTATGTGCTTCATTTAAAGTCCCACCGCCCTTTTCTCCAATTCATGTAGACAGGGATGGAGGCACTGGACCTTACCAGGTCACTGCCTAATATAAAGTCCCAAACTCTTCTTAGTCCTTTTATACTGTATGTTTTGTTATACAGAATATTTAGAAATAATAAGTGTCCGAAATTGATGATCTGTGGTGAGCCATTTTTATTATTCTTTTACATGATCAGTCAGTTATCACATGGATATGAGATGACTGATATGTGGGCGCTGTCTGCTCTACTCTACTGGTGTATCTTTGTTATTTTTCCACTTTATTTGTAATCTTGTGTAAAATTATTCCCATAAGATGTTGAGTGTTAAAATAGAATGGAACAGTAACCTTTTCTATACTTTATGCTTATTTGGCTGTGTTTCTCTTGTAAGGTACCAACAGATCACCTTGGCCCGGACATGGTACAGAACGAGGCACGTGTTAACAGAATCCTGGATAAAGCAAGATCAATGAACCTCTTCCGCAAGTTTTCCATTGCAACACAGAAGATATTGGAGCATTGAGGCCTTACTCTTTTAAATGACTGCCCCACACTCTGGTCAAGTGCATTCAACATGATCACAAGACTCCTCAAACTGAAAGAGTCAGTCTGTCAAATTGCAAACAACGTGGGATGGTACAGATTGCTCCCTAGTGAATGGCAAAAGCTCACATCATTGCATGACCTACTGCTGCTTTTTGCGGAAAATACTAAAACCCTCAGAGTGACAACATGTCAATGTCTCTGGCTGTCCCTGCCCTCTTTGATCTATTCAGCCACCTTGAGGACTTTAAACAGAACACTAGCTACCAAGACCTTGCCACAATTGCACAGAGAATGAAAGGGAATGCAAACCAGCGTTTTGCTTCATTCTTAGATCCAACCGGTGAAATGTTCTCACCACCTGCAGCAGCTGATATAGATAGATGTCTTGCGAGCTAACAATGAAGAGTGTCCAAAGAATGTTTTAAACATAAGAGAACCAATGCACAGCCGCTAAGCATATTCACACCCCCATAATCTGTGTCTAAAATATTAAAAATAAACAAATTCAGCGCTGTGTGATATATCAGTCAAAAAATATATATATAATTCCCCTTGGCTATGCGCAAGTGAATTTTGGAACAACTTGACTTCTCAAACAAAGAATATAAATGGTGCAAAAAAAAATATATAAATGAAATACTTGTTGTCAAGAAAGAAATATAAAATTATTTTTGAAGTAAACCTCAAAATATCAAAAATTCTTAATTTCAGCAAGTCCACAGTGATAAAAAAAAAATGTATATATATTCCAAACTTAATTTCAGCAAGTCCACAGTGAAAAAAAAAAAAATATATATATATAATATAATGTCCCATAACGGGACTCTGTGATTATGATCCAAATAATATTAACCTTGACTTCACACATGTACTCACCCCCGCCCCCGCCCCTGTGTGACTGCTCTCACCTCCAATTATGTGACCGTACAATTAAGTTTGGTCCACAACAGCAGCTGAACCACCTCTGGGCTCTAAGTAGCAGGATTTACAGGCTCCCCCAGGTGTAATCCAAAGATAGTATCCTCAATTTAAAATACGAAAGAGGCCAGATAGTGCATTATCCTTTAAATATATAAATTTATTGTAGGTAAACATCAGGGTACTCACACTTTATGGGTGCTTGCAACGCGCCAGGCTATAGAAAACATACAATGTTAAAATCCTCTACAAATTGTTTGAAGGCTTGTGTAAATCAGCAGCTAGCTCAAAGAGCAAGTGACTGCCTCCTCCACCGCCCTGGCCCCTCCCCTACGCGTGATGACAGCAGCCGCTTGTTTTGTCAACCCTACTGTCTGTGAAACCCTTGTTGATATGGCTGATGAGAATTTTCAGAAACTGCTTAAAAAGGCAGAGCAGTATGCCATAAGTAATGTGTAATCCACATTGCCCTACACACAAGATGAGGAATTGTCTGAAGATGATGTGGAGCAGGAGAATATTGAAAAATCACAGGAAGTGGAAGAAGCACCATCCACAAGCAGCCAGTCTTTCGGTTTCTTTCTAAATGCTGCAGAATATCAAGGCAGGGGATCTCCCCAAACAGCATAAAGCAGCATATTGAGCTTTTGCACCAAGTTGGCACCATCACTGAGGATACAGATTTTGGCTGTCAAAGAGTGAAACTTTTTATCACCAGCTAAAACCTTTTGCATTAGACCTGCTGGCTATGCCAGCTTCTCAAGCCTTTGCACATGGGGTACTGTTTTTACTTACCCATAATAGCACCATTTAATCATAATAGACAATTTGTATATTTTACCCTTCAGATATTTATGTTAGCTATCCCTTTTTTAGTATTACACAGTACCACATGGAGACTCTCAGTTACTCTTGGGGACCTTGTACACACGTCCGACCTGCACATGGGTCTATATACCTCAGGTCCTGGGACAAGCAATTCCAGCAGACTCTATACTCCAGTACCACATGCTGCTGTACCCTAGCCCTATGTGTGTATTTAGGACTGGGGACATTTTCTTTCCCTTACCTATACATTTTTGATATTGTAGTTACCATTGATATTTATATATATTTTTCTACAGATCTAGAAAAAAAATTCTGCTGCACTTAAGGTTTTTAAGAGCACAGTGGCCTCCATAATCCTTAAATGGAAGACATTTGGGAGGGCCAGAACCCTTCCTAGAGCTGGCCGTCCAGCCAAACTGAGCTATCAGGGGAGAAGAGCCTTGATGAGAGAGGTAAAGAAGGACCCAAAGATCACTGTGGCTGAGCTTCAGAGATGTAGTCGGGAGATGGGAGAAAGTTGTAGAAAGTCAACCATCACTGCAACCCTCCACCAGTCAGGGCTTTATGGCAGAGTGGCCCGACGGAAGCCTCTCCTCAGCGCAAGACACATGAAAGCCTGCATGGAGTTTGCTAAAAAAAAACCTGATGGAGTCCAAGATGGTGAGAAATAAGATCATCTGGTCTGATGAGACCATGATAGAACATTTTGGCCTTAATTCTAAGCAGTATGTGTGGAGAAAAACAGGCACTGCTCATCACCTGTCCAATACAGTCCCAACTGTGAAGCATGGTGGTGGCAGCATCATGCTGTCGGGGTGTTTTTCAGCTGCAGGGACAGGATGACTGGTTGCAATCAAGGGAAAGATGAATGCGGCCAAGTACAGGAATATCCTGGACAAAAACCTTCTCCAGAGTGCTCAGGACCTCAGACTGGGCCAAAGGTTTAACTTCCAACAAGAAAATGACCCTAAACACACTGAGCAAAGGGTAAATACTGAGCAAAGGGTCTGAATACTTAGGACCATGTGATATTTCAGTTTTTCTTTCTTAATAAATCTGCAACAATGTCAACAATTCTGTGTTTTTCTGTCAATATGGGGTGATGTGTGTACATTAATGAGGAAAAAAATGAACTTAAATGATTTTAGCAAATGGCTGCAATATAACAAAGAGTGAAAAATTAAGGGGGGTTTGAATACTTTCCATCCCCGCTGTAGATTTAGGGATGGAGATACATTAATACATGTGTCTCATATAAAGTCCCACATTTCCCCTTGCCCTTTCATTACTACTTTGCTAGAGGCCGGCAGAATAGAGCAAGGGTCATGTTGGCACAAAGTGCTTTCCTTAAAATTAACAGAAACAAATAAGTGTTTTATTCTCCAGATACTTAGATTTCTAACATAAGAAGCACACCTAATATTTATGGATTGTGCTTATTGCGATAAGACGAATCAATAATTCAACAACAGTTTTTTATTTTTCAGTTAAATTCATAGGAAAAAGGTGCAGGCTTCAAATGGGGCTGTGGGCATCCTCAAACAGAAGGTGGAGGAGCGCAAGGTCTCTAACATCCACCAGCTCAGTGATGTCATCATGGAGGAGTGGAAGAGGATTCCAGTGGCAACTTGTGAAGCTCTGGTGAACTCCATGCCCAAGAGGGTTAAGGCAGTGATGGAAAATAATGGTGGCCACACAAAATATTGACACTTTTGGCCAAATTTGGACATTTTCACTTACGGGTGTACTCACTTTTGTTGCCAGCAGTTTAAACATTAATGGCTGTGTGTTGAGTTAGTTTGAGGGGACAGCAAATTGACACTGTTATACAAGCTGTACACTCACTACTTTACATTGTAGCAAAGTGTAATTTCTTTAGTGTTGTCACATGAAAAGATATAATAATATATTTACAAAAATGTGAGGGGTGGACTCACTTTTGTGAGATACTGTAGGAAGGTATTGATGAACACAGACTACGATGGAAAAAGAACTGGATAACAGACACTAATAATCAAACATACCTGGCTTTATTTACTGGTAAAACTAGCTCACTTTCTTATTAACTATAAAATTACAGCTCCATAACAAAACCTGATACACTCTTTACCTATAAAAAAATGAAATCCCAAGTAAACATATTGCAATATTTATTTTCATTTACCCCTCTGATATTTGTCTCCCAACTTTCCTTTTTTTTTTTTTAACCTTTTCTGTTTTTGCGTTGTTCAGTATGTCTGCATATGTAATTTTCTGCTCTTGTATGATCACACTTTTTTCCATTATGTCTGCATCTTGATGTCCTTATCTCCCCTATTGTTTCCCTGCATGTATTCCTGCTAGTAATGTTTTTAGGTAAAGTTCTACTTAAAGTGTGATTGTAGTCTCTACTATAATAAAACTTTGGGATTGCTGGAAGCTGGACAACAAGTCTGCAAAATTGTGCATATGCAAGTGATAATGTTGTGTGGAGATTTTCCAAAGACCTGAAGTATGTGATCAGACAATTTCCAGCAGACAATATGGGCCCAAGAACAAAGTAATGTTTTAAACAATTTCCAGCAGAGGCCCAGAACAAAGTCCTATTTCCATCCCAGCCTATACCTACACTGATGAGATTTATATCACCTATTTTCTGCCCTAAAGTTTGGAAAAACACAAAAAAACTGTTTAAGTCAAAGGTAGGGCTGAAGCCAAATTACCACCAGATTCTGATGAAAAAAAAAGGACAGGAAAGTAACAAATAATCCTCCGCTGATTGTGTGTTAGGAGCAAAGTTTTTTTCTGTAATTTTACATTTTTGAAAAGCACAGCAAAGTTCTCTGAAAATAGCCAAGTGGGACATACTTCTTTCAGAGTTAGCTGAATACGGATTGGTCCAGGAAAGAAGCAGTCTATTATTCAAAGATTACAGCAGTCAGTTCTCGTTTCGTCCCCTTTCGCATATATTTCCATATATTTTTTTTTTCCAGAGTGACGTCATAGAACAATTTGAATAACCATCTAGTAAATCCAACTACAAATATCAAATTTTCAGAAATTATAATCCTTGGAATATAAATGATAGCCATCACTCATTGGTAAAAAAAAAAGGCTCTACTCAAATTAAGGGGAACCCCAGCCAAAAAAAAAATGGCGTGCCCCCCCAAATATCCATCTGTGCTGTATTTTAGGAAAATAATGGAAGGAGAAGATAAAGAAACCGAAGGATGAAGAAAGGAAGACCAGAAGAAAGAAGAAAGAAGATTTTAATAAAGGAATTGTCAAAGACCGTCTCCTGTAATTTTTACCATTTTTGACACTTTTTTGGTGAAATGGTAGGGGTACTTTTGTACCCTCTTACCATTTCACACGGGGGGGCGGGATCTGGGGGTCCCCTTGTTAAAGGGGACTTCCAGATTCCGATAAGCCCCCGGCCCGCAGACCCCCACAACCAATGGCCAGGGTTGTGGGGATGAGGCCCTTGTCCCCATCAACATGGGGACAAGGTGCTTTGGGGGTCTCAGACCCCCAAAGCACCCTCCCAATGTTGAGGGCATGTGGCCTGGTACAGTTCAGGCGGGAGGGGGGCCGCTCTCGTCCCCCCCTCTTTTCCTGCGGCCTGCCAGGTTGCGTGCTCGGATAAAGGGTCTGGTATGGATTTGAGGGAAACCCCACACCATTTTTTTTGGCTGGGGTTCCCCTTAAAATCCATCCCAGACCTCAAGGGTCTGGTATGGATTTTGAGGGGGACCCTACACCATTTTTTTATTTATTTTTTTGGCTGGGGTCCCCCTTCAACATGCGCCCCTTCATAGGCATACTATACAGTATATAGTATATATATATATATATATATATATATATATATATATATATATAGTATGCCTATGAAGGGGGGGCATGTTTCCCGTGCTTAGAACTGTCTCTGTACAAAGTGTCATTTTTGCAGAAAAAAAAACTATTTAAAATCACTCGCGGCTAATTGCCGGTTCCCGTAACACACAGAGAACAATTCGAATACAACAACTAACAAATATCTAATTTCAACTAATATGAAAGAAATTATAATAGTGGATATAACGAATGCTTCGAATGCTTCGAATGCTTCGAATGATTCGAGATTCAGTATATCTAATATAGAGAACTGTTCCTGCACAATGTCATTTTTGCAGGAAAAAAAAGCTATTTAAAATCACTCGCGGCTATTGCCGGCAAATGAATTGTCGGATCCGTAACACAGAGAACAGTCATTCATTGAAGTCATTGATAAAAAAAGCGTGGGGGTCCCCCCAAATTCAATAACCAGGCCCTTCAGGTCTGGGATGGATATTAAGGGGGACCCCAGCCAAAAAAAAAAAATGGCGTAGGGTCCCCCTCAAAATCCATACCAGACCCTTGAGGTCTGGAATGGATTTTAAGGGGAACCCCAGCCAAAAAAAATGGCGTGGGGTCCCCCTCAAAATCCATACCAGACCCTTATCCGAGCACACAACCTGGCAGGCCGCAGGAAAAGAGGGGGGGACGAGAGCGGCCCCCCTCCCACCTGAACCGTACCAGGCCACATGCCCTCAACATTGGGAGGGTGCTTTGGGGGTCTGAGACCCCCAAAGCACCTTGTCCCCATGTTGATGGGGACAAGGGCCTCATCCCCACAACCCTGGCCATTGGTTGTGGGGGTCTGCGGGCGGGGGGGCTTATCGGAATCTGGAAGTCCCCTTTAACAAGGGGACCCCCAGATCCCGCCCCCCGTGTGAAATGGTAAGAGGGCACAAAAGTACCCCTACCATTTCACCAAAAAAGTGGCAAAAATTGTAAAAATGACAGGAGACGGTCTTTGACAATTCCTTTATTAAAATCTTCTTTCTTCTTTCTTCTGGTCTTCCTTTCTTCATCTTCTCCTTCCGGCATCTTCTTCCATCTTCTTCCATCTTCTTCTTCCTCCGATCCACTTCTTCTTGCTCCGGTCTTCTCGTCCTTCTTGTCCGGCATCGGCGTCGGCATCTCTTCTGGGCCGCTCTGCGCAAAGGGAGGCTCCCGCTCTGTAAGGCTTCACTCCGGCTGACAGGTCTTTTATAACGGAGGGCACCTGGTGACCCCGCCCCCCATCTGACGTCATGGGGAAAGCCATAGGGAAGTCCCCATGACGTCCCCGTGCGTCAGAGGGGGCGGGGTTACCAGGTGCCCTCTGTTATAAAAGACCTGTCAGACGCAGCGAAGCCTCACAGAGCGGGAGCCTCCCATTGCGAGGAGCGGCCAAAGAAGAGACGCCGACGCCGGACGAGAAGGACGAGAAGACCGGCGCAAGAAGAAGCGGATCGGAGGAAGAAGAAGATGGAAGAAGATGTCGGAAGGAGAAGATGAAGAAAGGAAGACCAGAAGAAAGAAGAAAGAAGATTTTAATAAAGGAATTGTCAAAGACCGGCTCCTGTCATTTTTACCATTTTTGACACTTTTTTGGTGAAATGGTAGGGGTACTTTTGTACCCCCTTACCATTTAACACAGGGGGGGCGGGATCTGGGGGTCCCCTTGTTAAAGGGGACTTCCAGATTCCGATAAGCCCCCCCGCCCACAGACCCCCACAACCACCGGACAGGGTTGTGGGGAAGAGGCCCTTGTCCTCATCAACATGGGGACAAGGTGCTTTGGGGGTCTGAGGGCATGTGGCCTGGTACGGTTCAGGTGGGAGGGGGGCCGCTCTCGTCCCCCCTCTTTTCCTGCGGCCTGCCAGGTTGCGTGCTCGGATAAAGGGTCTGGTATGGATTTTGAGGGGGACCCCACGCCATTTTTTTTTTTTTTTGGCTGGGGTCCCCCTTAATATCCATACCAGACCTGAAGGGCCTGGTTATTGAATTTGGGGGGACCCCTACGATTTTTTTTTTATATCAATGAATGACTGTTCTCTGTGTTACGGATCCGACAATTCATTTGCCAGCAATAGCCGCGAGTGAGTTTAAATAGCTTTTTTTCTGCAAAAATGACACTTTGTCATTCGAATCATTCGAATCATTCGAATTTATTCGTTATATCTGCTATAATAATTTCTTTTGAATTCGTTGAAATTCGATATTGGTAGTTGGATTCTTATAATTTGGAGCTGAAATTCGTAAACGGAATTTTTCCTGCAAAAATTACACTTTGTCATTCGAATTCATTCGAATCCATTCGAATTCATTTGAATCATTCGTTATATCCGCTATAATAATTTCTTTCATATTAGTTGAAATTCGATATTTGGTAGTCGGATTCGAATAAATTCGTAAACGGAATTTCGTATTCCGTACGGAATTCGTATTCGAAAAAATTTCGAAAAATTCGTACGAATTACGAATTCGTACGAAACTAATCGCACATGTCTAGTCATTGGCAGAGAAGGCGAAACCGCTATATGACTTGTTAAAACATACAGAAGTTAATGAATTTGGTCCTTGGACAGAAGTCCAGCAAAAGGCGTTTGAAATGTTGAAAAATGATTTGCAGTCAGCCCCTGCATTAGCAACTGTGGATAAACAAGCACAATTTGCTTTACAAGTGCATGCTTCATAAATTGCTTTCTCAGTTGTTTTACTTCAGAAACAGGGAGAAGACTGGAGAATTCTTGGGTATTTTTCACGTTTAATTACTCCAGTAGAGAGGGGATTAGATGAATGTGTTCGACAATTAGTGGGTGTGCATTATGCAGTAAAAGCAACAGAGCATATTGTAGGATTTAACAAAATCATTTTACAAACCCCACATAGTACTTTGAAGTTCCTTTTTGAGAAAAATGTTCCTGGAGTCTCCAAACAAAGATTTTCTCAATGGTTGTTGGCTCTGTCACCTAAACAAATACAGGCTGAACACAATGCTAAGTATATCCTTCCTCAGTTGATGGAATACAATGGACTAGAACATGAATGTTTGTGTGAAGTCCATGATACCCACTCTCCTCTTTTTCGCAGAGAGGCAGAGAAAATTGATGAACCTGTAATGGTTGATGGTTCGAGATATTGTATGTCAGGTAATTATTACAGTGGGTATTCAATGTGGTATCCAAAACGTAATCTTGCCATACAACATAAGTTGCCAGGACATTTTTCAGCTCAACGAGCAGAACTTGAAGCAGTAAAAACTGCATTGACAATTGACAAGGAAAAGGAGAGAGGTTCACTAGTGATTTACAGTGATAGCTCATATGTTGTACGTTCTCTTACTGATTACTTACCTATTTGGAAACGTAGAGGTTTTGTGGATTCATCCAATAAGACTCTTGTGCAGAAAGAGACATTAGAAGCAGTTTTTGACCTTGCAGAGAGTAATCCTCTTGCATATGCTATTGTAAAAATTCCAGCACATAAAAAAGATGATAGTGAGTTATCTGTAGGTAATAGAACAGCAGATTCATTAGCAAAGGAAGCAGCTTTGCATGGAAAGTTAGTGATTCAACCTGAAATGGTTTCTATTAATATTGTGAACAAAGTAGTTACACAGATTCCTTCGTTTTCAGAGGAACAAAAAAGGGATACGTCACTTTTTTCTTCTTCATCGGGTGGCTTAACATCTTCAATGGTTTATGAAAACAGGATTTTATGTCATAACGCAGGTGGAATCTTGTGTCCTATTTTACCACAACACCTACAGGTGGAATTCACTAAATATAACCATGACAGTTTAGTTCACATTTGTAAGCAAAAATTGCTTGAAATTCTTAAAGAGTAATTCTATTGGGAAAAAATGGAAGAGACAGTAGACAGTGTGATTAAATCTTGTCTAATTTGTGCACAAGTGAATCCTAGACCAAAGGGTCAGAAACCTCCTTTACAAAGAATTCTTCCAGCAGATGGACCTTGGTCTTCTATACAAATAGATTATATAGGGCCATTACCATCAGGAAAATACGGTTTTAGATTTGCTTTGGTGTTGGTGGACATTTTCTCAAAATGGGTGAAGCTTATTCCAGTACGCAAAGATGATGCTTTAACAACTGCTAGGATGTTGGTTAATCATGTTTTTCCAGTTTGGGGTATTCCAGCAAACCTCAGTAGTGACAGAGGATCCCATTTTACAGGTAAGGTTATGCAGGCAATGTGTAAAATTTTGGGAATAGAATAGAGATTTCATGTACCATATCATCCACAGTCTGCAGGTATTGTTGAGAGGATGAATCGGACAATTAAATCTAGAATTGCAAAAATGTTGTTAGACAGAGGGAATACTTTTTCAAAACTCTTTATTCCAAATTTTTCATTACATAATAATTTACATTATACATTTTTATATACTTTTCCATTTCTTTATATAATACAAATTATAATTACATTTACTCTTCCTTTCATTACTTCCTCTCTCACCCTCTGTGGTCACTTAATACTATGTTTTCAGATATTCCTCTATCCACTGTTAACCATGTTCTATTCCATTTTGCCCATATTTTTTCATACCATCGCCCATTTCCCCTTTGTTCATACATTATTTTTTCATAGGGTAGGACCTGGTTTACTGCTCTCACCCATTGGGTTACTGTCGGGGGATATGGCTGAATCCATTTTTCTATTATTTGTTTTCTTGCCAGGAACAGTACCTCCCTTAAGAAGGTATTATTATCTCTATTATCTCTCTCTTCCCTCAATATCCCCAACAAACATAATTCCATCGTAGCTATAAAAGGTTTATTCAGGACTTTTCTTATTTTCCTAGCTACTTGTTGCCAATATTTTCCTATTTTACCACAATACCATATTACATGAAGGAAGTCTGCTCCCCCCTGCCCACATCTAGTACATCTTGGTTCAGTCATCCTCCCCATTTTGTACAATCTATTTGGAGCCAAGTATGTCTGATGTATTATATTCATTTGTATTATCCTGTTATTCATTGCAGGGGATACCTTCCAATGGGAGTTGCAGGCTTCATCCCATTCATGATCGCTCATGTCTGGGATAGCCTCCTGCCACTTATCCCTTATTTTCAGTGGTTCGCCTTCTATTTTCTTCTGTAACAGGTGTGTGTAAATCTTTGCTATCAATCCCTTAGGTCCCTGTGATTTCAGGATACCTATAAGGGGGTATTTAGATATCTTTAATTCCTCTCTTCTAAACTGTGTCTGTAGCACCTGCCTCAGTTGAAGGTATCTGTAGAACTGTTTACTCAATAAATTATATTGTTTACATAGGTTTTCATAGGTTAGTATCACATTCTTGTCATATAGCTGACCAAAAGTTGTTATCTTATTCTGCTTCCAAAATTTACTGTCCTCAAAAGCTTCCAGTTGTTCAAATTTTGGGTTGTTCCACAGCGCAGTTTCTGTTGGGATTCCAACAAATCCCGTCAGTTTCTTAGCCTCTCTCCATACTGTCCTTGCCACTTTCAAAAGGGGAATTTTTACTCCCACTCTCCTCAAGTCTTTAATTCTAATCCCGTCATTAAGTCCTCTATTTGCATTTTACTAAGGAGATATTCCTCTATCCTTGTTATTTTTTCCTGTCCTACCCATGATCTTAGGTGTTTCAATTGCCCTGCCAAATAATATAAATATAAGTCCGGGAGGGCCAGTCCAGCTTCTGTCTTTGGTCTTTGTAATTTATTAAATTTTCATTTACATCTTCCATATGCCCAAATGAACCGAGTCATCTGCGAGTTAAATTTTTTAAATATCTGTTTTGGTATTTTTACTGGGGAGTGTGCAAATACATATAGACACTTGGGTAGTATAATAGATTTTATCAGGTGAATTCTGCCTGCCATTGATATTGGTAGCTTTATCCATATTTCCAATTTTTTCTTCACATGTTCTACTAGTGGGAGTATATTAGCTTCCATCTCATCTTCGTGTTTCAACGTAATATTTACTCCTAAATATTTAAATACTTCAACTATTTTTAGTGGGGTCTGAGCTCTTCTTGTATTACCTGTTCCCAGGGGCATCAGTGCGGATTTTTGCCAGTTTATTTTTAACCCTGAGAACCTCCCGTATATTTCTATTATTCTCATTGCTTCCGTCAGAGATGCTTGCGCATCTCCCATATATAATATAATATCGTCCGCATATAAGCCTATGTGTTCAATTTTTTCTCCTACTCTAATCCCTTTATATTTATCTGATTGTCTGAATCTGTTTGCCAATGCCTCAATTGCCAGAGCAAACAACTGCGGTGACATTGGGCAGCCCTGTCTTGTTCCTCTGTATAGTTTTATTGTAGGAGATAATATACCGTTTATTAGCAAATTGGAGCATGGTTGTTTATAGATTATTCTCACCCATTTCCTAAATTTTTCCCCAAATCTATTCCTTTCCAGGACTGTCTGCAGAAATTCCCATTCTATAGAATCAAATGCCTTGGCTGTATCCAATGATGCCAAGGCACTTGTTTCCGGAATAAACTCTCTCATTTGTGTCATATATTGCGTCCTTCTAATATTAATTGATGTCGATTTCCCTGGCATGAATCCAGTTTGGTCCTCCGCTATTATAGACAAAATTACCTGATTGAGCCTTTTGGCAAGCACTTTTGCCAATACTTTATAATCTATATTTAATAATGATATTGGCCTATACGACCCACACTCAGTTCTGTCTTTGTCTGGTTTTGGTATCAGTATGACTGTGGCGTCATACATGGAAGTAGACATTTCTCCCCTTTGGAACGCCTCTCCATACATTTTGGTCATGACTGGTACCATAATTTCTGCATATCGCTGGTACATTTCCAGTGGTATGCCATCTGGTCCTGGGGACTTACCCTTTCCCAGAGAGAAGATAGCTTCTCGTACTTCCTCTTCCTCTATATCCCTCTCTAACTCCTCTTTTTGTTCCTCTGTTAATTTAAGGAAGTTCAGATCCTTCAGATATTCCTCTATATCTTCTCGAGTACAGGTCAGTGTTGATGTATACATGTCAATATAGTATTTTTGGAATGTCTCAAGTATCTCATCTAATGTGTTTACCACCTCTCTTTTTTCATTTTTCACCTCTGATATTGCTAGTGATGGTGTTTGTCTTTTTATCATAAAGTTCAGCATCTTATTATATTGTTGTCCTTGTTCAAAGTTTTTTTGTGCATATTGGAGTTTCTTACGCTTAGCATTAATTATTAGTTGGTTCTTATATTGCCGTGATGAGGCTGCCCATCTTATTTGGTTTATGTTTGAGGGGTCCTCTATGAACCTATTTTCTGCCTGTGTGCATAATTGTTCCATTTCCTCCTCTTCCTGCCTATTAGTACGTTTAATGTATGATATTGTTGATCTTGTTATCCCCCTCAAGTATGCCTTAAATGTATCCCAGAGTACTCCATCTATTTTCCTATTGCCATGTGCTTCTAGGAACATTCCTATTTGCTCTGGAATTCTATCATTTAATCCTATCTGGGTTAACCATTGAGCCTGTATCCTATACCCCGGTCTTATTCTTTTTGGGCCTATTTTTAGCTCAAAGGTTAATCCAGAATGGTCAGACACCCCTCTTGTCATGTACGCCACAGACCGAACCATTGGCAGGATCTTTTCGTTCCCCATTACCATATCTATTCTAGACATGCGCCCTCTCCCAGGTGCATGCCATGAGTAAGCCCGAGTCCCAGGGTTTCTGATCCTCCACAAGTCAGCCCATCCTACTTCATTCATAAATTTCTCCAACACCTTCGGCCCTTCCCCTCCTTTATGATTATTTCTTCCGAACCTATCTAGTTTTGGGTCTAAACACATATTGAAATCTCCCATACATATGACATATGCCTCTGGATATTCTGACATAAATATCACTGCCTCTTTCAGTACTCGCATTGTAGCTGGGGGGGGGTTATAAATCCCCATGATTACAACAGGCAGTGCTTGCACCAGCGCAAAGACAAAGACATATCTTCCATCAGGATCTCTTTTTTCTCTAATGCACTCCCATGTTACCCCTCGATGGATCAAGAGAGAAACCCCTCTTGAATATGTAGTATGACATGAGTGGCTTGACCATTGTATCCAAGATTTTTCTAGATACTTCAATCTTTCTTTAGTCATATGTGTTTCTTGGATACAAATGATCTTTGCCTGCACCTTGTTAATTTCTGAGAAAACCTGTGTTCGTTTTAATTGCGTTCCCATACCTCTCACATTCCATGACAAAAATGTGTGCTGATTACTCATATTTGATGTATTTTATTTTAGCCATTGTTCCCCCGAAAAATAAAAGAAGAGGAAAAATAAATCCTATGTCCCTTTTTTCCTTTCCGTGACCATTCTCTTTTCTACCTCACTGCTCTCATTCATCCATTCCATTTCATTCATCCTTAACATTTTTAGGGCATTACCAACATATTGCATTTTTGCTCTTATATAGGTAATTTATTTCAATTTCAGCCTGTCTGCTCCTGCCCTTTTTCCGCTTAATCGGGGATATAAAGGGCGAGGGGGGGGCCGTCTAGGTGGGGGGAGGAGAATGCGTCCCCTCCTTTCACCCTCTCCCTCCTTTAAAAAAGGAAAAAAAAAGGAAAAACACTGCACAAAAAAAAAAAAAAAAAAAAATTTAAATAGAAAAGGGAAAAAAAAAAATATATATGTTTTCCTTGCTCTCTCCCCTCCCACACCTCCCTCCCTCCCCCCTCCCCTCCTCCTTCCCTCCTTGTGCGCATTCACTCCCCATCCCTCCCCCTTTCCCCATTTGTTTGTATTTATAGTGTTTATAATGTGTCTCTTTACCTTAGCCTTCCCTTATTATTGTATATAAAAAAAAAAAAAAAAAAAGGGGGGTCAAGAGAGATTTCCTCTCACTCTTCCCTCTCTTCCCCTTGTGGCATGTGCTTTATTTCAATGTGTTTCTCTGTGATTTTAGCTCCATTTCCCTATTTCCCTATTTATACACACCCCATCACCCTCAACTTTACCCCCCTCCTCCCTATCCCTCCCGCTCCCCTATAAAAAAAAAAAAAAAACCCACAAATAAACATTTATATTTTACCTTTTTTACCTTTACCAAGGGCAAAGGGCAAAGAAAAAAAAAACCCAAAACACACCAAGAAAGAAAGAAAAAAACAAACTTATAAACTATTAAAACTTCTTCCTTTAACCCCAAGAGAAGGAAAAAAAAAAAAAAAAAAAGGGGGACATAAAAAAAAACAGATATAAAGTAGGGAGAGTGTCCCTCTCATCCCCCCTCCTCCGCCCCCCCCCCCAAAGTTCCAATCTTCTTGGTGTCTCTTATCCTTTCAGGACTTCTCTGTTTCTCCTATTGAGGCATAGGCCTAGTTGTTTCCAGCCAGTCTTTAGCTTGTTCAGGTGTACTGAAGAACAAAGTCTTTCCCCCTTCCTCCACTCTCAATCGGGCTGGGTATGCCATAGAATATTCAATTCCTGCCTCTCTCATTTTTCGTTTTATTTCATAAAATGTTGCCCGTTGTTTTTGCAGCTCCAGAGAGAAGTCTGGAAATATTGATATTTTGCTGTTTTCATAGCGAATCTCCCCTTTCTGTCTTGCTTTTCGCAGAATTGTGTCTCTATCTCTGCAATTTAATAGTCGTGCCAACAGGGGTCTAGGGGGGAACCCTGGTTTAGGTGTTGCTGCCGGGACCCTATGCGCTCTCTCCACTGCATATGCTGCTGATACTTCCATATCTGGGAACACATTTTTCAGCCATTTTTCTATAAAGTCACCGGGATTAAACCCTTCTGCCTTCTCTGGTAAACCAACTATTCTTAAATTATTGCGGCGCATACGGTTCTCAAAATCATCAGATTTTTGATGCCACAGGGTAATCTGTTTTTCAATCGTGACTATCTTTTTAGACATAGGGGTAACAATATCTTCCAATAAAGCAGTCCTATTTTCCACTTCCGTCATTCTCTCTCTTATACTCTGCATATCATGCCTGATCAGTCCTATATCATTTATAATCTCATCCATTTTACCTGTTAGTGCTGTATTACTCGAGTGGATGGCCTCCATTATCTGGGAGTTCATCTGTTCCAGGGTCAATTTGGAATATTTCTCCTGTTTCTCTGCTGCTTTCCCAGACTGCGGCTGGGGCGTATTAAGCTTCTGGATTTCCAGCGCTGATGGTCCACCACTCCGTGTCTGTGGGGGGCTACGACCGCCATCTTGCTTATCTGTTCGAGCAAATTCTTTAAGACGGTCGGCCACCGACTGCTTACTATTGCTCATCGCACCAAGCGATCGTTTTCACGTGTTTCACGAAATTAAGGTCTCGATAGCAGAGGCCGATCAAGGTTCCGTAGGAGACTCGGGCACCACCAAGCGTTCGTTTTCGCGGACTTAGGGTCTCGGTAACAGGGTCTATTCAGGATACTTGTCGGAGACTCAGGCTGATCTCAAACCTTCCGCAGCTCACATCCGAACGCCGCGTCCGACCGTCACATCCGGTCGCGTCGGCGGAAGCGGAAGTCAGGCCCCTCCACACAGAGGGAATACTTGGGTTGATGTTGTTCCATTCATTCTAATGGGTGTAAGAAGCACAATTTCTGTTACTACAAAGTATTCTCCTTTTGAACTAATGACAGGAAGGAAAATGCCACTTGTGTTTCCTCATGAACCTTTTTTGTCCACACCTCAAAGAGAGGCAATAGAGAAGTCAAAATGGTTGCAGATGTTGCAAGATAATTTGAACAGTATTTTGCCACATGCAGCTACCTGTATGCAAAAAAATGGCCCCTCCCCACATTTCTAAGTTTGAGAAAGGAGGTCAACTCATGATAAAAAGTTTCAGGAAAAGTGGACCATGGCAAAGTAACTGGGAAGGTCCATTTGACATCCTGGATGCTCAAGGGGTAATGGTATTGGTGCAAAGACCTCTGAATTCAGTAAAAAATACACGTAGACAACAAAAAACGTGGGTACACAGTGATCAATGCAAACTTTATATTCCGAGATAATGATGCTGCATTTATTTTTTTAGGAATGAATTATAAACCTAACCTGGAGAAATTGTATATTCCAAGAAGAAGAGATGTCAGCTCAACAAAAGAAAAATGTTAAAGAGAGAAGATTTATCATCATCACAGGATTCATCTTTTCCCTAGTGACAATTTTATATGTGGTAAAATATATCACAAACTGTTCCAGTTATGCAGAGGTTAACAGGATTGAAGAATTACACAACAAAGATCTTTATTCAGAAATAAAAGAGAAGTAGACATTGATATCAATACAGATGAACAAGAAGATAACAATGCTGATATCATTGCAAAGGACAAAAATGAAATGAATATTAATACACATGACATAATAGAAGACTTTAGATATGTTGATATTAATACAGCAGAAGATTTGTATGGATATATATGTGTAGGACAGGGATATGATTGCTGTTTGCAATTGTATTTCATTCATAGCAATAATGTTGAAATCAAAGTTAATATAGAATCCAAAACGAACTTCATTAAAATGCAGGGATCCTATAAGTTTAACAACAGAACCGGAATTTTTGAATGTAATATATTGTGGAGAAGTTTCTGGTCTATATTTCTAAAGGGTAATGATTCAACAATTTGGTCTGGAGATGTGGATAATAGTATGTCGAGATCTGGGAAAACACTTTATCCTTTAGATCAATATTATTACCTTTTTCAAAGTTTCATAAAAATATTAGACCCAGAACATTTAAACATCATAGGAGATGAAAAAGGAGATATTGTAAGAACATGGGATTTTAAAATAACAAGAAAATTAACTCAATTAAGTGTCAAAATTTATATTTCTATAGTCGACATGATTGTTCCAGAAATTTATATATTCCCACAATCTTTGAAAATTATGGAAGATAAAGATAATTTGCATTTGATATGTAATACAAAAATATCTTTACCTCAAAATTCATTGTTAACTTGGAAAAGGAATGGTGAATTTTTGGGTAGTTTTTTTCATAGTTCAACTATCATAATTCATAAAGGAATTTTTGGTAGTGTGAATTGGATTAATAATACATGTGTTTATCAACAAATGAGTGTATTTTTGAATGATACTGGTGTATATGAATGTTGCATATCAATAGAAAATTATCCTGTGAAGTGTGCTAAGGCAAATGTTATTGTAGTGTCTCCAAGGGAATCTCAATTTATTAACAAGAAAAGTGTCTCTGCAACTCCTTTTCAGATTAACCATTTCCAATCCAGAACTCTTTTAAGAGAAGGAAAGTTTGTCATTATTTTGTGGAACTTTAATGTTTCAGAATGAAAGATTTCTACAAGGTTCCCACAATGTCAAGGACATTTGGTCAATATGGAATTGGGTATAGAGAGATGGTTTGGAATTAATAATAGGAATAATAACAGATATAAGCGTGGTATAGTTGAAGGTGTTTCAGGAGGGATTGGCACAATCGGGAGTATAACAAATAGTATGGATATCAATACTTTAAAGTCTGATTTAGAAACCGCTGGTTTTGTGGGGAGTAATGGTATTAAAATACAAAAACATTTAAATCAGATTTTTAGAAAATATGGTCATTAAAACAGCTAATGTCATGGGTCCATCTATTTTAAATCTTCAAAATATTACTCTTGATTTGATGACAAGTGAACAACATTCTCATATAGCCAGAGCATGTTTAGAAATCCAGACGGAATATTCCACAAATTTTTAAATAATTGTGCAAGCATTTCAAAGTGGAATAACTCCTTTTGGCATTTTACATAATTTACCCAGAGAATATGTATATGCTATAAATCATACAGATTTATGGGTAAATAAATGGATAGGATGCACACAGGGTATATGTTATAGTTCTTCTATGATTTCAATAGCCGGGAAAGAACAAATTTTGGTTCCAATCACTCTTTTAGGATTACCTGTCAGCAGTACACAATTATTATACTATAAATTACAATATACAGATTTTGCATTTATCAATGAAAATTCTGAATTAGAACAATTAGATTTGTCATCATGTTTACAATTCCAGTCTAAAGTTATTTGTTTACCTAATCAAGATAAAAGCATATTTCATTCTTGTTATCATAATCATACATTATGTTCAGCAAGAATAGAAAAAGTTGAAACAATTTCTGAATTAATTACTCGTGTAGATTGAATGAAGGTTTGTTTTCAGATCATGACAGATACAGAAAGGGTTAAAACTTTTTTCTCTTCTTGTACAAATACAGAAAACCTGAATCAAGGTCTGTATTGTATAGAAGGAGACATTGATGCAATAAGTATTAATGGGTTGAGAACTAATTTAACAAATATGTTTATGAAAATTATAAGTGCACTTCCCACTCAATATAATATATCCCAAATAGATGAATTTCCATGGGAAAAATGGGCAAATGTAATTCAAAAGGATAAAGGTTTATTGATAACTTTGGCTAAGGAACTGCAGAATGCAGAAGTATTGTTTAAACATGAACAAGGTAATTTGCAAGAAATATCACATCAATGGTCAGAATTGTAACTGTAATTAGTTACTTAGTAATAAGTAATTGGTGGAAAAAATTCAGTAATAGTGTGTCAATGTGGGGAAAAACTTTGATAACTTCAGCAGCAGGAAATATTTTATCACATCCTGTAGTTATTCTTTTTATTATTATTATGTTATTCCTTATATTCCAGTTATGTTTAGAATGAAAAAAATATATTTTCGAATCAGAAGTGAAATTAAGAAAGGAGATGATTTATTGCAAAATATGCTTAAAAGAAGAATGGGTTTTGGAATTTCAAACTCGGTTACAAATGAAATTGCATCTGAGAATATTAGATCAAAAACTGCGTGATTCTGATATGAATAGTGAATGGATTAAAATATGAAGTATGATTATTATTCATATTTCAGAGGGGAATGTTATATTCTTAATATTCAAAATTTTATTTGGTTTAAAAAAATATCTCTCTGCAGAGTTTCCCCTTAATTAGTGTGAATGAGTTTTTGTTTTTAATAGGTTTCAGATGTGATATTCAGTTGGGTTTGAGTTTTAAAAGCTGTTTTAGATGTTTGATGGACATTGTAATATTATATATGTTTATATGTAACTGATATTTTGTTTGAAGAGAAGTCTGTCTGCTTCTCACCCATTTCCTGTAGGTAGGATTTCACTATTGATATGTTTAAAGTGAAAACAGATGTTGACTAAGATGTGATGTGTCTGAAACATATTGGAATGTGGAAAGTAATCCCTTCTTCCTCTCTCTCTCGTGACACCCTCCTTCAGATGGGTGGGGTTAAGGAGGAAGGAAGGTATGCCTATCTTTCGGCGCCAATTTTAAGGGATGTCTGGTTTATAAAAAGTAATTTCATCTTGGAATTCAGCCTCTTGAACTTCCTGCTCTCATCCTAAGGACATCTCTTCAGCACACACAGCCACACACACATTTCTTCTGCACACAAAAGGGTTAATCAGCCATTTTCTTTAAGCAGCAGACCACGTGTCCTGCTAAGAACTTTTGAAACAACAATACACTAAGAACTCTTTGATCTTTATTAAGCATAACACTTTTTTGTATTTTGTAAGTATTTTTCTATTTTGGTGTGTACAATAAAACACACTTTTTTGATTTATCGCTGACTCAGAAATATTTAAAGAAATTCGTCACACAATCATCATTTGAAAGCTTACACAGAATAAGCGAATTATTACAATATTTTACAGTATTGGAATGGGCAATGTTCTAAATAGGTATAGGAGCTGAGGTAATGTTTGCATCTTAAACGCTGCTAGTCTTCCCGTCCATGAAAGTCCATGTTTCCCTATTTGTTCTAGCTGTGTTTTTAGAATGGATAAAAATTTCAAGTAGTTTTCCTTAACCAAGTCTTATGTGTGGGAGGTAAGGGTAATTCCCAGATATTTTATACCGTTGTCCTTCCAGATGTAAGGAAAATCTTTGCTAATATTATCCTTAATTTCTTTTGAAAACCCCACGCCTAGTAAATACGATTTAGAATCGTTAACCTTATAGTAAGATAGTGAAGTAAATTTTTGTAATGCATAGTGTACCGAAGCCAGGGAAGATTGAACATTAGTGAGTATTATAATTACATCTTCCACAAAAAGATTGATTCTGTGTTCTATGGACTTTGTCCTGAAACCGGTGATATCGGGGTGTTGTCTAATATATGTGGCCATGGGTTCCATAAGTAGATTAAATATAAATGGTGACAATGGACACCCTTGACGGGTGCCATTTGTTATTTGTAACGGGGTTGAAAGTAATCCTGATACATACACTTGGGCTGCTGTTTTTGTGTAGAGGGCCATGATGGCTTGGTATATTGGACCATTAAAGCCAAATTTTCCTAGGGTCTGGGCAAGATAGTTCCAATGAACTCGATCGAACGCCTTCTCTGCATCTAAATATAGTAGCAGAGAAGGCGTTCCTGTTTTGTTGGCTAGATGAATGATGTTCAATAGGCGTCTAGTGGCATCAACTGTTTGGCAGCCTTTGGTAAAACCGGTTTGATCCGGGTGGATCAAATAGGGTAGCAGGTCAACTAACCTGTTTGCTATCAATTTTGAGTAGATTTCTAAATCGTTATTCAATAGGGAGATCGGACGAAAATTTTGAGGTAGATTAGGTTCTTTCCCTGGCTTCGGTAGAGCAACGATCATAGCTTGGAGCATTTTTAGAGGGGAAGGAAGACAAGGAGACGGCTTTGTTATAAATGGCTGTCATGCGGGGTGCCAATATGTTTTTAAAGGTTTTAAAATATTCCCCAGTGAATCCGTCAGGTCCTGGTGATTTATTATTAGGGAGTGACTCTATTGCTTGGGTAATTTCAGGTAGTGTGAATGAAGCATTTAAGATTTCCAATTGCACATCTGATATTTGTGAGAGTTTGAGTGTGCTGAGGAAGTCTGATATTTCAGAAGGGGAGGATTGGATAGTGGCAGGGTCTAGGTTCAGATTATATAGCGAACACAAGCGATTGCTTGTGGATTGTATAGTTTGGATTTGGAAGTCGGGTGTATAATATAAGGGATTTTCGTTTTTTGTCTATATCCTTTAAGTCTAGAAGCAAGTAGCTTGCCTGCTTTATTGCCACTTGCGTAATAAGTCATTTTTAATCTTCTGGCGGATTTGTCAAAGTCCCCCAGAAGCAAAAGTCTTAGGTCATGTCTTAGATTGGTTAGTTGTTGGGACAAATTGATGGTGGGGTTGATTTTGTTCTGCGTCTCGAGTCTTTGGATCGAGGATGTGATCCTTGATTTGCCATCCCCTCATCTTCCTGGCCCTCGCTCCCATTTTAATTAGAATTCCGCATATGAATGCTTTATGAGAATTCCAAATTATAAAGGGGCCGGAGACTGACCCCGCATTAAGATCAAAAAATTCAGTTAACATTACATTGAGTTCAGACCTGGTGGGATCCGCCTGGATCAGTTTGGGATTGGATCTCTATATAAACGTGTGGGATGACTGTAAGTCATCCATCACTTTTAGCTTCACCGAGGCGTGATCCGACCAGGTTATATTATTAATAGCAGGCATTTGAATTTTCGGTAATAACCACTTGTCTACCAGAAAAAGATCCAGTCTTGTGTATACTTTGTGCCTAGTGGAAAAAAAAGAATAGTCTCTTTCTGAGGCATGCAAACACCTCCAGGCATCATACAGTTCATGGCTAGATATTGTTGGAAGAAGTGCTTGCTGAGGTCTGGTGGAAGTTGTTGTGGAGTCAGCATCAGGGTCGGGAGGTAAGTTAAAATCCCCGCACAACAGGAAAAGACCCTGCTTAACTCGGTTGATTTTTCTCATAACACTATGAAAGAATCTGATCTGGTGGGTCTTTGGGGCGTATATATTTACTATTGTATATTTATTGTGGTTTATGTCACATATTAATATATGAAATCTGCCTTGCGGGTCAGAGATCTCAGTATGCATTGTAAATACCACTGTGTCCTTTATAGCTGTGAGTACCCCTCTTTTTTTTGTTGGTGCGTTGGCGAAAAAGATGTGCGGGAATTTGGGGTGTGAGCATTTGGGTGGCATTGATTTGAGGTGCATTGAAGTGTGACTCCTGGATGCATAGGACGTCGCATTGTTGTTGTGCCACTTCCTTCCACATGGATCTATGTTTAGCCGGGTGATTAAGGCCTTTAACATTGATGGATGTGAAGGTTGTAGCCATTTTTGTAAGTTATTGTATGAGGTCATGTGCGATGTGCATGGATAGCACTTACATTTAATGGGAGAGTCTCTGTTCACGTAGTTGTGGTTGAGCTTGAAGTTGTCAGGATTTCGGTGGTTATCCACATCTTGGACTCCGGGGAGGAAATGGACCTTCTGTGTCCTGGGCGTTGGAGTATGTTGGTTGACTGAAAAACTCAAAAGGAAATAAAACATATAGAGAATAGTGAAACAAAAGTTAGAAGGGATCAAGGCGATCCGGGTGCGGAAAACACTGCTTATCATATTCAGGGGTGTGCTGCAAAATAGACAGTCAAATGAGCTGTTTGTCCACTTAAAGGAGAGGGATAGCCGAGGAGGAACAAGTTCAGCTATCCAAGCTCAACATTGTGGAGTGACGTACAAAGTATTTTGCAGCAAGGTAACCAGGTGTGCTTGCGAGCATTCCTTGCAGTGACAAGGTTCCAGTCTCCTGAGACCCGTTCTGGGCTTTTGGAGGGGTGAGAGTTAGTAGGGTCATCAGGCACTATGTGCCAGGTTTTGAGTAGTTGTAGGCCTTTGGCCAAAGAGTCCACCACATGGTCTTTCCCCTCTTTGGTTATGATCAGTTTTGTGGGGAAGCCCCATTTTTAGGTGATTTGGTGATTCCGTAGTGCTTTAGAGATGGTATTGAAGTTTCTCCTTTTTTGGAGGGTGAATTGGGATAAATCTGCAAAAAACTGCAGGCTTTGGTACTGTGGGGGTAGTTGGTCTTTGACGCGCGCTGCCGACATTAACCGCTCCTTCACATGGAAGAAATGTAATCGGAGGATGACATCTCTAGGGATATTATCAGCTAAGTAACTCGGTTTAGGGAGCCGATGGATCCTGTCAATTACAATGTCCAGGTCAGTCAAGTCAGGCATGATGGCTTAGAACAGTTGCGCTGCATAGTCGCAAAGTTCAGATTGCTTGACCGACTCAGGGACACCTCTGATTTTCAGGTTGTTCCTCCTGGAACGGTCCTCGATGTCTTCGAGTTTAGATTTAACTGCCTCCATTTCCCCCTCATTGGTATCATGAGCATCCACTCATCTAAGTCATTAATAGTGGATGCAAATTCCTCCATTTTAGTTTCCACATGATCTACCCTGGATGCCGTGGCTTGTAGTTCTACCCCAAATCTGTGCATGCACGACATCATGTCTGTGTGGTGTGAACTCCTCAGTGAGACCAACATGTCTTTTAAAGTGGTGTCTAAGACAGGCTTGTTGTTAGTGGGGAATGAATCAATTGAGTCAGGGAGGTCTCTGGTGTCCTCCCCTGATTCTAGGCCTCTGCTCACCTCGTGGCTTGAATCCTTGGCATCCAGTCTCCTCCTGGTCTTTTCTGGGCTGCTCGAGCTCGGAGTGTGTAGAGGAGACTGTGGGGATTTAGATGAGCTGTGTCTTTTAGTCGGGTTGTTGATGGATGGGTCATGCTGCGGTGTGCTTGCAAGCATCCGTGCCATTGGGCCTCTGTCATCTTGCCTGTGTTCCATGGGGTAGTAGGAAGTGATTTTTTGCGATCTCCGGTTGTCTTTCCTCTTTTTTGTCATGCTCGGTATGAGCTATGATGCTGTGGGAATGATCCGGTGATAGATTTTGTCAAATCTAATCACCCTGCCACTCGATGTGTGCTAGTTTTTGATCGCCTGCTCCCGAGCTCCTCTCTCAGGCGTCCATCTCCTTCCGTGGCTAGCTCCTCCCCCCGATGTAGTTGTTTTTAACCGCTTGCCGACCGCCCACTGTCATTTGACGGTGGCTGGATGGCAATCCTGCACGAATCGCCGTAACTGTACGGCGGACACTTTAACCACTTCAGCCCCGGACCAATTGTCAGCTTAAGGTCCAGAGGTCTTTTTTCAATTTCGCACTGCACTACTTTAACTGGTAATTGCGCGGTCATGCAATGTTGTAACCAAACGAAATTTGCGTCCTTTTCTTCCCACAAATAGAGCTTTCTTTTGATGGTATTTGATTGCCTCTGTGATTTTTATTTTTTTCGATATAAACGGAAAAAGACCGAAATTTTTTTTAAAAAAAGAGATTTTCTACTTTTTGTTATAAGAAAAATCTAATAAACTCAATTTTAGTCAAACATTTGGGCCAAAATGTATTCAGCCACATGTCTTTAGTAAAAAAAATGCCAATAAGCGTATATTTATTGGTTTGCGCAAAAGTTATAGCGTCTACAAACTAGAGTACATTTTCTGGAATTTACACCGCTTTTAATTTATGACTGCCTATCTCATTTCTTGAGGTGCTAAAATGGCAGGGAAGTACAACCCCCCCCCAAATGACCCCATTTTGGAAAGTAGACACCCCAAGCTATTTGCTGAGAGGCATGTTGAGCCCATTGAATATTTTTTTTTTTAGTCCCAAGTGATTGAATAAAGACAAAAATAAAAAATACATATTTTTTTTTCAAAAAGTTGTCACTAAATGATATATATTGCTCACACATGCCATAGTTATATGTGGAATTGCACCCCAAAATACATTTTACTGCTTCTCCTGAGTATGGGGATACCACATGTATGGGACTTTTTGGGAGCCTAGCCGCATACGGGGCCCCGAAACCCAAGCACCGCCTTCAGGATTTCTAAGGGTGCAAATTTTTGATTTCACTCCTCACTACCTATCACAGTTTCGATGGCCATAAAATGCCAAAATAGCACAAACCCCCCCCCCCCAATTGACCCCATTTTGGAAAGTAGACACCCCAAGCTATTTGCTGAGAGGCATGGTGAGTATTTTACAGCTCTCATGCGTTTTTGAAAATGAAGAAAGTAAAGAAAAAAAATTTTTTTTTTTCTTTTTTCAATTTTCAAAACTTTGTGACAAAAAACGAGATCTGCAAAATACTCACCATACCTCTCAGCAAATAGCTTGGGGTGTCTACTTTCTAAAATGGGGTCATTTTGGGGGGTTTTATGCCATCTGGTCATTCCATGGCCTCCGAAACTGTGATTGGCAGTGAGAAGTGAAATAAAAAAATTACACCCTTAGAAAGCCTGAAGGCGGTGCTTAGTTTTTGGGGTCCCGTACGCAGCTAGGCTCCCAAAAAGTCCCACACATGTGGTATCCCCGTACTCAGGAGAAGCAACAGAATGTATTTTGGGGTGTATTTCCACATATGCCCATGACATGTTTGAGAAATATATCAGTTAGTGACAATATATATTAGTGACAACTTTTTGTAAAAAAAATATATATATATATATTTTTTTCATTATTCAATCTCTTGGGACAAAAAAAAAATATTTAATGGCATTTCAATTTTATGCACAACATTTAGAAGCTTATGTCACACATCACCCACTCTTCTAACCACTTGAAGACAAAGCCCTTTCTGACACTTTTTGTTTACATGAAAACATATATTTTTTTTGCAAGAAAATTACGTTGAACCCCCAAACACTATATATATTGTTAAAATGGTGGGTGTTGCATTTTTTTTTTTCCACACAGTATTTGCGCAGCGATTTTTCAAACACATTTTTTGTGGAAAAAATACACTTTTTTTTATTTTAATGCACTAAAACACACTATATTGCTCAAATTTTTGATGAAATAAAAAATATGATCTTAGGCCGAGTACATGGATACCAAACACGACATGCTTTAAAATTGCGCACAAACACGCAGTGGCGACAAACTACATACATTTTTTTTTTTTTTTTTTTTTTTTAATTTCAATATTTTTATTGAGTATTCAAGAAAGTTGGTTACAACGAAGATTAAAATGTAACAGATATATCAAATATGACAAATACAACTTCAATGGATTGCGTTGTAGAGTAATCAGTCATAACAGAAAAAATAATGTCAGAATATAACATTCATGCATATTGCAACTCAAGTTATATTTTTTATGTGTATTATTACTAAAAATACGTATTGGTACAGAATAAATCTAGTAGGCATTGCCCTCTTCCCCAGGCACCCCCGATGGGAACATGCTGTGACAGGGGAAGACGGATGCACCGCTGTTATTGTCATTCACTTTGCATATTTAGGTGATGGTGCACAATGCAGACAATGTTTGAAACGTAGTACCTTCTAGCAAGATATAAAATGTGATACTAGAAACGTTTAAGTATAAACGAATAACATGTAGAACTGTAGGTAACTAAATAGCATAACAGTTATTGCATAGGTTCGTTTGTAATAAGGACAGCTAAGTATCGTATTCTTTGGTACGATTAAAATATTCAAATTATGTAAAGCGCAGATAGTGGGAAAAGAGGGGGGGGGGGGAAGTAGCAAGACAAAAAAAAAAAAAAAAAAAAAAAAAAAAAAGGGGGGGGGATCTACATTAGCTGTAGTTACTCAAGTTAGGTCTAATGATTACAAGTGAATGTGGTTTGGGAGTTATTGAACCACGTTAACCATAGCTCCCAGTTTTTAGTTACCTTAGTTAGGGAACCATTCGTCATGGCATACATGCGCTCGTATATACCGTGTAAGTGTGTCGTTCTTTTTACTTCTGAACAAGTAAATTGGTCTGAGGATTTCCAATTCCTGGTTAATGTTAATCTTGCAGCCAGCAAGATGTGTGTGATTATGTGTCTGTGTCGGTGTGGGTATTGTTCAATTCCGATATTTAAGATTGCCAATTCAGGGGTTGGAATTATGAGGGTGTTTGTTACTTCTGACAGTAGGAGGAATACATCATTCCAAAATGTAGAGATTTTGGGGCATTTCCACAGAATGTGGAATAAGGATCCCGGGTAACCGCATTGTCTCCAGCAGGTAGGTTCTAAGGATGGATTATACATGTGAATTTGAGAAGGGGTGATATACCAACGAAGGTTGATCTTGTATGTTAGATCACAAAGATTGGATGAGCGAGTTGCTGTGTAGGTAGCCTGCAAAGCATATAGCCATTGCTGTGGGGTGAAGGAGGTGTTTAAGTCCTTTTCCCATTTAATTATGGCGGGCAATTTGTCAAAGATCGATTTTCCTTGTAATAAATTGTAAAATAGGGAGATGCCCTTAGTGGATATTTTATCTTTCGTAAAGAATCGCCAAGCTGCGATAGGAATATTTTTGTGGAGATGAGGTTTATGTATTAAGCAGAGGGTAATTTGGATGTATTTAAAGTAATCTCTTGAGGAGATCGAGAAAGCTTGTTGAAGTGAGGTGAATGGCTGAAGGTGCTCATTGATGTATAAGTCTGTGATAAGTGTTATGCCCTTTTCCTGCCATGATGACATCTGCATGTTGGGTATAAGCAGGTTGAGGATCTCTATAGGGAGGGGAAGATTGCAAGTATCAGCATTGGTGTGTATATTGGCGAAGAGGTATTCGAACGCTGCTACGGAAGCTTGTATGGTAGGTGATAAAGTTTTACTATTTTTCTTAAGTACAGGTGAGCTAAGGAGACAATTTTTTAAATTTTGTCCTGGCACTTGGAGAGCTTCAATAGAGCTCCAGTGATTACATGGGTTGGGGTTGAACCAGGACTTCAGCTGTGTTAAGATTGCTGCATTGTAGTAATCTTTGACATTGATGTAGCCTATTCCTCCTGCTTTTTTGTGTTTTATGAGAATTTTATGTGCTATTCTAGCTTTTTTGTGTTGCCATACGAATTTTCTAAGTAGGGACTGGATCTGACTGAAAAAATGTGTGGGTATAGGAATGGGGAGTGTCCTGAATAAGTACAATAGTTGGGGCAGTTTGAGCATTTTGAATGCTGCAAGTCTACCTGAGCTGGATAACATCAGTTTAGATATTTTATCAAGATCTTTAGGTAGATCATTGAGGAAGGGGGTGAAGTTAGCTTGGTAGAGATTAGTTGTATTTTTAGTGAGGGTGATACCAAGATAGTTGAGAGAATCTTTGGCCCATATGTATTGGTAGCTATTTTCCAGGTGGGAGTATTGTTGCGTGGTCATTTCTAAGGGGAGGATATATGACTTAGTTGCATTGACTTTATAATACGAGATATAGCTGAATTCGTCTAATATTTTCTGTACCGAAGCCAGGGAGGTATTGGGGTTAGTTATTGATAGAATAACGTCGTCAGCAAAAAGGCTGATCTTATGATCTATACTACCAATGTTGATTCCTGTGATGTCGGGTTGGGATCTGATTTTTTCTGCCAGGGGCTCTATCATCAAATTAAAGATTAAGGGTGAAAGGGGGCATCCCTGTCTTGTGCCGTTGGTTATGTTAAAGGTTGCTGACAACATAGATGAGCAGTATACTTGGGCCGAGGGGTGGGAGTATAGAGCTAGTATTGCAGATAAGATACGATCTTGAAAACCAAATTTTTCTAAAGTCAATTTGAGATAGTGCCAGTGAACCCTATCGAATGCCTTCTCTGCATCCAAGGATAGGAGCAGAGAAGGCATTCGATGGACCGCTGTATGGTGGATGATATTAATCATCCGTCGCGTGGCATCCGATGTTTGGCGTTCTTTTATAAATCCCGATTGATCGGGGTGAATCAGCAATGGCAGTATTTCATTCACTCTATTTGCTATTACCTTCGCATATAACTTCATATCATGATTGAGCAGCGAGATAGGTCTAAAATTTTGTGGCACTTTTGGTTCCTTCCCTGGCTTCGGTATTGTGATAATTAGGGCTTTGAGCATTTCCTGGGGGAAAGAGGCCGAGGAGGCAGCAGCATTGAATAGGGGTGTAATATGTTCAAGTAATATGTGCTTAAATTGTTTATAGTACTCTCCCACAAAACCGTCAGGACCAGGTGCTTTATTATTTGGAAGTGTTTGTATTGCTCTATCAATTTCCAATGGGGTGAATGGGGCGTTAAGCTCTTCAAGTTGTGTTGGGGTTAGGCGGGGGAGATGGATCGAATCTAGAAAAGCCTGTATATGGGAGTGATTTGGTTGAGTTTGTTTGAGATCATCTTTTAGATTGTATAGGTTGCTGTAGTAAGTGCTAAAAGCGTTAGCAATATCTTGTGGGTTTGTAAGTTTAGAATATGTAGTAGGATGGTAAATGAAGGGAATGGGGGATCTAGTTAAATTACCTTTGATTTGGTGAGAGAGTAGTTTACCTGCTTTGTTGCCTTCAGCGTAAAATTTCATTTTATAGTGTTTTTGGGTCTTATCATGGTTTTCCAAGAGGAGGGCTCTGAGTTCCAGTCGGAGAGAGATTAATTTAGATTTAAGCTCTTGTTTTGGTTGTTGTTTGTTACTGATATCAGTGGCTTGGATATTTGCTAATATATTGTCAATGCGCTGCCTCCTTTGCCTCTTATCCCTGGCACCTAATTGAATAAAGAGGCCTCGCATATATGCTTTATGTGATGACCATAGTATATGCGGATCTTCAACTGAGCATTTGTTTATAAAAAAAAAAGTTTTTAAATTTTCATGAATCGATTGGGCATAAGGTTCTGTTTGTAGAATCTTGGTATTTAGTCTCCATAAATATGCAGGGGTGGTTTTCTGAGTGTCCTCTATGGTTATACTCACTGGAGAGTGGTCTGACCATGCGGTTAAGTGGATGTTGGATGAAGATATTTTTTGCAGAGTCCATGGATCTGTCAGAAAGAGGTCAATCCGTGAATAGGAGTTGTGGCATGAGGAGAAAAAAGTGAAGTCTTTTTCATCCACGTGTTGGCACCTCCACGTGTCATAAAGACGTAGGTCTGACAGGAGAGGGTTCAGCGCTTGCCTTCCTCTTTTGGCATGAGAGGTGGAGTCTAGTTCAGGATCAGGGGTGCAGTTAAAGTCTCCGCACCAGATTGTCGCTCCCTGTTGTATCGTTGCCACTTTTTTGTGTAGCTTGCGTATAAAACGAAGTTGGTGGTTGTTGGGAACGTATACCGTGACAATGGTATATTATGGTGCATTATTAATGCTGCATGTCAGGATTATGTAACGACCCTCGGTATCTTTGATACATTGCTTGAGTTGGAAAGCAAGAGAATTATTTATGGCAATCAGGACTCCTTTCTTCTTCGTGGCTGCGTTGGCTGTGTAGATGTTGCTAAAGTTTTTGTTGGTGCAGGTTGGTGGATTGTGTATTGGGAAATGAGTTTCTTGCGCGCATATAATATCACATTTCGTTTGTTTAGCTAGTGACCAAAGGGAAGCTCTTTTTGCTGGATGATTGAGACCTTTGGTATTAATCGTGACTATTTTAATTGTCATACTGTAGTGGGATGAAGTGTGTTGGGTGAGTTACCTTATGGCTTTTCCGGTGATGGAGATGTAGATTCAGGTCTTTCGTAGTAGTTGTGACTTCTCTTGTCTTCGTATGCGGCGGGTTCTTGCGGTAGATCAGAAGGTGGTGTAACGATTAGTCTGTCGCAATAGGTGATCGGTAGATCCGGATATCCTAAAAAAAAAAAAAAAAAAAAAAAAAAAAAAAAAAGGGAGACAGGGGGAGGGAGGGGGAATTGGATGATTGAATGTCAGAAGTTTGTAAGATCTTCACGTACCAATAGGGTCCGTCTAAAAGGTGGTTAGTGTGTCAGTGAACCGTATGCAAATATATATCGTATCGGTGAAGTGATGGCTATGAAGTGTTTCAAGGAATAGTCTTGGCACAACAGTGCCTAGAAACACTATATAGGGGTTAGAGAGTTTATTAGGGCCGAGAGTGAACAAGTGAAACACCCGGCCATTGGACTGTAATTTCCCCAGGAAATTTATGCCAGTTGATGAGTTTTGTGACTCCTTGGAGGTAAAGGTTGTGCCGTCATTTTGCCCGCATTGCTTTGATCCATAGGGGTGGCGTCAGCAGGAGCAGGAATGATATTCCATTCATGTAATAGCCTCATCCCTTGTTGAACTGTGGTGATCAGATGTTTTGATCCTGTATGGTTAATGGAGATTTTGGCTGGTGCTATCCATTGGTATTGAATCTGGTTGTTACGTAAGGTTTTGGTGATAGTGTTAAGTTGTCTGCGCTGGGCCAGTGAATGTTGGGACAGGTCAGCGTAGATTTGAAGGTGGGTAAACGGATCAGGGAGGGTACCCATCGCTCTCACTTTTTGCATGAACTGTTCTTTAATAGGGATGAGCCGAACACCCCCGGGTTCGGTTCGCACCAGAACCTTCGAACCGACCGAAAGTTCGCGCGAATTTTCGAACCCTATACGTTATAATGGACGCGAACGTTCGAAATCAAAAGTGCTAATTACAACGGCCAATATGCATGTTAATGTCATAAAACAGGTTTGGGGACCCGGGTCCTGCCCCAGGGGACATATATCAATGCAAAAAGAACTTTTAAAAACTAACGTTTTTTCGGGAGCAGTCATTTTAATGATGCATAAAGTGAAAAAAAAAAAAAAGTGAAATTTTCCTTTAAATATGGTACCTGGGGGGGTGTCTAAAGTATGCCTGTGAAGTGGCATGTGTTTCCCGTGTTTAGAACTGTCCTTGCACAAAATGACATTTGTAAAGGAAAAAAAGAAGCCATTTAAAAACCACTTGCGGCTTTAGGTTTGTTCTTAAGTAGAATCTGAACAGGTACATTATGAAGTGTAGCTCCATCCCAAAAAAATATATTTTTAAGCTTTTTGGAGAACATAGGGAGGGGTTATCACCCCTGTAACATTTGCTGTCTTTGCACATCTGTTCAGAACATTATAAGGGGGCTACTTATAATGATATACCATTTTAATAGTGATTGAAATTAATATGCTTAAACCTTCAGATTTACAGCTTTTTGAACAAAGCTGTTATAAGTGTATTCTGCATAAAAACTGTTTGACAAGTGTTGACATTTTAGGAAGCATCTGTTTTGTGGTTTTTAACTCTGTACTTCACCAGAGGATATGAAACTAGCTAAGACCAGTGACTTAGGAGCTTGCGGTCAAGTCAGCAGGTGTGTACAGATAACGAGAACTAACTGTCATACACTAACCTTTGCCCTATATTCCATATTGCAAACTGAAGACCATCACATGACAAGAAGTTGTTAATGTATGCATATGTGTAAGAATATGACTGGTCCTCGGGAGGGCTGTTCCCCCCCTCTGCATTTCCCATAAAAGAGGAACGTAGTGCCTATTAAACTCTGTAATCATTCTTCACGTACTATTGAGTGTATGTGTGTTGATTAACCACCGGTGACCGGGACCTCCGCTCTACCATTTCCAGCCTAGGCATTTAGAACACAAGGAGAAAGACGTGTACCTAACAGCACTGGTGTCAGAAGTGGGATATCTTGTGACAGGTAAGTGATTTTGCCCTTTTTACCTTTTAAGGTGAATAGGTGTAAATGCTTACGCTGTCCAGATCATCGCCACGAATTTAGTTTAAAGGGGTTGTTGTGCCTTCGCGGCGGACTAGGTTGGTCCCCCGGGAGGTTAGGTTGTTGTGCCTTCGCGGCGGACTAGGCTGGTCCCCCGGGAGGTTAAAAGGACACGCAGGTAGTTGCGTAGGTTATTTGGGTATTTAAAGAGAGTCCGACTAGGTTGGTCTGACTATAAAAAAACTATTGTAAAAGAGATTATTATTATTATTATTTTAATCACCGGGAAGTAGCAGATTACGCCCGTGATAAAAGGTTTGGTTGAGCGGACGCCCATTAAGTTTTTGAGAAACAAAAAGTGCACTATAAAATTGAACAAATGTATGGTTTTATAATGATCATTTAAAATAATTCTGTTCATAAGATTTACAGTATAAGACCATAGAAATAAGTATAAAGTTTTGTTTAAGATATATATATATATATATGTGAGACTTCTTTTTCCACAGAACAGCGTAAGTACCTAAAATTTTAAGAATTGCATGTTGTATAAAGTATAAGAGTTAAATGACTTCTGAATATGCAGAACCTGACTGTAGTGACATAGCTCTATCTTGTCCACATTGTACTATAGGATTACTGTTTTTTAAAATAGAAAATAGGTGGGTTCTATTAACCAATAGACCAGGGGGCTATTCCTGTAGATTAGGGGTAAGAGGAATATATCCCGCCACAAAGAAATGAACCATAAATCGAGTACTAAGGGTAAACCTTCACAGTCCCATTAGTCCATCTGATTTGACAGACCAAGCAGACTACCCAATTGTTCGACAACAAGTGATTACCCAAACGGGTTGTTATCACTTGTGCCCACATACTAGTCATACCCTGCCCACTTTGTTAGATGGGGAATTCTGTGGCCACCCCAGGATCGGACATAGGGATCCCGTGCCCGTATGAATATATTAAAAACAATCTACCTGGACCACAGGTGGAACCTTTCTGGGCTCAAGTCCAGGAAAGATGCCACCAGTTAGGTATTCATGATCCGGGACCACAAGGTCCTTGTTCAGAGGAAGATTGGAAGGAAGTTAGCAAAATTTGTCAGACGCATAAGCATTCCTACCCCCCGTGTAAATCTAATGACCCTCAATACATGAAAGATTGTTATCACTCATGGAGCAAATGTTTAAAAGATTATGCAGTGGCCATCAAACCGCCAGCAGCCAAACCCCCTATAGGGATGCCTAGAGTATGTCCCTTCCCTCAGTTTAGTGTGTTACAACCTCTCATGGAAGAGTCTTCCCCAAGTTGTATTAAATGTTGATGGGCAACGTGTCTGTTTCTTAATAGACAATGGCGCCACATCAAGTTCAGTGAATAATGTAATTTTTGACACACCACAATGTACTGAGGGAAACTCTATTGGTATAAATGGGACCCCTGTTACCCATCCCATCACTCCACCATTACCTGTAACCACTCCAGAGGGGCAACATTTGTGCGATCAGTCTTTTGCTGTGTTGACCTCTTGTCCTGTATCCCTTATGGGAAGGGACCTGTTATCCAGTTTAAGTATCACTATTAAATTTGACAAAGAAGGGTCACTAACTGCAAGTTCCCCTTTCTGTGACCTGACTGGTCCTAAACGACACACACATAAAGGATTCTTTATGTTACTGCCCGCTACTTTAGAGACTCACAAAATCTGGGCAGAAAACAAAGGTAGCGTAGGATTTATCAACTGCACACCCTACACTCCCCAATTACGTCCAGATGCACAGCCACAATACCACAAGCAGTATCCCTTGCCCCCAGAGAAAACCAATGGAATTGCACCACAGATTGAAGAATACATACGCTTAGGCATTTTGAAACCAGTAATCAGCCCCTGGAACACGCCCATTTACCCCGTAAAAAAGACCAGTGGCGAATGGAGGCTAGTCCAAGATCTAAGGGCAGTTAATAAGCAAGTACTACCCCCCCCGCCCTTGGTATCTGATATAACTTTCATTTTTTCATGCATACCTGCAGATTCCCTATGCTACACAGTGATTGACTTGGCAAACGCATTTTTTAGCATTCCTATTGCCGAAGAGGCTCAACCTATTTTTGCCTTCTCATGGGCCGGGGGTCAGTTAACTTGGTCGCGTTTACCGCAAGGGTATGTAGACAGCCCCGCCGCCTTCTCCATGGTACTCAACGAGACCGTCAAGTCTTGGACTTCCGAGCATGGGTCGGTACTAATACAGTATGTGGACGACTTGCTCTTGTGCAATCGTTCTGCTGAAGATTGTGCGGTCGATTCAACATTACTGTTAGAACATCTGGCCGAAGCCGGCCACCTAGCCTCAAGGAAGAAAATACAGTGGTGTCTACCACAAGTAGAATACCTAGGATGTATTCTGGACAAGGGAACCAGGCTAGTGTCCCCCAAACGTGCCGCAGCCTTACAAGCTCTCAGTCCTCCAAAAGACAAAGCAGCTTTGTTGTCATTTCTGGGCGCAATTGTATATTGCCGCCAGTGGATTCCTGACTGTTCTCATTATGATAGTATCCTACGAGAGGCTGCCGGGTCAAACGCCCCTAAATTGATAGACTGGACAGAAGACAGAAAAAATGCTTTTGATGCTCTTATTAAGAGTTTGTCCACCGCCCCCGCCCTGGGATTGGTAGATTATGGTAAAGCCTTCCAGTTGTACTGTGTAGTTTCAGGAAAATCTTTTGCTGCAGTACTTGCACAATCTCATGGTTCAGGGTATCGCCCAGTGTCATATTTATCTAGAAAACTCCCTATCCAAGTCCAGGGCATGCCGTCCTGTCTTCAGAATGTCGCTGCCTGTGCCATGTCTGCACAGGATGCCAACAAAATAGTATTGGGACACAAAATGACACTGTACACCACTCATTCAGTTACCCACCTCATACAGAATATGAACACACAACACATGACTTCCCAAAGACTCAGTGGATACGAGATCACTTTGTTAAATACTGACAACTTGGTACTTAAATATGTTCCGAATAGCAATCCAGTTGTACGTTTACTACATTCCATGTTACGTTTACCACACGAACCTGATCACACACATAATTGTGTAGAAAAAGTGGAACAAGTCACTTCACCAAGACCTGATCTTTCTGACATTCCAATTATAAATGCCGAAAATGTTTTTGTAGATGGTAGTTGTTCCCGTCCCTCTGACTCTACATTTTTAACTGGCTATGCTGTAGTTCAGTTGCCACATACAGTGTTAGAAGCAAAACCATTGCCCCCTGTTTCTGCCCAAGTAGCAGAACTAGAAGCTCTGACCAGAGCCTGTATTCTGTTCACAAACAAGGAAGTCAACATTTATACAGACAGCAGATATGCATTTGGAGTGGTACATGATTTTGGTGTGATATGGGCCAATAGAGGATTTAAAACAGCAGACAACAAACAGATAGCTAATTCAGAGCAGATCCTTAATCTACTGCAAGCAATTCTGCTCCCTAAAAAGGTTGCTGTTGTAAAAGTAAAAGCCCACTCATCAGACAATAGTATAGTATCAAAAGGAAATGCTTTCGCAGGCAGAGAAGCAAAAAAGGCTGCTGCCAGTTCACCCAATTCACCAGCCCCTACCACAATCTTCTTTAAAGAGCACTTCTCATCCCCTGATTTCAAAACTGTTGTGGCCCAAATGCAGTCAATGGCCACAGATACAGATGTCCATTTCTGGGCAAATGAAGGTTTGACCAAAGACTCTGAAGGTCTTTGGACAAAAGAGGGGAAGATCCTGGGTATACCTGAAGCTAATTGTATCCTAATTTTATCCTACCTCCATGGCCCAGGACACATAGGACCCGCCCCTCTTGTAAATATATATTCAAAATCTTTTTGCACAAATAATTTACAAAAACAAACTAAGCTTCTAACTAGAAGCTGCCTAACTTGTGCCCAGAACAATGTTCAAGGAAAAAGACATGGCCTACATGGCCATCTACCTCCACCCTTGGGACCATTAACAGATTTACAAATAGACTTCACACACCTACCAAAGCAAAAGGGAAACTTGAGGTGCCTCTGCGTAATCGTTGACAAATGGTCAGGTTGGGTTGAGGCAATTCCCTGTACCGGAGAAACCGCAAATATAGCAGCGAGATGCTTGTTAAATTATTGGATCTGTAGGTTCGGGATACCCACAACCATATGGTCCGACAGAGGACCCGCATTTAGTTCCTCAGTGACCCAAGTTGTAGCCAAATCTCTGGGGATGCAATGGAAACTACATATTCCCTATCATCCCCAGAGTGCAGGAGTAGTAGAGAGAATGAACAGGAACATCAAAGACAAATTAAAAAAGGCTACAGGAGGTACTCTAAAAGGTTGGTTGGAACACTTACCTTCTGTCCTTTTTCAGATAAGAACCACCCCCCATTCCAGGACAGGATTGTCCCCTTTTGAAATTCTAATGGGAATCCCTGCAAATATAGAATTACCCCCATTAGACCCAAATTCTGACATTAACGTTTATTCCCAACAGGAAGTGTACGTGAAAAGTCTGGTAAGTATGCTTCATGAAATAAATGAACAAGTTTCTGTCACCTTCTCTCCTCTTTCAACAGAACCTACCCACCCCTTCATCCCAGGGGACAAAGTGCTGATTAAGCAGCTGGCTCACAGGAAAAGAATTGTACCAATCTACTCCGGACCGTGGAAGGTGGAAAAGGTATCCAGGACCGCGGTACTAACGGACCTAGGCAACACCTGGATCCACGCCAGCCGACTGAAGAAGTGTCCCCAGCTCCCCTCAACTCCAGAGCCCCTAACAGTAACTGAGGATACACTCCCTTCAAGACAACGACAAAATCTACAAGATATTCAGGAAGGTATAGGACAAATCTCCCTGAAGGATACGATGACTTTACCTGGAAACAAAACAGATCTTTCTATCATCAGGACAAGTGAAGAAGAAGAAGAAGAATAGTGAATTTTGAGGACATTAAATATATATATATATATATAATGTTTTCAACATCAGCAACAGGGAAGACCTTGTGCCTCTGGTGCTGTTTAATTCTGGTAGTATTCTTACCTACTTGGCTGATAGCTAACTGTATATACCACCCAGAAGATTTGGGACCACTAAAAGGGATATGTGGGATTCCCAAGTCAAATAACACTCCTATAGTAAGACATAGAAGAAGTGAACCCCCCCAAGAGTTTTCTGATAAAATGTTGTTGTTGAAATTTAAATATAGCTATGCCCAAAAATCAGGTTTTGAAAAGTGCTGGATATGCAGTAAACTACATCCCAGTACTGCCAGAGTTCCTTTAATGGCCATACCTTTAAATTTTACCTCACTCCTAAACGGCACACCCCCTATAGTTCTTACCGACGTTACCAGGAAGAGTCCTAACAAAACCCTCACTTTTCAAATCATAGGTAGAAGCCATTATCCAGACTGGTGTTTCAGGTTAGGGAATACCACCAAAGGAGCCGAAGTTTGTAAACAATCAAAGCTTAATATCTCAATGACAACATTAAATGATACATTCTATGTAACCCAAGATCTTACTCTTAATACCACCCTGTATCAATTTCTGAGTATTAATACCACTTCTCCCATGGCTCAGCTTCTGGCTACTCTTACACTATCTGGTTTGTCAGACCAAATGTATAAGGTACTGCGTGCACGCCCTTTAGCACTAGGGAACAATATTTACATTTGTTGTGGAAAGCTCTGTCATCCCTGGATTCCTATCCAGCCCCAAGGATGGTGTTATCTAGCAGCCCTGGCCCCACTCATGGGTGTATTGGGAAACAATGAAGGTACTCACCTCCTTGAGGCCAGCATCCACCCCAGGTACCCCCTTAAACATCGCAATAAGAGAGAGATATTCCTGGAAAAAGATATGGCATGGGCATGGTTCCCCTCCTGGACAGGATGGGGAATATATTTAATGAAGAGACTAAACAATTACACTGGAATCATTGATGAAATCTTGGAAAAGAATTCCGATGACATCACAAAATTAAACATAGAAACCAGGGCAATAAGAAAACAATTAGAACTACATGATTTAGCTATAGAAAGCATGAGCGCAGCCCTTACCGGCCTTTGTGAAATTACTGAAGATTATGAATGCTGCACTTGGATTCATAATACCAGTATTGAAGTACCAGATTATTATGACATAGTTGCCCAACATCGCAAGGAGGTAAATAAACTCCAGGATGAGGCAAGGAACATTGGAAAAACGTGGGATCCTTTCTCCACAGGTTTTGCCCTAGGGGGACTAACCTCCTGGTTAAAAAATACTGCCATGACCATTGTTATGATATTGCTTTTTATTTTGTTCTTATATGCTTGTTATAAAATAGCTGGATGTATCTGTAAGAAGGGTGTAAAAGCAAGTTCAGAGAGTTTTAAACTGACCTTTATCACCAAGGAACAGACTGTGTGGTATGAGAGTCAAGAACACGAAACCACAGAGTACCAGACTTGTGCTATAAAATAAGGAAAGGGATGATCATTATGTTAAATCAGAATGATCAAAGGGAGGATTATAAGGGGGCTACTTATAATGATATACCATTTTAATAGTGATTGAAATTAATATGCTTAAACCTTCAGATTTACAGCTTTTTGAACAAAGCTGTTATAAGTGTATTCTGCATAAAAACTGTTTGACAAGTGTTGACATTTTAGGAAGCATCTGTTTTGTGGTTTTTAACTCTGTACTTCACCAGAGGATATGAAACTAGCTAAGACCAGTGACTTAGGAGCTTGCGGTCAAGTCAGCAGGTGTGTACAGATAACGAGAACTAACTGTCATACACTAACCTTTGCCCTATATTCCATATTGCAAACTGAAGACCATCACATGACAAGAAGTTGTTAATGTATGCATATGTGTAAGAATATGACTGGTCCTCGGGAGGGCTGTTCCCCCCCTCTGCATTTCCCATAAAAGAGGAACGTAGTGCGGGATTGAAGATGGCAGCTTAAACTCTGAGCTCCCCTAGCCGTACGACCTGCCTTCTGAATATGCGAGGTATTTCACCCTTTTTACACGACCAAAACTATGGGGACTGCTTCCCGTACCTCCTCGACCTCCCGTTCACGCTCCCCCCGCAGGAATACAGGGAGCCTTTCCTCTACCATCCCAGAAATGTTCCGCGCTCCGAGGGACAATATGGCGCCCACTCACCTCAGACACTCACAGGCCTCACCTCCCTCGGTGACTGACGCTGTGCTCACAGCTCCCCCAACATCTTCCCCGGAGTGCGCTCTTATTCTTGAGCCGGTCCTCCCTCCCTCTCATCAGCCTCAACTGAGCTTACAGGATCTCCGTACAATTGCCGCCGACATTAAGGACACTTTGTCGGCGGCCATTTCAGAACTTCGCATCGACATTAGGGCGCTCAACAGCAGAGTACTGTCGGTTGAGGAGAAAGTGAATAAGCAAGACGCCCAAATCACGAAAACCACTCACCATGTAGACACACATACATTGCAACTTCGTGACATGCAAAGACACCTGGAAGACCTCGACAATAGGGGCAGGAGACATAACCTTAGAGTCAGAGGTCTTCCAGAGGCCGTCGAGGGGGCCCGCATCGCTCCGGAGGTTACCAGCCTGTTTAACGAGCTCCTAGGGCGACCTCCTCACACTCCGATCCCCATGGACAGAATCCATCGCGCTTTGCGCCCGAAGGGCAGAGACACTGATCCACCTAGAGATGTAGTGTGCTGCATACAGGATTTCAAATTAAAAGAGGAGATTCTAAGGAGAGCCAGGGACAAACAGCAAATCGCACATGCGGGCCACAACATCCAAATCTACCAGGACCTATCCGGTATTACTCTCCAACACCGCAGAAACCTGAGACCCCTCCTAGATGCACTCCGCGCCCAGGGCATAACTTACAAATGGAAGTTCCCCTTCTGCCTGGCAGCCACCTCACAGGGACGCACGGCCTTTCTAAAGGTACCCGAAGACCTGCCCCACTTCTTTCATACCTTACGCATTCCTCCGGTTGCAGTGCCCGAGTGGTTCGCAGACTTTCGCCGTTCTGCTGTGAGGCGAGATTCCTCTCCCCCGGAACCCATGGAGGCTCAAGATACCAGCCACAGACGCAAACGCTCCCCCTCGGCCTCGAACACCCGAATGGATCCTAGAGATGCCCAGGATTACCGCAACCCCAATTACTCTTCATCTTCCAGGAGATCCAGAAGAGACCACTAATCGTAGGTGACTACCTGCTACCGCCACCCCCTACACCCTGTTTTTTCTTCTTTTTGTTTTGGTGTTTACTTCATCTGTGTGCCGGCATTCTTGATATGTGACCGGCCCTTCATTTCACACTTGACTTATTGTTGCCATAAGAAAGGTCTTTACTCTGCCCCCTTAGTGCCACAATTGACTTTCATCCTGTTCTTTATTTGAACTCCCACTAAACGGACGGCACTTCAATACTTTTTACGTTGTCACACACCCTGGCCTTGAACTACACTCCCCAGGAAGCCTTGCGGCAACTTCGTGGTTCCTCTACAGCCTACAAACCCTCGGACGCCTGTACTACACACCCCAGAACTCCCTGCGGCCGATTCTCCGCCCCCGCTTGCATCACCGTCTACCTGCTCTCAAGACTACAGGTTCCATGATGCCTTGCGGACAATTTCCGCCCCGCCTACCCTCTGTATCGGACCCTTCTATATTGCAGCGACGCGCAGGCCGCACATGCCCTTACTGCTTCAACACTCCACGCAGCAACCTGCTCTCCCGGGCTCTACGACTGTCTCCTATCCAAACACGCAACATGGATGCGTCTCTACAGGGAGTGCACTTTCCTACTTCTGCGGGGCAAATACCAGAGGACGAACATACAGCAGCTTTCTCACAACAACGCGATTTTCGCTCTACCAACTCACCCTGTTTCAGGTACTGTCACAATACTAATTGTAATTGCTCTGACAAAATCTAGACAGTCACGTACTATTGTTTGATCAGAGGTTAACACCATTTTTCCGAATATGATACCTAATTGACGTCTTGTCCTTATAGCCTGACTGTGCATTACCTGGAAGAATTGCCACCCGGCTCTTAGTCGCACGCTAGCATGGGAATGACTTCACAAGTGGTATATCGCATTCCATGTGACGCTCCCAAGGATATACAGCATCAGCATTCTCAATTACATACTAGTCATTCCTCTGCTCCATTCCCATGTCCGTTCTATATACTAATCTGAGTGCTCTGTAGATGGGGTCTATTATCTAATGCTGTTGGCCCCCACTCTACCGTCTTGGAACGCTGTACCACAAAGATGACACTTTCCTTCCTCTAGTACTCAACGCAAGCTCCTTGCAGCTTCGGCCTCCTGGGTGATCGCTTTATACCCCCTCATGTAGATGATTTGAAGAACTGCCAACTACTACATTACTCCTTCACCTATTGTCTCACAGGTTCTGTTAATTGTTACAGCCATGTTGTTCTCATTATATCTGTATTCTGTTGCATTTCATGTTATGCTCTTGGTCACTCAGATTATACATGACTTATATGCCACTGACATATTCTGTATATGCGCTTCCCAGCGGCTCGGTTTACACTTAGTTTATATACACGGTATAAGCTTAGATTATTTACAGCGTACCTATCAGGGTTTTTTTCTTTTTTAGCCTGGTACACTAACTAATAAACGTAACGGGTCTCGCATGCACACTCTATTGTCCTCTCTCCATTATCCTTCCCACTCATTGACTAATTATACTGTTATTTTTATACTCTGACTCCCCGGTCACGTGCTTTACAGTCCTCCTCTCCCTTGTGTTTACATGGTCAGGCGGCAGGGATATTTACTTTATTATTTATCTATTATATTCTTCCTCTGGTCAGCTACTACCCCAAAACAGAGGTGACAGGTGACACGTCTGCCTAATTCTGGGTGATCTGTCCCCTGTCATCCTGTAACAGTTACCGATTTTTCTCGTATGTTTTTCCGTCTCTGGCTCCTATAGAAGCTATACAATACTTAACAACAAACATTTCAGAAAGAACATAGTAAACATAACAAAAGAAATTAAAAAAAAATAAAAAAAAAAAAAAAAAAAGGAAAAAGACAACAACATTTTCTTTTTTTTTTTTTTTTTTTTTCTTTTTTTCTATTTTTTTTTTTTTTTTTCTGAGGTCGGGGGGCAACTATTACCCCCCTACTCTTCGGTTTTCCCTTTTAAGTGGATATTCCACTTCTTCACCGCACCCAACGCGGTTTTTCAACTACGTATAGCAGTACTTGGATTTGTACTCAGTTTAAATATCACTACAGACAATCAACATGCCCTCCACTCCAACTATGCACCAACAACCAATTCCCCCTGCCCTACTCAAACTTTACTCTATTAATATAAAAGGCCTTAATACTCCCGAAAAGCGCTCTCTATTACTTTCTTCCTTGCACAAATCGAGAGCACATATAGCCCTGATCCAAGAAACCCACTTTAGGTCTGATAACATTCCAAAACTACACGATCACCGCTTTCCATTGGTCTTCCACGCTTCCAACGCCATTGCCAAATCCAAAGGTGTTTCTATATTAATTTCCAAACATTGCCCAATTCAAGACATAACTACCCAATCAGACTCACAAGGGAGGTTCCTTTTCCTTAAGGGCACGCTCCACGACAAACCTATCACTATTGCTAACATTTATGCTCCAAACTCTCATCAAGTGACCTTTTTTCGGAACACTCTCAGACAGCTAACGCTATTCCAGAATGGCACCTTGGTGGTTGGGGGTGACTTCAACGTACCCTTAAATCCCACCCTGGACTCCTCCACTGGTACCTCCTCCCTACCCTACAAAGCACTTCGAGCTATTAAAATGGAATTACATGATCTTTTGCTACATGACACTTGGCGTACCCTCCATACTACTGATAAAGACTTCACCTTCTATTCTGCTCCACATAAAAAACACTCTAGATTAGACTACTTCTTCCTCTCGCAACCAAGTCTCTCTTGCATCCATAAAGCCACAATTGAACCTATGATTCTATCAGATCACAACCCCATTACATTACTCCTCTCGTTACCTTCTATACGGACTACTCCCTACACATGGCGACTAGATGATTCCCTATTATCCGACTCTGACATACGACTTCAAATATCCACTCATATTTCTCAATATTTTACTGATAACGTGTCGTCTGACGTGGACCCTGCAACGATATGGGCTGCACACAAATGCGTCCTGAGAGGACGCTTTATTTCCCTAGCTTCAGCTCGTGCTAAACAACGTAGAGCGCACGTCGACTCTCTGGCCCTACGCATACGAGCCTTGGAAAGGGCCCACAAAGCCTCACGAGCGATCGACACTTTAACCGAACTTACTCAAACTAGAGCGGATCTCCTAGATGTAATGCATAAATCATTAAGACGAAAATATACATTAACGCAAAAGGTCTTTTATGAGTTCAGCAATAAATCCGGTAAAATGTTGGCCAGAGCGTTACAGACCAAGAAAGCTGCCCATACTATTCACATGGTAAAAACCGACAAAGGTACCACCACCAATAGAACCGATGAAATTGCCCAACAATTTGTGGATTATTTTGCGAAACTCTACAACCTACCCAAATCTCCAATCACTTCCAACCAACAGGATAGGTCTGACATGATACACTCATTTCTACTACAATACTCCCCGCCCCCCCTCTCCACAGATGATGCCATTAGCCTTGAATCCCCTATAACTTTAGAAGAAGCAACACTAGCCTTGAAACAATTGAAACCCGGGAAATGCCCTGGCCCTGATGGTCTTACCTCTGGATATTTCAAGTCCTTTCAGGAATCTTTATTGCCCCACTTTGTTACAGCATTTAACGCCTTATCCTCCAATCCCGCGACCAACAGGGATCTTTTAGAAGCCCACATTACCCTTATTCCCAAACCCAATAAAGACGCCACTCTAGTATCCAATTATAGACCTATCTCTTTACTCAACGTCGACGTTAAACTGTACGCAAAAATTTTAGCAAACCGCCTACAACCCCTTCTACCCAAACTAATCAATCTGGATCAGGTAGGTTTTGTCTCTGGCAGGGAAGCCAGAGACAACACCATAAAAGCCATCAACATCCACCACTGGATGACCTCCACCTCTACCGAAGGTTTCTTTCTGTCCTTGGACGCGGAGAAGGCGTTCGACAGGGTGGCATGGGACTTCATGGAAGCTGTGTTGAACAAGATAGGTATACCACAATCTTTGCTTGCCATGATCATGGCATTATACTCGTCCCCTACCGCGAGAGTTAGAGTGAATGGACACCTGTCGAGCGCCTTCTCCGTTTCCAATGGTACACGTCAGGGTTGCCCGCTCTCTCCCCTGTTATTCATACTCACACTGGAACCTTTTCTTCGGAAAATTAGAACAAACCCAGACATAGTCGGCATATCCGTTAAACAAAAAACCTACAAAGTGGCAGCATATGCCGACGATATTCTCCTATTTCTGTCCAACCCCTTGATCTCCATTCCCAACCTTCTTAAAGATTTCGCCCTCTTTAAAGACCTGTCCAATCTCCTGATTAATTTCAAGAAGTCACACGCCCTTAACGTTTCACTTCCTTCCACATTGGTAACGCACTGTAAAACTACATTCCCCTTCCTTTGGGAACCTATAGCGATCACTTATTTGGGCACCCAGATTCCTACCAAACTATCCAATCTATACTCTCTTAACTTCCTACCCGCTCTCAGTACCATACAATCTGATCTCACACGCTGGAACAAGGGTACGTTTTCCTGGTTCGGTAGGATAGCTATACTGAAGATGAATGTGCTTCCCAGACTCCTTTACCTTTTACAAACTGTCCCGATCAAACTCCCCCCATCCTTTCACCTTTCCTTTAAGCGCATTTGTAGAACCTTTATCTGGGCCTCTAAATCTCCAAGAATAAATTGGCACAGATTGACATTGCCCAAGCTACAGGGTGGGGTGGGTCTACCAGACCTTCAGAAATATCAGTGGTCCTGCCACATGTCCAGAATTGTGGATTGGCACGTACACAACAACAGCAAAGACTGGGTACGACTCGAACAGTCGTTTTCAGATATTCCGCTACAACACTTCCCTTGGCTACATAAGTCACGTGCCCCTAAACGGCTATTTACCCACCCTCTGATAGGTGCCACGCTTCTATACACCCGTCTTGCTAATAACCATGCCAAGATCTTACATGCCCCGGGTCCCATGACCCCCATGTCTCGCAACCCCGACTTTCCTGCTGGTCTTACCCGCCGCGACTCCACTCACCCACATCCCGATGTTACGCTTAGGGCCCACGACCTATTCAACAATGGTGAACTTTCATCTTACCTTTCTCTCTCCCAGACCCTACCTGATTACCGTATCTCTGTCTTTACATACATACAACTCAAACACTTCTTTCTTACAAGCAAACCTGCCACTCCTTGGCATCATGACTTCACACCTTTTGAATCCCTATGTCTCCAACAGGAACCTCAAACACATGTCATTTCCTCCACATATTCTCTCCTTTTCTCTACCCATGACATCAAAGCTGACGCTTTGGTCCGCAGATGGGAATCTGACCTTGCTCTGGACCTTACACCTCATGAATGGGGAAAAATTTACACGCACATACACAAAGGTTCATTGAATGTCTCTGTCCAAGAAAACCGCTACAAACTGTTCTCCAGGTGGTATAGGACGCCCCAGCTCGTCCACAAGTTCCACCCGGGTGTCCCCTCATACTGTTGGCGCTGCGATACGGCCCCAGGCTCCCTCCTACACATCTGGTGGGAATGCCCTCGTATACAAGCCTTCTGGTCGGAAGTGCGAGCACTCACACACCAAATCACCACATACGATATCCCCCTTACCCCAGCTAGACTCCTGCTCCATCATACGCCTTCCTCAGTTTGCACATACAAACACTCACTTACCATCCATCTTATTAACGCTGCCAACCAGTGCATACCAGCCCATTGGAGGAGTCCCACACCTCCCACAATAGCCGAATGGATACGTAGGGTCGATAAAGTGGAAGAAATGGAATGCCTCATACACCAGGCTAAAGATACTCTCACTAGTCATGAACAAACTTGGGCCTGTTGGAAACATTTCCGCTCATCTTCTTCCTCTGCCATTTCTGATACACGCGTACATCCTGTCTGATTTCTCGGGGTATATTGCCCTGTCCCTATACCGCCACTCCTACCGACTGCCTCCTGTACACATCTGTACTGTTGGCTTCTCTCCATCCCATGCAGAAGTCTCACACACATCACACACACTATGTTGCGGATGGACCTTCCCCCACTCACAGCAAGTTCCCTTATATGGGGTGAGTGGGGACGGTCCGTCCGCTGCTATCACTTATATCCAACTCTCCCCCCTCTCCCTTTAGCTCTCGCTCATCAACCCTTGGATCACCGTCCTATATAATCATCTCCTACAGTACCCTCCGTTTACGCCTTTCCAACCATCACAGGACTACTGTGCTATGTCACCGGAGCTCTACTCTATCACCGAACCCCCAACGTTTTCGACTTCACAAGTTTTTCATGCAATTATTACTCTATTTCTGTACTTGCAATGCCGTAGTGTTCCATACGCAATGTACTGTACTTTTCTAATGTTCTATTTTATAACATGTACTACTCTGTTGATTTTTACTGTACTGTTTGAAAACTCTAATAAAATCTTTTAACAAAAAAAAAAAAAAAAAATGGTGGACGGTGTTGCCACAAGACTGTAAGCTCTCACAGTTACTTTTGGTGGGCGCAGGAATGGGCCCTGCTGTGAGTTATTAGATCAAGATTTGTAATTGCAAGCACCTGATGAACAGGGCAGAAAAATTGGGCCTTTGGCGGTGGTGGTGGACGGTGTTGCCACAAGACTGTAAGCTCTCACAGTTACTCTTGGTGGGCGCAGGAATGGGCCCTGCTGTGTGTTATTAGATCAAGATTTGTAATTGCAAGCACCTGATGAACAGGGCAGAAAAATTGGGCCTTTGGCGGTGGTGGTGGACGGTGTTGCCACAAGACTGTAAGCTCTCACAGTTACTCTTGGTGGGCGCAGGAATGGGCCCTGCTGTGAGTTATTAGATCAAGATTTGTAATTGCAAGCACCTGATGAACAGGGCAGAAAAATTAGGCCTTTGGCGGTGGTGGTGGACGGTGTTGCCACAAGACTGTAGGCCCTCATAGTTACTCTTGGTGGGCGCAGGAATGGGCCCTGCTGTGAACTATTAGATCAAGATTTGTAATTACCCGCCCCTGTTAAACAGGGGCTGAAAAATTGTGCCTTAGGCACTGGTGCTGGTGCCACAACACTGCAACCCCTCACAGATACTGTACTTGGAGCACAGCAGTCACACGTGTTGCGAAGCATTTTTTTTAAAAATTGTAAGTACACGCCCCTGTTAAACAGGGGCTGAAAAATTGTGCCTTAGGCACTGGTGCTGGTGCCACAACACTGCAACCCCTCACAGATACTGTACTTGGAGCACAGCAGTCACACGTGTTGCGAAGCATTTTTTAAAAAAATTGTAATTACCCGCCCCTGTTAAACAGGGGCTGAAAAATTGTGCCTTAGAAAATATAGGAGCTCTGTGTGATGCCACTAACACACTAGAAGTCCTATGGGTGCTTCTGCAAAGAAAATAGAGGAGCTCTGTGTGATGCCACTAACACACTAGAAGTCCTGTGGGTGCTGCTGAGAAGAAAATATAGGAGCTCTGTGTGATGCCACTAACACACTAGAAGTCCTATGGGTGCTTCTGCAAAGAAAATAGAGGAGCTCTGTGTGATGCCACTAACACACTAGAAGTCCTGTGGGTGCTGCTGAGAAGAAAATATAGGAGCTCTGTGTGATGCCACTAACACACTAGAAGTCCTATGGGTGCTTCTGCAAAGAAAATAGAGGAGCTCTGTGTGATGCCACTAACACACTAGAAGTCCTGTGGGTGCTGCTGAGAAGAAAATATAGGAGCTCTGTGTGATGCCACTAACACACTAGAAGTCCTGTGGGTGCTTCTGCAAAGAAAATAGAGGAGCTCTGTGTGATGCCACTAACACACTAGAAGTCCTGTGGGTGCTGCTGAGAAGAAAATATAGGAGCTCTGTGTGATGCCACTAACACACTAGAAGTCCTATGGGTGCTTCTGCAAAGAAAATAGAGGAGCTCTGTGTGATGCCACTAACACACTAGAAGTCCTGTGGGTGCTGCTGAGAAGAAAATATAGGAGCTCTGTGTGATGCCACTAACACACTAGAAGTCCTATGGGTGCTTCTGCAAAGAAAGTAGAGGAGCTCTGTGTGATGCCACTAACACACTAGAAGTCCTGTGGGTGCTGCTGAGAAGAATATATAGGAGCTCTGTGTGATGCCACTAACACACTAGAAGTCCTGTGGGTGCTGCTGAGAAGAAAATATAGGAGCTCTGTGTGATGCCACTAACACACTAGAAGTCCTATGGGTGCTTCTGCAAAGAAAATATAGGAGCTCTGAGTGATGCCACTAGAAGTTCTGTGGGTGCTGCTGAGAAGAAAATATAGGAGCTCTGTGTGATGCCACTAACACACTAGAAGTCCTATGGGTGCTTCTGCAAAGAAAATAGAGGATCTCTGTGTGATGGGACTAACACACTTCAAGTCCTATAGGTGCTTCTGGGAACAAAATATAGCTCTGTGTGATGGGACTAACACACTTCAAGTCCTATAGGTGCTTCTGGGAAGAAAATATAGCTCTGTGTGATGGGACTAACACACTTCAAGTCCTATAGGTGCCTCTGGGAACAAAATATATGATCTCTGTGTGATGGGGACTAACACACTTCAAGTCCTATGGGTGCTTCTGGGAAGAAAATATAGGTCTGTGTGATGGGACTAACACACTTCAAGTCCTATAGGTGCTTCTGGGAACAAAATATATTATCTCTGTGTGATGGGACTAACACACTTCAAGTCCTATAGGTGCTTCTGGGAACAAAATATAGCTCTGTGTGATGGGACTAACACACTTCAAGTCCTATAGGTGCTTCTGGGAACAAAATATAGGAGCTCTGCCTGCCTGCCACGAACACACTACAAGTCCTATAGGTGCTTCTGGGAACAAAATATAGGAGCTCTGCCTGCCTGCCACGAACACACTACAAGTCCTATAGGTGCTTCTGGGAACAAAATATAGGAGCTCTGCCTGCCTGCCACGAACACACTACAAGTCCTATAGGTGCTTCTGGGAACAAAATATAGGAGCTCTGCCTGCCTGCCACGAACACACTACAAGTCCTATAGGTGCTTCTGGGAACAAAATACAGGAGCTCTGTTTGCTGCCAGTGCCTGCCTGCCACGAACACACTACAAGCCCCTCTTTCTAAATCAATCTTTCTAAATAAATCTATCTAACTCAATCTCTCTAAGTAAATCTCTCTAACTAAATCCAGCAGAGTGACACAGAACGATCCTGCTCTATCTACGCCGGAACAGCATGTGACCGGCGCAGACGGCGTGGCGGCCTTTTATAGGGGGGGGCGTGTACTAAAGCCCCTGAGCTGTAATTGGCTACAGGCGTCCTGCCTGTAGCCAATTATGGCTCTTCGAGTTTCCGGCGCTGTGATTGGCCAAGCATGCGGGTCACAGTGCATGCTTGGCCAATCATCAGCCAGCAATGCACTGCGCTGGCCGCGCCGGCCGCAATGCATTGCGGGGGCCGCTCGCATCACACGAACGTGATGCGAGCGGCCAAAATAGTTCTGGGCTCGCCGAGCGAGCGAACACCCGGTGCTCGATGCGAACATGGGTTCGCATCGAGCACCGGGCCCATCCCTATTCTTTAACATGGTAAAAGTGTACCCTGAGGATTACATCTCGGGGGACTGCATCAGGGAGAAATGTGGGTTTTGGCAGTCTGTGTATGCGATCGATGACAAGTTCGATGTTTTTCGTGTCAGGAAGAATTGTTTTAATTAGGTTTTTCGCAAATGAGGGCAGTTCATTGTTTTGGATGGATTCAGGTACTCCGCGAATTTTAAAATTGTTGCGTCTGGCTCTGTCCTCTAAATTCGCTAATTTATCTTTGATCCATTTAGTATCTTGGGCTTGTTCTTCTTGGGCATCAATTATGTCGTTAACTGTGCTGGTTATGTCACTTACATTTGTTTCAATGTGTGAGACTCTGTCCTCTAGTACGTTAATGCTATTGCCAAGGCCATGCATAAAGGACAACATGTCTGATTGCAGTGAGCTCCTCAGGGACATTAGCATTTCCTTAAGGGTAGTGTCCATAACTGCCTGACCTATTGTGGGGAAAGATGCAATGGCGTCAGGTTGTGGGCTCTGATTAGGGAACACAAATGGCACTGTGTTAACGTGACTCTCCTCCTGATCTGTGCCTGTGTCTAGGCGCATTTTAGATCTTGCCGGGCTGTTAGAGGCTGGTGTCCCTGGGGGAGAGGTTAGGGGATCCCCCCAGTGTGTACCGCTTACCAGCATGTGTTCCGAGGAACGAGCGGCTTCGATCCGGCCGGGGGGAGCTGCGGGGTCTGTCATTGTGAGTCTTCTGCTTGCTGCGGCGCCATCTTGGGTTCGCCGAGTGGATGGCTAATAGCTAAATTCAGTCAGTTTCCGCGGTAGTCTATCATCCTTTTGTTTGAGCGACATCGTTCCGGTGATGTGCGGGAGTGTGCCTCAGGCTATAGGAGTCAAAAAGCGGCTGGGGAAAGCTGGATGTTGCTGATATTAGGCCGTCGGTGTGGAGAGCTCTTGCCTCAGGCGTCCATTCCAGTCACGCGCCGGCCACGCCCCAACTAGCCCCCTAAAAGCCTTTACATGATACCACATTAAATTCACGGAGGAGGTCTACTGCTAAAATTACTGCCCTCGATCTGACCTTCGTGGTGATACCTCACATTCATGGTGCAATTGATGTTTACATATGACGCCAGACCAATGCTTGTGTACGCCTTTGCGCAAGAGAAGGGGGGGCAGGAGTGCTTTTTTTTTTTTTTTTTATTTATTTAGCTTTTTTATTTTATTTTTAAACTGTTACTTCCATTTTTTTTCTTTGTTATCATTTTTATTGTTATCTCAAGGAATGTAAATATTCCCTATGATAGCAATAGGCAGTGACAGGTACTCTTTTTTTGAAAAAATTGGGGTCTATTAGACCCTAGATCTTTCCTCTGCCCTCAAAGCATCTGACCACACCAAGATCGGTGTGATAAAATGCTTTCCCAATTTCCCAATGGCGCGGTTTATATCCGGGAGGGGGACATTCCCTCCCACTGCTTGTAAAAGCAGTCTAGAGGCTAATTACCCACTAGAATTGCTTTTACATGAAAGCCGATCACTGGCTGAAAAGAATGATACCAAGATGATACCTAAACCTGCAGGCATCATTCTGGTATAACCATTCAAAGTCCAGCAACATACTGGACATATATTGTAATCTTTTTTTTTTCATGCAGCCTCTTGGCTGAACGAAAAAAAGAGATTGATTGGTGGGTATGCCCACCATTAGAATACCTCCCTTCATCCACCCACTTCTAATGATGGGCATACATGCACCATTTATATATGCCGATGCATGGGGGCATCCTCCCGCAAAATTTATGCCGTGTACACATGGTCGGACTTTTCCACGGGCAAGCCTCCGTCGGAATTTCGACCGTATGTACGTGGCATTAGGAGCCAATCGCTCCTCCCCCCTGCTGCCCCCATGCTTCGGCACATATGCTCTTTTTTTTAACTGTGGTGGTGAAATCACCTCCTACAGCGTTGGAGTCGCGGCTTTATGTATCGTGGGAGCAAACGCTGTTGCTGTCAAGATAAATAAATCCGCGCTGCAACTGAATGGCGCACCTGAAAACAAAAAAATGCTTAACACTAAAACACAGTAAACAAAATTACATACCTGAAAAGCAAGCATGATAAAACATAATAAAACATTGCAGAATAGAATGGAGTAAAAAAAGAGCAACAATAGAGAGAGAATAGAGAGAGAGAGAGAACAATAAAACGACAACAATTTTTTATTTTTTTGAGATTCACAGGTAAAAAAGCTCCTGACTGTTAGCGACTGAATCAAAACGCTACCACAAAAAAAATGTTAGCGATCGCAGGGATCAGGCCTGACTCTGCGAACGCTGCAGTTGTGTGCTTAGTGTTTTGTAAGTGACAGTGATCGATCGATACTGCACTTGGGTGGGCTGGGCTGGGCGGAGGGGGAAAACGCAGGTGCTAGCAGGTATCTGGGCTGATCCAGCTAACAATGCGTTTTTTGGAACCCTAAACTGCTGGGACGCTAGTATAGATCTGATCAGATCAGATATTGATCTGTTCAGATACTGTGCCACTAAGGGAGGTGTATGCTTTGCGCGTGGGTGTTTGCGGTACTGGCACTAACCTGGGGCGACGCAGACCTTATTTGACCCTAAAACCTAATTGATATCATCCGCCGGGCGATCAGGGGGTTAAACCGTTATTGGGTAATAAATGGCGGGTGCCCTGACAGTATAAAAAACAAGCTAACTAACCAGCGTCACCCGTAACAGTAATACGGTGATCACTGGTGAAAGGGTTAACTAGGGGCAATCAGGGGGTTAAAACCTTTATTAGGTACTATATGGGGGTACCTGACGCTATATAAAAACCTGACGGGGAACCTAAATAACAAAATAACTAACTGGCTAACCAGCGTCACCAGTGACACTTATATGGTGATCACTGGTGAAAGAGTTAACTCTAGGGGCAATCAGGGGTTAAAACCTTTATTTAGGTTGTAATATGGGGGTACCTGACCTATAAACCTATTTATGAACCTATATAAACCTGGCGGTTAACCTAAAAAAAAAAAACTGGCTACCTAGCGGCACCAGTGACACTAATGCAGCGATCAAAAAACGATCGCTTAGTGACACTGGCAAAAGGGGGTGAAAGGGTTAACTAGGGGCAATCAGGGGGTTAAACCTTTATTAGGTAATATATGGGGGTACCTGACGCTATATAAAAACCTGACGGGGAACCTAAATAACAAAATAACTAACTGGCTAACCAGCGTCACCAGTGACACTTATACAGTGATCACTGGTGAAAGGGTTAACTCTAGGGCAATCAGGGGGTTAAAACCTTTATTTAGGTTGTAATATGGGGGTACCTGACCTATAAACCTATTTATGAACCTATATAAACATGGCGGTTAACCTAAAAAAAAAACTGGCTACCTAGCGGCACCAGTGACACTAATGCAGCGATCAGAAAAACGATCGCTTAGTGACACTGGCAAAAGGGGGTGAAGGGGTTAACTAGGGGCAATCAGGGGGTTAAACCTTTATGGGGGGGGGTAGGGGGCTACCTTAGACCTAAAGGGGCCTAAAACTAACTGCCCTGACAGTTATTGCAGTCACACTGACACTAAATGCAGTGATCAGTAAATAAATGATCACTGCAATTAGTGACACTGTGACTGGGGGGGCAGGGGGTGATCTGGGGGGTGATCTGTGGGTGACAGGGGGGTTTTTGTGTGCCTATGTGTACTGGTGTCAGTGTACTGTTTGTGCACTAACCTGTGAGTGTTCACAGCTCGGCGTCCCGGTCAGATAGACCGGCGCACCGAGCGTGACATCACTTCCGCCTGCCTGTCTATACAATAGACAGGAAGGGGAAGCATTTCATTCGCCAGGAGCGATCGCGAGGGGGTGGCCAGAAACCACTGGCCGTCCCCTCGTGCCGGATCGCTCCTGAAGCGATCCCCACCGTCCCCGCCGGCGGAGGGGGTTCCGATCGGACACCCCAACCGCCGGAAGAATGTCACGTACAGGTACGTGATTTTGCCTGTACGTGCCATTCTGCTGACGTATATATACATGGGGCGGTCGGGAAGTGGTTAAAGAGTATAGGGTGTGCCCACTCGCTGCATGATGTAGGAGCCCGTGCGTGTGCCCGGAGGCTGCACACGATTGCTCCTGTAAAGGAGGTAACGGAGATATGTCAATGTAAACAGACAGATCTCCGTTCTTTCAGGGGTGAGGAGATCGATCTGTTGTTCCTACTGCTTAGGAACAACGATCAGTCTCCTCCCCCAGGCAGTCCCATCTCCCCACAGTTAGAATCACTCCCTAGGACACACATTTAACCCCTTGATCGCCCCCCAGTGTTAACCCCTTCCCTGACAGTGACATTTATACAGTAATTAATGGCTATTTATAGCTCTGATTGCTGTATAAATGTCAATGGTCCCAAAATAGTGGGAAAAGTGTCTGATCTGTGCCACAATGTCACAGTCCCAATAAAAATCGCAGATCGCTGCCATTACTAGTAAAAAAATAATAATAATAAAAATGCCAAAAGGCTATCCCTATTTTGTACATCGTATTGTGCTCCTTAAAAACAACCACGCCATCTTTTCCAGAGCAGTCTGTATTTCTCCTGAGGTTACCTGTGGGTTTTTCTTTGTATCCTGAACAGCTCCTGTGGCAATTGTGGCTGAAATCTTTCTTGATCTATCTGACCTTGGCTTGGTATCAAGAGATACCCACATTTTCCACTTCTTATTAAATGATTGAACAGTACTGATTGGCATTGTTTAAGGCTTTGGATATATTTTTATATCCTTTTCCATCTTTGTAAAGTTTCATTACCTTGTTATCATTATGATTTTAAAAGGAGCCAAAAAATGATGTGATATTAAATGGCTTCATGTGATCACTATCCTTAAATAAAAAACAGTTTGTTGGCATGATTAGTCATGTTTTCAATATAAATGCCAAAATTTCTCAATTTCTGCCAGTGTATGCAAACTTTTGAGCACAACTGTATTAACTTGATTTTCTATATCCACTTAAGTCCCGGAAGATTTTACCCACTTCCTGACCAGAGCACTTTTTACAATTTGGCACTGTGTCACTTTAACTGACAATTGCGTGGTTGTGCAACTCTGTACCCAAACAAAATGTGCGTCCTTTTTTCCCCACAAATAGAGCTTTCTTTTGGATTTATTTGATCACCTCTGCGGTTTTTATTTTTTACCTAGGGGTTAACACTAGGGATTAACACTAGGGGGCGATCAAGAGGTTAACTGTGTTCCCTCAAGTGTTTTCTAACTGTAAGGGGATGGGACTGACTAGAGGATATGCCAGATCGTTGTTCCTAGCTAGTAGGAGCACATGATCTGTCACTCCTCACAGAACAGGGATTTGTGTGTTTACACACACACACGTCCATATTCTAGCTCTCGTGCCTGTGATCCCGCGTGTCCGACGGCCATCGTGACCGCTAGCCATGCACATCTGCACCCCCACAGAGCAGTGGGAGCGCACGCCTGCAATCCCTGTTTAAAGGGCCGACGTACAGCTACCACGGTTCATGGGAACGTGACGATCTGCCGCAGTATAATGACGGCGGCTTGTCGGCAAGCGGTTAAAAAAAACACTCCGCCTTGATGGAAGGACTCCCGCCGACTGCTGTCTTTTCGCTTTGACAGGTGTTATATTGGCAAGGGCAGCGCCACCCAATGGCGGAACTGGGTGACCCCTCCCCCTTCTGATGCCACATGACATCACATGACATCAGAGGGGGCGGGGCCATTGTGGGACGTACCCAGGGGGGCCACCGGGTGACATACCCGGGTGGCCCTGCCCCTTGCCTATAAAAGGACTGTCAAAGCACATACTGAGAGAGAGCCCTCCCATACAGAGAGCATACTGCGGGAGCCCTCCCATGGAGGTGGAGCGTTTATATTTTTTTCTATTTTTCGGGTCCACCAGGCACCATGATTGACAATGGATATACATTGCGGGATATATATTTTTTTAATAAAGGATTTGTCAAAAACTGTCTCTTGTGGTTTGTATTTTTTTTACACTTTTGGGTTGAATGGGTCGGTGTAAGATGTACCCAATGCCCATTCACAAAGGGGGGGTGGGATCTGGGGGCCCCCTTGTTAAAGGGGACTTCCAGATTCCAATAAGCCTTCCGCTCGCAGACCCGAAACCACCGGTCAGGGTTGTCAGGAAAAGGCCCTTGTTCCTTGTCCCCCTGTTGAGGGCATGTGGCCTGGTAGGATTCAGGAGGAGGGGGGCACTCGCTTGTCTGCCCCCTATCCTGACCTCTAGGCTACATGCTTGGATAAGGGTCTGGCATGGATTTTTGGGGGGACCCTATGCCAATTTTTATTTAATTTTGGGGTGGAGTTCCCCTTAAAATCCATACTAGACCCAAAGGGCCTGGTATGGACTGGGGGTACTCCACGCTGTTTTTTCCTTTTTTTTTCCTAATAGCCAATTCCACATCAGCATGAGCATGGTTGTTTTTATAATATTAATGGCTCATTTGCAAAACATTATTGTATAGAATTAAAAACATCAAACACTAGTAAATGTATTTTCTTTGGATAATTGTGCTCAGCCCAATAGGCTAGTGGTCAGTGTTTATTCCTTGAAAGACTCAGGCCTGGAAGAACTCATGGGTTCAAATCCTTCAGAGAGTATCACCTACTAAAAGATTGCATTGGACTCAGCAGCATATGCAGAAAATAGGTGAATGCCAATTAGCCAATGCACTTTAGTTTGGTTGATTCTATTATATTAACTCTTCAAATGCATGCAATGGTATGTAAGTATTCAATAATATTATGGTGTGAAATTCCAAACAACACACACTAATTAAAGAGGAAGTAAACCCTGATGGGTCACTCCTGCGCATGCACACGGGAGCCGCAATTAACGGCACAGGCTAGGGAAGAAACGTCACTTTGTTTTGTTTCTTCCCCGCACATGCGCCGTTGGAATTTTTGGCAGACTACAAGTGAAATATCTCCTAAACGGCGCACATTTAGTAGATATGTACAGGTAAGCCTTATTCTAGGCTTACCTATAGGTAGAAGTCCAAAAATTGGGGTTACAACCACTTTAATAGGCAGATTACATTTTTTTTGTTTGTTTATTTTAATTTGCTTGTGCACTGGAAAAATAAACACAGCTGGTGAGTAGTAGGTTGGCTAGGATTTGAATTCATAACTTGAGTGCTATGGAGACATCTGAGCAAACCACCAAGCCATTGTGCTAAGTATGCTGTGATATGCATAATAGTGTAGTATGATTAAAGTGTGAACATAAATAATTACTGCTTCATAATTACCTAAATAAAAATAAATAACTAAAACAAAATAACATAGAACAGATATGTAAGTGTAAATGTTCAATACATGTAACTTTACAGAATAGCAGACATTACTCATTCATAACTGCATTCGTTAGCAAAGAAGAAAAAAACTAGGAATACTAATTGGGATATACATCAATAGATGCACACGAGGTAGAGCATATCTCATATAAAAATGTTTTCTGCACAAACATGGATCATGGTTGCAGTGCAGTGCTATAAAATAACTTGGTAGCAATTGGCACTTGCAGATCCACGTAATTGCCGAATAGCACTGATTCCAAATCCACTAAGGCATGTTAGCCGCTAATAGCGCAAATTTTCATTCACACGTTCACCTAGTTGAACTCTTAATTGCCTAAAATGGGCGCTATTACATGTAGAGCGCCCAGTACTTCCCGGGAATCTATGTAAATCAGCTGCATAGTGTCACTTTGCTCTGCTTGGGCAAGCTGTAACTGTTTCTTTATACTGATTCACCTGGTGTTTTAGTATTAAAATCAATAACCTGGTGCTGGAGAAAAGAAAGATTAATTTTAATGCTAAGTTTACCTCCTGCAGTTTCTTCTTCTCTTTCTTTCTTTTCTATGACTTTGTTTCCATGCCTTTTCTCACATACTTCTTCCACATTTCATCCTTTCACTTTTGTTGTTTTCTTTTTTTTCCCCGTTTTTAAACAACTTCTTTCCTGTTTATTTCTCCATTTTTCTATTTTCTTACATCTTTTTTTTCTTTTTCTCATTCTTTCTGTTCCTTCTCCTATTGTTATCATGCTACAGCTATGGGTCATCCAGAGGCTGGGTTGTTGAGTCAGTTCCTGACCCAGGTGTCCAATGCAAAACTACACTGTCTGCTACTACTGAGTGTACACATGGCAGGTTCTAAACCCCACTACACCAACCCCCTGGTCCACAGCAGTGATGACCTCTCTTTTCACCTGGGAACTACTCAAAAGTAGGGCGTTGCATTTAATTGTTGTTTCAAGCTAGGGCTTCGAGGACCCAGCTGACCACCTGTGGCCCATGCAACATGGAGGCCCAGGCCACCAGATGTGTGTTCTATCGAGAGTTCCTCTTGTCACTTCCAGGAGGGCAGACCTCTTTCCACTAGCCACCACCAGCTCCCAACTTTTCCAGGCTTATATTTCAAATCATGATATCATTTAGAAACCTGTCACTATATCCAGTTCAGCACATTATGAAATAGATCCAGAAAATATAAAGCCCCATACACACGGTCGGACTTTTTCATCAATTTGGTCCGATCAGACAAGGTTGTTGAAAAATCAGACCGTGTGTATGCACCATCGGACAGTGTTCGTCGGTTTGTCCGTCGGACAAAGTCTTATCTCCTGCTGGAAAGATTTGCCGTCAACCCGGTCCGATCACACCAAATCCGATCGTGTGTACGGTTGTCCGACCGGACAAAGTGCTACGCATGCTCAGATCACATTACAAGACCAAAGCTATTGGCTACTAGCCTCTACGTAGTCCCGTCGTAGGCAACAAACGTCACCACGTTCAGAATGATCGGATTTTCCGACAACTTTGTCCGACCGTGTGTACGCAAAACCAACATCGGACAAAGTATGACGGACATGGTCCGACGGACCTGGTCCGCGGATTGTCCGACCGTGTGTATGGGGCTTAAGAGTTTAACAAAAAATAAAAATTATGAAATGGTCACCACTTGTTCAGCCACATGCTGCCCAACTATGTCCAGACCTACTTCACATGATGTCACTTGAATACTAGGTATACTGTATGAATAACAAGTTAAAATGTTACAACTTACAAAAAATTGGGAATGTGGAAAGGCACACTGTGAACACCTAAACCCTCCTGTCATAGTCCATGAATCCATATCTTCTGGGGAAAATATAGAAACTGCTTTCATCAGGTCAGGGGTTAATTTCAGGTACAGTAAAGCCATATTAGGGGAAGCCCCCTTGGGGGAGAGCACAGTTCATTTAGGTTGGGTTCACACCAGTCTGGTGCGAATTCCAACTCCGTTTTCTCTGCAAAGAGAATTAACAGCTGTTCAGCAGTGCCACTCCCTTCTATCTGTGGATCAGCTGAGCAGGGAGAGGGGGAGGTGTAGTGAGAAGGGGAGAGAATTTGTGTTCAGAGCGGAATGCATCCGCGAATCAGATGTGTTCCAATAGAAGATGATGTGCTTGTAATTCCCACCGCAATGCCCAGAAAACGCACAAATTTTTTGGACAATGCGCAGTGCGAATGCAACGCACATATGTGAACCAGCCTCATTCTAATGAAGGTATTTTAAAATGTCCTGTGAATTGTATGCGGTGTAAGCCGCATCTAATTCACATAGGTGTGAACAGGACCTCACCCTATACCTTCATGTTGCCTGTCTGGACTGCACACGTACCCTCATAAATGCCACTCCCATAAAATGTTCAAGAAGAGGTAGAGTTATAGTGTCACTTCCTGTAAGGGATAAGGAGGAGCCCAAATAAACTAAGACAAGGTTAGCCCCCTCCTACACCCTTACCCTTTCACTACCTTATTTCTCTGTGTTCTTTTTACTTTCTATTTCACACATTTCTTTAATTTCTCATACCTTTGTAATTTTCATTCCCTTCCTCTATGATCTACTTCCTTCTCTTGCCCTTTTTTCATCCTTCTTAAAACCACATGAACTAGTAATGGGTCAAGCTATTTTTCTGAACAGAAATTTGACCAGCACTGGGACAGTTGGATGTAGATTGCTTATCCACAGGTTAATTAAACTACACTTAGGTCAAAATCACTCTGTGTTAATTAGGGTTGTCCCGATACTATTATCGGTTTCGTGACCGATACCGAGCATTTGCGTGAGTACTCGCACAAATGCTACCGATTCGGATACCTGGTTGGCGGGCAGAGTCAGCTGGTGGACGGAGAGGGCGGGCAGAGTCAGCTGGTGGATGGAGAGGGCGGGCAGATTCAACTGGTGGACGGAGAGGGCGGGCAAAGTCAGCTGGTGGACGGAGAGGGTGGTCGAAGTCAGCTGGTGGACGGAGAGGGCGGGTGGAGTCAGCTGGTGGGCAGAGTCAGCCTGTGTAATGAGACACATTACACAGGAGGCGTGTGTGAAGGGGCGTGTCTTCTGCTGCCCTGTACCTGAGACATCGGAGAGAGAGACAGAGAGAGACATCAGAGAGAGAAAGAGGGACATCAGAGAGATAGAGAGAAATTTAGAGAGAGACATCAGAGAAAGAGACAACAGAGAGACATCAGAGGGAGAGAGAAATCAGTGAGAGAGAGAGAGAGAGAGACATCAGAAAAAGAGACAACAGTGAGAGAGACATCAAAGAGATAGAAGGACGTAGGATAGAGAGATCAGAGAGAGAGAGCGATCAGAGAGAAAGAGACATCAGAGAGAGGGACAACAGAGAAAGAAAGAGACATCGGAGAGAGACAAGAGAGAGCCGTCAGCGGCTGAACATCTCGGTGCCCATTTTGGTACACCGTACACTCGGCTGTAGTAAGCCAGCAGCGGACATCTTGTTACACCCAGCCCAGCTGGGTGTAACAAGATGTCTGCTGCTGCTTACTGTGGCAGGGTGTACCAAGATGGGCGTCACAGCACAGCATTTCAAAATAAATCCTTTCCTCATGTCTTTTTTTGCTGCATTTCAGTGTCAGCCATCAGTGCCAGCCACCTGTCAGTGCCCATAAGTGCCATCTATCAGTGCCAGCCATTTGTCAGTGCCACCTATAAGGGCCATCTATCAGTGCCCATAAGTGTCGTCTATCAGTGCCATCTATCAGTGCCACCTATCAGTGCCCATAAGTGCAGTCTATCAGTGCCATCTATTAGTGCCCATAAGTGCCACCTATCAGTGCCACCTATCAGTCCCCATCAGTCAGTGCTAACCATCAGTCAGTGCCACCTATCAGTGCCCATCAGTCAAACTGTCACATGAAATTATAAAAAAGTATCGGTAATCGGTATCGGCAAGTACTTGAAAAAAAGTATTGGTACTTGTACTCGGTCTTAAAAAAGTGGCATCGGGACAACCCTAGTGTTAATGTACATGCATTAATGTCTGGTATTTAATATGTAAACATACATTGTGATAAGGCAGCTCACTTACTTTGAATATCCCCAAGATGGTGGAGATGCAGTGGTGGATATGCATGGGGACCTCTTTCCATGTGGTTGTCTAGATAAGTCTTCTTGTGTGCTGTTGTGCTCATTTGCTGCTGGTTTATTATGTGGCCCAGCCTGTTATTGTCGTTGTTTCCATGGATGCACCTTATGAGTCAATGGAAGTGATTTGTGGTTGTTTTGATGGCCGTTGGTTCAGCGCATGTGCGGGTGGATTCATGCTGCGCATGCAGGGGAATGACGATTGGTACGCTGGAGCAGTTTGGGATTGGTTGGGTGGGTGTTGATGGCTGTTTCCATCGGCTGTGATATGCGTTCACACATGCCCGGTATTTTGGAGTGGGTTATGTTGGGCTCACTCATACAGCACATGGTACATTGATTTCATGGGTAATATGTTTGGATTACATATACACTACTCTTTGGCGCAGAGTGATGACGTCATACATTTTGTTGCAAAAAATTTGCTAGAAAAGAGGATAGCTCCCACTTGTCTATCTGCTGATGGTGGAGCATAAGTATCGTGGACTGTTTTGTAAGTCTTACTTCTTTGCCTGGCTTTATACTAGCTATTCCTCTGTGTATATCCTCTGTTACCATATAGTTCTGTGAGCATTACTGCCAGTTTAACGCCATATAGTTCTGTTTGCTTTACTGCCAGATTAACACCATATAGTGTTGTGTGTTACTGCCAGTTTAACGCCATTTACTTCTGTGTGCGTTACTGCCAGTTTAACGCCATATAGTTCTGTGTGCGTTACTGCCAGTTTAACGCCATATAGTTCTGTGTGCATTACTGCCAGTTTAATGCCATTTACTTCTGTGTGCGTTACTGCCAGTTTAATGCCATTTACTTCTGTGTGCGTTACTGCCAGTTTAACACCATATAGTTCTGTGTGCGTTACTGCCAGTTTAATGCCATATAGTTCTGTGTGCGCTACTGTCAGTTTAACGCCATATAGTTATGTTTGCTTTACTGCCAGTTTAACACAATTTACTTCTGTGTGCATTACTGCCAGTTTAACGTCATATAGTTCTGTGTGCGTTACTTCCAGTTTAACACCATATAGTTTTGTGTGCGTTACTGCCAGTTTAACACCATATAGTTCTGTGTGCGTTACTGCCAGTTTAACGCCATATAGTTCTGTGTGTGCTACTGCCAGTTTAACGCCATATAGTTCTGTTTGTGTTACTGCCAGTTTAACACCATATAGTTTTGTGCGTTACTGCCAGTTTAATGCCATTTAGTTCTGCGTGCGTTACTGCCAGTTTAACGCCATATAGTTCTGTGTACGTTACTCCCAGTTTAACGACATATGATTTTGTGCATTACTGCCAGTTTAACGCCATTTATTTCTGTGTGCATTACTGCCAGTTTAACGCCATATAGTTTTGTGAGTTCCTGACAGTTTAACACGATTTACTTCTGTGTGCGTTATTGCCAGTTTAAGGCCCTATAGTTCTGTGTGCATGTTACTGCCAGTTTAATGCCATATAGTTCTGTGTGTCACTGTTACGTTTGGTGCATTATATTGCAGTATATTATAGTGTATCCGTGGAGTGTGTCTGTGTAGTGTGAGTACTCAAATTAAAGTGCGCCAAACACCTCTTTACATTGATTAAAGTGCATCTATGTACAGATTTCAACTTCTTCTTTACATTTTATTATAAGCACCACCCCCTCCCTCCCAATAATGTCTGGGAGGACAACAAGGAGAGGCAGATCTTCCCTTGGCACTGTAAGGGGCCAGCAAAAAAATTGTCCACAAAGGTGGACATGGTGGTCAGTCCTCAGGCAGGGCATCATTTTATATGTTTAGTGAGTCCAGCCAGAGCATGCAGAGGAGGTAGTGGACTGGCTTACTAAACCTTCTTCATCCTCCTTATCCTCTGTCATGCAAGCAGAGACAAGTGTGCAGTCCCCTGCAGTTGCCAGAGTGGATAAACCTGCCTCCTTGTCCACATCTAGTCCTGCCATAGCCCCAACATCAGCCATTGAGGAGTCAGCTGAGTTATTTGACCACAGCGTCAGCCACTAGCTCCTTGATGATTCCCAGCCATTACTTGATTCAGATGTTGGTTCAGAGGTTGAGGATGACAGGAACATGAGCCTAGAGAGAGGGAGGAACACTGGTAAACAAATTGCCATTCGTGTTCCCCAAGCCGCAGTGTATTGCCAAGTTGTGTCCAGTGGTAATGATGAAGATGGAGGAGATGGAAATGATGATGATGACAAGGTCACTGATGCAACTTGGGTGCCAGATAGAGCAGAGGAGGAAACTGAAGGTGAGGCGGCACAACCCCAAGGAGGCCGACATCAAGAAAGAGTAGAGAGCAGCCACCCTATTCCATCACATTCTGCAGCTGTTATCTCCCGGCCCACTCCCCAAAGCTCAGCTGTCTGTCCCTTTTTCAGCACATCTGCAGAAGATTGCACTGTTTCTATCTGCAAACTGTGTCTCAGGCACATCAAAGTGGCAAAAACACCAACCATATGCATATCACTGCAATTGCAAGAGTACCTCTACAGGGTTATGTAGGAAGGTGCCACTGACACCCAAAGACCAATTTTTCTGCACCTGTTTGACAGGTGCATAGCATTGCAATTTCTTACAGCAAGGTCAATTCTTGCTTTCATCAAAATTACCTCTATAGGGTTATAGTGGGAAGGCGCCACTGACACCCAAAGGCCAATTTTTACTCACCCGTTATTTTTATACAAAGTCAAAGTGACACCAGAATCTCTAATCTTGTTCCCAGTGTACTACATTGTGGCCTCATCATACACACTGTAGCTGAGCTGAGCAAAATAAAGGCATTTTTTTGACTTTATAAATGCAATTATTTCTGCAGCAGATTTTAGACATGGTACAGATATGCCACTTTACAGGTAGACTAAGGGAACCCCCCAGGCACTATATTGGAAGGATTTTTTTATTTTTAGGCTTTCACTTCAAAAATCAAAAAAATCACAAACTTTTTTTTTATTAATACATGTCCCCCAGGGCAGGACACAGACCCCTATAACCATTGTATGCCAAACTACTTGCATATAAGCCTTCAAAATGGGCACTTTTGATTTTTGACAATTGGATCCCATTGACTTTAATGGGGTTCGTTATTCAGGTCTGAACTTTCGCGGTGTTCAAAAGTTCTTGTGCGAACCGAACAGGGGTCCGTTCGGCCCATCCTTAATTGCTATGCTACCTATATCACTGAAATTGAATCTCTTAATCCTGATGGACTCCTTCATACCTGTTTGCAGCTGCTGCAGTTGGTAATTCTTAGCAAACTGTAATATGATGTCATTCATTTCACTTCTGCTTGTGGACCATAATGAGCATTGAGAATTTAAGAGAAATATTCTTATTTGCTGATTACTTTTTAAAACTTTCTAGGTCCAGAAATATATTAAATATTCTGAAAACTGTAAAACTGCATGTGTTAGGCCCCATGCACACGAGATACAGATGCAAACTCTGCTGAAAGCATGTTTTAAAAAGCAGAAACCTGTGTTTAAAAACGTGCGTTTTGCTGTGTTTTCATGCCGCGTTTAGTCGCGTTTAGCCCCGTTTGCGTCTATAAGCATTTGTAAAGATAACATCATATAGACCCTCCCCAAGCTCAGAAAGCATGTATTATTAACTATTTCTGCCATTTTGATCAGAGTGAGCAGCAGCAGCAGAGAGAGCAGTTGTACACTTGCATTTGCCTCTCTTTCTGTGTTTTTTTTTGGAAATGGATCCCATATTGAATATATGTCAGGCAATGCTCCTGATGTTGCTCTTGATGAGGCAGCAACGTCGTCGCAAATTTGCATGAGAGGTCCAGAATCAGAGCTTGTCGATATTGGACCCATCCGTTGATGGCACAGCGAATGTCCGTTGGATATTTCACAAACATTTATGCATTAGTGAGTATATATACTCTATGAACTATCTAAACTAATTACGACATTTTAAACCAGTTTTTCTAGTATTTTTTATGGTTTACCATCATATTTCTGAGTTTTCTGGTCCAAAAAAATTGTGTTCCTTTAAAAAGGCTTATAAACGCAAATGCGGCTAAACGAAGGTGTCTGCGTTTAGCCGCGTTTAGCTGCGTTTTGCGTCTGAAACGTGAAAAAGCAAAGTGTCTGAACGCATTTTTTTGCTTCTGGAAAAACGAGGTTAAACGCAACTGCATAAAAACGGGAAAAAACTAGACTGTGTACATGGACACATAGGATAACATTGCATGCGTTCAGGTGCAGTTGAAAAAAGTGTCCAACTGCCTCTGAACGCGCGTTTAACAGCGTCTCGTGTGCATGAGGCCTTAATGTATTTTATCAAGGTTTTTTTAGTGGGTTCTGAAGAGCTGAAGTGCCTTTTTTTACTTTTTTCCACAGTACTCATTATACAGGCAAGCGAGTAATGAGATAAAGTGATTAGCTCAAGGTCAAAATGGTCTTAGGATGTGAGTTGTCATGTTTATTTATTTTTTTGCATAGCAAGTACATTTGTAATTAAATTAGCTAGAATTAAAGAACATGCATTTTTATGATAAAGAACTGAAAACATTAACCACTTCAGCCCTGGACCATTTGGCTGGCCAAAGACCAGAGCACTTTTTGCGATTCCGCACTGCGTCACTTTAACTGACAATTGCGCGGTCGTGCGACGTGGCTCCCAAACAAAACTAACGTCCTTTTTTTCCAAACAAACAGAGCTATCTTTTGGTGATATTTGATCACCTCTGCGGTTTTTATTGTTTGTGCTATAAACAAAAAAATAGCGACAATTTAAAAAAAAAACGCATTATTTTTTACTTTTTGCTATAATAAATATCCCCAAAAATATATAAAAAAGTTTTTTTCCCCAGGTTAGGCCAATACGTATTCTTCTACATATTTTTGGTTAAAAAAATTACAATAAGCGTTTATTGATTGGTTTGCGCAAAAGTTATAGCGTCTACAAAATAGGGGATAGTTTTATGGCATTTTATTAATATTTTTTTTACTAGTAATGGCGGCGATCAGCGATTTTTATAGTGACTGCGACATTATGGCGGACACATCAGACAATTCTGACACATTTTTGGGACCATTCACATTTATACAGCGATCAGTGTGATTAAAAATGCATTGATTAGGTGGCGCTGTAGGGGTTAAGTGTGTCCTGGGGAGTAATTCTAACTGTGGCGGGAGGGGCTACATGTGACACATCAATGATCACTGCTCCCAATCGCAGGGAGCTGTGATCAGTGACAGTGTCACTAGGCAGAACTGGTAAATGCTTGTTCACAATAGCATTTCCCCGTTCTTCCTCTCTGTGAGACGATCGTGGGTATCCCGGTGGATATTGAGTCCGCGGGATCCTACTCACGGAGCTTGCGGCGGGTGCCATAACCCCATCATTTTCGGGAACAGCATGCGTTTCTATTTTGACCCCAGATCTCATATTTATGAGGTCCTGTCATGCTTTTTTTTCTATTACAAGGGATGTTTACATTCCTTGTAATAGGAATAAAAGTGACCCAATTTTTTTTATTTTTTAAACTGTGTCAAAAACTAAAAGTAAAATAAATAAGAAAATTTTTATTTTTTTAAAGCGCCCTATCCGGACGAGCTTTCTTGGTTCCTTTGCTCCTGGAGAAACACTGTGATCCATTCCAGCCAGCTGCTCAATCCTTTCTAGCTATCCGGAACAGTGGTGGGACCTACAGAGCCATGTGGAATGCCAGGACTGCACTTTACTTTGACAAGCATGCATCTTCTAGCATCTTGTAAAGCCCCATACACACGGTCGGACAATCCGCGGACCAGGTCGGTCAGATCCTGTCCGTCGTACTTTGTCCGATGTTGGTGTTGCGTACACACGGTCGGACTACGTTGTCGGAATATCCAGTCTGCAAGAACGTCGTGACGTAAGTCATCGTCCACGAGATTAGAAAAGGGAAGTTCAGCACCACGTCAGGCACCCGTTGGGCTCCTTCTGCTGATCCCGTGTTTATCTCGAGTTAGTCGAAGTTTGGTGACTTAAGATTCGCGCTTCTCAGTTTTCTGACTCAGATCGTTACTGCTCTTCAGTTTGTGCTTGTCGTGCGTATCTGTTTATTAGTGCGTGTAGTCAGTTCGCATTTGTTGGTCATTGTGGCCTATATCTTGATATAGGACGCTTTGATTTGCACTGCTTATTGTCTGCTCGTTTCTGGTATTCATTTCGTTCTTTCAGGCCTTGCTGTTTATCGGTGCTTTCTGTTTGTCCGTTCTGACCAGCCGACCTTTTGTGACCTTGTGAGCGATGTTTCCCGTGCGTACTCGTCGCCGAGTTCGTGCTGTACGCGGAATTGGTGTCGGGCTTTTAGCTTTGACCCAAGACCCGTCCATGAACAGAGTGACGAGGAGTATGTGGACCAAGAATTGGTTGCTTCAGCGTGACCAATTCTCGCACATGCCTTTGCTTCGTGAGATCCGGGAGAATAATCCTGATGATTTCAGGAACTTTCTCCGGATGACGGACCCCGATTTTCACCGTATTTTGGCTTTGCTGACACCCTTTATCAGCCGGCAGGATACCTGCATGAGACAAGCCATTACTCCGGAGCAGAGGCTTGTTGCCACGTTGAGGTACTTGGCGACAGGGAGAAGTCTTCAGGATTTGAAGTTCTCTTCAGGTATCTCTCCCCAGGCCCTGGGAATCATTATTCCAGAGACCTGTTCTGCCATCATCGAGGTCCTGCAGGAGGACTATATTAAGGTAACATTTATACTTTACTATTCCCTTCTATGTATGCTCTGTTTGCTAATGTCTTCTATTTTTGACCTCCTTCCCTAATTACCATGATTGCAATATGCTCTAATATGCTGTGCCCCTTTTCTCCTTCATGCATTTTTCCCTTCACTTACCTCCCCAGCATGCTCTTCTGCCCCAATAGACACCTATGGCCTAGTCACTTAAGCAATGTATTTTGTCTGCTGCATAGTATTTTTTGCCCACAAACACCCCCTAAAATATGCACAAATGTTTGCTGTGTGGTTTAGAGCCCCTTTTTTTTATTGTTTTTGGTGGGGGGGGGGGGGCAAACTCATTAGGAACCCCCTCCCCCAACTGCTCTGTCAGATGATACCAATCCTCTATCTGCTGGCTTTCCCAAGGTCAATACACACTATATACCTACCTCTTTATAGTGGGCATCTTTAGGGATGAATTCTGCAAAGCATGTAGTGCAAGGGGCTGCCTCCATACTTGCCATTTCCTAATTTTTTGTGTTCTTTCTCTCCTATTAGCTTGCTTGGAAATTTCATAATGTCACAATGTGCTTTCCTTTTTTTTGGGGGGGGGGGGGGGTTGAAATGTTAGTTTAGCTTTCCTGGGGGCTGCCAATAGTGTTAAGTACAGAGTGTCTGGCCAAACTAGCACACATTATTGAGCCATTTGCCAATCAATGAGGTGCAGAGGGTTACCTGTCCAACAACCCCCCCCCCCCACCCCAAAACCCTAGTTATTGCCAATGGCCCATCAGAAGTGTGGGGATTGATGGGGGGTGAGTAATCTGTGAAGGGGACCCTCTACTTTTCTCTGCAAATACTTTCCAGCCTCCAATTTTATACAATGCTCTTGTTCCAAGATGTTGATTGTCTAATCTGCTTGCAATGTTTATGTGCAAAGTGACTAATTATTTTTTCTTGTTTCACTCCACAGTTCCCTTCCACGCCACAGGAATGGCAGACTGTGGCCTCCCACTTTGCCAGCCGTTGGGACTTTCCTAACTGCGGAGGGGCAATTGATGGGAAACACGTCTGCATCGTCCCACCGCCCAACTCGGGGTCCCACTATTATAATTATAAAGGGTTTAATAGTGTAGTGATGTTGGCGGTGGTGTCGGCAACATATGAATTTATGTATGTGGACGTGGGGATGAACGGCCGGATCTCGGATGGTGGTGCCATTGCGCACACGGAGTTCTACTGGCGTCTCCAAAGTGGCAGTCTGTGCTTGCCACCTCCAGAGGAGAATGCAGAAGGACTCCCCTTCGTCTTTGTCGCAGATGAAGCGTTTGCGTTGACTCCCCATCTGATGAGGCCGTTCCCGATGAGGACCCTCACCCCAGACCAGAGGGTCTTCAACTACAGGCTGTCCAGAGCCAGAAGAGTTGTGGAGAACACTTTTGGCATCCTGGCCAGCCGCTTCCGCCTGTTCTTGACGGCAATTAACTTGGCGGAATACAAACTGAACCACATAGTTCTTGCCTGTTGCATATTGCACAACTTCTTCAAAAGACATAACAGGAACTATGTGGTGCCCGTTGGCCCAGATGTGGAGGGCCCTCCAAATGCGGACCTCACAGCCCTTCAAGTGGCACGTCCAGGCTTGCCCCCTCTAAATGCCCGCGCGGTCCGCGAGCAATATATGGAGTACTTTGTGGGTAGGGGGGCCATTGCTCTGCCTGACGATGTGTGAGAGGCATTTTTTAATAAATCTGATATTTCAACCAACCTATGATTTCTTGTCATTTCACTATTCTTTTTAGCTTATTTTACCTTGAAATTTTTTCCCTTTGCCTTCGACAGTGGGAATGCACTTTCTGGGCAAAAGGAGGTAACAGTCTCTTCTTCCCAAAAAGATTCTTCTCATGTTGTGTGTTTGATACCTAATCTTTGGTCTAGAGAAGGTTTGTACTGCATAACTGACACCCAAAATACTCCTTTTCATCACCAGGTCAGACATGTGTGTATTCTCAAAAATGCTGTGCTCCGTGTTTTCGTACAAAGCACTGTGGGTGTCATTTACATAAGTCAAATCGACTATGCTCTACAAGTGCAGTGAAAAAGTGCCCTGGAAAAGAAACTTGCAGTGCAAAGTGGACTTGCCTTTAGTAAATAACACCCATTGCCCCCCATATCCTTTACATTTGACATACATAATGCATTGTGTTTTTTAAATAAGGAAGCCACACATTTAGAAAAATAAAAAAGTTTACTTGAAAACATTCACAAGTGCGTTTACAATCTTCACGCCCAAACTGACAACATCTTGGTTATTTACAACATTGTTTACAAACATTCCGCAATTGGTAAAACCAGGCATGGAGCAAAACAGAACCTATGAACTCGGAAAGTTCAACTTTGTAAAGTGAAGACAAGATCAGACATGACTATATGTTCAAAGTGTGTTTGATCTTGCCTTCATCACATGGGGGGGGGTCACCCCTGGAAAGTGGAAATTTAGAACATGCACCCAATTTGGGTCTGAAAATGGTAATTAGATGGTAAAACACATGCCTAGAAGCTTCAAAAGTGCCATTTTCCATCATGGGGATGAATGGACGTTTTTTGGGGGTGCAACCCCTTCACCACAACCACTTTCGTAGTTCGTAAAGTGGTTGCACCCCCAAAAAAACTTTGGCATTCATCCACCATGATGGGAGCTAGCACATGTGGACACAATGTGTGCATGTTCCAAATTTCACACAGTTCTTAAGTTGCAAATGTGTTTAGAAGCTGGCACAAATGTGTGTTAATTACTTGGTGCGTTTTCATATTTTTCCTAAAACATCAATGATGTTCTTCAATTTTTGTTGAACATCATTGATGTTTTGCTTTATGTAATCTAGATCTCTATTGCAGACCATTATCTCCCCGATGAGTACGTGGGCACTCTCTGTGGTAAAGTGCGATTTTTCTTCCACAACATCCACGTCACCTAAAAACCACAAACAAACAAAAATGGGGTGTTGGAAATGAGGCAGCCATACATTGATTAGCTTACCAGTAGCTGTGTTCTCCCACACTCACCTGTTGTGGTGACAATTTCTCCAAGTTCGATGATCTCTCCTTCCTCCTCCTCCTCCTCTGCTTCTGCTCTTTCACCTTTTTTGGGAGGTGTTGGTTTTGGGGTTTCCTCAGACGGCCCAAGTTTTCGCTCCCCTATGAGAATGTACAAAAGGAAGATTTAGCAACACAATCTATTGAGGGCAGAAATAGGAAATGACAAACATTGCTTGAAAGTGACGGACACTATTTTAGTTTGGCCAGTTACAAATGCCAACTACATGAATGTAGTCACTTTGTAAAGGTGCTAAACTTACTAGCTTTTTGGTAGAAGTTTGTGTGATGGAGACCCCCCTCTAGTATCCACTGGAGCACATGTGTGGAAAAGCCTAATAAAAAGGGGGTTTGGGTGTCCCAGCACTAGTGCTCTAGAGTCCAGATGGGTAAACAGCTACTGGGTGACCTCTCCTTTACATTGAATAAATTGGCTTTACATTCTTGATGACATTTCTAGTGAGAACAAACTTCCTTTCCCCAAAAAAAAACACCAAACATCGTATTATAAGTGGCCGTACGATCGAGGTTGCGTACGATCGAATGGACACACACGATCATGACAGTGGCAGAAAGATCGAGGCTGAGTACGATCGAATGCACAGACGAACCTGAAGTGGCCATTTTGGAATGTACAACTTTGTAAAAATCAAACCACATGGAGCAGTATGCAAGCAAGAAAGCAAACACAAAACACAACTACTTACTTTTTTGAAGAACTCGCTTGATCTTTCTGTACTGATCGGCCTCCCTCAGTTTCAGGTCTGACCAGCGTTTCCTGAGTTGCTCCTTGGATCGTTGTACCCCAAAATGATTGTACAGCCTTCTCACAACTTTAGACATGATCTTGGCCTTGCGGACATTGGGGTTGAGGTAAGGCCCATACTTCCCATCATAGTCGCTCCTCTTTAATATGTCCACCATCTCCAACATTTCTCCAAATGACATATTGGAGGCCTTGAATTTCAGGCTCCGGGATCGGGACGTTTGTGCCTCCGGACTTTCCTCGTCCTCCTCCTCGTTGGTGGGATATTTGGGGCGCACTTGCTGTGTCCCCGCCATGTGCTCTCCCCACTGCGCCGTAAAGAGAAGGGGTGGGGAATAGACGAGAAAGATCGTCAGGGGGCGGGCGGAGTTTGACGCATGCGCACTGTATATAAAACGTCACACGCCTGTGTCGTAGCCATGATCTGGGAGACGAGGGGACAGAAAGCTCACGCACGAGACGATCGCTACAAACGAAGGTACAATTTGACGTTGGTACATAACTAGCCTAGACTGATTAGAACTTGAGGCTTCTTTATGGAGAAGATTAGGAGAGTTTAGGCTGACATTATTTATATTGTTTTGTGTGGTGTTGTGTCTTGCAGAGGTGATGGAGACCTTCTACGACGTGAGTTTTCTCCCCCTCTTCATTGATAAATACAGGGAATTTCCCCTTTTATGGCTACCAAAGCACCGTGACTACAGCAACAGACCAAAGAGGTACGCAGCCATGCTGAAACTTGTGGCATTTGTAAAGCCAACCCTGCCCATGGCAACCGTGGCAAACTTAAAAGTGAAGATTAACAACATGAAGAGTACCTATTTCCGGGAGCGCAATAAGGTCCGGAAGTCCCTAGCATCTGGAGCTGCAGCAGCTGATGTCTATGTCCCCACGCTCTGGTACTATGAGAGGCTCCACTTTCTCAAAGACCAGGCTACTGTCAGGAAGTCACTCTCGACTCTTCCTTGCACGCGTCCTTCCACGCACACCACCCCTGATGAGGCTTCCGAGGACCAACCTGGGCCTTCCAGTATGGAATATGTGCAGGAGCCCAGCTTGTTCCAGGTATAGTAGTTTTGTAACCATTTTGGGGAATAATGAATGATGTTCAGTTAATTCAGGATCCCCAATTGCTTAGTTCCTAACAAGATTGACATATCAACAGACAGTGGTGTTGGAGACATTTTTGGGAAGAATCTAAACTGCAGGGCTGAGAATTGTATGGTTTTCTATTTGTAAACATTTTGCAACAGTCACTAGATGAGAATTGTGTGTGTTTGATGAACAAATAACTGAAACTATGTCCCTTTTTCATACACAGGAAGACCTCAGCCAGGAGGTGGCTGTGGAAGGTGGCAGTCAGGAGGAGGCAGGGGGTAGTGGCAGCCAACAGGGGGTAGGCGTAGGAGCCTGACTGTCTCCCAAGTCCCTCCCCTCCGCCTTCCCTACAGAAGGGCGAAAAGCATGGGGGAGGTGGGAGAGTCAGCGCTCCAGCTGATCAAAGATGCTTCAGCCTCCCTATATGCCACACCCACCTACGAGGAGGCCTTTGCCTCCTTGGTTGCCAGTAAAATGACGGGTATGGAGGCGGGGCAACGCAGCATGTGTGAGGATGTCATCCTCAAAATCCTAAATGAGGGGATGGCTGGGGAGATGACCCCACTCACACATGTTTGCGAGAGTGACCTTGCTCCGCCTCCTCCTCCTCCTTCTGCCACCCCACCAGCACCAGCACCACGGCGTGGAAGGAAGCGTACAAGGAAAACAAGAGAGTGATGACCTTGATTCAGTCTGGTCTGAGAGAAGATGGAGCCTCTCGTAGGACCAGAGCCTGGGGACCTAGATGGCATCTGCTGCAGTTCCGGATGTTTTGGACTTCAGGACCAGATTGCGCTCCCTTATTATTTAGATAGGTACTCTTCAGGCCCCCAATTTTCTAAGCGTGAAAAATGATGGTTGCCGTGGGTGTCCAAGGCTTTGCAAATTCCCCAAGTTTCACCATGGCTGCGTTCCTCTTTGGTTTGTTGCTGAGACCTAAATAATTTTTTTTTGGATTGGAAATAATCATTGACTATTGTGTTTTACTTTTCTACAATGACAGTTTTTTTCTTTGAGTAGGCAGGTACATTTCACTAATCCTAAAGTATAATTAACAAGGGGCACCAACAACCAACAAACTCCTAGTAAATTTAAGCAAGAAATACAAATGTTAATAATGTGGTTTTGCTAAATTGAGACACACAACCCCCCTCCAAAAAAAAAAAAAAAATCTCCTTCAAATATGTATTCCCAAAAAAAAAAAAAAAAAAAAAAGACAAATCATGCTAAAAATATAACAAAGATTCTTTTACGATCTGAGTAAAAATAAACATGTAGTGTATAAATGTAATGAATATAAAAATCCAGAAAAATGTATTTAAAAAAAGTTATAAATTTATTTGCATTTTAATGAGTCAAATAAGTATTTGACCCCTTTGCAAAACATGACTTAGTACTTGGTGGCAAAACCCTTGTTAGCAATCACAGAGGTCAGACATTTCTTGTAGTTGGCCACCAGGTTTGCACACTTCTCAGGAGGGATTCTGTCCCACTCCTTTGCAGATCCTCTCCAAGTCATTAAGGTTTCAAGGCTGACGTTTGGTAACTTGAACCTTTGGCTCTCTCCACATATTTTCTATGGAATTAAGGTATGGAGGCTGGCTAGGTCACACTAGGTCCTTAATGTGCTTCTTTTTGAGTCACTCTTTTGTTGCCTTGGCCATGTGTTTTGGGTCCTTGTAATGAGGGAATACCCATCCATGACCCATTTTCAATGCACTGGCTGGAGGAGGTTCTTATCTGAGATTTGACGGTACATGGCCCCGTCCATCATCTCTTTGATGCAGTGAAGTTATCCTGTCCCCTTAACAGAAAAACACCCCCACCTCCACCTCCATGTTGGACAGTGGGGATGGTGTTCTTGGGGTAATAGGCAGCATTCCTCCTCCTCCAAACACGGTGAGTTGAGTTGATGCCAAAGAGCTCGATTTTGGTCTCATCAGACCACAACACCTTCACCCAGTTCTCCTCTAAATCATTCAGATGTTTATTAGAACATTTCAGATGGGCCTGTACATATGTGCTTTTTTGAGCAGAGGGACCATGCGAGCAGTGCAGGATTTCAGTCCTTCACGGTGTAGTGGGTTACCAATTGTTTTCTTGGTGACTATGGTCCCAGCTGCCTTGAGATCATTGACAAGATTCTTCTGTGTAGTTCTGGGCTGATTCCTCACCGTTCTCATGATCATTGAAACTCCACAAGGTGAGATCTTGCATGGAGCCCCAGACCGAGGGAGATTGACAGCCCATTCCAACCTTATGTAGGTCTACAATCTTGTCCCTGACATCCTAGGACAGCTCTTTGGTCTTGGCCATGGTGGAGAGATTGGAATCTGATTGATTGATTGATTGCTTCTGTAGACAGGTGTCTTTTATACAGATAACAAGCTGAGATTAGGAGCACTCCCTTTTTACTTATACTATAGAAGACACCTGGGAGCCAGAAATCTTGCTGATTGCTAGGAGATCAAATACTTATTTCACTTATTAAAATGCAAATTAATTTATACATTTTCTGGATATTTTTGTTGTTATTCTGTCTCTCACTGTTAAAATAAACCTACCATTAAATATATAGACTGATCATTATTTTGTCAGTGAACAAACGTACAAAATCAGCAGGGGATCAAATCCTTTTTTTTCCCTCACTGTACAGCTATTATTCAACGTTCTGGCATGAGGGTGAGGGAGTTGTGTTAACCACTTCCCGACCGCCTCTTGCACATTTACGTCAGCAGAATGGCACGGCTGGGCAAAAGCACGTACCGGTTAGTCCCCTTTAATTGCCCAGCCGTGGGTCGTGCGTGTGCCGCCGGCTGCGCGCTCGCGACCCGGTCGGGAGCTCCGTGACCGCGGCCACGGGACCAGCGGACCTGATCGCCGCTGGTGTCCCGCGATCGGGTCACAGAGCTGAAGAACGGGGAGAGGTCTGTGTAAACAAACCTCTCCCTGTGCTTCCTACACTGCCTGTCACTGATCAGCTGTTCCCTGTCATCGGGAAAGCCGATCAGTGACGTCAGCCACGCCCCTACTGTAAAAAAAAAAAACCACACACACGTCACACTAACTCCTCCCCGCCCCCTAGTGGTTAACTCCTTCACTGCCACTGTCATTTACATAGGAATCAGTGCATTTAAATAGCACTGATTTCTGTATAAATAACAATGGTCCCAAAAATGTGTCAAAAATGTCCGATGTGTCCACCATAATGTCGCAGTCACAATAAAAAATTGCTGATCGCCATCATTACTAGTAAAAAAAATATATATTAATAAAAATGCTATAAAACTATCCCCTATTTTGTAAACGCTATAACTTTTGCGCAAACCAATCAATAATCGCTAATTGCGATTTTTTTTTTTTACCAAAAATATGTAGAAGAATACGTATCGGTCTAAACTGAGGGAAAAAAAAAATTTTATATATTTTTTGGGGATATTTATTATAGCAAAAAGTATCTATTCTATTTTTGTTTATAGCGCAAAAAATAAAAACCGCAGAGGTGATCAAATACCACCAAAAGAAAGCTCTATTTGTGGGAAAAAAAGGATGACAATTTTGTTTGGAAGCCACGTCGCACGACCGCGCAATTGTCAGTTAAAGCGACGCAGTGCCGAATCGCAAAAAGGGGCCTGGTCCTTTGGCTGCAAATTGGTCCGGGGCTGAAGTGGTTAACGAGAGAGTCGTAAGCAGCGGTTTCTTGCCGCAGCCCACCTTGCTAAGATTACTGTTTATTATTTAATTTTCTCAGCTATTTAGAGTGTTTACATTACATTGCAAATTAATGAAACAACACACTCTTGGCGTGTGGGTACTGTAGAGGAAATTAAAAGGCTAATTTATCAGAAAGTACGGGGAAGGTAATTTTTTCTGTACATTATATCAGAAGTATTTAACAGAATACTAATTACAGTGCCTTGAAAAAATATTCATACCTCTTGAAATTTTCCACATTTTGTTATGTTACAATCGAAAATGTAAATGTATTTTATTGGGATTTTATGTGATAGACCAACACAACGTGGCACACAATTGTGAAGTGGAAGGAAAATGATAAAAGATTTTCAAAATGTCTTACAAATAAATATATGAAAAGTGTGGCGTGCATTTGTATGCATTTGTATCCCCCTGAGTCAATACTTTGTAGAACCACCTTTTTCTGCAAATACAGCTGTTAGTCTTTTTGGGTATGTCTCTACCAGCTTTGCACATCTAGAAAATAAAATTATTTCCCATTCTTCTTTGCAAAATAGCTCAAGCTCTGTCAGATTGGACGGAGAGCATCTGTGAACAGCAATTTTCAAGTCTTGCCACAGATTCTCAATTGAATTTATGCTTTGATCTAAACCATTACATTGCAGCTCTGGCTGTATGTTTAGGGTCATTGTCCTGCTGGAAGGTGAATCTCCACCCCAGTCCCAAGTCTTTTGCAGACTCTAACATGTTTTCTTCTAAGATTAATGTAGACCTCAAGGAGATGGAAAACCATGGCTGGATAGGCCAATGTGGATGTCAGTCAGTGCTGCTGGAATTCTAGGGGTGCTGGTCGTTGGAGCACCTCATGGACCTTAAAAAAAGTGCAGATGCGCAAAATGCGTTGTCAAGGCAACCACCACAGCCAACAGGTCACCCAGGTCTATGAGGTGCTCCAACAACCAGCACCCCTAGAACCCCAGCAACGCTGACTGACATCCACATCGGCCCATCCAGTCCTGGTTTCCAATCTCCCTGAGGTCTACATCATTTTGGGACACTCCCATGCAGCTGGGAATTCACATCCATTGAGCTTTAGATGCAGTGAGCGTATAGCATCATCCACACTGCAGCAACGCGGCTCTCTTTCTTCCACCTGTCAGTATGTCAGCGGACTTACTGTCCCAGCCATGTGCAGCTTACAGTTTGGGTCTCCAACTTCCCTCTGTCAATCATTTTCTCTTGCTCCTCCAGCATGTCCAGCCCTTCCCCACATGCTGGTGAGCGTGTTCCATATTCAGCCACAGTGCAGCAAGGGTATTGGCGCCCCCCCCCCCCCCCCATGCTGCAGGAAGTTTTTTTGTAAACCCCAAGGCTGTCAGCTCCTTGTTGCTTCATGGATCTTCTGTGAAACTGTAAGCTTTTGATTTATTTTTTACCTACTTTATATCCTTTCCTGTCTGACAACAGGATTGTTCTTTTATATGCATTACTGAATAAACTAGGACTAATTATGTTCAACTGTCTGCTGTGAGACTGTGTTTACTCTTCAACCCATTGAACGCTGGTCCGTTTGTTTTGCTATACACTGTTTATCCAAACCCTTCAGTGATGGCTGCCGTCCAGCTGCACTGGGTTCAAATCCAATGTCATTAACCATGCCCTTTCCTCCCCATCCACAGATGGCCATGTTTTAGCTCTGGTGTTACTTGTTGTATATCATTAATGTTCTCTAACAAACCTCTGAGGGCTTCACAGAACAGCTGTATTTATACTGAGATTACATTAAACACAGGTGGACTCTATTTACTAATTAGGTGATGTCTAAAGGAAATTGGTCCCACCAGATTTTAGTTAGGGGTATCAGACTTGAATACAAATGCACACCACACTTTTTAGATATTTATTTGTAAAACATTTTGAAAACCATTTATCATTTTGTTCCACTTCACAATTATGTGCTACTTTGTGTTGGTCTATCACATAAAATACATTTATGTTTTTGGTTGTAACATGACAAAATGTGGAACATTTTAAGGGGCATGGATACTTTTTCAAGGCACTGTAAAAGAATCCAGAGCATATTGTATCTCATCCTGATTTTCATCATGACTGACTGCACTTAGATTTTCAGGAAAGAAGTCTAAGTGTGCAGAACACAGAAAATAAATCTTGAGTGACAGGGGACTTATATGCTGTAAGAAGTTTGTAAACCAGCAGAATATAGGTTGTTGCTCTGTAGTTGCCAAGAAAATTGTCATTGATATCTTTAAAGTGGAAGTAAACCCCCCTATCGTTTTCAGCCAAGGAAGCTGCCATCTTTGCCTCTGTTTAATCTTCAACTGCCACGGTGCTGCACATGTGATCCATTATGACACCAGCATTTGGATGGTTTGACTGTTTGTTCGAGAGCACAGCCAATGTGCAGTTAGCATTCCGGGCATGCCTTTTTTTTTTAAACTGTTAAATCGATGGGTTTACTTCCGCTTTAAATGCTTTCCACGTGATTTTCTCTGGCCCCACTAACAGATCTTTGAACCGCTTGTCATTGATGGTATATCTGATCGGTGGACCAACAAAATTTTAATGTAATGCAACTTTCTTGCATGGATGTCCAATATGTATATGTAACAACAGGACTTGGTATATCTGAACTGCATTCCAAGCAGCAGAGCCACTGCTTTTGAAACTTAACAAATATTCTAGTTGTAATTGGTGTACTGGATGTGATTCAACAACAGTTGCTTTTTTTTTGCATGTTTCTTTGTGCAGCTTAGTCAACAGGATATGCAAACTACAAAAACAGAAGATTTCTATAAAACATGTATTGTACATAACGGGTTAATTCACAGCTTATTTTTGTGATTAGCAGCCAAAAATCTGTAAGATACACCAAAATGTGTTTAGGAAGCAAAATCTCTGTTGTCCAATGATATCGTTTTTAATAAAATCTATAAAGTAAAGCATTTGAGCAGAGTTAAAAAATAAAAAAAATCCAGAAATAAAATGAAACACATGGGACACATTATAACTTTAGAGAATGTGAAACCTGATGGTAACAAAATTGCAGCAATCTGAAATATGCCTGCACCACAGGACACAAAAAAAGGTCTAATGCACTTATTAGAAATAATAATGTACTTAGAGCAATTCCTCGTTAGACACCTCTGGCTACTCTAAAGAGATTACTGCTTACAATGACATTCTGTTTCAGAAGAACCCGTAGCAGGAAAAAAAACTGAATAACAAAAAGAAATCTTGACTGAAGCACCCATTAATTGTGATGACCTATCCAAACAACTGAAAACACAAGAAGTCACATCTAATGATGTGCTTAAGCTTGTCTTTTGCAATATAGTAAAATGTTGTTTGTATAGGCATAAAGAGAGTTATTATGTGCAGAATAAAATTGCACCTTTTGCTGAATGTAAAAAAAAAAATCCTAGGACTGCAGTGTTTCAGACTAATGAGCTGCAACAGCACAGGGCTGGGGGGTTCTGGTCAGCAAATGAAGTGCCACACAAGCGACTTTACAGCAGGCTTTACAGAAGCCTTTCTCAACCTATTACCATAGAGAATGTCTTGAAATAATTTTCAGGTTTCAGGCAACCCTTGTTAAAAATTATTATATCTATAGTTTATGATATTTTTGCATGATGAGTAGGTTGCAGATATAATAATAAATTCAAAAATAAATAATGTGATACCCAGAGCTGACATTTTTAAACCTCCATTGATATGCGTAATACCCATATACAGTATATGACAAAACTATTTTTAGTCTGATTCATGAAATAAACAAACATGTCCAGAAAAGAAACGTAGTCTCCTTTTTTATTAGTGGCATGAGGATGTCCTTATATTAGTTATTAATGGAGCAGAACTATTTTACTTTGGTCATCAATGGAGAGGGGCACCTTAACTTTGTGGTCAGTAAGAGAAGTGTCACTTTACACTGGTGGTCAGTGGAGTGAATGCCCTGTTTCAGTGTTGTTTAATAGGAAGAATTGATTATCAATGTGGTGCACCCTTAGGTTGATGGTCAGTAGGAAGAATGCCTTGTTATACTGAAAGTCGGTGGGAAGAATGTTCTCCTCTCAGATTGCTAAAAAAGATCATTGGTTATAGTGGTTATTTACCAGAAAGATAAAAGGCTTCACTAATTCCGTAGTGATGAGTGGTATTGGTGCCAGGACTGTGCAGGCTTCATCAGGTGGGGTATTAAAGTGGTAGTAAAGCCCCATTTTAATTTTTTTTGTTAGTTAAGTTTAATTCCGCATCAATGCATCACTGATCAAAGAAATACTTTGCAACCTCTGGAGGAACCCTGCTTGGGAAAGCTGGAATACAGTGTCAACAGGAACCCCCTCACATGTTCTGTAATGCAAACGTGAACTACTAAGGGCCCATTCACGCATATGCTTTGTGGTACCAAAATTACACCCCAAAGCACTATGAAACACATGCTCTGCAATGTGATCTCTGAATGGAGGGGGTGGACCTATCAATCATCCACCTATCCTCCATTCAGAGATCATGTTCCATTTACACTTAGGCCCCTTTCACACTGGGGCGGGGAGCCGCGGTGACGGTAAAGCAGCGCTATATTTAGCGCTGCTTTACCGTAGTTTTCACTGCGGTTTTCGGCCGCTCGCGGTGCGGTTTTAACCCCCGCGAGCGGCCGAAAAGTGGTTAAACACCCCCCGCAGAGCGCCGCCGTAGCGGCGCTTTGCGGCGGTATTGCCGCGGTTTCACCGCGGTGTCCCATTCTATTCAATGGGAAGGAGCGGTATAGGAGCGGTGAACACACCGCTCCTATCCCGCTCCAAAGATGCTGCTAGCAGGACTTTTTTTTTTCATCCTGCTAGCGCACCGCTCCAGTGTGAAAGCCCGCCGGCTTTCACACTGGAGTTAAAGGGGCCGGATTTTTTCATGTGGTGAACAGGCGCTATTTTTAGCGCTGCACCGCATGAAAAACGCCCCGGTGTGAAAGGGGCCTTAGGGGTTAATTTACTAATGCAAATACTGTTTACCTTGTACGAGAAACTTAGTGAATGAAGTGAAGCTTGTGTTATGTCTCCAGGATACCTTTCTCTCTTCTGAGGTTCAGAAAAGAGAATTACCTTGTCATTTAATTTGTATATTGTGTTGTTGCATTATTAAGCTATAAATTATGTTTGTTCTAGGTTAGCTGTTATGCTTGCGCCACCTATTGGACAAACATTAATATAGTTTATAAGAGATATTATCAGTTACTTAGGAAGTGATGTAAAAATCATCATATCCTCTTTAGTCAGGAAGTGAAACAGCCACAGAGATAAACATGTTCCTATCATGGCAGCAGCCTAGATACTATCTCTCCCCATCCATGGCATCGGAGGTAAGCAACATTTCATTCTCTCCTTCACAAGCTATCAGGGAAAGGAGTTAGTCATTTTAGTTATTATTTTATATGATGTTTACTATTGTATGGTAATGTTATATTATTCTTGTTGTTTTCAGTTTTACCACATATCACATGTGTCATTCACGTGTATATTAAAATCTGCAACGTGCCAATAAAAGACACAGACAAGAAACAGCAGTCAATTATTGTGTGCGCAGAAAAAAGATTATCTGCCTGGATAGCTACCCATAGACTCTGGGAGTACGGGGGGGCGAGGCCAGGACAGCTTGGCTGACGTCCATCATCCGAGTAATGTTGATGACTATAGATTGATTATTCCTATCAGAAGCAATTGGTCAGAAAAGAAAGCAAATATTTATCAAACAGATTATAGCAACCGTAAGAGTATTTCTTTGGAGTAAAGTGAAACAGAGGAGGAAACTCACACAGACACAGTAAGAATACACAAACACCCTACAAGTGATGTCCCTAGTGAGAATAGAGCCCATGACCACAATGCAGCAAAATAACAGAGCTAACCTTTTAACCTTAGTCTGTTCAGTTCCTGTACAAGACTGATAAGAGGGGTGTAATTAGGTGTGCCCAACAGGATTCTGAAGTGTTAAACATTTTTCTTCAACTGTGTTGATACTCTAATGCCCTGTACACACGGCCGGAAGTTCCGACAGAAAATGTCCAATGTCCATGTTGTCGGAAAATCCACCCGTGTGTGGGCTCCATCAGACTTTTTCCGACGGAAAAAATTTGAGATCTGATCAGACTTTTTCCAATCGTGTGTAGAGAATTCCGACGGATAAAGTGCCACGCATGCTCAGATCAAATTATGAGACCAAAGCTATTGGCTAATAGCCTCTACGTAGTTCCGTCGTACGCAACAAACGTCATCACGTTCAGAATGATTGGACTTTCCGACAACTTTGTCCTACCGTGTGTATGCAACACCAGTGTCGAACAAAATCCGTCTAAAAAAATCTGTGGTCGGAATTTCCGACCGTGTGTACGGGGCATAAATGTGAACAGGTTAAATATGTTTATGTGTCAAAGTTACTTGTTACAATGGAAAATTGTTGCACTGTGTTCTTGGGTTGACCTGCTGAGCTGGAGGTTCCTGAGAAGGAAGAGTTAACACTGCTAGACAGGTTTTCCCATTGTTTACAGGAAGGTTACCACCCCTTGCATGTAATATCATATAAATAGGGGCTCTTTAGTCCCCAAAAAGGTTGGCCTGGGGAAAGACTGCCAAAAATGTAGCTGTTATGCTATCAGCCTGGACCATCCTTTGGGGGGGGGGGGGGGTTCCCAGCTGGGTCTGGAACCTATGGACTTTAATGGACTTTTGATACCTTAAGCTGGACCCCGTTTCAAAATATTGCTACCTATTGTGAATTTATTGCCTATTAAGGACTCTTGCCTTGAGAAGGACTCTTTATGGATTTGACCATCTGCCTAAGGTACAAATACTTCATGGGACACTATTCAGGGGTAGGGATGAGCCGAACACCCCCCCGTTCGGCTCGCACCAGAACCCGCGAACGGACCTAAAGTCCGTGCGAGCTTTAGAACCCTATTAGTTATAATGGATGCGAACGTTCGAAATTAAAAGTGCTCATTTTAAAGGCTAATATGCATGTTAATGTCATAAAAAGTGTTTGGGGACCTGGGTCCTGCCCCAGGGGACATGTATCAATGCAAAAATTTTTTTTAAAAACGGCCGTTTTTTTTTCAGGAGCAGTGATTTTAATAATGCTTAAATTGAAACAATAAAAGTGTAATATTCCTTTAAATTTCGTACCTGGGGGGTGTCTATAGTATGCCTGTAAAGGGGCGCATGTTTCCCGTGTTTAGAACTGTCTCTGCGCAAAGTGTCATTTTTGAAAGTAAAAAAGCTATTTAAAATCACTCGCGGCTAATGTTAATTCACGGCTCCCGTAACACAGAGAACAGTGATTCATTGAAACTCATTCATAAAAAAAAGTCATTGAAAAAAAAAAAAAAAAATGAAAAAAAAAAAAGCGTAGGGGTCCCCCCAAATTCAATAACCAGGCCCTTCAGGTCTGGGATGGATATTAAGGGGGATCCCAGCCAAAAAAAAAAAAAAAAATGGCGTAGGGTCCCCCTCAAAATCCATACCAGACCCTTGAGGTCTGGTATGGATTTTAAGGGGAACCCTAGCCAAAAAAAATGGCGTGGGGTCCCCCTCAAAATCCATACCAGACCCTTATCCGAGCACGCAACCTGGCAGGCCGCAGGAAAAGAGGGGGGGACGAGAGCGGCCCCCCCTCTCGCCTGAACCGTACCAGGCCACATGCCCTCAACATTGGGAGGATGCTTTGGGGGTCTAAGACCCCTAAAGCACCTTGTCCCCATGTTGATTAGGACAAGGGCCTCTTCCCCACAACCCTGGCCGGTGGTTGTGGGGGTCTGCGGGCGGGGGGCTTATCGGAATCTGGAAGCCCCCTTTAACAAGGGGACCCCCAGATCCCGGCCCCCCCCCTGTGTGAAATGGTAAGGGGGTACAAAAGTACCCCTACCATTTCACCAAAAAAGTGGCAAAAATGGTAAAAAGGACAGGAGACAGTCTTTGACAATTCCTTTATTAAAATCTTCTTTCTTCTTTCTTCATCCTTCGGATTCTTCATCTTCTCCTTCCTTCATCTTCTTCCATCTTCTTCTTCCATTTTCTTCTTCCTCCGATCCGCTTCTTCTTGCGCTGGTCTTCTCGTCCTTCTCGTCCGGCATCTTCTTCCGTCGGCGTCGGCGTCGGTGTCGGTGTCTTCTTGGGCCGCTCCGCGCAATGGGAGGCTCCCGCTGTGTGAGGCTCCGCTCCATCTGACAGGTCTTTTAAAACGGAGGGCACCTGGTGACCCCGCCCCCCTCTGACATCATGGGGAAAGCCATCATGGAATTCCCCATGACGTCCCTGTGCGTCAGAGGGGGCGGGGTCACCAGGTGCCCTCCATTATAAAAGACCTGTCAGACGGAGCGGAGCCTCACACAGCGGGAGCCTCCCATTGCGCGGAGCGGCCCAAGAAGAGACAGAGACACCGACGCCGACGCCGACGGAAGAAGATGCCGGACGAGAAGGACGAGAAGACCAGCGCAAGAAGAAGCGGATCGGAGGAAGAAGAAAATGGAAGAAGAAGATGGAAGAAGATGAAGGAAGGAGAAGATGAAGAAACCGAAGGATGAAGAAAGAAGAAAGAAGATTTTAATAAAGGAATTGTCAAAGACTGTCTCCTGTCCTTTTTACCATTTTTGCCACTTTTTTGGTGAAATGGTAGGGGTACTTTTGTACCCCCTTACCATTTCACACAGGGGGGGGGCCGGGATCTGGGGGTCCCCTTGTTAAAGGGGGCTTCCAGATTCCGATAAGCCCCCCGCCCGCAGACCCCCACAACCACCGGCCAGGGTTGTGGGGAAGAGGCCCTTGTCCTAATCAACATGGGGACAAGGTGCTTTAGGGGTCTTAGACCCCCAAAGCATCCTCCCAATGTTGAGGGCATGTGGCCTGGTACGGTTCAGGCGAGAGGGGGGGCCGCTCTCGTCCCCCCCTCTTTTCCTGCGGCCTGCCAGGTTGCGTGCTCGGATAAGGGTCTGGTATGGATTTTGAGGGGGACCCCACGCCATTTTTTTTGGCTAGGGTTCCCCTTAAAATCCATACCAGACCTCAAGGGTCTGGTATGGATTTTGAGGGGACCCTACGCCATTTTTTTTTTTGGCTGGGATCCCCCTTAATATCCATCCCAGACCTGAAGGGCCTGGTTATTGAATTTGGGGGACCCCTACGCTTTTTTTTTTGTTTTTTATTAATGAATGTCAGCTCTCTGTGTTACAGGAGCCATCAATTCATTAGCCGCGAGTGATTTAAATAGCTTTCTTCCTGCAAAAATGACACTTTTTTGCAGGGAAAGTTCTAAGCACAGGAAACCTGCCCTCCTTCACAGGCTACCTATAGACACCCCCCAGATGTGATACTGCAATGCTGTTCTAACAGCATGCACACACATATCCCCAGAAATAAAGAACATATTGTTGTCAGCAGTCAGCAGCACACTGACACGCTGACACTGTGAGTGAAACATAATATGCGAGGCCGCCGCCGCGGCGGCCTCTTATACCGTGGGGCGTGTATTAAAGCCCCTGAGCTATAATTGGCTACAGGCATCCTGCCTGTAGCCAATTATGGCTCTCCTCGCTGCCGGCGCTGTGATTGGCCAAGCATGCGGGGTCACAGTGCATGCTTGGCCAATCATCAGCCAGCATTGCACTGCGCGGGCCGCAATGCATTGCGGGGCCGCTCGCATCACACGAATTTGATGCGAGCGGTCCCAATAGTTCTGGGCTCGCCGAGCGAGCGAACACCCGGTGCTCGATTCGAACATGGGTTCGAATCGAACACCGGGCTCATCCTTATTCAGGGGCACTAGAGAACTTTGTGTGGAAGATGTCTATGAGATCTGTTTACCTGCAACTACCTCAGTAAAAGATCTTTATTTGTTTATCTAAACTGCCTGGTCTGAATTCTCTGAAGGGTGCATATAAGGCGTATCAAAAAACAGGGCTTACAAAAAGGGGACTGAAGAGGTTGGAGAAGATACAGTGCATGGGTCTAATGAGCAGACTGCTGTCCAAAGGAGGCTACATTGCCATTGCTAATGACTACCGTATTTGTGTCACTTGCTAGAAGCCAACCAGCCAGGAAATGGGTGACATGTCAGAGATGATAGATACCCTGGTAGGGAAGGGGTCTTATGCTTGGCTCCTTCTCTAACGGCCAGTGCCCTACATACTTAGGGGACCTAGCCTGGGAGTCACAGGTAATGTAGTGAGGCATCGGGAGGCATTTTCTGGATCTAGTAGTAACATATGGAACATTGCCACTGGGAATGAGGTGATGGGTCTGCTGGGTTGGTGGGGTGACGGATTACAACGTGTTAACTGTGTAAGTGCTCTGCTTGCTTGTAAGACTGGATAATCGCCTTAATACTGAATTCACATGACTGTAGCTCCTGCCTATGGTTTAGGCATTAGCGAGTGCAGTTTCACAGTGTTTCCACTAGGGTCCCTTAAGCCTCTCCCACAGGGGTCTTTTATAAGTTATATCTGCATGTTGCACTTTGTCCTTGCTTTTAGAAGCCTGAAAAGGTTTTTTTTAACAACTTACTGTTACTAGTTTTATAGCAGCAATCTCAGGCAATTTTATCTTGGTCACAAAAATTGTATTTGTTCATAATAACTAATATAGCAGCATTAATGAATATTATTCACAGATTTAATACAGTCTGCTGAATACTTAATCTATTATTCAAAAAACAGCACAGATCTACTGAAAGTAGTAATTATCTTCTTAGATGCATTGCTTGATGCGAGATATATAAATCCAAATTTAATCTTTTGCTGCAATGCAGCAACCTAGAAAAGGATATTTACTGATTTGAAAAGTGCAAATCAACTTTACGTGTTATTTAGAATGTCTGTGCAGTACAAAAAAACAAGTCTTTGTTTAACTCGTCTCTATATTGTAAAGAACCCCAGGCAGTTTGCATTGTTGATATGAAGTAATGGAACCAGCGGCAAACGACAAGGATGCAAAATGATGCACCTAAATGGAATGTTGCTGGGAGATAACATTTTGTTTAGATTACCACACCTAAGGGGTATTAGGCATCTGCTCAACTCGTTACTCTTCATCTAACTTTCTTAGAGCTGTCAGCTTAGCGCTGCTAAGTTAGAATAAAGGCATTTACAAGTGACATCCTAACAGCTGGAGCAATCAACAGTGAGGAAGATAGAACAAAACTGCATAAAGAAACATATAATTCTAAGTTTAAGCTTTGACCGGAGGCATACAAATCATACTAAGCTAAGGGGAGTTAATGACAACTGAAACAGCCAGAATTTGGAGTATCTGTGCATTGCAACCAATCAGCTTCTAACTCTCATTTTTAAAGCCTAAGCCCCTGTACACTCGGTCGGAAATTCCAACCACAAAATCCGTCTGATTTTTTCCGACTGATTTTTTTCGAAACTGGTGTTGCATACACACGGTCTGACAAAGTTGTCGGAAAATCCGATCGTTCCAAACATGGTGACGTTCGCTGTGTATGACGTAACTACGTAGAGGCTAGTAGCCAATTGCTTTGGTCTCGTAATTTGATCTAAGCATGCATGGAACTTTGTTCGTCTGAATTCTCTACACACGATCGGAAAAAGTCAGATCGGATTTTGTTGTCGGAAAATTTGAGATCCTGCTCTCAAATTTCCGACGGAAAAAGCCCGCTAGAGCCCACACACGATCGGATTTTCCAACATAATCCGATCAGCCTTTCTCCATCGGAATATTCAAACGTGTGTACGGGGCATAACAAAGAAATCTGACAATAGAAGCTAATTGGGTTGATTGGTTGTGGTCTGCTCCAATTTTGGTAAATTCTCTCCACTGTATTTAACTATCTCTTCCAATGCAGAGGCTGATGCTTTGATCGTAATTAGAGTTATATATAGTGATATGTTTTGGTAAGCACTTGTTCACACCATAATGAAAGTTAAAATGAACATCATGACCCATCATGATCATCACTGTAATTGACAGTTACACTCTGTAGATGTGCATTGCCGGCAAAATAAAGCCCAACTTAAAGCTCCTGTCCCCCCTCCCCCGTTGCCTTTCCATTGTGCATATTATTAGTGCATTTATTTATGTTACCTTTTTTAGAAGTCTGTTCACATAATCTGAATGGCCTACTTCCTTTGTGCTTCTACTCCAGGGCTGATGCAGAGTTCACTTCACTGTTGTGAAGATCCTTAGGGGGCGGGTCCATGATGACCTGCACTAACAGTATGTCCTCAGTTTTTCAGGTTAAATGATGCCCAGAAGACTGGGGACATCTTGTGGCAAAAATAAATTACTGTGGAGCAGGGGTGTACAACATGTTGATCTTCCTGGGCCACATTGTAAGAAAAGGAATTGTTTTGGGCCACACATAAACTACACTAATAGTAAGAATAGCTGTTGAACAGAAAAAAGTTGGGCAGTTTACAAGTAAACGATCACTGATATAGATAATGTACATACAGTATCTCACAAAAGTGAGTACACCCCTCACATTTTTGTAAATATTTTATTATACCTTTTCATGTGACAACACTGAAGAAATGGTACTTTGCTACAATGTAAAGTAGTGAGTGTACAGCTAACAGTGTAAATTTGCTGTCCCCTCAAAATAACTCAACACACTAATGTCTAAACCACTGGCAACAAAAGTGAATACACCCTAACTGAAAATGTCCAAATTGGGCCAAATTAGCCATTTTTCCTCCCCGGTGTCATGTGACTCGTTAGTGTTACAAGGTCTCAGGTGTGAATGGGGAGAAGGTGTGTTAAATTTGGTTGTTATCGCTCTTACTCTCTCATACTGGTCACTGGAAGTTCAACATGGCACCTGATGGCAAAGAACTCTCTGAGGATCTGAAAAAAGAATTGTTGCTCTACATAAAGATGGCCTAGGCTATAAGAAGATTGCCAAGACCCTGAAACTGAACTGCAGCTTGATGGCCAAGACTTTACAGCCGGTTACCAGGATAGGTTCCATTTAGAACAGGCCTCGCCATGGTCGACCAAAGAAGTTGAGTGCACGTGATCAGCGTGATATCCAGAGGTTGTCTTTGGGAAATGGACCTATGAGTGCTGCCAGGAACTGTTGTCTCAATGCCATCTTGTCCCCTTTGAACCCTGTCATCCCGGGCTTGCTGTGGCTGCAGGCCCATAACCCTTGCATCAGCTGGGCCACTGGGGAGGTGGACTTTCAATCCTCCTACTACCGGGAACATTGTTTACCCAAGATCTTGATCCAGGCATCAGCCCTGCTATGCATGGACACGGATAAAATACTGTGTCAAGTGGTCCCAAGGGTTTATCACAACTCTTTAGATGTCTTCCCCAAATGATGGGTTGACACTCTATCACCGTACATACCCTATGACTGTCCTATTGAATTGCTGCCTGAAGCCAAAATCCTATTCAAATTTACCATCTGTCTGAGTGAGAACTTGAGGCATTGAAAGAATATATGGACGACAGTCTTCTCTCCTCCTTTGACTTCCCCAGCAGGAGCCAGAATTTTCTTTGTGGAAAAAAAAGAGCATTTCCTCCGGCCTTGTGTGGATTATCATGAGTTTAACAAGATTACTGTGAAAAAATATAGGTAACAGGAATTCTTAAAGGACCTGAATATCCTTCGATCCCCACAAAATTGTTCTGGCGCTGGGACTCGTGGTTCCGGAGGGATCATGATCATAGTAGTAGCAGCTGGAGGCGGGCTTTTACCTAAGAAAATGGGTGACTCTGGTAGGTGCTGCAGGCGCCCCTTCAACCGGAGGCATTTCTCCTGAAGCTTCTGAATGACTGAGGTAAGGGCCATGATCTGTTGGAGAACAGCCCCCATCGGGGAGTCACCTCCGTCGGCCTCTGACATGGTTTGATTATACTGTCAGGAACTTGGTAGGAGGCCGAGATGCCGGGAGGGCTCCCCTTGCGGCCGAGTGCAGCACAACCCTGAAAGTAACACAGGGAAGTGGTGCCCACAGAAGCACGGGTTGCCTGGTAGTAGCAGCTGATGCCAAGAACGTGGTAGAGCAAAGTCACTGGAGGCAAACGTGCTTAGGAGGTCCAGAGGAGAGGACCCATGGAAGTCCAGTAACAGAATCAGAAGCCAGGCCAGGGGTCAAACACGGTAAGACAGTCCAAGATCAGAGCCAGAAGTCCGGGTACAGGAGACAGGAAAACACAGAGTCCGCCAGGCCAGGGTCATATGCAGGAAGCAGGCAGGGAGAAGTCAGATGCAAAACGGTAGGTAGAGCCAGGAGATCAGCAGGAGCAGGTCAAACAAGTCAGGTCAGTACACAGGTGATCAGGTAACAGGAATCGCAAACACAGGTATACAGGGAAAGCTGATCATAATCCAGCGATGCGACACTGTCAGTGGAACATTTAAATAAACAAGGTACCTGTGTCATGTCATGCGTGCAGCGCTGCGTACGTTCGCACGACCGCGGCGTTGTTGCACACGCGTGTTCGCCTGATCGCGACGCTATTGCGCACATGCTCTCACCCGATCGCGCACGTGCATTCACCTGATCGTGGCGCTATTGCACATCCATATATGCTGATGCCCGTTAGCGCGACCTTGCCCATGCTGGTACACTGACCTTGCAGAATTGCGCATAGGGATGCGCCTATTTCCCTGACACTAGTGGCACCTTCCACTCCCCTCTAAAACATGTGCAGATCACTCCTATACTTAAAAAGCCCTCACTGGACCCTACCAACCTGACCAACTTAAGACCCATCTCATTGCTCCCATTCACCTATAAACTTCTAGAACGCTTAGTCTACAACCGTCTTATCTCCTACCTCAGTGAAAATAACCTTCTTGACCCCTTACAGTCTGGCTTTCGCTCGCAGCACTCCACGGAAACTGCCTTACTAAAACTCAACGATTTGCTAACTGCTAAAACCAACAGCCAGTACTCCATAATCCTACTACTTGACCTCTCTGCAGCCTTTAAAACCCGCTCCTTCTCAACAAACTACATTTCCTTGGCCTCCGAGATTCTGCTCTAGCCTGGTTCTCTGCCTATTTATCACAGCACTCCTTCAGTGTCACCTACAACTCTGTCTCCTCCTCTCTATTGCCCCTTTCTGTGGGGGTCCCTCAAGGCTCTGTTCTTGGACCCCTTCTGTTCTCTATCTACACCTCCTCCCTTGGTCACTTGATAACCGCCCATGGCTTCCAATACCACTTATACGCTGATGACACCCAAATCTATCTGTCTACTCCTCACCTCACTCCTTCAGTCTCCTCTCGCATTACTAACTTACTAACTGACATATCAGCATGGATGTTGCACCACTTCCTAAAACTAAAATGGAGTTATTACTCCATGACTTTTCCATCAAAATCAACAATGCAACCATCAGTCCCTCCCCTCACGCTAGGGTACTAGGTCTAATCCTAGACTGTGACTTGTCATTTCAGCCCCAAATCCAATCGTTGTCAAAAGTTTGTAGAATTCACCTCCTTAACATCTCTAAAATTCGCCCCTTTTTAACAAATGAAACCACCAAGCTCCTCATTCACTCCCTCGTTATCTCTCGCCTTGACCATTGCAACTTCCTTCTCATTGGCCTGCCTCTCAATAGGCTATCCCCTCTTCAGTCTATCATGAATGCTGCTGCCAGACTTACACACCTTACAAACAGCTCAGAGTCTGCCAACCCTCTCCTCCAATCCCTTCACTGGCTCCCAATCACCCAGCAAATTAAATTCAAAATACTAACCACAACATACAAAGCCATTCATAACTCTGCCCTGAGCTACATCACTAATCTTGTCTCCAAATATCACCCAAATCATCCTCTCCGCTCTTCTCAGCTCTCTCGTCTCCTCCTCCCATGCTCGTCTCCAGGATTTCTCCAGAGCCTCTCCCATCCTCTGGAACTCGCTACCTCAACCTGTCCGGCTATCCCCTACTCTTGTTACCTTCAGGCGATCCCTGAAAACTCATCTCTTCAGGAAAGCCTATCACGTCTCCAACTAATCTCCTACCACTTCCATCAGCTCATTGCCCACAGTTACAACCTTTTGTACCACCTGCCCCACCCTATTATATTGTAAGCTCTTCTGAGCAGGGCCCTCTTAATCCTCTTGTATTTTATTGTATTATAACTGTATTGTCTCCCTTTTATATTGTAAAGTGCTGCGTAAACTGTTGACACTATATAAATCCTGTATAATAATAATAATACTTTATACACGGACTCCTCCGATTAATGTTTTTAAATGATTTGTTAAAAAAGAAAGATAAAGAACTTCATGGTGCAGTAAATCAAGGTGTTTATTCCATTCCATTCCATTCTCATGCACAGCGCAGAAATATAGACAGAACACAGCACTAAGCTATCAGGCTACCAGCTGGTGCATGGTGACGTCATGGGATTCTCTCCAACCTACACGTTTCTCTGTAACAAGCATCGACTGGGAAAGGAGATAGGGAAAGGGGACAGAAGTTGTCAGACAAACCTGATTTCTTTTTATGAGGAGGTAAGTAAAACCTTGGACAGAGGGGTGGCGGTGGACATGGTATACTTGGATTTTGTAAAAGTGTTCGATACAGTTCCCCACACACGGCTCATGTGTAAGGTAAAGTCTACAGGTTTGGAAATATCAGTTTGTAAATGGATAGAAAACTGTCTAAAAGACAGAATTCAGAGAGTCGTGGTTAATGATTCTTACTCTGAATGGTCTAAGGTTATCAGTGGTGTACCCCAAGGTTCAGTGCTGGGACCCTTACTTTTTAATATCTTTATAATGATATTGGGTCTGGGATCAAAAGTAACATTTCCGTCTTTGCAGATGACACCAAGCTTTGCAGTGGAATAAGGTCCTTACAGGATGTCTCCAATTTACAAGCCGACCTCAATGTTCTGTCTAATTGGGCGACTATGTGGCAGATGAGGTTTAATGTTGATAAATGTAAAGTTATGCACTTGGGGGCTAAGAATATGCATGCATCATACATACTAGGGGAGTACAACTAGGAGGATCCGTAGTGGAGAAGGATCTGGGGGTTTTGGTAGATGTATAAGCTCAATAATAGCATGCAATGCCAAGCTGTGATTTCCAAAGCGAGCAAAGTCCTTTCTTGTATTAAGAGAGGTATGGACTCCAGGGAGAGAGATATCATTTTGCCCCTGTTCAAATCATTTGTAAGACCTCATCTGGAATATGCAGTTCAGTTTTGGGCACCAGTTCTCAAAAAGGATATTGGGGAACTGGAGAAAGTGCAGAGAAGGGCAACCAAACTGATAAGAGGCATAGAGGAGCTCAGCTATGAGGAAAGATTAGAGGAACTGAATTTATTCACTCTTGATAACAGATTAAGGGGGGATATGATCAACATGTACAAGTGTATAAGGGGTCCATACAGTGAACTTGGTGTGGAGTTATTCACTTTACAGTCAACAAAGAGGACAAGGGGGGCACTCTTTACGTCTAGAGGAAAAGAGATTTCATCTCCAAATATGGATAGGTTTCTTCACAGTAAGAGCGTGGAAAATCTGGATTAGACTCCCTGCAGAGATGGTTCTGGCCAGCTCAGTAGATTGCTTTAAGAAAGGCCTGGATTATTTACTAAATGTACATAATATAACTGGGTACTAACATTTATAGATAAAGTTGATCCGGGGAAATCCGATTTCCCCTGCTTTAGCAAATTGGATCATGCTCTGCTGGGGTTTTTTGCCTTCCTCTGGATCAACTGTGGGTATAGAATTTGGTATATGGGATTGTATGATATTATTATTTTTTTTTTTTTTTGTGGTTGAACTGGATGTGTCTTTTTTCAACCTAACTAACTATGTAACTATGTACAGGGAAACGCTTTGGTTAGAGAGAATCCTGTGATGTTCACCACGCACCAGCTGGTAGCCTGATAGCTTAGTGCTGTGTGCTGTCTATATTTCTGTGCTGTGCATGAGAACATTTTTGGAATAAACATCTTGATTTACTGCACAATGAAGTTCTTCATTCTTTCTTTTTCAACAAATCATTTAAAAACATTTATCGGAGGAGTCCGTGTATGAAGTAAAAGGTAAGTTAGAAAATTCATCCTGCCATTCATTACGGAAGAGAGCCGTCATCCCCATTGAGCAGACCAGGTGGAAACATCACAGCTGATCGCTGCTGTTGCTGGAGTGTGTAGAGTGATCACCTCGTCTTGGTGTCCCTACTGTGGGAGAGCTGCTGAGTGATTATCTGGAAAATCGGCTGAAAAATCATCACAGTTTATGATTGGCACAAGGCGATTTTAACCCTTATAATCTGGGGTCCATCAGATTTGGTAAATGGCCATCTGGCTCTGCTTATGTATATCTTCTTTCTAGATTTGAAGCATCAGATCAAGTTTTGCAGAGTGTGGCATCAATAGTTTTTTTCACCCTGCTAGTTTTTTTCACCTTGCTACTTTGTTTTAGTTTGGACATTTTTGACACATTAATATAAATATTTTTGTGAACACTTTATTTTATTATTTTTTTTTTCTAAGTTTACACTTGGGATGTTTACACACCATCACGTAATAATTTTATTAGTCATTTATTCACTTCAGATCTATTTATTGTACACTTTTTTATATAGTGTGTTGATATAGTTTGCACATCTCTTTTGTGTTCATAAATATAATCTTTACTAAACTGGACTTGCGGGAAGCCTACAATCTGGTGCGTATCCGGGAAGGGGAGGAATGGAAAATGGCTTTCTGCACACGCTTTGGCCACTTTGAATACCTGGTAATGCCTTTTGGGTAATGCAATACACCAGAAAACTTTCAATATTTAGTCAATGACATATTTAAAGAGGTTCTGCACACACTTTTTTTAGTAAATCTCATTGCCTTTCAAATCTGGCAAAGAGTACTAAATGGACGTTTTTTTTTTTTTTACTTACCTTGTAATTGCTGCCGGTCTTTCCTCTGTCTCTGCGGGGGTGGGCGGGTCTGTGCGGGGATCCTCGTCACGCCGCACTGTCTCCTGGGATCTGGTGTCATTCATCCCAGGAGTCAGTGTGGCCATGAAGCCGAAATCTCGCGAGATTTGCGGCCATCGAGCTAAAATCTTGCGAGATTTGCGACCATCCAGAAGAAATCTCACAAGATTGTGGGCGATGTCCGCAAATCTCGCGAGATTTCGGCTCGATGTCCGCAAATCTTGCAAGATTTTGGCTCGATGGCCTCAAATCTCGTGAGATTTCGGGTGGGATTTGCGGACGTGCTCCTTGTAAGAAGGAAGTGACTGCTTGTGGGCTTCAAATGCCCACAAGCAAGATGACATCAGCCGGGAATGAGTTCTTTAAACTATGGATTAGATGGAAAAATGGACCTGGATAACAAGCATCATCACTGCAAGTGAAAACAGGGGTGAACAGCGGCGCTAGATATGGTGATAACATAAAATTATATAGCAACTGGAATATAGGTATACATAAAATGTGTGTGTGTATGAATAAGCACACATAATATTAAAACATTTGTTTAAAATATAATGTCCATAAATGATCCGAGATCTTGTATGATTAGCACCTGGAGGCAGCTCCCTTAGAGTGAAGAGATGGGCTCTGTGTAGAAATGGGAACAAAGGGGCGCCAGACTTAGTGCAGTATAAATCATATATTTAATAAAAGCAAGTAGTAACTCACAGGTTAAATTAGATGAGTTCAGTATGTGGTGAAAAATCGCCAGTCCTGGAGTCTCATAGATGTCTTCCCTTTGCAGCCTGGGACACTGGGGTGATCTTACAGAGATCCAGAGAATGCTGGGAACCAGGAAGCAGGAAACAAGAAGCAGCTGGTCGTGACTTCACAGGAACAGGGAATGTGATTATTCACAGTGGCAAGCATTGGTAATGCATTTCGAAGCTACAGCTTCTTCATCAGACCATGATTGGCTGGACAAACCTGGCAGTCTTAAATACAGAGGAAATAGAAACAGAGAGATCTGATGAGCTGACCAGTCCATCAATCAATGGACAGATTTAAAGAGATAGTTGGTGACCGAAGTGAATTTAAATATGAGTAAAAAGCTTGCTGATTAAGAGTTGAGGATAATTTTATGACGTTTGAAGAAATCGATAAAATAATTAATTAATTGATTAAATACATAAATATAAATGTATAAATATACCACAGATTCAAAAGGAATATTTTTTTATGAATAAATTAACTGAGAAATTAATTAAGAAAATTATTATTAAATTATTTGCAATTGGTAATCAATTGATTATTATAAATTATAATGAGTTAATAAGATGGTGAAAATGGATAAAGGAAAGGACTCTATGCTAGATATAAATTTAAGGTTCTAAGTTATATCATGACAAAAAATACTTCTCAAAAGGGATAAAACGAATCTTCAGATAATAAATGGTTAATGGGTAATGATGGTAATACCTACTGGGTACATATGTGTGCACACATATGATCATACATATACACAAAATAAAAGTAAAAAAATTATAAAAAATTATATAATTTAATTATGGGGGGTAAAAACAAAAACAAAAAGGGGGGTGGTAAAAAAAAAAAAAAAAAAAAAAAAGGAAAAAGATGGCAAATTTGTGTTTTATTGCCCAATATGAGCTGTTGAGTGGATACCCAGTTTCCTCCACCAACCAGTGACCAAGCAACCCACTGAGGAATGACCGGGGGGGAAAAAAAAATCACACCAGCACCTTTCAAATAACAGTGCTGATTTCGATCTCCTCGTTCATTCCTCTAGGCGACATGGTATCCAAAGTTAAAATCCAATACGTTTCCTGACGACACAGCCTTTTGAAACGTTCTGCTGGGGAAAATTTATCTGGAATTGATTCAAGGACCCAAACTTTTAGATCCTTGGATTATTGCTTATGATTTACCAGAAAGTGGCGGGGGACACTATGTTTAGGGAGACCAGCATCGACAAATCTGCGATGTTCCCCAAATCTGGCTCTAAGGGCCCTGATTGTACGGCCCACATATAGCATGCCACAAGGACAAGCTAGACAGTAAACCACAAACATGGAAGAACAGTTATGGAAGGTGTTGAATGTGTATGTCTTACCCTTATGAGCAAAGGATTTTTGACCATGTTGAATATGAGCACAAGTCAGGCACAGGGATTTCTTACACTGAAACATGCCCACCAGAGGAATGAGTGTTAGTTGAATGTTATTGGATATAGATTGGGCAGATTTAATTTTGCTAGGAGCGACTTTCCCTTTTATATTCGGAGCCTTCCTATAGGCAAATTGTGGCACTGTAGGAATAGTGGTTTTTAAATGTGGGTCTTGCTGTAGTATAGACCAGTGTTTTTTAAAAACGCTCTCCATTTTCCAGTGTTTGTTGTGATATTGAGTTATGAATCTTGTTCCTACATTATCTTGTGATCGCTGGTTTGATTTTGGAATGTCATTGGTATTGTAAACCATTTGAGCCTGATCAATGAGGTCTGGGGGGGGGGTAGCCTTTCTCTATAAATTTCTGTTTGAGATGAACACTTTGTGCATTATAATCCTCCAACCTAGTACAATTGTGCCGTAACCGGCAAAATTGACTTTTGGGGACATTTTTAACCCATCTTGGATGGTGACAGCTGTTAAAATGTAAAAAAGAGTTCCCTGATATGATTTATACTGCACTAAGTCTGGCGCCCCTCTGTTCCCATCACTGCAAGTGAGTATGATGTTAGCAAGACATGATTTTTAGACATTAATAAAAAAAAAAAAAAAAAAAACGTCAGTGCAGAACCGCTTTAAAGACTTTCTAGACATTGTCTCTATCTCCATGGAACTCCATCGCACACATGACAAAAAGTTCTTGGGCGTCTCAGGCAACATGGACTGTATGCAAAGGCTGAAAAGTGAAAACAGCAAAGAATTTAATTCCTAGAATTAATCATCTCCCCAGAAGGCAAGATAGATCAACAAAAAGTCCCTGCCATCTTTGAGTGGCCTGCACCGACTGATAAGAAAGGAATACAGAGCTTCGTAGGATTCGCAAAATTCTCCCGAAAATTACCGTAATTATGGGGTTCTCTGCAATCATTGCACCCATTACTCAAATAATCATATCATTTCAATATCATTTATGCTGGACACCAGAAGCTCAAGCCGCTTTCGAAACATTAAAAGGACTATACACATCAGCACCCATTCTGAATCATCCTGATCCTGCTCTTTGCTACATCTTGGAGGTTGATGGCTCTAAATATGCAGTAGGGGCAGTTTTGTCACAGCACCAGGGGTTAGAGACTGTTCTTCATCCAGTAGCGTTCTTCTCCCGCTGAAAAAAAATATTTTTTTTGTAGATTTGTATTTCATATAAAGTACAGACCCAGGTCCAAATATGTCAAACCAGATGCTCTGTCATGAATGTTCCTTGACCCTAAACAATCTCCTTCTTTGGAAACCATTTTTTCAGCTGGAAACTTTTTATTAAAGCGGAGTGACACTGTCTGTAATGTATATTTTTTTTTTTGTGCAATGAGAAGGATTAGGAGATGGTTATTACACACTCACGTGTTCCGTTTTCAGAGGGAACTGCTGCCGGTTTTCGTCACAAATAAACACTTATAAAAAGTGTTGCTGCTGGGTGCCATCTTGCCTGTGGGCATGTGAAACCACACAGGCACCTTCTATGGCCCAGCATGCACCGCCGTTACTGCGCCGATCTAGTGCGTGCGCAGTAACGGCAAAGTATAGCTCACGTTTGCCGAAATCTCGCGAGATTTCGGCGGATGTCCGCACTGAATCCTAGGATCAATGACACCAGATCCCAGGAGACAGTGCGGCATGACAAGGATCGATTCACAGACCCCACCCACCCCCGAAGAGACAGAGCAGCAATTACAAGGTAAGTGAAAAAAAAAAAACACTTCATTTAGTACTCTTTGCCTGATTTGGAAGGCAGAGAGATGTACTAAATGAAGTGTACAGGCAGATCTCTTGTCCCATAATAAGCAAGCTTGTCCTCCAGGTGCCTCTGTTACGGCAAGAGAAGGATTACTGTGGTCCGGGTATAAGATCTTTGTGCCAGAGTGTGTCCAATTAGCTGTGTTTGAGCTGTATCATGATCACCCGCTAGCAGCCCACTTGGGATCCATAAGACCTCTGACTTAGTACAGCGTCTGTTCTGGTGGCCTGACATGGACAAAGACTGTATTACTGTAAAGCTTATGTGAACTCCTGTGTCACCTACAGTCACAATAAGAGCAGCAGAAGTAAAGCCTGGGGGTTACCCAGACCTCTTCCGATTCCTGATAGACCCTGGAAAATGATTGTCATGGATTTTTTTTTGGAACTTCCACCATCTGAAGGGTACTCGGCCATCTTTGTCATGGATCACTTTTCCAAGATGGCTCTCTTTCTGCCTATGAAATATACTCCCTCTGCATTGGAAACAGCACAAGTCTTTGTTAAAGAAATCCTGAGGCTTCATGGCACCCCTGCCAACATTGTCTCGGACCATGGAGTCCAGTTTACATCAAGAATCTGGAGGGCGCGTTGTGAGATCTTGAAAATTTTACTTTCTTTCTCTTCTGCATATCATCTGCAGACTAATGGGCAAATGGAGAGAACAAATCAGACTTTGGAGCAATATATCCACTGCTTCACATCGTTCTCCCAGGACGATTGGGTACCCTTATTGCCCCTAGCTGAATTTGCATATAATAACGCAACACATTCTGCTACCAGTCTCCTTTCTTTATGAATTATGGGTTCCATCCATCATTTCTTTCCAATAATTTACCTGAATCTTCTATTACAGCTGTTTAAGACACCTTGACTTTTTTCCAGCAAAACAACAAAGTCCTGCAGGAAACAATAGCCAAAGCACAAGAAGATAATAAAAGGGTCTTCAAAAGGAAACAGAGGGGTGAATTGATCTTGAAACCTGGCGAATAGGCATGGCTTTCTACTGTTAACTTAAGATTAACTTAAGATTGGCATGTCCCAGGAATAAATTAGGTCCTAGGTTTGTGGGTCCTTTTTCTGTAAAGAGGAAAATTAACAAGGGGGGTCATTTACTAAGATGAATGCGCTGCGCCGGTTCATACCTTAATTGGTGCGCCAGATAAATCCTTAATTGAGTGTGTGAACCGGTGCACGCATAAGTGCAACAGCAATAATAATATGCCATTGATAATAGCGCACGCCGTAACATTAACAGTCCATTCACACAAGGCAACACGACTTCAAGCGCTACTTTGGGAGGCAACTTGGACACGACTTGAGTATTAATTACAGCGCGACTTGGGACGACTTACAACATGACTTTAAGTCGCCCCCAGGCCAGGCCCCTCCAAGAGCATACCAGGTCCTTCAGGTCTGGTATGGATATTAAGGGGAACCCCGCACCCCAAAAAAAATGGTGTGGGGTTCCCCTCAAAATCCATACCAGGCCCTTCAGGTCTTGTATGGATTTTAAGGGGAACCCCGTGCCGAAAAAAAGAAAAGAAAAAATGGCGTGGGGGTCCCCCTCAAAATCCATACCAGACCCTTATTTGAGCCTGACAGGCCGCAGGAAAAGAGGGGGGATGAAAGAGCGCCCCCCCTCCTGAACCATACCAGGCCACATGCCCTCAACATTGGGAGGGTGCTTTGAGGGTAGCCCCCCAAAGCACCTTGTCCCCATTTTGATTAGGACAAGGGACTCATCCCCACAACCCTTGCCCGGTGGTTGTGGGGGTCTGCGGGCGGGGGGCTTATCGAAATCTGGAAGCCCCCTTTAACAAGGGGACCCCCAGATCCCGCCCCCTCCTGTGAAATGGTAATGGGATACAAAAGTACCCCTACCATTTCACAAAAAAGTGTCAAAAATGTTAAAAATTACAAGAGCCAGTTTTTGACAATTCCTTTATTTAAAGTCTTCTTCTTTCCATCTTCTTCGGGTCTTCTTCCTTCATCCTTCGGTTTCTTCCTCCATCTTCTTCTTCCTCTGATCCTCTGCTTCTTGCTCCGGTGTTCTTGTCCGGCATCTTCCTCCACTGCGTCTCTTCTTCCCCGCTTCGTTCTCAGGCCGCTCCGCATCAATGGGAGGCTCCCGCTGTGTGACGCTCCTCTACTTCTGACAGTTCTTATATAACGGAGGGCGGGGCCACCCGGTGACCCCACCTCCCTCTGATGCACGGTTCCGTTATAGAAGTGTCAGAAGAAGAGAAGCGTCACACAGCGGGAGCCTCCCATTGATGCGGAGCAGCCCAAGAGTGAAGCGGGGAAGAAGAGACGCCGTGGAGGAAGATGCCGGACGAGAACACCGGAGCAAGAAACAGAGGATCGGAGGAAGAAGCAGAGGAAGAAGAAGATGGAGGAAGAAACCGAAGGATGAAGGAAGGAAGAAGACCCGAAGAAGATGGAACGAAGACTTTAAATAAGGGATATGTCAAAAACTGTCTCTTGTAATTTTAAAAAATGTTGACACTTTTTTGGTGAAATGGTAGGGGTTCTTTTGTACCCCATTACCATTTCACACAGGGGGGCAGGATCTGTGAGTCCCCTTGTTAAAAAGGGCTTCCAGATTTCGATAAGCCCCCCGCCCACAGACCCCCACAACCACCGGGCAAGGGTTGTGGGGATGAGGCCCTTGTCCTCATCAACATGGGGACATGGTGCTTTGGGGGGCTACCCTCAAAGCACCCTCCCAATGTTGAGGGCATGTGGCTTGGTATAGTTCAGGGGGGGGTGCTCTCTTGTTCCCCCTCTTTTCCTGCGGCCTGCCAGCTTGCGTGTTGGGATAAGGGTCTGGTATGGATTTTGAGGGGGACCCCCACGCCATTTTTTCTTAATTTATTTTTTTCTTAATGCTAACATGACCTGTGTGCAAATATCCTTAAAAAAAAACATAAAAGTGAACCAGCGTAAAAAAATAAAAAGTCAAGTTGAGAGGTGCGCCCGTTCAACTTATGCAAATGCATTTACGTTGCTTGACATTTACTAAGATTTTGCTGGCGCAGTGAACCAAAGCATTTGAGCGTGCGCAAATGCCGCTTGCGCATGTGCATTGATTAAATTGACCTCACGCAGTTCTAAGTGTACTTGCAGGCGCAGCAGGCTTGTTCAGAGAAAGCTACTTTCTCATTCTATTTTGGGTATATTTTTTACTTGGACAGTTATAACTATACTTCCTCACCCCACATCACCCCCATAATATTGGCACTTCCAGCTTCTTTAAATTCTGAGTTGAAGATGCCATGCGCCATGTCTATAGTGGGGCACCGATCGCCGCCTCCCGTGCGCCGAGAATATAATGGTAAATGGGGAATTGCACTGTGTTACAGGCGCAAATGTTTTGTAGATACGAAAATGGCCGCTGCGCATCTCATGGCGAAAACCGTTCGTAAATCAGCCCCAATGTGTCTTACAAACTAACCTCACCTGATTCTTAAAAAATTCATCCAGTATTTCATTTGTCATTACTGAAACCCCTGATCCCTTTCAGTTCGTAGTGCAGGTCCTCCAGAACCTGTAATTATTTATCGATGGTGAAGAGGAATACGGAGTGTCCTGCAACGAGAGACCTGTCAGGCACTCGTGCTAACTATGTGCTCAGGCACTTCTGTCACTTTTCCGGGGTTCCTGAGCCAGAGGTGTAAGAGATGCCTACCTTCACACATTAGGTTCCACCACCAGGTATGTTACACCTACAGAACAGACTAACTGCAAACAGGAAGCAGTACATTTTTATTATACAGAGAAAAGACATAGAGTTTACAATAGAGCAACTACAAACTTATAAACACTGTCATCTATGGGATGAAGATCATATCTGTAGTTGTTGAACAAAAATATATGCACAATGTATTCCAATACCCCCACTCAACAACTACTCCTTATATTAGTCCCATTTCAGATCTCAGTTCTAAAAAACAGTTTTTTGTAAGTGGTGTTGTCAAAACTTCTGATACACTTTTGTTTCTCATAAGTTGGAAGTCTTTGCTTCTCATCCCATGAATCTGGCTCTGGATTTAATGCAATGCAAGCAACATAGGACAGACGTTTGGCTGGGATGTCTTTATTGCTTCTAGTGGATTTTCTTTTTTTTCTATTTAAAGTGTGTCACATGTACAATGGGAAGACAACTTCTCAGTAAAGTCAAGCACTGTCAAGCTTATAAGGTACAACCAAAACTGTGTATGGTATTGAAAAAGAGCAAAACAAGCAATAAAATGCAATAATAAATACAAAACAAAACAAAAAAATGTAGAAAACTCTTCAAGCAGGCTGTGCTGAAGGCAAGACCGCTTGAAGGGGGATAACCCCAAATTGCCAGGAAGATCTATTAAATCGTAGAGGGAAGTCTAAAACACACCATATTTTTATTTATTTATTTTAAAAGAAATAAAAAGGGAGCAGATGAAGAAAGAGGTAGAGGAAGAGAATAAATAAATAAAGGAGGGGGGAACTATTAGAGGAAAGCTATGGGGATGGAGGGGACATTGATTTTTTTATTTTAATAAAGAATTTTCTAAAACTGTGTGTGTTTTTATTTATTTCTGACACTTTTTTGGTGAATGGGTAGGGGTACTACGTACCCCATACTCATTCACATGGAGGGGGCGGGATCTTATTGGGCAAATATTTGCCCTGATTGGGGCCCAGTCTGGGCTTGGAATGCACTGTGCAGCACGCAGTGCATTGTGGGGTGCTCGGCGGGCGAACATCCTGCCGTATGCCCCGCAAATTTGGATATTCTCCTAATAGGCCAACAGGCGATGTTCGGGCCAAACTTTTGCCCGGTCCGAACCATTATCCCAACTCTATTTGTTGACTCGCTGGTTCAGGGCCCCTACTCTTTTACAGTACATACTGTAATGCGGCGTACACACGGTCGGAATTTCCGATGGAAACAGTCCGATGGGAGCTTTTCATCAGATTTTCAGACCGTGTGTATGCCCAACAGTCTTTTTCTATCAGAATTTCCGAAGCACTTTGAATTGAGAACCTGTTCTCAATTTTTCAGACGGAAAACCTTTCTATCGGATTTTCCGATCGTGTTTATGCAATTCCGACACGCAAAATTCCGACGCATGCTGGGAAACAATTTGACGCATGCTCGGAAGCATTAAACTTCCCTTTTATAGTGCTGTCGAACGTGTTTTATGCCGCTGTGTTATTGACCGTCGGAATTTGGTGTGATCGTGTGTAGGCAACACAGCTTGAGCGGAATTCCATCGGAATTCCGTCTGAAAAACCGTCAGAGTTTTTTCCGACGAGAATTACGATCGTGTGTACGCGGCATAAGATTTTCCCTTCAATTTTCTTTCTTTTCTGGTGCTGCCAGCAGAATATCGGCACTCTACTCCACATCTTCCGTGAGTGTCCCCATATAACCCTGTTTGAGAAGATATTAGCAGACTGATCTTTAGACTCATGAATAGGGATGGTCCCAATGTTTCGAGTCGAACGTAGGTTCTATGAACAAACAAACATATGGGGCGCTCGCCGCGAGCTCCCTATAATGCATTGCGAGGTCGCAGTGCATTGAGGCTGCTGATTGGCCAAAGCATGCACCTGACCTGCATGCTTTGGCCAATCACAGCGCGATGTGCTGTGAGAGCCATGATTGGCCAAAGGTAGGGTGCCTTTGGCCAATCATGGCTCATGGGCTAAGTCCACGCCCCACACTATATAAGGCTGCTGCTTACGCGGCGGCCGTATATAGTGAATGAATGGAGATTAGGCAGGTAGTTAGTGTAGTGTGCAGTCAGTCAGTGTAGTATATATATTATACAGTTCAGAGTATATAGTACAGTTAGTGTAGTTTATATTATACAGTTCAGAGTATATAGTGCAGTTAGTGTAGTCTTGTCTGTCCTTGAGGGCAGACCAGTTTTGCATTGTTATGGAATTTATATTATTTTCTCTGTTACATTTAACTATGGTTTCCATACATGTTAAACATTTTGGATACCCAGGACAAATTATGCAATTTGCTCTGAATCCAGATTTTCTTTTTTATGTATTGCATTTTTTGCTTTTACTTGTGGTAACTGACCTATATGCTTTGCTGAAGGAGGTAATACAACTTATAAATTAAAAAAGAAAAAGTTATCAGACTTTTAAAGCAGTACAGAGCTAAATAACAGCCTGGGGTTTCAGATATTTTGAAACATTACAGAAAGTTTTTTACGGTACTTGTTACTTGGAAGCTTAGTCATTAATCAGTGCTGATAAAAGATAATAACCTCCTTTAAAACATGATGCTAGCTTACAGTGAAATGTCACCCGTAATAGCTGAGATTAAATAAAAATACTGCAGAACTGAATGAGATGGCTGCCTGTGGGACACAAATATGATCTTACATTCTTTTTGGGCCACCCAGATTTTTTATCTTTTACATTTTGTTATCATCAAAAAGGCCTCTTAGCACTTTTTACAGCTGTTACACAAAAAAAGCCTGCAGTTCCAAAATACCTTTGTTAAATAAAAGGACCACATATAAGTTGGGATGAGGTTAAAGTTTGTTGCTACTATGAGTTTAAGGTGAATCCTGTATTTTCAGGGTTCCCAGTGAATTTATGTGCAGACTCACCTATAATTTTTTTTTGTTTTAAGATAATACACTGCATGACTTTTAAATGATAGACTAAAAGCTTACAAGGGTCAACAAAGAGGCTTTTGTATAAGCCAGCCCCCTCACTATAAAAGGGGCGGGGGCATAGAGCAGCCAGTTAATTTGGAAGATGTTGCAGGGAAAGCTCACATGCATTATAGGGAAAGAATAAAGTAAATTAGGAAACTGTTTTAAATTCTGGTTGCTAGGTCTTTGGGCAATCAACCCTTTGCTGTGTTCTGTCCTGTCAATAGCCGACATTTTTGTTGTAAGGCTCATATTTTTTTAAATATATTTTTAATAGGCTTTTGTTTAAGAAAGTGATATATATTTTTTTTCTTTTTATTCCATAAAGGCTGTATTGTATCATCCAAAGGATAGAGTACCAAAAGTTAAACAGTGTCAATTAAGAAAGCAAATAAGAAACGCAGTATACCTCGAGTGTAGCATAGGCTATCAAAGTACAATTTATGTTAGTTGTGTCTCAATGGTAGGTGGCAAGAGCCAAACAGAATTACCCATACTACATTGCATATGAATACAAAACATTAGACATATATGGTTGCCAATTACAGGGCTTTGGGCGATTTGCCACCTGGGTTCTACAATTGTTCCTACAGCAAGTTCTTTGACAGGAAGGGGGCTAAAGTCACTGTTCCCAATCAGAAGCTAAAGTGTCCTTGGGTTGGTAAGGGGAGAAAAAATAAGAAGAGGGGAACAAAAATTAATTTGGGGGGGGGGGTTAGGGAGCGTTAGACAGAAGGCAGGGGATGGGAAGGCTGGGGGGGATTGGGCAGGGTGGTGTGGAAGGGGACTAAAGGGAAGGGAAGTGAAAGTGGTAGTTAGTAAAGCAACAAGGTACCAATGGTGAATGGTACCTATACTCTGCTCCCCGTGTCCTAAATTCCAAGTATCACCAGTAAGACTGAGAAATGCTCTTAATTCTATCCTCAGGATATCTGTGGATTATTACTTAAAATCCTATTTTCGATCCCGTCTTCAGACTGACTGACTGTATTATGAACTGCTCCCTAGAAACTTAAAATCTCTGGACAGGATCACCATACATGGATTAAGGACCCCTCCTCTCTTTCAGAATGCCAACAAAGCTCTGGATTCGACAAAGAGATTTTGTGGAGTAAGGTTGGTATCCTGAACCACCTTGAATGTTTTTTATAGCCGTTCTCTTGAACTGAAACTTTGAGGGACCCCTTGTGAACTCTCTGGTTGATGGTTGCCTATTCGTCTTCCAAAAGTTCTGTGCCTAAGTCCTGTTCCAAGGTCCTACACACCAACCTGGAGTTTCCTGAATGGTCGTTAAAGTGAAATTTGTAGATGTCAGATATGAGATGGTTCTGTGGCCCCTTCGCTGACTAAAGGGATTTGAAATGCATTAGGGGGCGTGCGAGGAAGGGGCACTACCCTGATATAGTCATAAAATTATGTATTTGGAAGTAAGACCAAAATGCAAAGGTCCCCGTATTTGAGATCTCAGACAGTGTGGTTAGATTCAGGAATCAGTCTTTCCTGAGTAGGGCCATTCTGCTGCTAAGAAAGTTTGAGTCATGCCCAGTGATATTTTAGGTTTATAGTTTATTTAATTTAGCAGTGCCATTATTTTAGGGCCATTAAAGTTTGTTGTGCTCAAAGTGGAGCATTCACTTGCTACTGACCATCTGTTCTTGGAGCTATCTTTTGTTCACAGTCTGCCACTGCATCATTTAAAGGAAGAGTGAATAACAGGGTGCACCTAAACCACTTCACACTTAACATAATATTACTCACATTCACCACATCCCCCCTACTTCCATAGATAGAATAAAAGTTATGCATACACCAGGTAGCCCCACTATTGCTGAATACATCTATCCTGCAGCTGCCCAATTTTACACTGATGTATCCGTTGTAGACATGTACAGAAAGAAAAACAATTTTTCATTTTGGATCGATTCGTTAAGTTACTAATTTTGTTTTGTAGCATTCATTACAAAATTTGTTTAATTTTATTTTGTTTTTTCATTTTTCAACCGGATTTGAATTTTTCCATTGGATTCAAAGTATTCAAATTAAATTCAAATAAAAAAATATCAAATTGATCTGAATTCATTGTGAAGAATAGCTGGTTCTATTCTATTTTAAAATGTAAGACGGCTAGATTCTTTCTGTTCTATTTACTATTATTATTTACATTATTTTCTATTCTATTCTATTCTAATTATTTTGGATGAAGTTTCATTATTGCAGATTTGTTTAAATTAGTTGCTCTTTTAATTTGGACATTCGGATATATCCAAATCTCTGAATAACAAACATTTTGGAACAAAACGTACACATGTGTTATCCTCTGCAGTATCTTAATTTTTGTGATAAAACTCCAGCCTTTGTCTACATTAAATATGGGCCTAGACCTGCTCATTAACCGCTTCCGACCGCCTCATGTACATATACGTGAGCAGAATGGCACGGGCAGTCAAAATCCCGTACCTGTACGGGATTTTTTAAATGCCTGCCCGTGGGTCGCATGCGCGCCACCAGCGGCGCACTCACGACCCGGTCTGGAGCTCCGTGACCCCGGCCGTGGGACCAGCGGACCCGATCGCCGCTGGTGTCCCACGATCGGGTCACGGAGCTGAAGAACGGGGAGAGGTATGTGTAAACAAACCTCTCCCCGCGCTTCCTACTCATCGTCATCGGAAAAGCCGATCAATGCCGTCAGACGTCAGCCCCGCCCCTTAATGTAAAAAAAAAACACACACGTCACAGCCCATAACCCCTCCCCTCCCCTCCCCCTAGTGGTTAACCCCTTCACGACAACTGTCATTTATACAGGAATCAATGCATTTAAATAGCATTAATTACTGTATAAATATCAATGGTCCCAAAAATGTGTCAAAAATGTCCGATGTGTCCGCCATAATGTCGCAGTCACAATAAAAATCGCTGATCGCCGCCATTACTAGTAAAAAAAAAAATATTAATAAAAATGCTATAAAACTATAATAAAGGAGCACGGTTGGGACTTTAAATGGAGCACACATCAGAGGATTGCTAGTCAAGTGACTAATTAAAATTTTATTTCATGTAGTCCATGATAAGTAATAAAGCATTTTGGGCATCAACCTCTGAAAATGCTCTGGGCATATTGCCTCCATATAGTCAATCATGGACCAAAAATGTACAACAATTGTAATCAAATATGCAATTACAGGGAGAGCAGAAACACAGAGGTACATACATATATAAATTGCTTGCAAAGGTTGAACCCAAAATGGCCAAGATGACCATGATAACTATAAAACTGCCAGTTCATTATAGATAAATAAAACAAAATCTTTAAAATCTTGATATTCCATGCTTGAGATGAAAAAGTAATGGCTAAAGGCTCTACGCGTTTCGCGGTGTTGCAACCGCTCATCAGGAGCATATGTCATGGAATAAATTCTAGAGAAAAAAAGAATAAATTGAAATAGGCAGAATAATTGAATTGGGCATAGTAAATTATTTGGAGGCTGTGCGTCCAAACTCACGTCTGCACCAGCGGGCCAAGTCAAACAGCATCCCAGGCCGCAAACAGCCCGCAGCGCCGGGTCCACAGGCTTCAAGGTGGTCAGCAGGAATGGCATCCATTGCCAAAGACATAACCAGGTTGGGCATACAGTGTGTCTGTGAAATGAGTATGGATAAATAAAAAAAATGCTATGTGAAACGAACCTAATATGGGGAATAGGAGTGTGTGGTATGAATAAGTGAGTGTGTGGGAAAAATGTATGATCCAATAAGAAAGTAAGTTGAGAGTGAGAGAAAAAAGTGATCAAAAAGGAAAAGGGAAATATGAGAGGTGTAGGTTGTGAGGTGCACGAGGGAGAAAGTGAATGAGCTAAAACCAAAAGTGTTTGTGAGGTGCTAGAAGAGACAGTGTGAGAAAGTAGCCCAAACACTTTTGGTTTTAGCTCATTCACTTTCTCCCTCGTGCACCTCACAACCTACACCTCTCATATTTCCCTTTTCCTTTTTGATCACTTTTTTCTCTCACTCTCAACTTACTTTCTTATTGGATCGTACATTTTTCCCACACACTCACTTATTCATACCACACACTCCTATTCCCCATATTAGGTTAGTTTCACATAGCATTTTTTTTATTTATCCATACTCATTTCACAGACACACTGTATGCCCAACCTGGTTATGTCTTTGGCAATGGATGCCATTCCTGCTGACCACCTTGAAGCCTGTGGACCACAGCCTCCAAATAATTTACTATGCCCAATTCAATTATTCTGCCTATTTCAATTTATTCTTTTTTTCTCTAGAATTTATTCCATGACATATGCTCCTGATGAGCGGTTGCAACACCGCGAAACGCGTAGAGCCTTTAGCCATTACTTTTTCATCTCAAGCATGGAATATCAAGATTTTAAAGATTTTGTTTTATTTATCTATAATGAACTGGCAGTTTTATAGTTATCATGGTCATCTTGGCCATTTTGGGTTCAACCTTTGCAAGCAATTTATATATGTATGTACCTCTGTGTTTCTGCTCTCCCTGTAATTGCATATTTGATTACAATTGTTGTACATTTTTGGTCCATGATTGACTATATGGAGGCAATATGCCCAGAGCATTTTCAGAGGTTGATGCCCAAAATGCTCTATTACTTATCATGGACTACATGAAATAAAATTTTAATTAGTCACTTGACTAGCAATCCTCTGATGTGTGCTCCATTTAAAGTCCCAACCGTGCTCCTTTATTATACCTGACCCGGGATGGAGGCTGGCATCCCTTTGGTGCCAGCCTCATTTAAAGTCCCAAATCTCTTTTCATCCAAATAGCTATAAAACTTTACTGTTGTAAACGCTATAACTTTTGCGCAAACCAATAAATAATTGCTAATTGCGATTTTTTTTACCAAAAATATGTAGAAGAATACGTATCAGCTGAAACTGAGGAAAAATATGTTTTTTTATATATTTTTTGGGGATATTTATTATAGCAAAAAGCAAAAAATATTGCATTTTTTTCAAAATTGTCGCTCTATTTTTGTTTATAGCGCAAAAAAATAAAAACCACAGGGGCGATCAAATACCACCAAAAGAAAGCTCTATTTGTGGGAAAAAAAGGACGTCAATTTTGTTTTGGAGCCACGTCGCACGACCGCGCAATTGTCAGTTAAAGCAACGCAGTGCCGACTTGCAAAAAGGGGCCTGGTCCTTTGGCTGCCAATTGGTCCGGGGCTGAAGTGGTTAAAATTGTCCTGCTGCTTGCCAGTTATATGCTGCTGTATCATCTGCAGTATCTAAATTATTGTAGAAAAACCTTTTCCTCTACTCCAATTCTCCCTCATTAAAAACGTCCTGCTACAGGCTTAGTTGACAGTGTGGTATTGTCTGTGGTTTCTTTAGTCTAAATGAGAGCCTTATATAAAATTGGCAAAAGGCAGGACAGTTTTTCACAAGAACAGGGACAGCCACAGTGAAAAAAAAAATTGCAGCCAAATACAGTATGCACTGCCAGTGTATGCTGTCACTGAGATTGCCCATACAAATAGTACTGTTTCATAGCCCATGTACAGCTGTAAAGTGATATTAAAGGCTCATGTTTTTTTTTTTTTTTAAATAACAAACATGTTATACTTACCTGCTCTGTGCAATGGTTTTGCACAGAGCAGCCCAGTTCCTCCCCTTCTCGAGTCCCCTGCCAGTGCTCCTGGCTTATCCCCCTTGCCAAGTGCTCTATAGCTTGAGTGCTATGGCGTGCTCGCTCCTGAGCTTCCTCGGTGTGTTCATAAGACACACAGAGCGTGTTTCGGCCCTGCTCCCTGCTCCATTCCTCCTGGCTGTGATTGACAGCAGCGAGAGCCAATGTACATTGCTGGATCGAGATTGCTGGATCAGATAACCATTAGGGCGTCTAGGGGGGATGCTGAACACAGAAGGTTTTTTTGCTTTCATGCATATAATGCATGAAGGTAAAAAACCTTCAGCCTTTACAACCACTTTAAGGCATCCCCCAAGCATGTTATTTAAAGTGGGCCTAAACTCTCTCAGCCATGACTATACTTCCATAATAAGGGTGCCTCCTTCAATCTCATCTCATTGTCTAGAATCAGATCTACTGAGCCAAAGAGATGTGTTTTTTTTTTCTTTTCAAATCAATTTTTATTGAGTTTCACAGTTAACAGTAATATAGGATACATTTCCAATAAATTCCAATAAATTCAAGTATAATAAGTCATAACATAAATGGCTGACAACAGTAGTACACAAATGTAAATTCTAGAAAACAGGCATTGCAGAAGTAAGGCTTAAGTGTGTATCATGAATTATTAGAGTAGGGGATGGCGGGTTAGGGTATAGGGGAAGGAAGGGGGGGGATGGTTGGTATAGATGATGATTTCCAGTTTCTGGTTATAATCTGGTTGCTAGGAGGACATGAGTGAGGATTGTGTGAAATGTGTGTGGGATAGTGTCTGGAATTATGTTGAGAATAGCCAGTTGCGGTTTGAGGGTTATAGTAGTTTGGTTCAATTCTCGTAGAAGTTGTGTTACTGCTATCCAGAGGGTCTGTATTTTTGGGCATTGCCATAGAATGTGAATTAAGTTACCAGTGTGGTTGCAGTTTCTCCAGCAGAGTGGAGTGGTGTTGGGTTGGAATTTAGCTAGTCTGCAGGGAGTGAGGTACCATCTAAGTGTGATTTTGTTTGTCAATTCCCATAGGGCTGTGGAACGTGTGGCTTTATAAACCGTTCTTAGTGCTCGTTGCCATTGTGTCTCAGAGTACTGCATTTATGTGTCCGATTCCTAGTCGGTGAATGGTTTGGACTTGTAAAATATATTTTCTCCTGTAGTGAAGAGTATATAATTGAAATACCTTTTGTATAGGAGTCTTGGGAGAAATGAAAGTTCTATAGCTTGGTAGGTAATGCCCCTTCGATGCACGTTTATGTAGATAGGCATGTTCTAATTCTGAGATAGGTGAGAAAGTCTGAGGTAGGTGCATTATAGGCGAATTGGATCACGGATAATGGTTTGTGATCGGTCAAGGTTCTAAGTTCTGCGGTGGATGATGCATGTGGTGTGAGCCACTTGGGGAGGGTTAGATCTGGGGATAAAAGTTGGAGAGTTTGTAGTGGTATCTGCAATAGTTTCCTGGTGGAGGATGGCCACTTATTTGTGTGTAGTATTTTCCAGGCTTTAACAGATGCCTGTATGGTCAGTGAGTATAAGTGTAAATTCGTGATTGAGGCTGAGGTACTAAACAACCAGTATTGAAGATTAGGACCAGGTGTGGCGGTATTTTCTATATCTCCCCATAAAGTAGTGTGATGGACTTTGGTCCATTCTTGTAATTGGGAAAGAATGGTTGCTAGGTAGTAGTCCCGGATGTCAATGTATCCCATGCCACCCGCATTTTTGTGTTTGATGAGTTTAGAGTGATTGCTCCTAGGTTTCTTACCTTGCCATATATAAGTAGTAAGAATAGTTTGTAGAGATTTGAGGTAGGAGGTGGATAAGGGGATGGAAAGAATGCAAAATATATAGAGTATTCTAGGCAATATAAGCATTCTGAAGGCTGCTAGCCTTCCTGACCAGGATAGTTTGTATTTAGCTAGTTTGGTTGTTTCCTTGGACAGCATTTGTTTGGCATCTAAGTAATTGTTTCTGAATAAGCCAGATATTGATTTGGTGAGTTTTATGCCTAAGTAAGATATGCCATTGTCTGCCCAAGGATAGGCGTATTGGTTGCGTAAGATAGTGCTGGTAATTGCATCAAGTCCTAGGTCTAATATATAGGATTTAGTTTCATTGACTTTATAGTACGAGACAGAACTGAGTTTCATTAGAACATTCTGTACCGAAGCCAGGGAAGACATGGGGTTAGTGAGCATTATTACAACATCATCAGCGAATAGGTTAATTTTATGATCTACGAGTCCTATTTTGAATCCTGTGATATCTCTACACATTCTAATGTGTTCCGCCAGGGGTTCCATGATAAGGTTAAAGATAAGTGGTGATAGGGGGCATCCCTGGCAGGTTCCATTAGTTATTGGGAATGGTCGGGAGACCATCCCTTCTGTGTATACTTGGGCTGATGGGGTGGAGTATAAGGCCATTATCGCTGATAGTATATGGCCTTGGAATCCGAATTCATGGAGTGTGGCTTCTAGGTAATTTCAGTGGACCCTATCGAACACCTTCTCTGCATCCAGAGATAGGAGCAGAGAAGGCGTTCTAGTGGACTCTGCGTGATGGATTATGTTTATGAGTCTCCTTGTGGCATCGTACGTTTGTCTACCTTTTGTAAATCCAGATTGGTCTGGGTGGATCAGTGTGGGCATAATTTGGACCAGCCTGTTTGCTATGAGTTTGGCAAATATTTTCGTGTCTATATTAAGGAGTGAGATTGGCCTAAAGTTTTGGGGTGTGGTAGGTTCCTTTCCTGGCTTCGGCAGAGTGATTATTAAAGCATTAAGCATTTCATTTGGGAGAGAAGAGGAGGAGGCAGCGTCATTGCACACTTGGGAAAGGTAAGGTATGGCTAAGGCTAGGGTAGTACAGAATTTTTTGAAATATTCGTTTGTTAAGCCATCTGGCCCTGGGGACTTGTTTGAAGGTAAGATGGATATGATATTTTGAATCTCAAGATGGGTAAAAGGTGCTTTCAGGTCAGTGAGATGTTGTTGTGATAATGTTGGTAGTTTAATTGCTTGTAAGTACGAGTTGATGTCTGCAGTGGATGGTTGTTTGGTGTTTATGTCATATTTTAAATTGTATAGTGTGTGATAGTAATGGCTAAATGCGTCGGCTATAGCTTGAGGGTCAAAACGTTTTTTTTTTTTTTGTAGCTGGGTGGAAGAGGTGTGGTATTCTGGATTTAGTATAATGACCCTTCATTCTGAGTGCCAGTGCTTTCCCTGCTTTGTTGCATGTAGTGTAGTAGTGTGCTTTAAGTTTAGTGAGAGAATGGGAATGTGATTCTAAAAGTAGGTTTCTTAGTTCTTGCCTAAGGAGAATTAATTGGTCTTTAAGTTTGGGGTCAGGATTGGATTGGTTTTGAGCATCCAATGTTTGTATCGTGGCCATAATGGTGTCTAGACGCTGTGATCTCCTCCTTTTCTCTCTAGCATTGAGCTGTATAATAATGCCTCTGACAAATGATTTGTGGGCATTCAGCATGTTGCTGGGGATTGAGCCAACATTTAATTTGAAGAATTCCTCTAGATGATTACGTATGTAGGCGCAATGTTCAGGGGAATGAATAATGGCTGCATTTGCTCTCCTTACTGTGTGTCTGGAGGGACTGGGGTGGTCTGTCACTACAAGTGATATTGGGGCATGATCAGACTAAGTTATCATGCCGATATCTGAGTTTGTCGAGCTGGTTAGTATCCATTTGTCAACTAGAAAATAGTCAATCCGCGTGTACAAATTGTGCCTGGGAGAAAAGAAGGAGTAGTCTCTTTCTGTGGTGTGGTGACATCTCCAGACGTCGTATAGGTTATTGTTCCTTATGAAAGCGTTCATGCGGGACGTAAGTCTGGATGTGCGGGAAGAAGCGTCAATCGAATTGTCAGGTACTATATTGAAGTCTCCACAAATAATAAAACAACCTTGTCGGAATTTATCAAGGTATCTTCCTTCATCAAAAGAGATGTGTTTTCATGGTAAGTGCATGTAACCTAAGAAATGTTTAAATGTTATATATATCTTTATCACAAAGAGTACAATACTACCCCTAACAATGTGTCCATCTGACATTCTCCCCAGAAGACCAGTATCATGCTAAATCTGAAAATATTCAGGGACAGCATCTATTTGATGGACTGAGATACCCAATTAGAGGTAGAATTATTGAAAGCCTGCTACTATGCAGTAGTAATGTTTTCACTGTAGATAAGCATGATATCATTTACAGATCAGCACCCTAGCTGCTTCTCATCTTGTGACTTAAAAGAGAAGTTATAGAGAGAACTTAGAAAGTTTTAACATTGAAATAGTCACAGTGATTGATGGCTGGGGGAGGGAAAATGCTTTCCTTGCCTGCAGTAGAATAATTGCATGTTTTCCAAGATGTTTCTCTCAGGTTTAAGCAGTAGCGAGCCCTTGTAGAACAATAATTTAGAATATCAATTCAATATAGATGGCGCTGCACAGTTCCTACATAAATATATGTGACACGACACATGCACTTTGAATCAATAAGCACAATTTGCATCAAATAAAATAATCTATATAACAAAAGGTTTCAAATGCACCAAATATACAGTATACACGTGTTAATAGTGAATCAAACAATATTGTCCCAATGGGGTGAAATCAATATATTCATAGTCCTCATTAGGTATTGTAATGTGTTCTCCTTTTTCTGGGGGGGGGGGGGTGAATCCTGTGCCTCCACGAAATACCTCCGTGCTCACAGAACTCTCACCTTACTCTCATATAACAGGAGCCTAGAAGTAAGGTTCCCGCTATATGGTCTGGTCTGGTCTGGCCTTCCGTGAGGGGTCCTCTATTTAGGTATTCCTGTTGGATACCTGGCTCAAGGGTGTTTTGCTCCTTTTAAAGTTTTGCTGGTCTCATGCATCCACATGTTAGGATTAGAGTTGAGCGGACACCTGGATGTTCGGGTTCGGCGGGTTCGGCCGAACTTCGGAAAAAAGTCTGGGTTCGGGACCGAACTTGACCCAAACTTGACCCCGAACTCCGAACCCCATTGAAGTCAATGGGGACCCAGACTTTTGAACACTAAAATGGCTGTAAAAAGGTAATGGAAAGGGCTAGAGGGCTGCAAATGGCAACAAAATGTTGTTAAGAGCATGGCAAGTGATCTGCAAACAAATGTGGATAGGGAAATAACTTAAAATAACATAAAAAAAAAAAAAAAATGCTGGAGGCCCCCTTCTCAGCAGAAGAGGTACAGGAAGTCATTAAGAACCTCAGAAAATAACAATGTCCAATAAGAAACAAACCTGTAAATAAAAAACGCACACAGGACCTGATCGGATAGACACACATGGGTAGGTCTATAGAGGACAGGTACGTAAGGGGGTGGGGGGTGGGGCGGGGGGGGGGGGGAGATATAGGGAAAAATGGCGGGGGGGGGGGGGGGCTTGGGTACTAAAGAATCTTGTTAGGTAAAGAAATATGGGGGAGGGAGCACATTTTCTATAAATTCAGGCCCTGAGGTAGCGTGAAACAGCGTGACTGAGATGGACAATATAGAAATATTATTTTAGTGAATAAGGGAGGAGGAGATTTACTATGGCACTTAACCGGCCGAAAGTCTTAAGTCAGAGATGTAATGTGGAGATTGCAGGATAGGAGTTAAAATCAGCCAAGATGGGGTTATATAAAGAGAGGAAAGGAGCAGTCTCTGATTTCAAGAGACCCCTTAGATCGAAGTGGGGGGGGGGGGGAGATAGGGGGAGGGGGAGTGGAATAGGGAGTAGGATTTCAGGTAAAGAAGGGGATCAAGTAAGAAGGGGGGAGGTGAAAGAGAGAGAGGAAAGGGTAATGATGGGACTTTACAGAGAAGGGTATGGTGGAATTGGGGTCAAGCCAAAAAGCCTCGAACTGGGGGGGGGGTGGAGAAGCAGGGGATATATAGGCCTATATGACTAGAGTTGTAACAAAGGTGCATTAGATCCCTGCTCCGCTCCTTTATTTGTTTGCCGTTATATATATATATACACTTCTTTTTTTTTTTTTTTTGGTCCCTGTATGGTATCCCTTTCCCCTCCAAATAGGATTAAAACAGGAGAAGAAAAATTGAAAATAAAATAAAATGGAGGTGGAGGGGATCCAGAGAGGGAATAAATTTCTACGCCTGGGGGGGTAGGGGGGGGAATCCTCCGGCCATTTTTGGTCCAATCCCCCACATAGTTTAGCACCTTCTGTGCCATAGGAGTTGGGCACAGAGTAGGGTGTCTCCCTTAGGGGCTGTAAAAAGGGGGTGGGTGAGTTAAAGGGTGGGGGGAAGGAAAAGTAGACGGAGGGGTTAGTCGGTTTTTCCTTTTTTTTTTTTTTTTCTTTATCCCGCGTCTCGCCGCTTCTCCCTTCCTCTTTCTCTTTCCCTTGCCCCCCGGCGATATGGAGGGAGTAAAGATAACCTCAATAAACGTGAAGGGGCTCAATGTCCCAGAAAAAAGAAGGATGCTTCTGAATGACTTAAAACGGATGCATACAGATATTGCCTTTGTACAAGAGACCCATTTTAAAGCGAGTGGATTCCCGCTACTCCAGAACAGACTCTTCCCAAATGTATACCACGCTTCAAACTATGAGGCAAAAACAAAAGGGGTCTCGATTATGATTTCTAACCGGATCCCATGGTCCCTAGCAGACAAGAGGGTAGATGCGAAGGGGCGGTATCTGTTTTTGAAGGGACAAGTGGGAGGAATCAAGGTGACTCTGGCCACGATATATGCTCCAAATGTTATGCAAGAAGCGTTTTTAAAGAAGGTTCTTACAAAATTAACGGAGTTCTCCGAAGGAAAGTTGATCCTTGGTGGGGATTTTAATATTCCCCTAGACCCTAAATTGGATACGTCTACAGGTACGTCATCCATCTCACAAGGGGCCAGAAGGGGAATATTGAAGAGAGTACACGAATTACAGCTAGTGGATGCATGGCGGACCATGCATCCAGGTGAGAGGGATTACACCTTTTTTTTCTAACCCCCACCAGGTGTACTCAAGGATAGATCTCTTCCTGATCCCCCACTATTTACTCTCTAGGATAACGGAGGTAACTATAGGAAATATAACGTGGTCAGATCACGCCCCGATCACTTTGTGCGTATCCCTTGCTGGCGTGCTGGGTTCTACCGAAAGAAGGTGGCGATTGAATGAGGGTCTCTTACAGATCCCGGAAATTCAGGAGGAAGTAGCAAGAGAAATAAATGCGTATTTTCAGACAAATGACACCCCGGGAAGCAACCCGGGTATAGTATGGGAGGCGCACAAAACTGTGATCAGGGGCATTCTGATCAAACACGGATCTAGAATAAAGAAAGAGAGGGAAAAACAGGTGACGAGTCTCCTACAAGAAATCCATGTTTTGGAACTCCAACATAAGAGGACCCCGACCCCTCCCATCGGGAGAGACTTGGGACATTTGAGGCGGCAACTAACGGATATCCTGCGTTTTAAGGCCAAAGCAGCTATACAAAGAGGAAGGAAGACTACTTACGAACTAGGAGAGAAATGCAGTAAACTGCTAGCAGGCAAACTCAAAGGGGAAACCACGACAGCTTATATACCTCAAATAAAGGGGAGAGATGGGAAAATAATTTCATTACCTAAAGATATAGCGCAGACATTCGGGGAATTTTATGCCGCATTATACAACCTAGGAACACCACCTATCTTAACCGCGTCCCAGGAGGAATATCTCTCCTCGGCAAGACTGTTAAAACTCTCATCGCCAGATCGGAGGAAATTGGATTCACCTATTTCCGTAGAGGAGGTGAACGCTGTAATTAAAACGTTGAAGCCGGGAAAGGCACCCGGCCCCGACGGCTTTACATTACATTATTATAAAAAATTCTCAACCCATTTGAGTACTCAGTTGGTGAAGGTTTTTAATGCTTTAGGCCGGGCTGCAGCATTCCCTCCGGACTCCCTCCTGGCACACATCACGGTGTTGCCGAAGGAGGGGAAGGACCCGATGGAATGCGGCAGCTATAGGCCGATTTCGTTACTGAATGTGGACTTGAAGCTCTTCACTAAAATCTTAGCATCTCGGATACAGCCATTACTATGCCAGCTGATCGATCTAGACCAAGTGGGGTTTATCCCCACGCGGGAAGCGAGGGACAATACCATCAAAGTCCTTAACCTGGTCCACCATGCCAACAAGACAAACACCCCCAGTGTCTTTCTGAGCACGGATGCGGAGAAGGCATTTGATAGAGTGAGTTGGCCCTTTCTGTTCACAGTGCTGAAACAGGTCGGCATGGGTGACCAGATGATTAAGTGGATTATGAGCGCTTATACACATCCAAAGGCAGAGGTGAAAGTAAATGGAGTGTTCTCTAAGTCCTTTAAAATATCAAATGGTACTAGACAGGGGTGCCCTCTTTCACCACTGCTGTTCTCACTGTCGTTGGATCCCCTATTAAACAAAATAAGGCAAAATCCGGATATCCAGGGTTTAAAAATAGGAGACCGAGACTATAAGATCTCGGCCTATGCGGATGACTTGTTGTTCTCCCTGTCTGCACCACATATTTCAATTCCTAATTTGATGAGAGAGTTTGAAATATACGGAAAGTTATCGAACTTACAAATAAACTACACGAAATCAGAAGCGATGGGAGTTGCGTTGCCGACCAAGGTCCGCAACGCAATTCAGTTAAACTTTAGATTTAAATGGGTGACTGAAAAGTTAAAATATCTGGGTACGTACATTCCACCGAATATAGGAAAGACCTATGAGGTAAATTTTCCAGCCCTATGCGGAAGCTCCTGGACAAATGGCACCATGGGATTCACTCATGGTTTGGACGTTGTAACATTATAAAAATGAGCATTCTTCCAAAATTCTTATATTTATTTCAAGCTCTACCAATCACTATCCCGGCAGTCTACCTCCGTCAAATCTGTTCTCTCTTCATTAAATTTATATGGGCGGAGAAAAGACCCAGGATAGCGAGGGGTATTATGATGATGCCCAGGGGTTTTGGTGGAATAGCAGTCCCAAACGTATTGAAATATTACCAGGCAGTCCATTTGGGCAGAGTGGTAGACTGGTGCAGACATGGAGAATTCAAGTCATGGGTAGATCTGGAACAGCAGGCAAGTACGATACCACTACGCAGAGCACCCTGGTGCTTTGAAACAATTCCAATATCTATTAAGAAGCATCCGACTATAGGTACCACACTGCGTATCAGTGCCAACCTATTGCGGGACTCAAAAATGTCTTCAAAAAATTCACCCCTGTTTCTTATCCTGGGAAACCCGGGGTTCCCCCCTGGAACCGAGGCAGGTGTATTTAAAAGTTTATGGGAGAGAGGAATTTCCCAAGCTTCACATTTTATGTCCAACGGGGCTTGGCCCACCTTAGCAGCCCTGAGGCAACTGGGGGGGAGTTTTGAATTAAAAACGTGGAGAGCGATACAGGTACTGCATTTTCTGAGATCTCTGGGGTCCGCAGAAAAATACGACCGTCAATTGACAATATTTGAGCAATACTGCGAGGAGCAAGAACCTCTCCCCAGGTTGATCTCAAGAATGTACGGGATGTTAAATACCCCCTCAGAACATTTTGTGCTTCCTAGTATAGCTAAATGGGAAAGGGATTTGAATAGGACCTTTACCCAGGGTCAGAGGAGGAATATTATCTACCTCTCCCAGAGTTCATCGATATGCATAAGAATTCAAGAGTTAAATTACAAAATAATGATGCAATGGTATTATACGCCAATAAAACTACAGAGATTTTTCCCCGAAACGTCAGGTGCTTGCTGGAGATGTGGAGAGGAATCAGGAACTTTATTTCATATACTATGGGCGTGCCCTAAGATCAAGCCATACTGGGGGGAGGTCCGGAGAATATCTCAGAAATTCACAGATATTTTAATCCCGGAAGACCCCGCCTTCTTTCTTCTCCACGTCTCCCAAATACCGATTCAGACATACAGAAAATCCATCCTCTGTCATCTGATCAATGCAGCCAAGGCAACTGTTACTGGGTGCTGGAAAGATTCAAGTCCACCTTCAATAGGGAAGTGGCTCAATAGAGTGCGAGAGATAGGAGCTATGGAGGATCTAGTGGCTTCGGGCCAAAATAAAAAAGAGCGGTATGACAAAATATGGGCAGGGTGGAACAGATTTATAAACACAGAGGAGGGAAAGAGAATGATGTCTGGGAATGTCTGAGGCTGAATTCTGTCCGTATCGCCGGGGTGCGGGGGAGGGGGGAGGGGGTGGGGGGAGGGGGGAGGTGGGGAAGGAAGGGAAAAAGTCATCACATCTAGTTTTTCTCTTGTTTTTGTTTTGGGGTTTCCCCTTTCTTTTTTTTTTCTTTTTTTTGTTTGTTTCTTTGTTTCTTTGTTTTTGTTTTGGGTAGGTAGAGGGTGGTAAAAAGTCGAGAAGGGAAAGCGGGGGGCAGGAAGGGAGTGCACCCTAAAACCCCCGATACAGTAATAGGCAGAACAACGGTTAAAAGGCAAGGGTTTAATATGAAGAATTGTAGTATGTTTCTAAGTCGAAATGGTGAAGTGTAATATTACGTTGTGAAACGGTAGTATATGTTTTCTGTTGTTCTTGGTATATAAGCGGAATCTTTATGGACAATGTATTCTGTATTTTTCCCTTTTCTTTTGAAAATAAAAGATTAAAATTGAAAAAAAAAAGAACCTCAGAAACTCAACGGCACGATGCCGCACATATGGTGGGAATACCCCAGAATAAGCACTTTCTGGAAAAAATTATTCAATTTAATGGATAAGATAGTGGAAAAATAAAATACTTGGAAATTAAAAAAAAGGAGGTTGGCGGTGGATGTGGCGGTGTAGGTGGAAGCGGCGGTGGAGGAGGACGAGGTAGCCAACGCTGGTTCAAAAATACAACAATGGCTGGGTAAGGCTAGTGGTGAATGATGTGTCGAATTCTGTCCCCCATCGCATAGTGTCCCCCCTGTACTGCGCTTGCTCAGTACGTAGGACAAGGGGATTTTGAAACTCTCCGAAGACGATGCGCGGTGACTCCAGGTTCAAGCCACATCATCCGAGGTTGAAGCCTAGCCAAGCGAGCCCGTGAGGGGACCTGTTACTATGTGCTACCGTATGTCCACTTGGATGGTCGGGCTTGAACCTGCACTCACTGCGCAGGCGGCGTTCATCTTTGGAGATTTTGTGAATCTCCTTGTCCTCCGTACTGCGCAAGCACTGCACCTGCGCAGTAAGTGGCCGGACACTATCCGATAGCAAGACAGTTTTCGTCAGAACACCGGTATATGTGTCTATTCTGCACAAGGTATGGCCAAGTCCTGTGGGATCCATGCCTTGTTCATTTTAATGAACGTGAGCTTGTCCACATTGGCTCTGGACAGGCGGCTGCGCTTGTCTGTGATAAGCCCCCTGCCGTGCTAAATACACGTTCAGATAATACACTGGCGGCAGGGCAGGCCAGCACCTCCAAGGCGTAAAGGGCAAGCTCAGGCCATGTGCCCAATTTGGAGACCCAGAAGTTGAAGGGGGCAGACCCGTCATGCAGTACGTGTACGCGTGTGCACACATACTGCTCCACCATGTTGGTGAAATGCTGCCTCCTGCTAAGACGTTCCATCTCAGCTGGTGGTGCTGGTTGTTGTGGCGTGCCGACAAAGCTTTTCCACATTCCGGCTATGCTAACCCTGCCTTGCGAGGTGCTGACGGTGCCCCGGCTGCATTGGCGACCTCTTCCTCCTCCTCTGCCTTCGCCTTGTGCTTCCACCGTACCCCCGCTTCTAAGTGGGAATGCCACCAGCAGCGCGTCTACCAGCGTGCGCTTGTACTCGCGCATCTTACGATCACGCTCCAGTGAGGTAGTTAAGGACGGCACGTTGTCCTTGTAACGGGGATCCAGCAGGGTGGCCACCCAATAATCAGCACCAGTTAAAATGTGGGCAACTCGGCGGTCGTTGCGGAGACACTGCAGCATGTAATCGCTCATGTGTGCCAGGCTGCCCAGAGGCAAGGAAAAGCTGTCCTCTGTGGGAGGTGTATCGTCTGTGTCCTCTGTATCCCCCCAGCCACGCACCAGTGATGGACATAAGCTGGTCTGGGTGCCACCCTGCTGTGAACATGGTTCCTCCTCCTCCTCCATCTCCTCTTCATCCTCCACCTCGTCATCCTCCAGAACTGTGCCCTTGCTGCCAGACAATTGTGTACCTGGCGCTTGTTGGTGCAGGAACCCACCCTCGTAGCCACTTTTGCAAGAAATATCACATCAATGGTCAGAATTGTAACTGTAATTAGTTACTTAGTAATAAGTAATTGGTGGAAAAAATTCAGTAATAGTGTATCAATGTGGGGAAAAACTTCGATAACTTCAGCAGCAGGAAATATTTTATCACATCCTGTAGTTATTCGTTTTATTATTATTATGTTATTCCTTATATTCCAGTTATGTTTAGAATGAAAAAAATATATTTTCGAATCAGAAGTGAAATTAAGAAAGGAGATGATTTATTGCAAAATATGCTTAAAAGAAGAATGGGTTTTGGAAAGTTACAAATGAAATTGCATCTGAGAATATTAGATCAAAAACTGCGTGATTCTGATATGAATGGTGAATGGATTAAAATATGAAGTATGATTATTATTCATATTTCAGAGGGGAATGTTATATTCTTAATATTCAAAATTTTATTTGGTTTAAAAAATATCTCTCTGCAGAGTTTCCCCTTAATTAGTGTGAATGAGTTTTTGTTTTTAATAGGTTTCAGATGTGATATTCAGCTGGGTTTGAGTTTTAAAAGCTGTTTTAGATGTTTGATGGACATTGTAATATTATATATGTTTATATGTAACTGATATTTTGTTTGAAGAGAAGTCTGTCTGCTTCTCACCCATTTCCTGTAGGTAGGATTTCACTATTGATATGTTTAAAGTGAAAACAGATGTTGACTAAGATGTGATGTGTCTGAAACATATTGGAATGTGGAAAGTAATCCCTTCTTCCTCTCTCTCTCGTGACACCCTCCTTCGGATGGGTGGGGTTAGGGAGGAAGGAAGGTATGCCTATCTTTCAGCGCCAATTTTAAGGGATGTCTGGTTTATAAAAAGTAATTTCATCTTGGAATTCAGCCTCTTGAACTTCCTGCTCTCATCCTAAGGACATCTCTTCAGCACACACAGCCACACACACATTTCTTCTGCACACAAAAGGGTTAATCAGCCATTTTCTTTAAGCAGCAGACCACGTGTCCTGCTAAGAACTTTTGAAACAACAATACACTAAGAACTCTTTGATCTTTATTAAGCATAACACTTTTTTGTATTTTGTAAGTATTTTTCTATTTTGGTGTGTACAATAAAACACACTTTTTTGATTTATCGCTGACTCAGAAATATTTTAAGAAATTCGTCACACAATCATCATTTGAAAGCTTACACAGAATAAGCAAATTATTACAATATTTTACAGTATTGGAATGGGCAATGTTCTAAATAGGTATAGGAGCTGAGGTAATGTTTGCATCTTAAACGCTGCTAGTCTTCCCGTCCATGAAAGTCCATGTTTCCCTATTTGTTCTAGCTGTGTTTTTAGAATGGATAAAAATTTCAAGTAGTTTTCCTTAACCAAGTCTTATGTGTGGGAGGTAAGGGTAATTCCCAGATATTTTATACCGTTGTCCTTCCAGATGTAAGGAAAATCTTTGCTAATATTATCCTTAATTTCTTTTGAAAACCCCACGCCTAGTAAATACGATTTAGAATCGTTAACCTTATAGTAAGATAGTGAAGTAAATTTTTGTAATGCATAGTGTACCGAAGCCATGGAAGATTGAACATTAGTGAGTATTATAATTACATCGTCCACAAAAAGATTGATTCTGTGTTCTATGGACTTTGTCCTGAAACCGGTGATATCGGGGTGTTGTCTAATATATGTGGCCATGGGTTCCATAAGTAGATTAAATATCAATGGTGACAATGGACACCCTTGACGGGTGCCATTTGTTATTTGGAACGGGGTTGAAAGTAATCCTGATACATACACTTGGGCTGCTGTTTTTGTGTAGAGGGCCATGATGGCTTGGTATATTGGACCATTAAAGCCGAATTTTCCTAGGGTCTGGGCAAGATAGTTCCAATGAACTCGATCGAATGCCTTCTCTGCATCTAAATATAGTAGCAGAGAAGGCGTTCCTGTTTTGTTGGCTAGATGAATGATGTTCAATAGGCGTCTAGTGGCATCAACTGTTTGGCAGCCTTTGGTAAAACCGGTTTGATCCGGGTGAATCAAATAGGGTAGCAGGTCAACTAACCTGTTTGCTATCAATTTTGAGTAGATTTCTAAATCGTTATTCAATAGGGAGATCGGACGAAAATTTTGAGGTAGATTAGGTTCTTTCCCTGGCTTCAGTAGAGCAACGATCATAGCTTGGAGCATTTTTAGAGGGGAAGGAAGACGAGGAGACGGCTTTGTTATAAATGGCTGTCATGCGGGGTGCCAATATGTTTTTAAAGGTTTTAAAATATTCCCCAGTGAATCCGTCAGGTCCTGGTGATTTATTATTAGGGAGTGACTCTATTGCTTGGGTAATTTCAGGTAGTGTGAATGAAGCATTTAAGATTTCCAATTGCACATCTGATATTTGTGAGAGTTTGAGTGTGCTGAGGAAGTCTGATATTTCAGAAGGGGAGGATTGGATAGTGGCAGGGTCTAGGTTCAGATTATATAGCGAACACAAGCGATTGCTTGTGGATGGTATAGTTTGGATTTGGAAGTCGGGTGTATAATATAAGGGATTTTCGTTTTTTCTCTATATCCTTTAAGTCTAGAAGCAAGTAGCTTGCCTGCTTTATTGCCACTTGCGTAATAAGTCATTTTTAATCTTCTGGCGGATTTGTCAAAGTCCCCCAGAAGCAAAATTCTTAGGTCATGTCTTAGATTGGTTAGTTGTTGGGACAAATTGATGGTGGGGTTGATTTTGTTCTGCGTCTCGAGTCTTTGGATCGAGGATGTGATCCTTGATTTGCCATCCCCTCATCTTCCTGGCCCTCACTCCCATTTTAATTAGAATTCCGCGTATGAATGCTTTATGTGCATTCCAAGTTATAAAGGGGTCAGAGACTGACCCCGCATTAAGATCAAAAAATTCAGTTAACATTACATTGAGTTCAGACCTGGTGGGATCCGCCTGGATCAGTTTGGGATTGGATCTCTATATAAACGTGTGGGATGACTGTAAGTCATCCATCACTTTTAGCTTCACCGAGGCGTGATCCGACCAGGTTATATTATTAATAGCAGGCATTTGAATTTTCGGTAATAACCACTTGTCTACCAGAAAAAGATCCAGTCTTGTGTATACTTTGTGCCTAGTGGAAAAAAAAGAATAGTCTCTTTCTGAGGCATGCAAACACCTCCAGGCATCATACAGTTCATGGCTAGATATTGTTGGAAGAAGTGCTTGCTGAGGTCTGGTGGAAGTTGTTGTGGAGTCAGCATCAGGGTCGGGAGGTAAGTTAAAATCCCCGCACAACAGGAAAAGACCCTGCTTAACTCGGTTGATTTTTCTCATAACACTATGAAAGAATCTGATCTGGTGGGTCTTTGGGGCGTATATATTTACTATTGTATATTTATTGTGGTTTATGTCACATATTAATATATGAAATCTGCCTTGCGGGTCAGAGATCTCAGTATGCATTGTAAATACCACTGTGTCCTTTATAGCTGTGAGTACCCCTCTTTTTTTTGTTGGTGCGTTGGCGAAAAAGATGTGCGGGAATTTGGGGTGTGAGCACTTGGGTGGCATTGATTTGAGGTGCATTGAAGTGCGACTCCTGGATGCATAGGACGTCGCATTGTTGTTGTGCCACTTCCTTCCACATGGATCTATATTTAGCCGGGTGATTAAGGCCTTTAACATTGATGGATGTGAAGGTTATAGCCATTTTTGTAAGTTATTGTATGAGGTCATGTGCGATGTGCATGGATAGCACTTACATTTAATGGGAGAGTCTCTGTTCACGTAGTTGTGGTTGAGCTTGAAGTTGTCAGGATTTCGGTGGTTATCCACATCTTGGACTCCGGGGAGGAAATGGACCTTCTGTGTCCTGGGCGTTGGAGTATGTTGGTTGACTGAAAAACTCAAAAGGAAATAAAACATATAGAGAACAGTGAAACAAAAGTTAGAAGGGATCAAGGCGATCCGGGTGCGGAAAACACCGCTTATCATATTCAGGGGTGTGCTGCAAAATAGACAGTCAAATGAGCTGTTTGTCCACTTAAAGGAGAGGGATAGCCGAGGAGGAACAAGTTCAGCTATCCAAGCTCAACATTGTGGAGTGGTGTACAAAGTATTTTGCAGCAAGGTAACCAGGTGTGCTTGCGAGCATTCCTTGCAGTGACAAGGTTCCAGTCTCCTGAGACCCGTTCTGGGCTTTTGGAGGGGTGAGAGTTAGTAGGGTCATCAGGCACTATGTGCCAGGTTTTGAGTAGTTGTAGGCCTTTGGCCAAAGAGTCCACCACATGGTCTTTCCCCTCTTTGGTTATGATCAGTTTTGTGGGGAAGCCCCATTTTTAGGTGATTTGGTGATTCCGTAGTGCTTTAGAGATGGTATTGAAGTTTCTCCTTTTTTGGAGGGTGAATTGGGATAAATCTGCAAAAAACTGCAGGCTTTGGCACTGTGGGGGTAGTTGGTCTTTGACGCGCGCTGCCGACATTAACCGCTCCTTCACATGGAAGAAATGTAATCGGAGGATGACATCTCTAGGGATATTATCAGCTAAGTAACTCGGTTTAGGGAGCCGATGGATCCTGTCAATTACAATGTCCAGGTCGGTCAAGTCAGGCATGATGGCTTAGAACAGTTGCGCTGCATAGTCGCGAAGTTCAGATTGCTTGACCGACTCAGGGACACCTCTGATTTTCAGGTTGTTCCTCCTGGAACGGTCCTCGATGTCTTCGAGTTTAGATTTAACTGCCTCCATTTCCCCCTCATTGGTATCATGAGCATCCACTCATCCAAGTCATTAATAGTGGATGCAAATTCCTCCATTTTAGTTTCCACATGATCTACCCTGGATGCTGTGGCTTGTAGTTCTACCCCAAATCTGTGCATGCACGACATCATGTCTGTGTGGAGTGAACTCCTCAGTGAGACCAACATGGTGTCTAAGACAGGCTTGTTGTTAGTGGGGAATGAATCAATTGAGTCAGGGAGGTCTCTGGTGTCCTCCCCTGATTCTAGGCCTCTGCTCACCTCGTGGCTTGAATCCTTGGCATCCAGTCTCCTCCTGGTCTTTTCTGGGCTGCCCGAGCTCGGAGTGTGTAGAGGAGACTGTGGGGATTTAGATGAGCTGTGTCTTTTAGTCGGGTTGTTGATGGATGGGTCATGCTGCGGTGTGCTTGCAAGCATCCGTGCCATTGGGCCTCTGTCATCTTGCCTGTGTTCCATGGGGTAGTAGGAAGTGATTTTTTGCGATCTCCGGTTGTCTTTCCTCTTTTTTGTCATGCTCGGTATGAGCTATGATGCTGTGGGAATGATCCGGTGATAGATCGGGTCAAATCTAGTCACCCTGCCACTCGATGTGTGCCAGTTTGTGATCGCCTGCTCCGGAGCTCCTCTCTCAGGCGTCCATCTCCTTCCGTGGCTAGCTCCTCCCCCCGATGTAGTTGTTTTTAACCACTTGCCGACCGCCCACTGTCATTTGACGGTGGCTGGATGGCAATCCTGCACGAATCGCCGTAACTGTACGGCGGACACTTTAACCACTTCAGCCCCGGACCAATTGTCAGCTTAAGGTCCAGAGGTCTTTTTTCAATTTCACACTGCACTACTTTAACTGGTAATTGCGCGGTCATGCAATGTTGTAACCAAACGAAATTTGCGTCCTTTTCTTCCCACAAATAGAGCTTTCTTTTGATGGTATTTGATTGCCTCTGTGATTTTTATTTTTTTCGATATAAACGGAAAAAGACCGAAATTTTTTAAAAAAAAATAGATTTTCTACTTTTTGTTATAAGAAAAATCTAATAAACTAAATTTTAGTCAAACATTTGGGCCAAAAATGTATTCAGCCACATGTCTTTAGTAAAAAAAATGCCAATAAGCGTATATTTATTGGTTTGCGCAAAAGTTATAGCGTCTACAAACTAGAGTACATTTTCTGGAATTTACACCGCTTTTAATTTATGACTGCCTATCTCATTTCTTGAGGTGCTAAAATGGCAGGGAAGTACAAAACCCCCCCAAATGACCCCATTTTGGAAAGTAGACACCTCAAGCTATTTGCTGAGAGGCATGTTGAGCCCATTGAATATTTTTTTTTTAGTCCCAAGTGATTGAATAAAGACAAAAATAAAAAAATAAATTTTTTTTTTTTCAAAAAGTTGTCACTAAATGATATATTGCTCACACATGCCATAGTTATATGTGGAATTGCACCCAAAAATACATTTTACTGCTTCTCCTGAGTATGGGGATACCACATGTGTGGGACTTTTTGGGAGCCTAGCCGCATACGGGGCCCCGAAACCCAAGCACCGCCTTCAGGATTTCTAAGGGTGCAAATTTTTGATTTCACTCCTCACTACCTATCACAGTTTCGATGGCCATAAAATGCCAAAATAGCACAAACCCCCCCCCAATTGACCCCATTTTGGAAAGTAGACACCCCAAGCTATTTGCTGAGAGGCATGGTGAGTATTTTACAGCTCTCATGTGTTTTTGAAAATGAAGAAAGTAAAGAAAAAAAAAAAAAAATTTTTTTCTTTTTTAAATTTTCAAAACTTTGTGACAAAAAGCGAGATCTGCAAAATACTCACCATACCTCTCAGCAAATAGCTTGGGGTGTCTACTTTCCAAAATGGGGTCATTTTGGGGCGTTTTATGCCATCTGGTCATTCCATGGCCTCCGAAACTGTGATTGGCAGTGAGAAGTGAAATAAAAAAATTACACCCTTAGAAAGCCTGAAGGCGGTGCTTGGATTTGGGGTCCTGTACGCAGCTAGGCTCCCAAAAAGTCCCACACATGTGGTATCCCCGTACTCAGGAGAAGCAACAGAATGTATTTTGGGGTGTATTTCCACATATGCCCATGACATGTTTGAGAAATATATCAGTTAGTGACAATATATATTAGTGACAACTTTTTGTAAAAAAAATATATATATTTTTTTTTTCATTATTCAATCTCTTGGGACAAAAAAAAAAAGATATTTAATGGGCTCAACATTGCTCTCAGCAAATAGCTTTGGGTGTCTACTTTCCAAAATGGGGTCATTTGGGGGGGGGGGGTTGAACTGTCCTGGCATTTTATGTACAACATTTAGAAGCTTATGTCACACATCACCCACTCTTCTAACCACTTGAAGACAAAGCCCTTTCTGACACTTTTTGTTTACATGAAAACATATTTTTTTTTTTGCAAGAAAATTACGTTGAACCCCCAAACACTATATATATTGTTAAAATGGTGGGTGTTGCATTTTTTTTTTCCACACAGTATTTGCGCAGCGATTTTTCAAACGCATTTTTTGTGGAAAAAATACACTTTTTTTTATTTTAATGCACTAAAACACACTATATTGCTCAAATGTTTGATGAAATAAAAAATATGATCTTAGCCCGAGTACATGGATACCAAACACGACATGCTTTAAAATTGCGCACAAACACGCAGTGGCGACAAACTACATACATTTTTAAAAGCCTTTAAAAGCCTTTACATGATACCACATTAAATTCACGGAGGAGGTCTACTGCTAAAATTACTGCCCTCGATCTGACCTTCGTGGTGATACCTCACATTCATGGTGCAATTGCTGTTTACATATGACGCCAGACCAACGCTTGTGTACGCCTTTGCGCAAGAGAAGGGGGGGCAGGGGTTTTTTTTTTTTTTTTTATTCTTTTTTTTTTTATTTATTTAGCTTTTTTATTTTATTTTTAAACTGTTACTTCCATTTTTTTTCTTTGTTATCATTTTTATTGTTATCTCAGGGAATGTAAATATTCCCTATGATAGCAATAGGCAGTGACAGGTACTCTTTTTTTGAAAAAATTGGGGTCTATTAGACCCTAGATCTTTCCTCTGCCCTCAAAGCATCTGACCACACCAAGATCGGTGTGATAAAATGCTTTCCCAATTTCCCAATGGCGCGGTTTATATCCGGGAGGGGGGACATTCCCTCCCACTGCTTGTAAAAGCAGTCTAGAGGCTAATTACCCACTAGAATTGCTTTTACATGAAAGCCGATCACTGGCTGAAAAGAATGATACCAAGATGATACCTAAACCTGCAGGCATCATTCTGGTATAACCATTCAAAGTCCAGCAACATACTGGACATATATTGTAATCTTTTTTTTTCATGCAGCCTCTTGGCTGAACGAAAAAAAGAGATTGATTGGTGGGTATGCCCACCCTTAGAATACCTCCCTTCATCCACCCACTTCTAATGATGGGCATACATGCACCATTTATATATGCCGATGCATGGGGGCATCCTCCCGCAAAATTTATGCCGTGTACACATGGTCTGACTTTTCCACGGGCAAGCCTCCGTCGGAATTTCGACCGTATGTACGTGGCATTAGGAGCCAATGGCTCCTCCCCCCTGCTGCCCCCATGCTTCGGCACATATGCTCTTTTTTTTAACTGTGGTGTTGAAATCACCTCCTACAGCGTTGGAGTCGCGGCTTTATGTATCGTGGGAGCAAACGCTGTTGCTGTCAAGATAAATAAATCCGCGCTGCAACTGAATGGCGCACCTGAAAACAAAAAAATGCTTAACACTAAAACACAGTAAACAAAATTACATACCTGAAAAGCAAGCATGATAAAACATAATAAAACATTGCAGAATAGAATGGAGTAAAAAAAGAGCAACAATAGAGAGAGAATAGAGAGAGAGAGAGAACAATAAAACGACAACTATTTTTTTTTTTTTTTTTGAGATTCACAGGTAAAAAAGCTCCTGACTGTTAGCGACTGAATCAAAACGCTACCACAAAAAAAATGTTAGCGATCGCAGGGATCAGGCCTGACTCTGCGAACGCTGCAGTTGTGTGCTTAGTGTTTTGTAAGTGACAGTGATCGATCGATACTGCACTTGGGTGGGCTGGGCTGGGCGGAGGGGGAAAACGCAGGTGCTAGCAGGTATCTGGGCTGATCCCGCTAACAATGCGTTTTTTGGAACCCTAAACTGCTGGGACGCTAGTATAGATCTGATCAGATCAGATATTGATCTGTTCAGATACTGTGCCACTAAGGGAGGTGTATGCTTTGCGCGTGGGTGTTTGCGGTACTGGCACTAACCTGGGGCGACGCAGACCTTACTTGACCCTAAAACCTAATTGATATCACCCGCCGGGCGATCAGGGGGTTAAACCGTTATTGGGTAATAAATGGCGGGTGCCCTGACAGTATAAAAAACAAGCTAACTAACCAGCGTCACCCGTAACAGTAATACGGTGATCACTGGTGAAAGGGTTAACTAGGGGCAATCAGGGGGTTAAAACCTTTATTAGGTACTATATGGGGGTACCTGACGCTATATAAAAACCTGACGGGGAACCTAAATAACGAAATAACTAACTGGCTAACCAGCGTCACCAGTGACACTTATATGGTGATCACTGGTGAAAGAGTTAACTCTAGGGGCAATCAGGGGGTTAAAACCTTTATTTAGGTTGTAATATGGGGGTACCTGACCTATAAACCTATTTATGAACCTATATAAACCTGGCGGTTAACCTAAAAAAAAAAAACTGGCTACCTAGCGGCACCAGTGACACTAATGCAGCGATCAGAAAAACGATCGCTTAGTGACACTGGCAAAAGGGGGTGAAAGGGTTAACTAGGGGCAATCAGGGGGTTAAACCTTTATTAGGTAATATATGGGGGTACCTGACGCTATATAAAAAACCTGACGGGGAACCTAAATAACGAAGTAACTAACTGGCTAACCAGCGTCACCAGTGACACTTATACGGTGATCACTGGTGAAAGGGGTTAACTCTAGGGGCAATCAGGGGGTTAAAACCTTTATTTAGGTTGTAATATGGGGGTACCTGACCTATAAACCTATTTATGAACCTATATAAACATGGCGGTTAACCTAAAAAAAAAACTGGCTACCTAGCGGCCAGTGACACTAATGCAGCGATCAAAAAAAACGATCGCTTAGTGACACTGGCAAAAGGGGGTGAAGGGGTTAACTAGGGGCAATCAGGGGGTTAAACCTTTATTGGGGGGGGGGGGATTGGGGGGGGGGGGTAGGGGGCTACCTTAGACCTAAAACTAACTGCCCTGACAGTTATTGCAGTCACACTGACACTAAATGCAGTGATCAGTAAATAAATGATCACTGCAATTAGTGACACTGTGACTGGGGGGGCAGGGGGTGATCTGGGGGGTGATCTGGGGGTGACAGGGGTTTTTTTGTGTGCCTATGTGTACTGGTGTCAGTGTACTGTTTGTGCACTAACCTGTGAGTGTTCACAGCTCGGCGTCCGGTCAGATAGACCGGCGCACCGAGCGTGACATCACTTCCGCCTGCCTGTCTATACAATAGACAGGAAGGGGAAGCATTTCATTCGCCAGGAGCGATCGCGAGGTGGTGGCCAGAAACCACTCCTGATCGCTCCTGAAGCGATCCTGACCGTCCCCGCCGGCGGAGGGGGTTCCGATCGGACACCCCAACCGCCGGAAGAATGTCACGTACAGGTACGTGATTTTGCCTGTACGTGCCATTCTGCTGACGTATATATACATGGGGCGGTCGGGAAGTGGTTAAAGAGTGCGTGTGCCCGGAGGCTGCACGCGATTGCTCCTGTAAAGGAGGTAACGGAGTTATGTCAATGTAAACAGACAGATCTCCGTTCTTTCAGGGGTGAGGAGATCGATCTGTTGTTCCTACTGCTTAGGAACAACGATCAGTCTCCTCCCCCAGGCAGTCCCATCTCCCCACAGTTAGAATCACTCCCTAGGACACACATTTAACCCCTTGATCGCCCCCCAGTGTTAACCCCTTCCCTGACAGTGACATTTATACAGTAATTAATGGCTATTTATAGCTCTGATTGCTGTATAAATGTCAATGGTCCCAAAATAGTGGGAAAAGTGTCTGATCTGTGCCACAATGTCACAGTCCCAATAAAAATCGCAGATCGCTGCCATTACTAGTAAAAAAATAATAATAATAAAAATGCCAAAAGGCTATCCCTATTTTGTACATCGTATTGTGCTCCTTAAAAACAACCACGCCATCTTTTCCAGAGCAGTCTGTATTTCTCCTGAGGTTACCTGTGGGTTTTTCTTTGTATCCTGAACAGCTCCTGTGGCAATTGTGGCTGAAATCTTTCTTGATCTATCTGACCTTGGCTTGGCATCAAGAGATACCCACATTTTCCACTTCTTATTAAATGATTGAACAGTACTGATTGGCATATTTAAGGCTTTGGATATATTTTTATATCCTTTTCCATCTTTGTAAAGTTTCATTACCTTGTTATCATTATGATTTTAAAAGGAGCCAAAAAATGATGTGATATTAAATGGCTTCATGTGATCACTATCCTTAAATAAAAGACAGTTTGTTGGCATGATTAGTCATGTTTTCAATATAAATGCCAAAATTTCTCAATTTCTGCCAGTGTATGTAAACTTTTGAGCACAACTGTATTAACTTGATTTTCTATATCCACTTAAGTCCCGGAAGATTTTACCCACTTCCTGACCAGAGCACTTTTTACAATTTGGCACTGTGTCACTTTAACTGACAATTGCGTGGTTGTGCAACTCTGTACCCAAACAAAATGTGCGTCCTTTTTTCCCCACAAATAGAGCTTTCTTTTGGATTTATTTGATCACCTCTGCGGTTTTTATTTTTTACCTGGGGTTAACACTAGGGATTAACACTAGGGGGCGATCAAGAGGTTAACTGTGTTCCCTCAAGTGTTTTCTAACTGTAAGGGGATGGGACTGACTAGAGGAGATGCCAGATCGTTGTTCCTAGCTAGTAGGAGCACATGATCTGTCACTCCTCACAGAACAGGGATTTGTGTGTTTACACACACACACGTCCATATTCTAGCTCTCGTGCCTGTGATCCTGCGTGTCCGACGGCCATCGTGACCGCTAGCCATGCACATCTGCACCCCCACAGAGCAGTGGGAGCGCACGCCTGCAATCCCTGTTTAAAGGGCCGACGTACAGCTACCACGGTTCATGGGAACGTGATGATCTGCCGCAGTATAATGACGGCGGCTTGTCGGCAAGCGGTTAAAAAAAACACTCCGCCTTGATGGAAGGACTCCCGCCGACTGCTGTCTCTTCGCTTTGACAGGTGTTATATTGGCAAGGGCAGCGCCACCCAATGGCGGAACTGGGTGACCCCTCCCCCTTCTGATGCCACATGACATCACATGACATCAGAAGGGGGGGGCATTGTGGGACGTACCCAGGGGGGCCACCGGGTGACACACCCGGGTGGCCCTGCCCCTTGCCTATAAAAGGACTGTCAAAGCACATACTGAGAGAGAGCCCTCCCATACAGAGAGCATACTGCGGGAGCCCTCCCATGGAGGTGGAGCGTTTATATTTTTTTCTATTTTTCGGGTCCCCCAGGCACCATGATTGACAATGGATATACATTGCGGGATATATATATTTTTTTAATAAAGGATTTGTCAAAAACTGTCTCTTGTGGTTTGTATTTTTTTACAATTTTGGGTTGAATGGGTCGGTGTACGATGTACCCAATGCCCATTCACAAAGGGGGGGTGGGATCTGGGGGCCCCCTTGTTAAAGGGGACTTCCAGATTCCAATAAGCCTTCCGCTCGCAGACCCGACAACCACCGGTCAGGGTTGTCAGGAAAAGGCCCTTGTTCCTTGTCCCCCTGTTGAGGGCATGTGGCCTGGTAGGATTCAGGAGGAGGGGGGCACTCGCTTGTCTGCCCCCTATCCTGACCTCTAGGCTACATGCTTGGATAAGGGTCTGGCATGGATTTTTGGGGGGACCCTATGCCAATTTTTATTTAATTTTGGGGTGGAGTTCCCCTTAAAATCCATACTAGACCCAAAGGGCCTGGTATGGACTGGGGGTACTCCACGCTGTTTTTTCCTTTTTTATCCTAATAGCCAATTCCACATCAGCATGAGCATGGTTGTTTTTATAATATTAATGGCTCATTTGCAAAACATTATTGTATAGAATTAAAAACATCAAACACTAGTAAATGTATTTTCTTTGGATAATTGTGCTCAGCCCAATAGGCTAGTGGTCAGTGTTTCTTCCTTGAAAGACTCAGGCCTTGAAGAACTCATGGGTTCAAATCCTTCAGAGAGTATCACCTACTAAAAGATTGCATTGGTCTCAGCAGCATATGCAGAAAATAGGTGAATGCCAATTAGCCAATGCACTTTAGTTTGGTTGATTCTATTATATTAACTCTTCAAATGCATGCAATGGTATGTAAGTATTCAATAATATTATGGTGTGGAATTCCAAACAACACACACTAATTAAAGAGGAAGTAAACCCTGATGGGTCACTCCTGCGCATGCACACGGGAGCCGCAATTAACGGCACAGGCTAGGGAAGAAACGTCACTTTGTTTTGTTTCTTCCCCGCACATGCGCCGTTGGAATTTTTGGCAGACTACAAGTGAAACATCTCCTAAACGGCGCACATTTAGTAGATATGTACAGGTAAGCCTTATTCTAGGCTTACCTATAGGTAGAAGTCCAAAAATTGGGGTTACAACCACTTTAATAGGCAGATTACATTTTTTTTGTTTGTTTATTTTAATTTGCTTGTGCACTGGAAAAATAAACACAGCTGGTGGGTAGTAGGTTGGCTAGGATTTGAATTCATAACTTGAGTGCTATGGAGACATCTGAGCAAACCACCAAGCCATTGTGCTAAGTATGCTGGGATATGCATAATAGTGTAGTATGATTAAAGTGTGAACATAAATAATTACTGCTTCATAATTACCTAAATAAAAATAAATAACTAAAACAAAATAACATAGAACAGATATGTAAGTATAAATGTTCAATACATGTAACTTTACAGAATAGCAGACATTACTCGTTCATAACTGCATTCGTTAGCAAAGAAGAAAAAAACTAGGAATACTAATTGGGATATACATCAATAGATGCACACGAGGTAGAGCATATCTCATATAAAAATGTTTTCTGCACAAACATGGATCATGGTTGCAGTGCAGTGCTATAAAATAACTTGGTAGCAATTGGCACTTGCAGATCCACGTAATTGCCGATTAGCACTGATTCCAAATCCACTAAGGCATGTTAGCCGCTAATAGCGCAAATTTTCATTCACACGTTCACCTAGTTGAACTCTTAATTGCCTAAAATGGGCGTTATTACATGTAGAGCGCCCAGTACTTCCCGGGAATCTATGTAAATCAGCTGCATAGTGTCACTTTGCTCTGCTTGGGCAAGCTGTAACTGTTTCTTTATACTGATTCACCTGGTGTTTTAGTATTAAAATCAATAACCTGGTGCTGGAGAAAAGAAAGATTAATTTTAATGCTAAGTTTACCTCCTGCAGTTCCTTCTTCTCTTTCTTTCTTTTCTATGACTTTGTTTCCATGCCTTTTCTCACATACTTCTTCCACATTTCATCCTTTCACTTTTGTTGTTTTCTTTTTTTTTCCCGTTTTTAAACAACTTCTTTCCTGTTTATTTCTACATTTTTCTATTTTCTTACATCTCTTTTTCTCATTCTTTCTGTTCCTTCTCCTCTTGTTATCATGCTACAGCTATGGGTCACCCAGAGGCTGGGTTGTTGAGTCAGTTCCTGACCCAGGTGTCCAATGCAAAACGACACTGTCTGCTACTACTGAGTGTACACATGGCAGGTTCTAAACCCCGCTACACCAAACCCCTGGTCCACATTAGTGATGACCTCTCTTTTCACCTGGGAACTACTCAAAAGTAGGGCGTTGCATTTAATTGTTGTTTCAAGTTAGGGCTTCGAGGACCCAGCTGACCACCTGTGGCCCATGCAACATGGAGGCCCAGGCCACCAGATGTGTGTTCTATCGAGAGTTCCTCTTGTCACTTCCAGGAGGGCAGACCTCTTTCCACTAGCCACCACCAGCTCCCAACTTTTCCAGGCTTATATTTCAAATCATGATATCATTTAGAAACCTGTCACTAATTCCAGTTCAGCACATTATGAAATAGATCCAGAAAATATAAGAGTTTAACAAAAAATAAAAATTATGAAATGGTCACCACTTGTTCAGCCACATGCTGCCCAACTATGTCCAGACCTACTTCACATGCTGTCACTTAAATACTAGGTATACTGTATGAATAACAAGTTAAAATGTTACAACTTACAAAAAATGGGGAATGTGGAAAGGCACACTGTGAACACCTAAACCCTCCTGTCATAGTCCATGAATCCATATCTTCTGGGGAAAACATAGAAACTGCTTTCATCAGGTCAGGGGTTAATTTCAGGTACAGTAAAGCCATATTAGGGGAAGCCCCCTTGGGGGAGAGCGCAGTTCATTTAGGTTGGGTTCACACTAGTCTGGTGCGAATTCCAACTCCGTTTTCTCTGCAAAGAGAATTAACAGCTATTCAGCAGTGCCACTCCGTTCTATCTGTGGATCAGCTGAGCAGGGAGAGGGGGAGGTGTAGTGAGGAGGGGAGAGAATTTGTGTTCAGAGCGGAATGCATCCGCAAATCAGATGTGTTCCCATAGAAGATGATGTGCTGGTAATTCGCACCGCAATGCCCAGAAAACGCACACATTTTTTGGGCAATGCGCAGTGCAAATGCAACGCACATATGTGAACCAGCCTCATTCTAATGAAGGTATTTTAATCATCTAATGATTAAAGCATCTAATTCACATAGGTGTGAACAGGACCTCACCCTATACCTTCATGTTGCCTGTCTGGACTGCACACGTACCCTCATAAATGCCACTCCCATAAAATGTTCAAGAAGAGGTAGAGTTATAGTGTCACTTCCTGTAAGGGATAAGGAGGAGCCCAAATAAACTAAGACAAGGTTAGCCCCTTCCTACACCCTTACCCTTTCACTACCTTATTTTTCTGTGTTCTTTTTACTTTCTATTTCACACATTTCTTTAATTTCTTATACCTTTGTAATTTTCATTCCCTTCCTCTATGATCTACTTCCTTCTCTTGCCATTTTTTCATCCTTCTTAAAACCACATGAACTAGTAATGGGTCAAGCTATTTTTCTGAACTGAAATTTGACCAGCACTGGGACAGTTGGATGTAGATTGCTTATCCACAGGTTAATTCAACTACACTTAGGTCAAAATCACTCTGTGTTAATTAGGGTTGTCCCGATACTATTATCGGTTTCGGGACCGATACCGAGCATTTGCGTGAGTACTTGTACTCGCACAAATGCTCCCGATTCGGATACCTGGTTGGCGGGCAGAGTCAGCTGGTGGACGAAGAGGGCGGGCGGAGTCAGCTGGTGGATGGAGAGGGCGGGCAGATTCAACTGGTGGACGGAGAGGGCGGGCAAAGTCAGCTGGTGGACGGAGAGGGTGGTCGAAGTCAGCTGGTGGACGGAGAGGGCGGGTGGAGTCAGCTGGTGGGCAGAGTCAGCCTGTGTAATGAGACACATTACACGGGAGGCGTGTGTGAAGGGGCATGTCTTCTGCTGCCCTGTACCTGAGACATCGGAGAGAGAGACAGAGAGAGACATCAGAGAGAGACATCAGAGAGAGAAAGAGGGACATCAGAGAGATAGAGAGAAATTTAGAGAGAGACATCAGTGAAAGAGACAACAGAGAGACATCAGAGGGAGAGAGAAATCAGTGAGAGAGAGAGAGAGAGACATCAGAAAAAGAGACAACAGAGAGAGAGACATCAAAGAGATAGAAGGACGTAGGATAGAGAGATCAGAGAGAGAGAGCGATCAGAGAGAAAGAGACATCAGAGAGAGGGACAACAGAGAGAGAAAGAGACATCGGAGAGAGACAAGAGAGAGCCGTCAGCGGCTGAACATCTCGATGCCCATCTTGGTACACCGTACACTCGGCTGTAGTAAGCCAGCAGCGGACATCTTGTTACACCCAGCCCAGCTGGGTGTAACAAGATGTCTGCTGCTGCTTACTGTGGCAGGGTGTACCAAGATGGGCGTCACAGCACAGCATTTCAAAATAAATCCTTTCCTCATGTCTTTTTTTGCTGCATTTCAGTGTCAGCCATCAGTGCCAGCCACCTGTCAGTGCCCATAAGTGCCATCTATCAGTGCCAGCCATTTGTCAGTGCCACCTATAAGGGCCATCTATCAGTGCCCATAAGTGCCGTCTATCAGTGCCATCTATCAGTGCCACCTATCAGTGCCCATAAGTGCAGTCTATCAGTGCCATCTATTAGTGCCCATAAGTGCCACCTATCAGTGCCACCTATCAGTCCCCATCAGTCAGTGCTAACCATCAGTCAATGCCACCTATCAGTGCCCATCAGTCAAACTGTCACATGAAATTATAAAAAAGTATCGGTAATCGGTATCGGTGAGTACTTGAAAAAAAGTATTGGTACTTGTACTCGGTCTTAAAAAAGTGGCATCGGGACAACCCTAGTGTTAATGTACATGCATTAATGTCTGGTATTTAATATGTAAACATACATTGTGATAAGGCAGCTCACTTACTTTAAATATCCCCAAGATGGTGGAGATGCAGTGGTGGATATGCATGGGGACCTCTTTCCATGTGGTTGTCTAGATAAGTCTTCTTGTGTGCTGTTGTGCTCATTTGCTGCTGGTTTATTATGTGGCCCAGCCTGTTATTGCCGTTGTTTCCATGGATGCAACTTATGAGTCAATGGAAGTGATTTGTGGTTGTTTTGATGGCCGTTGGTTCAGCGCATGTGCGGGTGGATTCATGCTGCGCATGCAGGGGAATGGCGATTGGTACGCTGGAGCAGTTTGGGATTGGTTGGGTGGGTGCTGATGGCTGTTTCCATCGGCTGCGATATGCGTTCACACATGCCCGGTATTTTGGAGTGGGTTATGTTGGGCTCACTCATACAGCACATGGTACATTGATTTCATGGGTAATATGTTTGGATTACATATACACTACTCTTTGGCGCAGAGTGATGACGTCATACATTTTGTTGCAAAAAATTTGCTAGAAAAGAGTATAGCTCCCACTTGTCTATCTGCTGATGGTGGAGCATAAGTATCGTGGACTGTTTTGTAAGTCTTACTTCTTTGCCTGGCTTTATACTAGCTATTCCTCTGTGTATATCCTCTGTTACCATATAGTTCTGTGAGCATTACTGCCAGTTTAACGTCATATAGTTCTGTTTGCTTTACTGCCAGATTAACACCATATAGTGTTGTGTGTTACTGCCAGTTTAACGCCATTTACTTCTGTGCGCGTTACTGCCAGTTTAACGCCATATAGTTCTGTGTGCGTTACTGCCAGTTTAACGCCATATAGTTCTGTGTGCGTTACTGCCAGTTTAATGCCATTTACTTCTGTGTGCGTTACTGCCAGTTTAACACCATATAGTTCTGTGTGCGTTACTGCCAGTTTAATGCCATATAGTTCTGTGTGCGCTACTGTCAGTTTAACGCCATATAGTTATGTTTGCTTTACTGACAGTTTAACACCATATCGTTTTGTGTGTTACTGCCAGTTTAACACAATTTACTTCTGTGTGCATTACTGCCAGTTTAACGTCATATAGTTCTGTGTGCGTTACTTCCAGTTTAGCACTATATAGTTTTGTGTGCGTTACTGCCAGTTTAACACCATATAGTTCTGTGAGCATTACTGCCAGTTTAACGCCATATAGTTCTGTTTGCTTTACTGCCAGATTAACACCATATAGTGTTGTGTGTTACTGCCAGTTTAACGCCATTTACTTCTGTGCGCGTTACTGCCAGTTTAACGCCATATAGTTCTGTGTGCGTTACTGCCAGTTTAACGCCATATAGTTCTGTGTGCGTTACTGCCAGTTTAATACCATTTACTTCTGTGTGCGTTACTGCCAGTTTAACACCATATAGTTCTGTGTGCGTTACTGCCAGTTTAATGCCATATAGTTCTGTGTGCGCTACTGTCAGTTTAACGCCATATAGTTATGTTTGCTTTACTGACAGTTTAACACCATATCGTTTTGTGTGTTACTGCCAGTTTAACACAATTTACTTCTGTGTGCATTACTGCCAGTTTAACGTCATATAGTTCTGTGTGCGTTACTTCCAGTTTAGCACTATATAGTTTTGTGTGCGTTACTGCCAGTTTAACACCATATAGTTCTGTGTGCGTTACTGACAGTTTAACGCCATATAGTTCTGTTTGTGTTACTGCCAGTTTAACACCATATAGTTTTGTGCGTTACTGCCAGTTTAATGCCATTTAGTTCTGCGTGCGTTACTGCCAGTTTAACGCCATATAGTTCTGTGTACGTTACTCCCAGTTTAACGACATATGATTTTGTGCATTACTGCCAGTTTAACGCCATTTATTTCTGTGTGTGTTACTGCCAGTTTAACTCCCATATAGTTTGGTGCGTTACTGCCAGTTTAACGCCATTTATTTCTGTGTGCATTACTGCCAGTTTAACGCCATATAGTTTTGTGCGTTCCTGCCAGTTTAACGCGATTTACTTCTGTGTGCGTTACTGCCAGTTTAAGGCCATATAGTTCTGTGTGCATGTTACTGCCAGTTTAATGCCATATAGTTCTGTGTGTCACTGTTACGTTTGGTGCATTATATTGCAGTATATTATAGTGTATCCGTGGAGTGTGTCTGTGTAGTGTGAGTACTCAAATTAAAGTGCGCCAAACACCTTTTTACATTGATTAAAGTGCATCTATGTACAGATTTCAACTTCTTCTTTACATTTTATTATAAGCACCACCTCCCCCCTCCCAATAATGTCTGGGAGGACAACAAGGAGAGGCAGATCTTCCCTTGGCACTGTAAGGGGCCAGCAAAAAATTTGTCCACAAAGGTGGACATGGTGGTCAGTCCTCAGGCAGGGCATCATTTTATATGTTTAGTGAGTCCAGCCAGAGCATGCAGAGGAGGTAGTGGACTGGCTTACTAAACCTTCTTCATCCTCCTCATCCTCTGTCATGCAAGCAGAGACAAGTGTGCAGTCCCCTGCAGTTGCCAGAGTGGATAAACCTGCCTCCTTGTCCACATCTAGTCCTGCCATAGCCCCAACATCAGCCATTGAGGAGTCAGCTGAGTTATTTGACCACAGCGTCAGCTACTAGCTCCTTGATGATTCCCAGCCATTACTTGATTCAGATGTTGGTTCAGAGGTTGAGGATGACAGGAACATGAGCCTAGAGAGAGGGAGGAACACTGGTAAACAAATTGCCATTCGTGTTCCCCAAGCCGCAGTGTATTGCCAAGTTGTGTCCAGTGGTAATGATGAAGATGGAGGAGATGGAAATGATGATGATGATGAGTTTGGGATTGGTTGGGTGGGTGCTGATGGCTGTTTCCATCGGCTGCGATATGCGTTCACACATGCCCGGTATTTTGGAGTGGGTTATGTTGGGCTCACTCATACAGCACATGGTACATTGATTTCATGGGTAATATGTTTGGATTACATATACACTACTCTTTGGCGCAGAGTGATGACGTCATACATTTTGTTGCAAAAAATTTGCTAGAAAAGAGTATAGCTCCCACTTGTCTATCTGCTGATGGTGGAGCATAAGTATCGTGGACTGTTTTGTAAGTCTTACTTCTTTGCCTGGCTTTATACTAGCTATTCCTCTGTGTATATCCTCTGTTACCATATAGTTCTGTGAGCATTACTGCCAGTTTAACGTCATATAGTTCTGTTTGCTTTACTGCCAGATTAACACCATATAGTGTTGTGTGTTACTGCCAGTTTAACGCCATTTACTTCTGTGCGCGTTACTGCCAGTTTAACGCCATATAGTTCTGTGTGCGTTACTGCCAGTTTAACGCCATATAGTTCTGTGTGCGTTACTGCCAGTTTAATACCATTTACTTCTGTGTGCGTTACTGCCAGTTTAACACCATATAGTTCTGTGTGCGTTACTGCCAGTTTAATGCCATATAGTTCTGTGTGCGCTACTGTCAGTTTAACGCCATATAGTTATGTTTGCTTTACTGACAGTTTAACACCATATCGTTTTGTGTGTTACTGCCAGTTTAACACAATTTACTTCTGTGTGCATTACTGCCAGTTTAACGTCATATAGTTCTGTGTGCGTTACTTCCAGTTTAGCACTATATAGTTTTGTGTGCGTTACTGCCAGTTTAACACCATATAGTTCTGTGTGCGTTACTGACAGTTTAACGCCATATAGTTCTGTTTGTGTTACTGCCAGTTTAACACCATATAGTTTTGTGCGTTACTGCCAGTTTAATGCCATTTAGTTCTGCGTGCGTTACTGCCAGTTTAACGCCATATAGTTCTGTGTACGTTACTCCCAGTTTAACGACATATGATTTTGTGCATTACTGCCAGTTTAACGCCATTTATTTCTGTGTGTGTTACTGCCAGTTTAACTCCCATATAGTTTGGTGCGTTACTGCCAGTTTAACGCCATTTATTTCTGTGTGCATTACTGCCAGTTTAACGCCATATAGTTTTGTGCGTTCCTGCCAGTTTAACGCGATTTACTTCTGTGTGCGTTACTGCCAGTTTAAGGCCATATAGTTCTGTGTGCATGTTACTGCCAGTTTAATGCCATATAGTTCTGTGTGTCACTGTTACGTTTGGTGCATTATATTGCAGTATATTATAGTGTATCCGTGGAGTGTGTCTGTGTAGTGTGAGTACTCAAATTAAAGTGCGCCAAACACCTTTTTACATTGATTAAAGTGCATCTATGTACAGATTTCAACTTCTTCTTTACATTTTATTATAAGCACCACCTCCTCCCTCCCAATAATGTCTGGGAGGACAACAAGGAGAGGCAGATCTTCCCTTGGCACTGTAAGGGGCCAGCAAAAAATTTGTCCACAAAGGTGGACATGGTGGTCAGTCCTCAGGCAGGGCATCATTTTATATGTTTAGTGAGTCCAGCCAGAGCATGCAGAGGAGGTAGTGGACTGGCTTACTAAACCTTCTTCATCCTCCTCATCCTCTGTCATGCAAGCAGAGACAAGTGTGCAGTCCCCTGCAGTTGCCAGAGTGGATAAACCTGCCTCCTTGTCCACATCTAGTCCTGCCATAGCCCCAACATCAGCCATTGAGGAGTCAGCTGAGTTATTTGACCACAGCGTCAGCTACTAGCTCCTTGATGATTCCCAGCCATTACTTGATTCAGATGTTGGTTCAGAGGTTGAGGATGACAGGAACATGAGCCTAGAGAGAGGGAGGAACACTGGTAAACAAATTGCCATTCGTGTTCCCCAAGCCGCAGTGTATTGCCAAGTTGTGTCCAGTGGTAATGATGAAGATGGAGGAGATGGAAATGATGATGATGATGAGTTTGGGATTGGTTGGGTGGGTGCTGATGGCTGTTTCCATCGGCTGCGATATGCGTTCACACATGCCCGGTATTTTGGAGTGGGTTATGTTGGGCTCACTCATACAGCACATGGTACATTGATTTCATGGGTAATATGTTTGGATTACATATACACTACTCTTTGGCGCAGAGTGATGACGTCATACATTTTGTTGCAAAAAATTTGCTAGAAAAGAGTATAGCTCCCACTTGTCTATCTGCTGATGGTGGAGCATAAGTATCGTGGACTGTTTTGTAAGTCTTACTTCTTTGCCTGGCTTTATACTAGCTATTCCTCTGTGTATATCCTCTGTTACCATATAGTTCTGTGAGCATTACTGCCAGTTTAACGTCATATAGTTCTGTTTGCTTTACTGCCAGATTAACACCATATAGTGTTGTGTGTTACTGCCAGTTTAACGCCATTTACTTCTGTGCGCGTTACTGCCAGTTTAACGCCATATAGTTCTGTGTGCGTTACTGCCAGTTTAACGCCATATAGTTCTGTGTGCGTTACTGCCAGTTTAATACCATTTACTTCTGTGTGCGTTACTGCCAGTTTAACACCATATAGTTCTGTGTGCGTTACTGCCAGTTTAATGCCATATAGTTCTGTGTGCGCTACTGTCAGTTTAACGCCATATAGTTATGTTTGCTTTACTGACAGTTTAACACCATATCGTTTTGTGTGTTACTGCCAGTTTAACACAATTTACTTCTGTGTGCATTACTGCCAGTTTAACGTCATATAGTTCTGTGTGCGTTACTTCCAGTTTAGCACTATATAGTTTTGTGTGCGTTACTGCCAGTTTAACACCATATAGTTCTGTGTGCGTTACTGACAGTTTAACGCCATATAGTTCTGTTTGTGTTACTGCCAGTTTAACACCATATAGTTTTGTGCGTTACTGCCAGTTTAATGCCATTTAGTTCTGCGTGCGTTACTGCCAGTTTAACGCCATATAGTTCTGTGTACGTTACTCCCAGTTTAACGACATATGATTTTGTGCATTACTGCCAGTTTAACGCCATTTATTTCTGTGTGTGTTACTGCCAGTTTAACTCCCATATAGTTTGGTGCGTTACTGCCAGTTTAACGCCATTTATTTCTGTGTGCATTACTGCCAGTTTAACGCCATATAGTTTTGTGCGTTCCTGCCAGTTTAACGCGATTTACTTCTGTGTGCGTTACTGCCAGTTTAAGGCCATATAGTTCTGTGTGCATGTTACTGCCAGTTTAATGCCATATAGTTCTGTGTGTCACTGTTACGTTTGGTGCATTATATTGCAGTATATTATAGTGTATCCGTGGAGTGTGTCTGTGTAGTGTGAGTACTCAAATTAAAGTGCGCCAAACACCTTTTTACATTGATTAAAGTGCATCTATGTACAGATTTCAACTTCTTCTTTACATTTTATTATAAGCACCACCTCCTCCCTCCCAATAATGTCTGGGAGGACAACAAGGAGAGGCAGATCTTCCCTTGGCACTGTAAGGGGCCAGCAAAAAATTTGTCCACAAAGGTGGACATGGTGGTCAGTCCTCAGGCAGGGCATCATTTTATATGTTTAGTGAGTCCAGCCAGAGCATGCAGAGGAGGTAGTGGACTGGCTTACTAAACCTTCTTCATCCTCCTCATCCTCTGTCATGCAAGCAGAGACAAGTGTGCAGTCCCCTGCAGTTGCCAGAGTGGATAAACCTGCCTCCTTGTCCACATCTAGTCCTGCCATAGCCCCAACATCAGCCATTGAGGAGTCAGCTGAGTTATTTGACCACAGCGTCAGCTACTAGCTCCTTGATGATTCCCAGCCATTACTTGATTCAGATGTTGGTTCAGAGGTTGAGGATGACAGGAACATGAGCCTAGAGAGAGGGAGGAACACTGGTAAACAAATTGCCATTCGTGTTCCCCAAGCCGCAGTGTATTGCCAAGTTGTGTCCAGTGGTAATGATGAAGATGGAGGAGATGGAAATGATGATGATGATGAGGTCACTGATGCAACTTGAGTAGAGAGCAGCCACCCTATTCCATCACATTCTGCAGCTGTTATCTCCCGGCCCACTCCCCAAAGCTCAGCTGTCTGTCCCTTTTTCAGCACATCTGCAGAAGATCGCACTGTTTCTATCTGCAAACTGTGTCTCAGGCACATCAAAGTGGCAAAAACACCAACCATATGCATATCACTGCAATTGCAAGAGTACCTCTATAGGGTTATGTAGGAAGGTGCCACTGACACACAAAGACCAATTTTTCTGCACCTGTTTGACAGGTGCATATCATTGCAATTTCTTACAGCAAGGTCAATTCTTGCTTTCATCAAGATTACCTCTATAGGGTTATAGTGGGAAGGCGCCACTGACACCCAAAGGCCAATTTTTACTCACCCGTTATTTTTGTACAACGTCAAAGTGACACCAGAATCTCTAATCTTGTTCCCAGTGTACTACATTGTGGCCTCATCATACACACTGTAGCTGAGCTGAGCAAAATAAAGGCATTTTTTTGACTTTATAAATGCAATTATTTCTGCAGCAGATTTTAGACATGGTACAGATATGCCACTTTACAGGTAGACTAAGGGAACCCCCCAGGCACTATATTGGAAGGATTTTTTTATTTTTAGGCTTTAACTTCAAAAATCAAAAAAATCATAAACTTTTTTTTTATTGATACATGTCCCCCAGGGCAGGACCCAGACCCCTATAACCATTGTATGCCAAACTACTTGCATATAAGCCTTCAAAATGAGCACTTTTGATTTTTGACAATTGGATCCCATTGACTTTAATGGGGTTTGTTATTCAGGTCTGAACTTTCGCGGTGTTCAAAAGTTCTTGTGCGAACCGAACAGGGGTCCGTTCGGCCCATCCTTAATTGCTATGCTACCTATATCACTGGAAATTGAATCTCTTAATCATGATGGACTCCTTCATACCCGTTTGCAGCTGCTGCAGTTGGTAATTCTTACCAAACTGTAATATGATGTCATTCATTTAACTTCTGCTTGTGGACCATAATGAGCATTGAGAATTTAAGAGAAATATTCTTATTTGCTGATTACTTTTTAAAACTTTCTAGGTCCAGAAATATATTAAATATTCTGAAAACTGTAAAACTGCATGTGTTAGGCCCCATGCACACGAGACGCAGATGCAAACTCTGCTGAACGCATGTTTTAAAAAGCAGAAACCTGCGTTTAAAAACGCGCGTTTTGCTGTGTTTTCATGCCGCGTTTAGTTGCGTTTAGCCCCGTTTGCGTCTATAAGCATTTGTAAAGATAACATCATATAGACCCTCCCCAAGCTCAGAAAGCATGTATTATTAACTATTTCTGCCATTTTGATCAGAGTGAGCAGCAGCAGAGAGAGCAGTTGTACACTTGCATTTGCCTCTCTTTCTATGTTTTTTTTTGGAAATGGATCCCATATTGAATATATGTCAGGCAATGCTCCTGATGTTGCTCTTGATGAGGCAGCAACGTCGTCGCAAATTTGCATGAGAGGTCCAGAATCAGAGCTTGTCGATATTGGACCCATCCGTTGATGGCACAGCGAATGTCCGTTGGATATTTCACAAACATGTATGCATTAGTGAGTATATATGCTCTATGAACTATCTAAACTAATTACGACATTTTAAACCAGTTTTTCTAGTATTTTTTATGGTTTACCATCATATTTCTGAGTTTTCTGGTCCAAAAAATTGGGTTCCTTTAAAAAGGCTTATAAACGCAAACGCGGCTAAACGAAGGTGTCTGCGTTTAGCCGCGTTTAGCTGCGTTTAGCTTCTGAAACGTGAAAAAGCAAAGTGTCTGAACGCATTTTTTTGCTTCTGGAAAAACGAGGTTAAACGCAACTGCATAAAAACGGGAAAAAAATAGACTGTGTACATGGACACATAGGATAACATTGCATGCGTTCAGGTGCAGTTGAAAAAAGTGTCCAACTGCCTCTGAACGCGCGTTTAACAGCGTCTCGTGTGCATGAGGCCTTAATGTATTTTATCAAGGTTTTTTTAGTGGGTTCTGAAGAGCTGAAGTGCCTTTTTTAACTTTTTTCCACAGTATTCATTATACAGGCAAGCGAGTAATGAGATAAAGTGATTAGCTCAAGGTCAAAATGGTCTTAGGATGTGAGTTGTCATGTTTATTTATTTTTTTGCATAGCAAGTACATTTGTAATTAAATTAGCTAGAATCAAAGAACATGCATTTTTATGATAAAGAACTGAAAACATTAACCACTTCAGCCCTGGACCATTTGGCTGGCCAAAGACCAGAGCACTTTTTGCGATTCCGCACTGCGTCGCTTTAACTGACAATTGCGCGGTCGTGCGAAATGGCTCCCAAACAAAACTAACGTCCTTTTTTTCCGAACAAACAGAGCTTTCTTTTGGTGGTATTTGATCACCTCTGCGGTTTTTATTGTTTGCGCTATAAACAAAGAAATAGCGACAATTTTTTAAAAAAACGCATTATTTTTTACTTTTTGCTATAATAAATATCCCCAAAAATATATAAAAAACGTTTTTTTTCCCCAGTTTAGGCCAATACGTATTCTTCTATATATTTTTGGTTAAAAAAATTACAATAAGCGTTTATTGATTGGTTTGCGCAAAAGTTATAGCGTCTACGAAATAGGGGATAGTTTTATGGCATTTTATTAATATTTTTTTTTACTAGTAATGGCGGCGATCAGCGATTTTTATAGTGACTGCGACATTATGGCGGACACATCAGACAATTCTGACACATTTTTGGGACCATTTACATTTATACAGCGATCAGTGTGATTAAAAATGCATTGATTAGGTGGCGCTGTAGGGGTTAAGTGTGTCCTGGGGAGTGATTCTAACTGTGGCGGGAGGGGCTACATGTGACACATCAATGATCACTGCTCCCAATCGCAGGGAGCTGTGATCAGTGACAGTGTCACTAGGCAGAACTGGGAAATGCTTGTTCACAATAGCATTTCCCCGTTCTTCCTCTCAGTGAGACGATCGTGGGTATCCCCGTGGATATTGAGTCCGCGGGATCCTACTCACGGAGCTTGCGGCGGGTGCCATAACCCCATTATTTTCGGGAACAGCATGCGTTTCTATTTTGACCCCAGATCTCATATTTATGAGGTCCTGTCATGCTTTTTTTTTCTATTACAAGGGATGTTTACAATCCTTGTAATAGGAATAAAAGTGACCCAATTTTTTTTATTTTTTAAACTGTGTCAAAAACTAAAAGTAAAATAAATAAGACAAATTTTATTTTTTTAAAGCGCCCTATCCGGACGAGCTTTCTTGGTTCCTTTGCTCCTGGAGAAACACTGTGATCCATTCCAGCCAGCTGCTCAATCCTTTCCAGCTATCCGGAACAGTGGTGGGACCTACAGAGCCATGTGGAATGCCAGGACTGCACTTTACTTTGACAAGCATGCATCTTCTAGCATCTTGTAAGTGTTTTTAATCTTGTCCTATTAAAGTCATCATTTTAATACTATACTCACGTCGGCGACTCTCCCTCCCTGTTTTTCCTTACATGTCTTGCAGAGCTCTGGACACACTCTGAAGGATGGCTGCCTTCCTTTTTAATCCTTAAAGAGGAAGTAAACCCTTGTTTACAACTTTAGCTTACAGGTAAGCCTATATTAAGGCTTACCTGTAGCTAACAAGGATATCTCCTAAACCTGCACGGTTTAGGAGATATACCTGTATTTGCATGTGCCGACGTCATGCGGCACATGCACACTTGCGACAACTGAAGCAACGGCGCTATATGCCGATGCTTCAGTTGTACTATGCTGCTCTCGTGCGCATGCGTGTGACAGCATCGCGGCTCTGGCAAATCACAGCGCCGGAGCCGCGATACCCGGAAGTCACTCCGGGAGAACATGTCGGCGGTCGGAGGGGGAGAAGAGGACCGATGCCGGGGCTTCGATCTCAGGTAAGTGACACATAATTAGCTAGTATGCTATGCATACTAGCTAATTATGCTTTGTCTTGCAGGTTTTTTTTTTTTCAGTTTTTTTTAAGAGGGTTTACTTCCTCTTTAATACCCCTTTCTATGGATACATCACCATCCAGCTATTACAGCCACAGATTATACCATTAGGATTACTCCATCTGGAGCGCCAGATAAACACTGACTATACTGCTTTTTACATAAGGTCACTCTCCCTCATAGTAAAATGTTGCACTAGACCTCTTAAAATTAACTATAGAGAAAAGTTGTTAAAAAATATATAACTTACCTTCCACTCAACTTTCACACTGGTGAGAATGGCTCCACAAGGCTTCTTACAAGATGCTTAGAACTCTGAGCATCCCCTATCTCATGAGCCAGTGTTCCTCCTAAGCATTCCCAGGATCTTTCTGGAAGGATTGTGACATTACCCTTGCATGTAGAAGCTGAGTAAAATGTTTTCTAACCTTTATTTACAATTTTTTTCATATACAGTGTGGGAAAAAAAGTATTTGATGCCCTGATGATTTTGTATGTTTGCATACTGACAAATAAATAACCGTTCTATAATTTTAATGGTAGGTTTATTTTAACAGTAAGAAACAGAATATCAACAAAAAAATCCAGAAAAATGTATTTCAAAAAAGTTATAAATTTATTTGCATTTTAATGAGTCAAATAAGTATTTGACCCCTTTGCAAAACATGACTTAGTACTTGGTGGCAAAACCCTTGTTAGCAATCACAGAGGTCAGACATTTCTTGTAGTTGGCCACCAGGTTTGCACACTTCTCAGGAGGGATTCTGTCCCACTCCTTTGCAGATCCTCTCCAAGTCATTAAGGTTTCAAGGCTGACGTTTGGTAACTTGAACCTTTGGCTCTCTCCACATATTTTCTATGGGATTAAGGTCTGGAGGCTGGCTAGGTCACACTAGGTCCTTAATGTGCTTCTTTTTGAGTCACTCATTTGTTGCCTTGGCCATGTGTTTTGGGTCCTTGTAATGAGGGAATACCCATCCATGACCCATTTTCAATGCACTGGCTGAGGGAAGGAGGTTCTTATCTGAGATTTGATGGTACATGGCCCCGTCCATCATCTCTTTGATGCAGTGAAGTTATCCTGTCCCCGTAACAGAAAAACACCCCCACCTCCACCTCCATGTTTGACGGTGGGGATGGTGTTCTTGGGGTAATAGGCAGCATTCCTCCTCCTCCAAACACGGTGAGTTGAGTTGATGCCAAAGAGCTCGATTTTGGTCTCATCAGACCACAACACCTTCACCCAGTTCTCCTCTAAATCATTCAGATGTTTATTAGAAAATTTCAGATGGGCCAGTACATATGTGCTTTTTTGAGCAGAGGGACCATGCGAGCAGTGCAGGATTTCAGTCCTTCACGGTGTAGTGGGTTACCAATTGTTTTCTTGGTGACCAGCTGCCTTGAGATCATTGACAAGATTCTTCTGTGTAGTTCTGGGCTGATTCCTCACCGTTCTCATGATCATTGAAACTCCACAAGGTGAGATCTTGCATGGAGCCCCAGACCGAGGGAGATTGACAGCCCATTCCAACCTTATGTAGGTCTACAATCTTGTCCCTGACATCCTAGGACAGCTCTTTGGTCTTGGCCATGGTGGAGAGATTGGAATCTGATTGATTGATTGATTGCTTCTGTAGACAGGTGTCTTTTATACAGATAACAAGCTGAGATTAGGAGCACTCCCTTTTTACTTGTATAGAAGACACCTGGGAGTCAGAAATCTTGCTGATTGCTAGGAGATCAAATACTTATTTCACTTATTAAAATGCAAATTAATTTATAAATTTTCTGGATATTTTTGTTGTTATTCTGTCTCTCACTGTTAAAATAAACCTACCATTAAATATATAGACTGATCATTATTTTGTCAGTGAACAAACGTACAAAATCAGCAGGGGATCAAATCCTTTTTTTTCCCTCACTGTACAGCTATTATTCAACGTTCTGGCATGAGGGTGAGGGAGTTGTGTTAACCACTTCCCGACCGCCTCTTGCACATTTACGTCGGCAGAATGGCACGGCTGGGCAAAAGCACGTACCGGTTAGTCCCCTTTAATTGCCCAGCCGTGGGTCGTGCGTGTGCCGCCGGCGGCGCGCTCGCGACCCAGTCGGGAGCTCCGTGACCGCGGCCACGGGACCAGCGGACCCGATCGCCGCTGGTGTCCCACGATCGGGTCACAGAGCTGAAGAACGGGGAGAGGTCTGTGTAAACAAACCTCTCCCTGTGCTTCCTACACTGCCTGTCACTGATCGGCTGTTCCCTGTCATCGGGAAAGCCGATCAGTGATGTCAGACGTCAGCCACGCCCCTATTGTAAAAAAAAAACACACACACGTCACACTAACTCCTCCCCGCCCCCTAGTGGTTAACTCCTTCACTGCCACTGTCATTTACATAGGAATCAGTGCATTTAAATAGCACTGATTTCTGTATAAATAACAATGGTCCCAAAAATGTGTCAAAAATGTCCGATGTGTCCACCATAATGTCGCAGTCACAATAAAAATCGCTGATCGCCGTCATTACTAGTAAAAAAAAAATATATTAATAAAAATGTTATAAAACTATCCCCTATTTTGTAAACGCTATAACTTTTGCGCAAACCAATCAATAATCGCTAATTGCGATTTTTTTTACCAAAAATATGTAGAAGAATACGTATCGGTCTAAACTGAGGGAAAAAAAATTTTTATATATTTTTTGGGGATATTTATTATAGCAAAAAGTATCTATTCTATTTTTGTTTAAAGAGCGAAAAATAAAAACCCGCAGAGGTGATCAAATACCACCAAAAGAAAGCTCTATTTGTGGGAAAAAAAGAATGACAATTTTGTTTGAAAGCCACGTCGCACGATCGCGCAATTGTCAGTTAAAGCGTCGCAGTGCCGAATCGCAAAAAGGGGCCTGGTCCTTTGGCTGCAAATTGGTCCGGGGCTGAAGTGGTTAACGAGAGTCGTAAGCAGCGGTTTCTTGCCGCAGCCCACCTTGCTAAGATTACTGTTTATTATTTCATTTTCTCAGCTATTTAGAGTGTTTACATTACATTGCAAATTAATGAAACAACGCACTCTTGGCGTGTGGGTACTGTAGAGGAAATTAAAAGGCTAATTTATCAGAAAGTACGGGGAAGGTAATTTTTTCTGTACATTATATCAGAAGTATTTAGCAGAATACTAATTACAGTGCCTTGAAAAAATATTCATACCTCTTGAAATTTTCCACATTTTGTTATGTTACAACTGAAAATGTAAATGTATTTTATTGGGATTTTATGTGATAGACCAACACAAAGTGGCACAAAATTGTGAAGTGGAAGGAAAATGATAAAAGATTTTCAAAATGTCTTACAAATAAATATATGAAAAGTGTGGCGTGCATTTGTATGCATTTGTATCCCCCTGAGTCAATACTTTGTAGAACCACCTTTTTCTGCAAATACAGCTGTTAGTCTTTTTGGGTATGTCTCTACCAGCTTTGCACATCTAGAAAATGAAATTATTTCCCATTCTTCTTTGCAAAATAGCTCAAGCTCTGTCAGATTGGACGGAGAGCATCTGTGAACAGCAATTTTCAAGTCTTGCCACAGATTCTCAATTGAATTTAGGTCTGGACTTTGACTGGACCATTCTAACACATGAATATGCTTTGATCTAAACCATTACATTGTAGCTCTGGCTGTATGTTTAGGGTCATTGTCCTGCTGGAAGGTGAATCTCCACCCCAGTCCCAAGTCTTTTGCAGACTCTAACATGTTTTCTTCTAAGATTAATGTAGACCTCAAGGAGATGGAAAACCAGGGCTGGATGGGCCAATGTGGATGTCAGTCAGCGCTGCTGGGGTTCTAGGGGTGCTGGTCGTTGGAACACCTCATGGACCCTAAAAAAAGTGCAGATGCGCAAAATGCGTTGTCAAGGCAACCACCACAGCCAACAGGCTACCCAGGTCTTTTGAGGTGCTCCAACAACCAGCACCCCTAGAACCCCAGCAACGCTGACTGACATCCACATCGGCCCATCCAGTCCTGGTTTCCAATCTCCCTGAGGTCTACATCATTTTGGGACACTCCCATGCAGCTGGGAATTCACATCCATTGGGCTTTAGATGCAGTGAGCGTATAGCATCATCCACACTGCAGCAACGCGGCTCTCTTTCTTCCACCTGTCAGTATGTCAGCGGACTTGATGTCCCAGCCATGTGCAGCTTACAGTTTGGGTCTCCAACTTCCCTCTGTCAATCATTTTCTCTTGCTCCTCCAGCATGTCCAGCCCTTCCCCACATGCTGGTGAGCGTGTTCCATATTCAGCCACAGTGCAGCAAGGGTATTGGCGCCCCCCCCATGCTGCAGGAAGTTTTTTTGTAAACCCCAAAGCTGTCAGCTCCTTGTTGCTTCATGGATCTTCTGTGAAACTGTAAGCTTTTGATTTCTTTTTTACCTACTTTATATCCCTTCCTGTCTGACAACAGGATTGTTCTTTTATATGCATTACTGAATAAACTAGGACTAATTATGTTCAACTGTCTGCTGTGAGACTGTGTTTACTCTTCAACCCATTGAACGCTGGTCCGTTTGTTTTGTTATACACTGTTTATCCAAACCCTTCAGTGATGGCTGCCGTCCAGCTGCACTGGGTTCAAATCCAATGTCATTAACCATGCCCTTTCCTCCCCATCCACAGATGGCCATGTTTTAGCTCTGGTGTTACTTGTTGTATATCATTAACGTTCTCTAACAAACCTCTGAGGGCTTCACAGAACAGCTGTATTTATACTGAGATTACATTAAACACAGGTGGACTCTATTTACTAATTAGGTGATGTCTAAAGGAAATTGGTCCCACCAGATTTTAGTTAGGGGTATCAGACTTGAATACAAATGCACACCATACTTTTCAGATATTTATTTGTAAAACATTTTGAAAACCATTTATCATTTTGTTCCACTTCACAATTATGTGCTACTTTGTGTTGGTCTATCACATAAAATACCAATAAAATAAATTTATGTTTTTGGTTGTAACATGACAAAATGTGGAACATTTTAAGGGGCATGAATACTTTTTCAAGGCACTGTAAAAGAATCCAGAGCATATTGTATCTCATCCTGATTTTCATCATGTTCATGACTGACTGCACTTAGATTTTCAGGAAAGAAGTCTAAGTGTGCAGAACACAGAAAATAAATCTTGAGTGACAGGGGACTTATATGCTGTAAGAAGTTTGTCAACCAGCAGAATATAGGTTGTTGCTCTGTAGTTGCCAAGAAAATTGTCATTGATATCTTTAAAGTGGAAGTAAACCCCCCTATCATTTTCAGCCAAGGAAGCTGCCATCTTTGCCTCTGTTTAATCTTCAACTGCCACGGTGCTGCACATGTGATCCGTTATGACACCAGCCATTGGATGGTTTGACTGTTTGGTTGAGAGCACAGCCAATGTGCAGTTAGCATTCCGGGCATGCCTTTTTTTTTAAACTGCTAAATCGATGGGTTTACTTCCGCTTTAAATGCTTTCCAGGTGATTTTCTCTGGCCCCACTAACAGATCTTTGAACCGCTTGTCATTGATGGTATATCTGATCGGTGGACCAACAAAATTTTAATGTAATGCAACTCTCTTGCATGGATGTCCAATATGTATATGTAACAACAGGACTTGGTATATATGAACTGCATTCCAAGCAGCAGAGCCACTGCTTTTGAAACTTAACAAATATTCTAGTTGTAATTGGTGTACTGGATGTGATTCAACAACAGTTGCTTTTTTTTTGCATGTTTCTTTGTGCAGCTTAGTCAACAGGATATGCAAACTACAAAAACCGAAGATTTCTATAAAACATGTATTGTACATAACGGGTTAATTCACAGCTTATTTTTGTGATTAGCAGCCAAAAATCTGTAAGATACACCAAAATGTGTTTAGGAAGCAAAATCTCTGTTGTCCAATGATATCGTTTTTAATAAAATCTATAAAGTAAAGCATTTGAGCAGAGTTAAAAAATAAAAAAAATCCAGAAATAAAATGAAACACATGGGACACATTATAACTTTAGAGAATGTGAAACCTGATGGTAACAAAATTGCAGCAATCTGAAATATGCCTGCACCACAGGACACAAAAAAAGGTCTAATGCACTTATTAGAAATAATAATGTACTTAGAGCAATTCCTCGTTAGACACCTCTGGCTACTCTAAAGAGATTACTGCTTACAATGACATTCTGTTTCAGAAGAACCCGTAGCAGGAAAAAAAACTGAATAACAAAAAGAAATCTTGACTGAAGCACCCATTAATTGTGATGACCTATCCAAACAACTGAAAACACAAGAAGTCACATCTAATGATGTGCTTAAGCTTGTCTTTTGCAATATAGTAAAATGTTGTTTGTATAGGCATAAAGAGAGTTATTATGTGCAGAATAAAATTGCACCTTTTGCTGAATGTAAAAAAAAAAAAATCCTAGGACTGCAGTGTTTCAGACTAATGAGCTGCAACAGCACAGGGCTGGGGGGTTCTGGTCAGCAAATGAAGTGCCACACAAGCGACTTTACAGCAGGCTTTACAGAAGCCTTTCTCAACCTATTACCATAGAGAATGTCTTGAAATAATTTTCAGGTTTCAGGCAACCCTTGTTAAAAATTATTATATCTATAGTTTATGATATTTTTGCATGATGAGTAGGTTGCAGATATAATAATAAATTCAAAAATAAATAATGTGATACCCAGAGCTGACATTTTTAAACCTCCATTGATATGCGTAATACCCATATACAGTATATGACAAAACTATTTTTAGTCTGATTCATGAAATAAACAAACATGTCCAGAAAAGAAACGTAGTCTCCTTTTTTATTAGTGGCATGAGGATGTCCTTATATTAGTTATTAATGGAGCAGAACTATTTTACTTTGGTCATCAATGGAGAGGGGCACCTTAACTTTGTGGTCAGTAAGAGAAGTGTCACTTTACACTGGTGGTCAGTGGAGTGAATGCCCTGTTTCAGTGTTGTTTAATAGGAAGAATTGATTATCAATGTGGTGCACCCTTAGGTTGATGGTCAGTAGGAAGAATGCCTTGTTATACTGAAAGTCGGTGGGAAGAATGTTCTCCTCTCAGATTGCTAAAAAAGATCATTGGTTATAGTGGTTATTTACCAGAAAGATAAAAGGCTTCACTAATTCCGTAGTGATGAGTGATATTGGTGCCAGGACTGTGCAGGCTTCATCAGGTGGGGTATTAAAGTGGTAGTAAAGCCCCATTTTAATTTTTTTTGTTAGTTAAGTTTAATTCCGCATCAATGCATCACTGATCAAAGAAATACTTTGCAACCTCTGGAGGAACCCTGCTTGGGAAAGCTGGAATACAGTGTCAACAGGAACCCCCTCACATGTTCTGTAATGCAAACGTGAACTACTAAGGGCCCATTCACGCATATGCTTTGTGGTACCAAAATTACACCCCAAAGCACTATGAAACACATGCTCTGCAATGTGATCTCTGAATGGAGGGGGTGGACCTATCAATCATCCACCTAGCCTCCATTCAGAGATCATGTTCCATTTACACTTAGGCCCCTTTCACACTGGGGCGGGGAGCCGCGGTGACGGTAAAGCAGCGCTATATTTAGCGCTGCTTTACCGTAGTTTTCACCGCGGTTTTCGGCCGCTCGCGGTGCGGTTTTAACCCCCGCGAGCGGCCGAAAAGGGGTTAAACACCCCCCGCAGAGCGCCGCCGTAGCGGCGCTTTGCGGCGGTATTGCCGCGGTTTCACCGCGGTGTCCCATTCTATTCAATGGGAAGGAGCGGTATAGGAGCGGTGAACACACCGCTCCTATCCCGCTCCAAAGATGCTGCTAGCAGGACTTTTTTTTTCATCCTGCTAGCGCACCGCTCCAGTGTGAAAGCCCGCCGGCTTTCACACTGGAGTTAAAGGGGCCGGATTTTTTCATGTGGTGAACAGGTGCTATTTTTAGCGCTGCACCGCATGAAAAACGCCCCGGTGTGAAAGGGGCCTTAGGGGTTAATTTACTAATGCAAATACTGTTTACCTTGTACGAGAAACTTAGTGAATGAAGTGAAGCTTGTGTTATGTCTCCAGGATACCTTTCTCTCTTCTGAGGTTCAGAAAAGAGAATTACCTTGTCATTTAATTTGTATATTGTGTTGTTGCATTATTAAGCTATAAATTATGTTTGTTCTAGGTTAGCTGTTATGCTTGCGCCACCTATTGGACAAACATTAATATAGTTTATAAGAGATATTATCAGTTACTTAGGAAGTGATGTAAAAATCATCATATCCTCTTTAGTCAGGAAGTGAAACAGCCACAGAGATAAACATGTTCCTATCATGGCAGCAGCCTAGATACTATCTCTCCCCATCCATGGCATCGGAGGTAAGCAACATTTCATTCTCTCCTTCACAAGCTATCAGGGAAAGGAGTTAGTCATTTTAGTTATTATTTTATATGATGTTTACTATTGTATGGTAATGTTATATTATTCTTGTTGTTTTCAGTTTTACCACATATCACATGTGTCATTCACGTGTATATTAAAATCTGCAACGTGCCAATAAAAGACACAGACAAGAAACAGCAGTCAATTATTGTGTGCGCAGAAAAAAGATTATCTGCCTGGATAGCTACCCATAGACTCTGGGAGTACGGGGGGCGAGGCCAGGACAGCTTGGCTGACGTCCATCATCCGAGTAATGTTGATGACTATAGATTGATTATTCCTATCAGAAGCAATTGGTCAGAAAAGAAAGCAAATATTTATCAAACAGATTATAGCAACCGTAAGAGTATTTCTTTGGAGTAAAGTGAAACAGAGGAGGAAACTCACACAGACACAGTAAGAATACACAAACACCCTACAAGTGATGTCCCTAGTGAGAATAGAGCCCATGACCACAATGCAGCAAAATAACAGAGCTAACCTTTTAGCCTTAGTCTGTTCAGTTCCTGTACAAGACTGATAAGAGGGGTGTAATTAGGTGTGCCCAACAGGATTCTGAAGTGTTAAACATTTTTCTTCAACTGTGTTGATACTCTAATGCCCTGTACACACGGCCGGAAGTTCCGACAGAAAATGTCCAATGTCCATGTTGTCGGAAAATCCACCCGTGTGTGGGCTCCATCAGACTTTTTCCGACGGAAAAAATTTGAGATCTGATCAGACTTTTTCCAATCGTGTGTAGAGAATTCCGACGGATAAAGTGCCACGCATGCTCAGATCAAATTATGAGACCAAAGCTATTGGCTAATAGCCTCTACGTAGTTCCGTCGTACGCAACAAACATCATCACGTTCAGAATGATTGGACTTTCCGACAACTTTGTCCTACCGTGTGTATGCAACACCAGTGTCGAACAAAATCCGTCTAAAAAAATCTGTGGTCGGAATTTCCGACCGTGTGTACGGGGCATAAATGTGAACAGGTTAAATATGTTTATGTGTCAAAGTTACTTGTTACAATGGAAAATTGTTGCACTGTGTTCTTGGGTTGACCTGCTGAGCTGGAGGTTCCTGAGAAGGAAGAGTTAACACTGCTAGACAGGTTTTCCCATTGTTTACAGGAAGGTTACCACCCCTTGCATGTAATATCATATAAATAGGGGCTCTTTAGTCCCCAAAAAGGTTGGCCTGGGGAAAGACTGCCAAAAATGTAGCTGTTATGCTATCAGCCTGGACCATCCTTTGGGGGGGGGGGGTTCCCAGCTGGGTCTGGAACCTATGGACTTTAATGGACTTTTGATACCTTAAGCTGGACCCCGTTTCAAAATATTGCTACCTATTGTGAATTTATTGCCTATTAAGGACTCTTGCCTTGAGAAGGACTCTTTATGGATTTGACCATCTGCCTAAGGTACAAATACTTCATGGGACACTATTCAGGGGCACTAGAGAACTTTGTGTGGAATATGTCTATGAGATCTGTTTACCTGCAACTACCTCAGTAAAAGATCTTTATTTGTTCATCTAAACTGCCTGGTCTGAATTCTCTGAAGGGTGCATATAAGGCGTATCAAAAAACAGGGCTTACAAAAAGGGGACTGAAGAGGTTGGAGAAGATACAGTGCATGGGTCTAATGAGCAGACTGCTGTCCAAAGGAGGCTACATTGCCATTGCTAATGACTACCGTATTTGTGTCACTTGCTAGAAGCCAACCAGCCAGGAAATGGGTGACATGTCAGAGATGATAGATACCCTGGTAGGGAAGGGGTCTTATGCTTGGCTCCTTCTCTAACGGCCAGTGCCCTACATACTTAGGGGACCTAGCCTGGGAGTCACAGGTAATGTAGTGAGGCATCGGGAGGCATTTTCTGGATCTAGTAGTAACATATGGAACATTGCCACTGGGAATGAGGTGATGGGTCTGCTGGGTTGGTGGGGTGACGGATTACAACGTGTTAACTGTGTAAGTGCTCTGCTTGCTTGTAAGACTGGATAATCGCCTTAATACTGAATTCACATGACTGTAGCTCCTGCCTATGGTTTAGGCATTAGCGAGTGCAGTTTCACAGTGTTTCCACTAGGGTCCCTTAAGCCTCTCCCACAGGGGTCTTTTATAAGTTATATCTGCATGTTGCACTTTGTCCTTGCTTTTAGAAGCCTGAAAAGGTTTTTTTTTAACAACTTACTGTTACTAGTTTTATAGCAGCAATCTCAGGCAATTTTATCTTGGTCACAAAAATTGTATTTGTTCATAATAACTAATATAGCAGCATTAATGAATATTATTCACAGATTTAATACAGTCTGCTGAATACTTAATCTATTATTCAAAAAACAGCACAGATCTACTGAAAGTAGTAATTATCTTCTTAGATGCATTGCTTGATGCGAGATATATAAATCCAAATTTAATCTTTTGCTGCAATGCAGCAACCTAGAAAAGGATATTTACTGATTTGAAAAGTGCAAATCAACTTTACGTGTTATTTAGAATGTCTGTGCAGTACAAAAAAACAAGTCTTTGTTTAACTCGTCTCTATATTGTAAAGAACCCCAGGCAGTTTGCATTGTTGATATGAAGTAATGGAACCAGCGGCAAACGACAAGGATGCAAAATGATGCACCTAAATGGAATGTTGCTGGGAGATAACATTTTGTTTAGATTACCACACCTAAGGGGTATTAGGCATCTGCTCAACTCGTTACTCTTCATCTAACTTTCTTAGAGCTGTCAGCTTAGCGCTGCTAAGTTAGAATAAAGGCATTTACAAGTGACATCCTAACAGCTGGAGCAATCAACAGTGAGGAAGATAGAACAAAACTGCATAAAGAAACATATAATTCTAAGTTTAAGCTTTGACCGGAGGCATACAAATCATACTAAGCTAAGGGGAGTTAATGACAACTGAAACAGCCAGAATTTGGAGTATCTGTGCATTGCAACCAATCAGCTTCTAACTCTCATTTTTAAAGCCTAAGCCCCTGTACACTCGGTCGGAAATTCCAACCACAAAATCCGTCTGATTTTTTCCGACTGATTTTTTTCGAAACTGGTGTTGCATACACACGGTCTGACAAAGTTGTCGGAAAATCCGATCGTTCCAAACATGGTGACGTTCGCTGTGTATGACGTAACTACGTAGAGGCTAGTAGCCAATTGCTTTGGTCTCGTAATTTGATCTAAGCATGCATGGAACTTTGTTCGTCTGAATTCTCTACACACGATCGGAAAAAGTCAGATCGGATTTTGTTGTCGGAAAATTTGAGATCCTGCTCTCAAATTTCCGACGGAAAAAGCCCGCTAGAGCCCACACACGATCGGATTTTCCAACATAATCCGATCAGCCTTTCTCCATCGGAATATTCAAACGTGTGTACGGGGCATAACAAAGAAATCTGACAATAGAAGCTAATTGGGTTGATTGGTTGTGGTCTGCTCCAATTTTGGTAAATTCTCTCCACTGTATTTAACTATCTCTTCCAATGCAGAGGCTGATGCTTTGATCGTAATTAGAGTTATATATAGTGATATGTTTTGGTAAGCACTTGTTCACACCATAATGAAAGTTAAAATGAACATCATGACCCATCATGATCATCACTGTAATTGACAGTTACACTCTGTAGATGTGCATTGCCGGCAAAATAAAGCCCAACTTAAAGCTCCTGTCCCCCCTCCCCCGTTGCCTTTCCATTGTGCATATTATTAGTGCATTTATTTATGTTACCTTTTTTAGAAGTCTGTTCACATAATCTGAATGGCCTACTTCCTTTGTGCTTCTACTCCAGGGCTGATGCAGAGTTCACTTCACTGTTGTGAAGATCCTTAGGGGGCGGGTCCATGATGACCTGCACTAACAGTATGTCCTCAGTTTTTCAGGTTAACCACTTCAGCCCCGGACCATTTGGCAGCCAAAGGACCAGAGGTCTTTTTTCAATTTCGCACTGCACTACTTTAACTGGTAATTGCGCGGTCATGCAATTTTGTAACCAAACGAAATTTGCGTCCTTTTCTTCCCACAAATAGAGCTTTCTTTTGATGGTATTTGATTGCCTCTGTGATTTTTATTTTTTGCGATATAAACGGAAAAAGAGCGAAAATTTTGAAAAAAAAAGAGATTTTCTACTTTTTGTTATAAAAAAAATCTAATAAACTCAATTTTAGTCAAACATTTGGGCCAAAATGTATTCAGCCACATGTCTTTAGTAAAAAAAAATGCCAATAAGCGTATATTTATTGGTTTGCGCAAAAGTTATAGCGTCTACAAACTAGAGTACATTTTCTGGAATTTACACCGCTTTTAATTTATGACTGCCTATCTCATTTCTTGAGGTGCTAAAATGGCAGGGAAGTACAAAACCCCCCCAAATGACCCCATTTTGGAAAGTAGACACCCCAAGCTATTTGCTGAGAGGCATGTTGAGCCCATTGAATATTTTTTTTTTTAGTCCCAAGGGATTGAATAAAGACAAAAAAAAAAAAAAACTTTTTTCATAAAGTTGTCACTAAATGATATATTGCTCACACATGCCATGGTTATATGTGGAGATGCACCCCAAAATACATTTTGCTGCTTCTCCCGAGTATGGGGATACCACATGTGTGGGACTTTTTGGGAGCCTAGCCACGCACGGGGCCCCGAAACCCAATCAACGCCTTCAGGGTTTCTAAGGGTGCAAATTTTTGATTTCACTCCTCACTACCTATCACAGTTTTGAAGGCCATAAAATGCCAAAATAGCACAAAACCCCCCCAAATGACCCCATTTTGGAAAGTAGACACCCCAAGCTATTTGCTGAGAGGCATGTTGAGTACATGGAATATTTTATATTTTGCCACAAGTTGAGGGAATATTACAAACTTTTTTTTTTTTGCCCAAAGTTGTCACTAAATGATATATTGCCCACACATGCCATGGGCATATGTGGAATTACACCCCAAAATACATTCTGCTGCTTCTCCTGAGTACGGGGATACCACATGTGTGGGACTTTTTGGGAGCCTATCCGCATACGGGACCCCGAAAACCAAGCACCGCCTTCAGGATTTCTAAGGGCATAAATTTTTGATTTCACTCCTCACTACCTATCACTACCTATCACAGTTTTGAAGGCCATAAAATGCCAAGATGGCACAAAACCCCCCAAATGACCCCATTTTGGAAATTAGACACCCCAAGCTATTTGCTGAGAGGCATGTTGAGCCCATTGAATATTTTTTTTTTTAGTCCCAAGTGATTGAATAAAGACAAAAAAAAAAAAAAAAAAAAATGTATTCAAAAAGTTGTCACTAAATGATATATTGCTCACACATGCCATGGTTATATGTGGAATTGCACCCCAAAATACATTTTGCCACTTCTCCTGAGTACGGGGATACCACATGTGTGGGACTTTTTGGGAGCCTAGCCGCGTACGGGGCCCCGAAACCCAAGCACCACCTTCAGCATTTCTAAGGGTGTAAATTTTTGATTTCACTCCTCACTACCTATCACAGTTTCGAAGGCCATAAAATGCCAAAATTGCACAAAACCCCCCCAAATGACCCCATTTTGGAAAGTAGACACCCCAAGCTATTTGCTGAGAGGCATGTTGAGTACATGGAATATTTTATATTTTGCCACAAGTTGCGGGAATATTACAAACTTTTTTTTTTTTTGCCCAAAGTTGTCACTAAATGATATATTGCCCACACATGCCATGGGCATATGTGGAATTACACCCCAAAATACATTCTGCTGCTTCTCCTGAGTACGGGGATACCACATGTGTGGGACTTTTTGGGAGCCTATCCGCATACGGGACCCCGAAAACCAAGCACCGCTTTCAGGATTTCTAAGGGCATAAATTTTTGATTTCACTCCTCACTACCTATCACTACCTATCACAGTTTTGAAGACCATAAAATGCCAAGATGGCACAAAACCCCCCCAAATGACCCCATTTTGGAAAGTAGACACCCTAAGCTATTTGCTGAGAGGCATGTTAAGCCCGTTGAATATTTTTTTTTTTTAGTCCCAAGTGATTGAATAAAGACAAAAAAAATAAATAAAAAAAATTTATTCAAAAAGTTGTCACTAAATGATATATTGCTCACACATGCCATGGTTATATGTGGAATTGCACCCCAAAATACATTTTGCTGCTTCTCCTGAGTATGGGGATACCACATGTGTGGGACTTTTTGGGAGCCTAGCCGCGTACGGGGCCCCGAAACCCAAGCACCGCCTTCAGGATTTCTAAGGGTGCAAATTTTTGATTTCACTCCTCACTACCTATCACAGTTTCGAAGGCCATAAAATGCCAAAATAGCACAAAACCCCCCCAAATGACCCCATTTTGGAAAGTAGACACCCCAAGCTATTTGTTGAGAGGCATGGTGAGTATTTTACAGCTCTCATGTGTTTTTGAAAATGAAGAAAGTAAAGAAAAAAAAATTTTTTTTTTCTTTTTTCAATTTTCAAAACATTGTGACAAAAAGCGAGATCTGCAAAATACTCACCATACCTCTCAGCAAATAGCTTGGGGTGTCTACTTTCCAAAATGGGGTCATTTGGGGGTGGTTTGTGCCATCTGGGCATTCCATGGCCTCCGAAACTGTGATTGGCAGTGAGGAGTGAAATAAAAAAATTACACCCTTAGAAAGCCTGAAAGCGGTGCTTGGATTTTGGGGTCCCGTACGCGGCTAGGCTCCCAAAAAGTCCCACACATGTGGTATCCCCGTACTCAGGAGAAGCAACAGAATGTATTTTGGGGTGTATCTCCACATATGCCCATGGCATGTTTGAGCAATATATCATTTAGTGACAAGTTTTTGTAAAAAAAAATATTATTTTTTTTTTTTGTCATTATTCAATCTCTTGGGACCAAAAAAAAAAATATTTAATGGGCTCAACATTGCTCTCAGCAAATAGCTTGGGGTGTCTACTTTCCAAAATGGGGTCATTTGGGGGGGGTTTGAACTGTCCTGGCATTTTATGCACAACATTTAGAAGCCTATGTCACACGTCACCCACTCTTCTAACCACTTGAAGATAAAGCCCTTTCTGACACTTTTTGTTTACATGAAAACATATTTTTTTTTTGCAAGAAAATTACGTTGAACCCCCAAACACTATATATATTGTTAAAGCAAAGGCCCTACAGATTAAAATGGTGGGTGTTGCATTTTTTTTTTTCCACACAGTATTTGCGCAGCGATTTTTCAAACGCATTTTTTGTGGAAAAAATACACTTTTTTTTATTTTAATGCACTTAAACACACTATATTGCTCAAATTTTTGATGAAATAAAAAATATGATCTTAGGCCGAGTACATGGATACCAAACACGACATGCTTTAAAATTGCGCACAAACACGCAGTGGCGACAAACTACATACATTTTTAAAAGCCTTTAAAAGCCTTTACAGGTTACCACATTAGATTCACGGAGGAGGTCTACTGCTAAAATTACTGCCCTCGATCTGACCTTCGCGGTGATACCTCACATGCATGGTGCAATTGCTGTTTACATATGACGCCAGACCAACGCTTGTGTTCGCCTTTGCGCAAAAGAAGGGGGGTCAGGGGTGCTTTTTTTTTTTTTTTTTTTAGTTTTTCTTTTTATTTAGCTTTTTTATTTTATTTTTAAACTGTTCCTTCCATTTTTTTTTTCTTAGTTGTCATTTTTATTGTTATCGCAGGGAATGTAAATATCCCCTATGATAGCAATAGGCAGTGACAGGTACTCTTTTTTTGAAAAAATTGGGGTCTATTAGACCCTAGATCTTTCCTCTGCCCTCAAAGCATCTGACCACACCAAGATCGGTGTGATAAAATGCTTTCCCAATTTCCCAATGGCGCGGTGGGTATGCCCACCATTAGAATACCTCCCTTCATCCACCCACTTCTAATGATGGGCATACATGCACCATTTATATATGCCGAAGCATGGGGGCATCCTCCCGCAAAAAAAGTTATGCCACGTACACATGGTCGGACTTTTTTCGACCGTATGTACGTGGCATTAGGAGCAAAATCGCTCCTCCGCCCTCTGCTGCCCCCATGCTTCGGCATATATGCTCTTTTTTTTAACTGTGGTGGTGAAATCACCTCCTACAGCATTGGAGTCGCGGCTTTATGTATCGTGGGAGCAAACGCTGTTGCTGTCAAGATAAATAAATCCACGCTGCAACTGAATGGCGTACCTGCTAAGCAAATAATGGTTAACATTAAAACAAAGTAACATTACAGTATAACAGTAAGACCTTACCATACCATACCTGCAAAGCAAATACCAAAAAAAAAAACATAGTAAAAAAAATAAAACATTTTGTTAACGCAACCGGTGCCTAAAATATATATATGCCGAAGCATGGGGGCATCCTCCCACAAAAAAGTTATGCCACGTACACATGGTCGGACTTTTTTCGACCGTATGTACGTGGCATTAGGAGCAAAATCGCTCCTCCGCCCTCTGCTGCCCCCATGCTTCGGCATATATGCTCTTTTTTTTAACTGTGGTGGTGAAATCACCTCCTACAGCGTTGGAGTCGCGGCTTTATGTATCGTGGGAGCAAACGCTGTTGCTGTCAAGATAAATAAATCCACGCTGCAACTGAATGGCGTACCTGCTAAGCAAATAATGGTTAACATTAAAACAAAGTAACATTAGAGTATAACAGTAAGACCTTACCATACCATACCTGCAAAGCAAATACCAAAAAAAAAAAACATAGTAAAAAATAAAACATTTTGTTAACGCAACCGGTGCCTAAAATATATATATGCCGAAGCATGGGGGCATCCTCCCGCAAAAAAGTTATGCCACGTACACATGGTAGGACTTTTTTCGACCGTATGTACGTGGCATTAGGAGCAAAATCGCTCCTCCGCCCTCTGCTGCCCCCATGCTTCGGCATATATGCTCTTTTTTTTAACTGTGGTGGTGAAATCACCTCCTACAGTGTTGGAGTCGCGGCTTTATGTATCGTGGGAGCAAACGCTGTTGCTGTCAAGATAAATAAATCCGCGCTGCAACTGAATGGCGCACCTGAAAACAAAAAAATGGTTAACAATAAAACATACCTGAAAAGCAAGCATGATAAAACATAATAAAACATTGCAGAATAGAATAGAGTAAAAAAGAGCAACAATAGAGAGAGAACAATAAAACGACAACTATTTTTGGTTTTTTATTTTATATTTTTTTTGGGGGGGTTTTTTTTTTTTTTTTGTACTTTTTTTTTTATTTTTATTTTTTACACTTTTTTTTTAAACTATAACTATAATTTTAACTGTAACGGTCGGGTCTCAAAATGCGATGGCATTCTTGAGACCCTGTAACTATAATTTTAACTGCAACGGTCGGGTCTCAAAATGCGATGGCATTCTTGAGACCCTGTGAAAGTGTATCCTAGCCTGTGAAATGCTGTACCCTACGCTAAAACCTCACTAGTTCGTGGTAGCGTTCAAAGCATTCACCAACGCAGAGACCAGGATTGTCAGGACAGCGTGGACAATAATAACGGGTGTCACGCCTAAATCCGCGCTTGGTACAGACACGACATCTTCTTTGGGGGGCTCGTTGGGTAGGGGTACTCTGGAGGACATGAGGATAATGCCTCTCATGCAGCCGGCTTACTGCATTTGGTAGGGGATGGTGAGGTGTGGAATCGCCTGGATACAGGAGTTCCATGACAACCGCTCCCTGGAATTCAAGGAAGGGTAACGTCCCGCCTGAAGCTCCGTATAGCACATGAGCATTCAGCAAAGCCAATTGGAATAAATAAATAGACACTTTTTTGTACCAGCGTCTAGCCTTACGGACAACTAGGTACGGCGCCAACAACTGGTCGTTGAGGTCCACCCCCCCCATATTAAGGTTGTATTCGTGGATACAGAGGGGTTTCGTCACAACACCAGCCGCCGTACGAATTTGGACTGTCGTGTCTGCATGAAGGGAGGTAAGAACGAAAACATTCCTATTATCCCTCCACTTCACAGCGAGCAAGTTATTACACTTCAAGCAGGCTCTCTCCCCCAGCCTAAGACGGGAATCTACAAGCCGCTGGGGAAAGCCCCGGCGATTAGGTCGCACGGTGCCACATGCTCCAATCTGATGATCAAACAAGTGACTAAACAGTGGCACGCTCGTGTAATAATTGTCCACGTACAAGTGGTACCCCTTTCCGAATAAGGGTGACACCAAGTTCCACACTATCTTGCCAGCGCTCCCTATGTAATCTGGACAGTTCTCCGGCTCTACGTGACTATCTTTTCCCTCATAAACCGAAAAGCTCCACGTATAGCCTGTTGCCCTGTCACAGAGCTTGTAGAGCTTGACCCCGTATCTGGCACGCTTGCTGGGAAGGAACTGTTTGAAAGACAAGCGGCCAGAAAACTTAATCAGGGACTCGTCAACGCAGACAACTTGATTGGGCGTAAACAAGGCTGCAAAACATTGGTTGAAGTGGTTTATGAGGGGCCGAATTTTGTAGAGCCGATCAAATTCAGGGTCTCCACGAGGACGACAAAGTTCATTGTCACTGAAGTGCATGAAGCGCAAAATCATCTCGTATCGTGCCCTGGACATGGAGGCAGAGAACACGGGCATATGGTGGTGCGGTGAGGTGGACCAATAAGACCTCAGAGTCGGGAATTTGTGTATGCCCATGTTGAGGGAAAGGCCCAGAAAGGTCTTAAATTCGGAAACCGTAATTGGTTTCCAATCTCTGGCAAGGGAAGGCACTTGGGGATTAGCGGCGATGTGTTGACCAGCGTATATATTACTTTGGTCCACAATAGATCTATAGAGATCTTCCGTGAAAAACAGCGAATAAAAATCGGATGGCTTAAAATCAGCTGTTTCCACCTGAATACCGGGTTGGCCAGTGAATGGGGGAAGTACGGGTTCTGCAGAAGTGGTGGGCACCCAATCAGGATTGGCGAATTCTGCAGGAAGGACACTATGTGATCGACGGACCTGCCTTTGTCTTCTTCTTGGTGGCAGCGGGACACTACTTGTGCTTGCCACCTCGCCAGCTTGAACTGCACTTATGGGACTCGCCACGTCACCAAGTGTTACTGCAGTGCTGGTTTGACTACGTCCAGGGTGTACTAGGCCGCTGGTGCTTGCCAGTTCACCAGAAGGAATAGCGGCGCTAGTACTTCTCTGCTCCATACGAGAGACCTGCGGTTCCTGCACCTCAACAACATCAGAAGATCGGGATCGGGTACGCCTGACCTTAGCAGGGACCTCACCTTCGTCGCCAGAGCTATCTGTCATGGAGCTGCTGTCGTCTACTGGATCGTATTCTGAGCCTGATTGTGACAGATGAGTGACCTCCTCTTCACTATCTGACATACTCAGAAACAAGTAGGCCTGTTCACTAGTGTACTTGCGATTTGCCATTTTGGGCTCTAAATTTAGTAGTACACTAGTGAGATTCACAGGAAAAAAAGCTCCTAGGCTGCTGGCGAATGATTCAAAACGCTACCAAAAAAAACTGTTAGCGATCGCAGGGATCAGGCCTGACTCTGCGAACGCTGCAGTTATGTGTGCTTAGTGTTTTGGAAGTGACAGTGATCGATCGATACTGCACTTGGGTGGGCTGGGCTGGGCTGGGCGGAGGGGGAAAACGCAGGTGCTAGCAGGTATCTGGGCTGATCCCGCTAACA